>CM045565.1:6025626-6655668 GCA_024721245.1 Mitragyna speciosa
TTAGTGAAAAGAGAGTCGCCACTCACTTGGTATTGATTTTCACTGTACCAAGTCACCAGAAAGTATTTTATAAAAGGTAAGGAATCAAGAATTATTTATTTAGAAAATGATTTTGAGAAAATATAAGAAAAACAAGAAAACTCTTTTTAAGACAACTCCAGGTTTTTGAAAACAAGAGAAAAAGGTTCAAGAGTCACAATTGAAGAAAGGGAAGGCCAAGGTTTACACCTAAGGCACCATTTCAATCTAGCCGAAACTAGTTGCAAGATTTAGTCCAAAATTTTCTAATATAACCTTAAGATTTTATCACATTTGGATGCAACTATATAAATGCAACCTAGACTTAAAAAAAAAATAGATATCGTTGAAAGACAAAATGTTCCATTGAGGTTTGGTCAGGATTATTACATTAATTACGAAACCCGTATCCAGATCTCGATGGAGTCACAAGTGTAGATGTAAAATGGAATGTAACAGGAAAGGAAAATAGTAATATAGATAATAGGTGAACAAAGAAAGTGGAGATGCAATATAATGGGTACGGGGGACTAATAGACTTGTGACTAGTTATTCCTACTCGCGGAAAGAGGAACGGGACGTACGCCACCACTTTCCACGTGAGTAGATGACTATTTCTAGTCGAATCACACACAAAATGACTAAAATTCTATGTGTAGTGGAGTCTAAATGTTATGCACTGAACATGTGTTTAAAATAGATAATAGGGATAAAGTATATACAAAAATCATGCAAAAAAATAAAAAATCCTAAAAATAAAGAAACAGTGTATGAAATGAGATGAAATGCACAGAGAAGTGATGTTAATACTAAAATAACTTAAGGGTCTAGCATTGGACTAGCCCATTTTCTAGAAATTCTCCGCTAGCGTTGGACTAGCGAAGAAATTGGAATTAACTACAACTAGCGTTGGACTAGTGTGGCGACGATACATATATATCATAATAAACAAGTAAATAAATAAAACATAGATTAAAGCAATAATCACATAAAAGCGGATAATATCACATATGAGCACATAGCACATAAGCATAATATTCTAGATGCAAAGTCCTAGGGAAAGCAAATAAAACACATAAGTACATTGCACACATAGCACACAAAAACCCTAATTATTACATTGGGGAAACCTAATTACAATCTAAAAATGGAAAAAGATAAAAGATGGCTTATCTAACCTATCTATTACATTTTCTATCTAAAATACATAAGCTTTTGTTAAATAGATAAAAATATAAACTATCTATTACATTATCTATCTAAATACAAAATTTTTTGTTAAATAGAATATTACCTATCTATTACATTTCTTTGAATAATTAAAAATTAAATTCAAGTAAATAGCATGACATAAATAAATAAATACTCACACATGAATAAAAAATAGTAAACACAAAGAGATACATAAAGAAACATATAGAAAAACACATAGGAGTACGTAGGAGCACATAAAGAAACATTGGAAGGATAATAGGGGTACCTCCCATTCGAAAATTCGGTATAAATGCTAACAACATGAACAAACTTATCAAAGTACCATTATTTAAATAAATAAACCATTAATTAAATAATTTCATATTAATCACTATAAACATGCCACAATAGTTCAAAACAATTATAGCAATAATAAACAAAAATTAAAAAAGCAATAATTAAATATTTAGAAAAAAAATGAAAATTTTTTAAGTAAAAAATAAATGAATAAAATAAACATAATAAAATAAAAATAATAAAAAATAAAATACAATAATACATACTTAAGCTTTTAACACCCAATAAGAACCACCAAAATAACTAAAAGAGAAATAAAGAAACTAATTTGAGAATTAATTAGATAAAAGACTAAATTTTGGAACATTAAAATAAAAGTAAAATATGAAAGGAAAAATAATTAAAAAACTTGAGGAATTAATTAAATTCTTTTTTTTTTGCAAAAATAAAATATTCCAAGGTTTTGGGTTAAAAGTGAAAATTTAGGCAACATTCTTAGAGTAAAAATATAATTTACAACAAACTAAAAGGTGAAATTACAATTTCAAACCATAGTTAAGGTAATAACATGATTTACAACAAATTTAAAAGGCTAAAATATAATTTTCAGCAAGCATAATGCCAAAAATAGAAATTTCCAGCTATACTTAAGGCTAAAAATGTAATTTCAGCAAAGTTATGGGATAATACATAATTTACAGCAACATTTAAAGGCAAAAATGCAATTTCAGCAAGTTTGGTGAGGTAAAAATCAAATTTCCAGCAACATTTGAGGATCAAATTGAAATTCCAGCAAACTTAAGAACTAAATTGCAATTTCCAGCAATGTTCAAGGATAAAAATGAACTTTACAACAACAATAAGTCCCAATTTGTAAATTTCAACAAGCGTTAAACACCAAATTATAATTTTCAGCAACATTCAAGAGTGAAAATGCAAGTTCTAGCTACTTGGGGGGCAAAAATAGAATTTCTAGCAATGCATAGGGGCAAAGATGCAAATTTTCAGCAACATGAGGGACCAAATTTACAATTTTTAGTAACACTCAAGGGCTAAAATTGCAAGTTCTAGCTACTTGAGGGGTAAAATTACAATTTCCAGAAATATTGGAGGGTAAAAATGTAATTTTAGAAAAGTGTAGGGTCAAATATGTAATTTTATAAAAACATAGGGGTCAAAAATGGAAATTTAAAAAATAGGGGCCAAAATTATAATTTTATAAAAGTCAGGGGACCAAAATGCAATTAAGGACCTAATTGAAAAGAAAATAAAATTATAAGGGTCAATCTAAAAAAAATAGAAACTTAAATGCACAAATCATAAATGCTCAGCACCACAATAACATTAATAAAAGTCTAAGAACTATAAAATAAATACGTATTATTAATTAAAATAAATTAAAAAACAAAATAAATGAAACGACGTAGTTTTGAGTGAAACTACGTCAAAACGACGTAGTTTCACTAAAACTATCTTCTTCTTTTTTTTCCTTTCTTCTTTCCCAGATTTCTTTTTTTTTCTTTCTTTTCTTTCTTCCTCTTTTTTCTCTTCTTCCTCGTCGTTTCTCTCTGTCTTACTCTCTTTCGGCTTGCTCTTTTCTCTTCTCTGTCCACTCTCTTTTCTTTTTCTTCTTCCTTTCCCCCTCTCTTCTTTCTCTTTCGGCTTCTCCGTCCGGCTCTCTCTCTCGTTCCTCTCTCCTTATTTTTGTAATTTCTCCCTTGAAATCTCTCCCCACACCCGAATATCCCCTTCAGTTTTTGAACCAGAAAATCCCTAAAAACTCTACTAAATTAATCCCTCCCCAAATAATCATCAATTTCACAATCTAAAGTATGAATTTCAGTTATCAATTTTGGGGGAAATTGTGAATTTTACCTCGATTCAGGGAAGAAGCTGTGAGATGGGGCTAGCGTGGCAATTGGCTGATGGAGGTGGCCTGTGTCCTCTTCTGATGAAGTTGCTGTTGCTGCTGCTGGTCTGCGCATGGGTGGTAGGATTAATTGGACTATTTTCTGATTGAAATTGGTGGAGGCTGCTGGTGGAAATTAATTCTAATTTGGATGGGGAAGATTATGGTGACGGTGATATGGATTGGGCAGTGGTGGCAGGTGGAGTTCAAAGGGGCTATGGGTGGTTGTGTGTGAATTTTGATGCGTGATGTGTGTGTGTGTGCTTGCTACTGTGTGTCCGTGTGTGCTTGAAATTGCCGTGATGTATGTGCGTTTGCGACTGTGGGTGTGTGCTTGTGAAATGTGTGTGCCTATGTTGTTTTTTTTTTCTTTGTGAAGTGTAGGTGTATGTATGGTGTGCAAATGAGTGTGTGTATGTGTGTTGTGAGAGAGTGAATTGGATGCCGAGAGAATTGAGGGGTGAATGGAGTCGGTGTTGTGCATGTTTGTGTGCGTGAGTGAACTGATGTGTGTGTGAGTGAGTATTAGTGAGATTGCGTTTGGTGGTAGTGTGTTTGTAAATGTCCAGGTTCATGCTTGAATGCGTGAATGTGCAAGTCTGTGCAATGCGTGTTTATGCAGGTGTGTGAATTTGATGCGTGTGAAGTGTGTGTTTGCAATGAACTGGCGTGTTTATGATATGTGAATGTGTGCAAGTGTTTGTGTGTTAAGGTATGTGTTTGAATGTGTGAATGTGTGTGTTTTTACAGGTGTGTGTGTGCAAATGAGTATCTGGAAATTTTGACTAGTTTTGGGTGTGTGTGTTTGGCTGGTGTGTAGAGTGTGTATGCAGATAGTAAAAGTGAGGTGTGCGTGTGGTGTAGTGCATGTGTGCTATGTCTGTGTGTCGAGGGAGCTGAATGAGAGGATGCAAGTGTCTGTGTGCAGGGGAAGGGGACCGAGAGAGTGTGTGTGTGTGCTGGTGTAGTGAAGGCAGAGATGGAGTGTGAGTGTCTCTGGCTGCTGTGAGTGAATTGATGAGATTATTGTGTGAAGTGTAGTCTGAAGTGAAGGAAAATCGATAGAGTCAGCTGTGAGTTATGCGTGTGTGTTGTGAATGAGGGTAGGGAGGGAGATAATGCAAGAGTGAATGTGTGTAGATCAGGTAGAGGGAAACAGAGAGAGAGGAAGAGAGGTCTCTGCTGTCTGGTGTTTGTGCTAAGTGAAATTGGGGAGGGAAGTGTGAGAGTGTGTATGTAGAGTGTGAAAGTGAGGTGTGGGAATCTGTGAGCTCTGTGTGTGTGTGTGTGAATTGTGAGCTCAGATTGACAGTGATGGTGAGTGAAGATTTTGTGCAATGAGAGAGTAGAGAGAGAGAGAGATGGAAGAATTATGCAGGTGTGAACTTGTGTGACTAGGGTGTTTGTGAGGGAGATGTAGAAATGTGTCTAATGGAGGAAGAAAAATCAAGGAGTGTGAATGGTGAGCTTGAGTGTGTGGTAAGTGAAGTGTATGTGTATGGCTGAGAGGAGAGAATGTAGGTGTGAGCTTGTGAGTGAAACGTGAAAAATTGAGAGAGAGCAGAAGTGAATTGTTTGTGTTGGTGTAGTGTAGGTGGTAGTGCAGAGAGGATGTGAGGGAGGAAAGGTTGAGGGAACCTGATTGGGTAGGTAGTGATGATGATAAGTGGGTGAAGAAAATCAACTCCAATCCCCTAAAGTCTGCTAAATTGAGTGCAAGTTGGGAGGGTGATGGGATTGAGCATAGAGTAGCTTTGATGATATGAGAAAGCATGGCTGCTATCAGCCATGGCAGAAAGCAAACAGCAGCAACCAACGTTGCTGCTATTTGACTCTCTCCCCCTTTGTTTTTTTTTAAGGAATAAAATTGTAATGAACATAAAGAAAAAACAAGTGAAATAAGATAAAATAAAAGATATTTGGATTTTCTAAAATCAATAATTACTAAAATTTGGAGTTATAGGAATGAATAAATAAAATTCACCATAAAGTTCAAAAATTAATATAACAATGTAAAATATGCTATTAATAGAAAAAGGTAAACTATTGAAACAAATATCAAACGATTTTTAAAATCATGAAATTTATACAAAAAATTTATGAATATATAAAATGTGCATATAAAATTTTTCACTTGAAATTTCTCATAAAAAAATGCATTGGGAAATGTGTCATTAAGTTAAAAAAATTGAAAATTTAAATAAATACTAAATGATTCTGAAAAAATTATTAAAATTAGAAATAATGACAAAAACAGTAAAATTATGTATTAAAAAAAATAAATTAAAATAAAATAATATTGACATGTGAAATTACCATTTTGCCCATGATGTGACGAATTCGTCATAATATACACGAAAATTGTAATCGACCCCCGAAAAATAAAAAATACCCCCTAAATGAAATAACAGACATAGTTTTACAAAAGGTGTGTCAAAAATTTGGCGTCTACAATAAGTCATTTGTGCACTATAAATAGTCCAATTTTTTGGAAGAAAAGGAGAAAAAATTAAAAAAGCCTAGAGAGTTTTTAATTTTTAATTTTTGATTTTATCTCTTTCACCAAAAACACAAAAAACACACACTTTTTCCTACATTTTTTTAGTACATCTTCAAGTTTTCACACACCACACCAAGAACACACACCACACATCTTCAAGTTTTCACACACCACACAAAAAACACACACCATACATCTTCAAATTTTCACACACCACACCAAGAATACACATCATTTCCACTACTTTACACATTCACACATTCACTTCCTCTCTCATGCACTACGCACACTTTGACACACCTCTTGCATTTTCTCTCTCACACACTAGCTCGCAATCTTATACACATTCTCATATTTACACACACACTCTCACATTTACACACACGATACACACACAACCACTTCACAAATACACACTTGAAAACACAAACATCATCAGATTAACAACTCAAACACACATACATACACAATCACACAACCCTTCATGCACATAGTTCACATACACACATCATCAGACACACTCACAAATTAGATTCACACACCATAACCCTCTCAAGCACACACAGTTATCATACGCAGTAAGAGACACAAACACACAATAGAGATTCACACACAACACACAATCACATACAAAACCTTCACACATAGTTAGTCATACATCATGCACTCAAACCAACATAATCAAACATCTCACATAGACTCTCCAGGCAAAATACACACACGACCACATGCACTACACATACTAGCCCCTCATACACATTACACACACATCTTCACACAGACCAAAATTTTGCTCATACTACACCTACAAAACACACAGATACATACACAGCCACACACAATCACACATAATCAGAAACACTCTACTCAAACATTCACACACACGATACACACACAGACTCACATGCCACCAAAAACTCACTCCATACATATAGTCTTACGCACACACTTCACGCACAAAGGCACACACCATTCGCACAAATAGACAATCTAGACCAATTTCATCTCGCCCTTGGCACATTCACAACCACCTGAAAATACTAATCCAGTCACACAGCTAAGTTTCAGAGTCTCCCTATTACATTTCCATCAAACCAATCCAGTCACGCGTTCACAGTCACGCACATACATTCAAGCACAGTTTCCGTCGTTCACACACATAGCTCACAACCACACTCCTCACGTACACTTCAAGATCAGCCCCCTGCCAATTGGAGCCAAAACTAGCCCCAATTGTCCCTAAACGTCCACTGAAACAACAATTAATTCAGCCCCATCACCCCCAATCACCTGCAAGGAAAGCAAAATCAGCAACACCCTTACCACACCAAAACTAGACGCCAATTTCGCAACTTTACTGCCCAGACCTCTTTCGTTTCACCCCTATCCGCAGCCCCCCAATCCTCTAATACAACCTGAAAATCAAACCCCAATAGTCCCCAATTGTTAAAGTTGCCACTCCCACCACTAAAAACCAATCAGCATATCTCATCGATCCAGATGCCTTTCTCCATTATCCACCTCACTTCACCACAAGAATCACCTATTCAATAGCCATCGGCCAAAGTCACAACCAAGACTTGACCATTCAAAAGCCCACCATCACGACCAGAAAATTGCGTCAGAAACTACCATAATCAGCACAAGAACAGCAGCCTCCACTTTCACAATCACATCGCCTAAAATTAAACCACAAAATCAAACACAAGAACCAGCTACAGACATCACCAGCTACAAACAGCTTGTATTGCCCCCTCCTTGTACTGCCGTCGGACTACCATGCCGTCCAGGGGTCATCAATGCCAATTTTTACCTCCCAAAGTAGGTAATCTCTTGGCTCAATTCTCTCAATCCCTTGTTATTTTGCATTCGGTGGATGAAATCGTGCATAGTTTGTTGATGCATTATACCTGAATTGGAGGAATTGGGGTTCGGTTTAGTGATGTTGGAAGATTGGAAGCTCGGTTTTAAATTTTGGGATTCTAATTCTTGAATTTATTTTGAAGAACCCGAAAGAAAGGAATTGATTTGGGTGTGGGAGAAGGCTGGAGAACCCGATTTTCAAAGAGTGAGATAGAGAGACAGAATAGAGGGAGTGGTGGAGAAGAAGAGCGAGAGAGAGAGAGAGAGAGAGAGAGAGAGAGAGAGAGAGAGGCTGAGAGAAGATAGACAGAAAGAAATGTGAGATAGAGGGAGAGAGAATGGTAAGACAGAGAGAGAAGAGATGAGTGAGAGATAGTAAGAGAAACTGAGAAAGAGTGAAATGGAAAAGAGAAGAGAACAGGGTAGAGAAAAGATGAAACATAAAAAGAGAGGGTGAGCTGAGGAAGACGAGAGAGGGAATTCAATTTTGGGGGAATTGGTTCCTGGGAATAACAATGAAGAAGACGTTCTGTAGAAGTATGGTATTAAGTTTGTTTTAATATGTTTTTTATTTCCCCATTTAATATTTTCTTTTATTTTTTTTGTGATTTGTTTACAGATTCATTCAGTTTAGTTATAATCTGTAACACCCTAGAAATTCATAGCCAAGACCATTCATTTTGTATTATGTTCATTAGAAAAAAAAAAGTGGTGGCCGAATTTGTGGAAAAAAAAAAAAAGAATGAGCATGTTGTACTTAGTTCTTTAAGAGTTGTACCTAGGAAATCTTGCAAGAATTATGTGAAGATAAATAACAAAATTTCTTTCTAATTAGCTCATGCCAAGTGTGGTCTTTCATGGAGAGAAAAGTCAAGACTTCTTTATCTTTGTCTTGTTTTAATTGGTCCATTTTTTTCCAATTCTTTTCCATTTCTTTTCTTCCTACTTAACCAATTTTTCTCTTCTTTTTCCTTCTTGCTGGCCGGCTGCTTGCTTCCCTCTTTTCTCTCCATTTTCTTTCAATTTTCTTGGATCTTTTACTTCCATTTAATCATTTTTCAACCATAGAAATTGAGTGGAACTTCCTCCTAAGCAACAATCTTGTCTACCTAGAGGTATTTCCCATGAATTTCTCTTTTAATTTCAAGTGTAAGATTATAGTTTTTAGCTCTTAAGTTATGTTTTTTTGGTTAAGTAAGATTGATTTTTGGCCATGAAAAGTGAAGTTTTATTCCATGAATGTGAAGCTTATAGGCTTGTATGCTTGTAGATAGTGATTTAAACTTGAAATATCATGATTTGAGTGTGATTTGGTTGAAGAATCTTGGAGTAGTTTAGGTGTTTTTGTGATGAATTTGAATAGGAATTGAATTGAGTTTGATGTGAGATTAGTAGAACTACTTGAAATTGGGTTGTTGGACATTTTCTTGTAGGTTTAAAATTTTTGGGTTAGTCCGATTATAGGGGAAGTGCTGCCGAAATTTCGGTAAAACCTAGGAAATAAAAGTAATTAGGCTATGATTTAAGACTTTATAAGCTGTAATTTAGTGATTTAAGCGTGCAGAAATTTTTGTAGATTGGCTATTAGTGAATTAAACTTTTCCGAGCAAAACCCTAGAAAGTTAGAAAACCCTAATTTCGAAAACCCTAAACCCTAGGGTAAAACCCTAAGCTCCAAAACCCTAGAAATTAAACCCTAGAAAGACTTGGGGTATTTCTTGAATTTCCTTATGAAATTTCTTAGATTTTAGTCAGGGTTTTTATACGATTATTTTCTCGTGAATTTCAGGATCCGGAAGTGAGACCCGACCGTATTACGAGATATTTTCTTAGACATCAGGTGAGTGTTTTTCTGTGTGCATGATGCATGAAACGCCATGTAATACTAGACATTATTATTTCCATGCATGAAATGGTATGATTATACTTGACATGATTAACTAATGAAATGTGTTACTTGAGGAAAGATGTGTACTTTATCGCATCTATTCCGTAATGTGTTACATGCTTTCACTATCTAATGTGTTATTTGTGCTTGTGACTTCCATGGTTAATTTTACTATTTTTCCACGGTTAATCAGATTGGGAGCGTATGGGAGAGATATAAGGTGTTGGGCGTTATTTGGTGCGTGTTAATTTTATATCTGAGTAAAGTCCTGAAAAAGGCTAACTCATGATTGAATTTTATTATTGATCTTGGACTTCGGGGCTAACTTCACCGTTACTTCCTCGGTTGGTCAACCGGGAGCGTTTGGAGTGATATAAGGTGTTGTGGGTTATAGGTGCGTGATATTCTTTCGTATATGAGTTTCATTCCTCTAAGAGGGTAACTCGGGATTGAATTTTTACAAGTATCTCGAACCTGAGCTTTTACCTCGGTCCCGATACTCATGTTATCGTGTTCATGATTGATACTCCTGCGGTTGAGCATTTTCCCGTAGTGAGCCTGTATCCTCCATTGACTACTTGTTAATTAAATTGTTCACAAATTGTTTATTTACTCGTTAAATATTTTATCGAATAAAAATCACATATTACTGGTATGGTTGCATGACTTGAGCACTCACTGGGCTATTATAGCTCATCCCATGTATTTGTTTTCTTTAACCAGGTTTCCAAAACTATCAAAGCTGGAGGAGCTGATTTTGAACCTTGTACATGTTTTGTTTCGTTATTTTGATAGCTTAAATGTGTTGACTTTTATTATAAATATTATTTACATTTTGGGAATGTAAAACTCTTGTAATATTTATATTTTCAAGTAAATACTATGAATGTATTTATTTATGAGTGCATTTTATTTTAAGTTAAGTACGGATGGATGTTTAAGCGAGTGCGTGTTTGAGTCCTGGCGAGAGCTAGGCAGGCAGTCCGCTAAGCCCTTTGGTGCGCCTCTGGGTAAGGTGGGGCTGTCACATAATCTAGTTAATTATTTTGATTGATTAAGTTCATAGAGTTGTTTGACTTAGTTTTATTTCAATTGGTGTATCTCTTTTGTAATGCAGTAGATATTTGTTCTGTATCCCTATATTCTTAAGTATTGCTAATAGGGACCCTGCAGATTTGTTGCTTCATGCAATTAAGCCCACCAAAACTTTAGATTGACCTCTTAGATTTTACTTTCATTTCAATTAGGTCCCATCATTTGCGAATTTGCCCCCAGTTACTGGAATTTTCAATTGCACTCCTTAGACTTACATGAATTTTTAATTTTACCCCTTAAGCTTTATAGAAATTTATTTTTAGCCCCCCTTAGCTGCTAGAATTTATTTTTTATCTCAGTTTGTTAATGCTTATATATTTTAGGTTTTATTTGTTTGTGTCGAGGTACCTTGACCTATTTATTCATCTTGATTAGTATTTGTGTTGGGTCTTCGAGAGATATCCCTATTCCTTGTTAATTTCTTTTATGTGCTCCAATGTGTCCCTATGTGATTTATTATGCATTTTTAACATGTTTCTTATTGTTCATGCTTTTTGCGTATTACTTATTTTATGTTATTTAAATTTTGAATTTTATTATTTTGGCAAAAATATAATATTTTTGTATTTTGCTAGCCAACGTAATAGTTAAATTAAGTTTCCTATATTTTAGTACAAATTTTGTATTTAGATAGATATATATAATAGATAGGTCGTTTTTATTTTTTCCCTTTCAAAATTGTAACTTAAACCCCCCGATGTAATAGTTAGGGCTTGTGTGTTTCTATGTTTTACTATTTTTTCTTAGGATCTTTGCATTTAGATATTATGCCTATGTGTTATATGCTTCTACTTGACCTTATATGTCTTTATGCGTTTAATTTGCTTTAAATTCATGTTCTACTATTTAATTCATGTTTTATGTTATTCCGTCACCACACTAGTCTAACGCTAGTTTTGGCTTTATCGTTTCCTCGCTAGTCCAATGTTAGTGGGGATTCCAAAAAGGACTAGTCCAACGCTAGACCCTTAGGTCATTTTAGTATTAGGTGCACTTGTGTGCATTTCACATCTCATTTCACACACTTTTAATTTTTCTTCTAATTTGGCATGATTATTATTATTATTATTATTTATTTGTTTTTACACATTTTCAAGCGAATGACATTTAGGTTGCATTTTTACTTAGACTTTTAGGACATTTGTGTAATTAGATTAGAAATAGTCGTCTCCTCACGTGGGAAGTGGTGGATTGACGGCTGTTTCCCCCTCCGTGAGTAAAAAAATATCAGTCACGAATTATTAATCTCCCGTACCCATCATGTTGCGTACCCACCTTCTTTCTTCACTTATTATATATTATTATTTTCTTTTCTTTTTGCATTGCATTTTGCATAGATACTCGTGACTCCCTCGAAGTCTCAACTCAGGTTTCGCAATTAATGCGATAATCTTGACCAAGCCTCGACAGGACATTTCGACCCTCTCGATACCCATATTTAAATTTTAGGAGTTACATTCATTTAGACATATCCAAAATGTGATAGAATTTAGGGGTTAATTTAAGAAATCTTGATTAAACCTCATAACTAGTCTCAGCTAGATTGAAAGAGTGCCTTAGGCATGAGCCTTTGCCTTCCCTTTCTTCAAATGTAACTCGCGGACCTTTTTCTCTTGTTTTTCGTAGACCAGAGTCGGAAAATGATTTTTAAATATTTTTCTAAAATTTTTTACTTTTGTCTTGCTAAACTATTTTCAGAGTGACTTGGTACACCCTAACTCAATACCAAGTGGCGACTCCATTTTAAAAATAAAACCTTTTTTCAAAAAATTAGTTAGCCAAAACTGTCGCATTTGTAATCTCGGCCTTGTTTTGTTTTGCAAGAATACCATTTGTCAAAAAATAACACTTTTTCAGTAAAAATTTGATTTTTATCACACACGCACAGTTTTTCTTATAAACTTTCTTTTTGGAAAGGGTCACCAGATCGGACTGTCTTTTTGGGATGCAGCAGTTAACAACCCCACCATATCTTACGATTTTTAAGATGCGACAAATATGGACTTGTTGAATAAGTTATCTAGGAAAGAACTTATCCGAGGGTTTCTTAAAATCAAATTTGAAAAAGACAAGATTTGTGATGCATGTAAATTTGGAAAACAAACCAAGATATCTTTTAAATCAAAAAATTATGTTTCTACTTTAAGACCTTTGGAGCTTTTATATTTGAACTTATTTGGTCCTACCCAAGTAGCAAGTCTTGGGGGGAAAAAAATATGTTTTTGTTATTGAAGATGATTATTCAAGATACACTTGGGTGCTACTTCTTGCATACAAGGATGAGGCTTTTAAAAATTTTATTTATTTGTTTGCAAAAGTTCAAAATTTATTAAACTTGATCATTGTGAAAATTAGAAGTAACAATAGAATCGAGTTTAAATATTGTGATTTTTAAAATTTTTGTGATCATAATGGCATTACACATGAATTTTCTACCGCATGAGTTCCTCAACAAAATGGTATTGTTGAAAGAAAAAATAGAATTCTTCAAGAAGCCGCTAGAACTATGATAAATTAATGTGATTTATCAAAGTATTTTTGGGCCGAAGCAGTCACTACAGCTTGCTATGTTACGAATAGAGTTTTATTAAAATCTATTTTAAAAAAAACTTCTTATGAACTCTTGTTTGACAAAAAGTCAATAGTTGGCTATTTTAAAGTGTTTGGATGCAAATGTTTTATTTTGAATATCAAGGAACATCTTGATAAGTTTGATAAGAAAACGAATGAAGGTATCTTTTCAGGATATGCTAGTGATAAGAAAGCCTATAGAGTGTATAATAGGAGAACCATAGTAGTAGAAGAGGTCATTCATGTTACTTTTGATGAATTACACGATGTAGTTACTAAGGATATTAGTGAAGATGATGATGTGTATTCAAGAGAAATTAGAGAATCTTACTCTTCAATAAGATGATAGTACTTCAAAGGAAGTAGTAAGTACTAATGTATTCTCCTCTCCCTTTGGACATGGAACAAGTCTTCAGGCTGAAACTAATGCATTGTTGTTCGGTATCAAGTTATGTTTTCAGCATGGTTACTTTTCTTTTCATGTGGAATGTGACTCACAGCTACTTATTGCTATTTTAACTCATTTGATCTCTACTCCATGGTCTGTGAATATGGAGATTAGAGGGATGCTCCAGCACTCATCAGCATTTTTATCAGTTAAACATTGTTTCCGAGAAGCTAATAAGGTAGTAGATATCTTGGCTTCAGATGGTGTGTATGTAACACCCTAGAAATGCATTTACAAGAGACTTTTTTTTTTCTTATTTAGGGTTAAGTGTTAAACCTTGATTTATTAGTTAGAAGTTTCTTGAGTTAATTAGGTTAATTAGTTAAGATTTTCATTTTAAGCAAGAACACTTAAGTACTAAGTTAGAATAATTTGACTTGACCATTTAATTTATATTAGTGTTTAAATTTTGATTAGTTCATTTTACTATTTTCTAGTCTTTTGACTACTTGAATTTTTAGCTCAATTTTACTAAAAAATTTTACTTATTTTCTTGCTTTATTTTCTTTTCCCTTGGCTGAAATTTTTCTCTCTCTTTTCTTTTTCTCTTGGCCGAAAATTCTTCTCTTTTCTCTTTTCTTTTTTTGGGCCGAAATTCTTTTCTTTTCTTTCTTCTTGTGGCCGGTTCTCTCTCTCCCTATTTTACTCTATTTTTGCTTTGATAATTTGTGTATTATTATTGTTAGTATTAAGTGATAAGAAGTTAATGAGCTCCACCAATCAAATTAATCCAAGTAGCTACTCTTGCATTTAAAGACCACCTTTTTGCTTTACTCTTGTGAGGTTTTAATTGGTTAATCATTTTCCCACCTTTTCTTCATTTCTTTTCCATTTTTCCTAGACTATTTCTTTCTCTTTTTTCTTCCTCTTGGCCGGCCATCCCCTTTCCTCTTCTTCTCTCATTTTTACTCTCAACTTCTTGAAGCTTAATCACCAAATTTTGGGCAAATCCACCATAGGAAGTGGGCTTCTTTCTTTTCTAAGCAAAGTTCTAAGCATATCTAAGGTATTTACCATGAACTTTTCCTATTAATTTCATGTTTTAATTAGTTTTATTTGCAAGCTTAAACCTAGATTCTTGATATTACTACTTTGAAAACTTAGTTTGAATTGGAGATTTACTTGTTAGATAAGATGTTCTTGTGGTTAGATAGACTAGTATATGGCCTTTAAACCTTGAAATTTCATGTTTTAGATGTTGTTTGGTTGAAGATTCTTGGAGTAGAATTCTTGGATTTTAGTGGAATTTTGATTGAATTTGAACTTGAGTTGAACATAAAAGTTGTAGAACTTGTTGAATTGGGTTGGATTGTTGAATTTTCTTGCAGGAAAAAAAATTTGGGTTAGTCCGATTTTAAGGGGAAATGCTGCCGAAATTTTTGTAGAATTAAAAGAAGAAAAATTGATAAGTGAGATTTTAAGCCTAGAATATGTTCAATTGAAGGAAATTGAAGTGTAGGAATTTTTAGAAATGATCTAGTGAAAGATTAAATTTTCTTAGAATAAGTAAACCCCAAAACCCTAAAACCAAAACCCTAGAAATAAGTGGGGTGTTTTCTTGAATTTTTCTTACTAAATTTACTAGGGTTTTACTTGGATTTTCATTATATTATTTCTTTTAAATTTCAGGGTCCGAAAACACATCACGACCATTTTACGAAATATTTTCATAGGCATTTCAGGTGAGTGTTTCTATGTGTGCATGATGCATGAAATGCTTGTCCTACTTGAGAATGTTAAATTATGAAATATTATGTTATACTTGAAATTGTTATTTATGACATGTGTTACTTGAGGAAAGAGGTGTACTTTATCACTTCTATTCCGCAATGTGTTACACGCTTTCATTATCCAATGTGTTACTTGTGCATGAGACTTCCGTGACTAACTTCACCGTTACTTCACAGATAGTCAACTCGGACAGGCTTGGGAGGATATAAGGTGTTGGGTGTTTTAGGGCGTGATGTTCTTTCCCTTATGAGTTGTGAATCCTCAAAGAGGCCAACTCTAGATTGAACTTTCTTGCGTGTTGGCCTCCAGGGTTGAGATTTCTCCCTGGATGTGGTAGCCTGTACGGAGGTTATAAGGTGAATGGTGGTTAGGGTTCTTGCTTGATAATACTGGCATGACCTTTGATAAAGACCCGAACTATTATCTCAGTTCTAACATCATGGTTACATGATCAGTACTTGCTCTTTCTGCGGTTAAGCTTGCTTCCGTAGTTGAGCCCTGTATCCGCCATTGACTACTTGTTAATTAAAGTGTTCATGCCTTACTTATTTAATCTTGTCAATTATTTTGTTCAAGAAAATAATAGATTCTGGGTATGACTGCATGACTTGGACACTCACTGGGCTATTATAGCTCATCCCGTTTATTTGTTTTCTTTAACTAGGTTTCCAAAAATACCAAAGCGGGAAAAGCTGATTTTGGACGTGTACATGTTTTATTTCGTGTATTTTGATAGCCAAACTATTTTGGGCTACCTTGGTGAAAATCATGTATATGGTGACGTGTAAACTTCTTGATGTTACTTGTACATTTAAATTAAGTAATGTGAATATATTTTATTTTATTCTATTTTTATTTCATTTTATTTGGAGTTAAGCACGCGTGCATGTTCTGAATGAGTGCTCGACTTGAGTCCTGGCGAGCGCTAGGCAGGCAATCCGCTAAGCCCTTTGGTGCGCCTCTGGGTAAGATGGGACTGTTACAGTGTATAATGACCAACCCCCTATTATCCTCAAAGAACGAGATCTTCCAAGACTAGCAAAAAGAGAACTAAGAGTTGATAAGTTTGGAATGCCTTCAATTCGTAAGATTAGAGCCTAAGTTATTTGCCTAATTGTACTTTAATGTCAGGGAGTAGTACTCCTTATTTACTGCTTTCCCTCTCTGAATGTAATTTTTCACATGCTTTCTTAATAAAATTTACAAGTAGTGCCCTTCCTTGTTTACGGGATTAGCCAAAAAAAAAAAAAAAGGAAGCAGTAAGTACTAGTGAAGATGTAGTTGATGATAAGAAAGATGATGATACTACAAAAGATCTACCCAAAACTTGGAGATTTGTACCCAATCATCCCAAAGAGCTTATTATAGGTGATCCTTCCAAAAGGGTTAGGACTAGATTCTCTGCTAGACTTTTAGTTGACAACTTTACTTTACTATCCCAATTTAAACCTAAGAATGTAGAAGATGTTTTGAAAGATGAATTTTGGATAGTAACAATGCAAGAGGAATTGAATCAATTTTAGAGAAGTAAGGTATGGACTTTAGTTGAAAGGCCTTTAGATCACTCGGTTATTGGCACAAAATGGGTTTTTAAGAATAAGTTGAATGATAAAGGTGAAATAGTGAGGAATAAAGTAGGGTTAGTTGTCAACGGTTATGCATAAGAAGAAGGAATATGTTTTAATGAAACCTTTGCACCGGTTGTTAGGCTTGAATATATGTGAATACTACTTGCGTATGCATATTTTAAAGGTTTTAAGTTATTTCAAATAGATGTGAAAAGTACTTTTTAAATGGTTTTATTGAATAAGAAGTTTATGTTGAACTAGCTCTCAATTTTGAATATGAAACTTTTTCAAATCATGTTTTCAAAATTTCTAAAGCTTTATATGGATAAAAACAAACTCCTAGAGTTTGGTATGAGAGGTTGAGCAACTTTTTGATTGATAATGGTTTTAAAAGAGCATTTGTAGACAAAACACTTTTTACAAAACATCATGCAAATGAACTCCTCGTTGTTCAAGTGTATGTTGATGATATTGTTTTTGGTGCTACAAATAAAAATCTTTGTAAAGAATTTTCGCTTATGATGCAAAATGAAGTTGAAATGAGTTTGATGGGAGAATTAAAATTTTTTCTTGGCATTCAAATTCATCAATTGAAAAATAGAATTTTTGTAAGTCAAACCAAGTATGCAAGGGAGTTACTTAAAAGATTTGGTATGGAAGATTCAAGAGAAGTAGGTACACCAATTTGCACCTCCACTAAGTTAGACAAACATGAAGAATGCAATAAGGTGGATAAAAAGGAGTATAGAGTTATGATAGGTAGTTTGCTTTATCTTACTGCAAGTAGACCCGACATTATGTTTGACGTTTGTTTTTGTGCAAGATTTCAATCTTGTCCTCAGGAATCTCACATACTAGTCATCAAGTGTATCCTTAGGTATCTCAAAGGTACATTAAACTTTGGACTATGGTATTCTAGAATCCATGATTTTGATTTTGTGGGGTACTTCGACACCGACTTTGCTGGATGTAAAATAGATAAAAAGAGTACTAATGGGATTTGTCATCTTCTAGGCAAGTGCTTGGTATCTTGGTTTAGCAAGAAACAAGGTTCTATATCTTTGTCCATGGCGGAAGTCAAGTATATTGCTGCAGGTGTATGTTGTGCTCAGTTATTTTGGATGAAACATACTCTCAGATCTTGGATTGCAGTTTTAAAGGGTGCCCATTAAGTGTGATAATACTAGTGCCATCAACTTGACCAAAAATCCCATTCAACATTCTAGAATCAAACATATTGACATCAAACATCATTTCATTAGAGATTTAGTTCGAAAAGGTAAGATTAGTATTGATTATGTATGCACAAGTGATCAATTAGCTGACATTTTCACAAAAGCCTTACCCCTTGAGCGTTTTGTATTCTTAAGATCAAAATTGGGCATTGGCCGGCCTAAGCATCTTTCCGGACGGCCAATTGATTTCTTTTTAGTTTCTGAGTTTTCTGTATTTCGGACAACCGAAAAATTTCTTCGAACGTCCAAACACTTTTTGTTTTTCAAAAAATACAAACTCTTTGGATGATTGAACTAGTATTTTGGATACTGGTTCATAATCTGAGCTTAGGCATTTAAAGTTAGATTTCATTTGCGAAAAGTTTTTGAAACAAAGATGGGGTCATTTGTTGTTTCTAAATGAAAAATCTTATCTTGAGATGCTCATTCAATTTTTTGCTAACCTTACCTTAGAAGAGGAGAATCTGATGCTATTATTTCTCGAGTCAACGGACTTGATTTGGTTTTTAATTCGACTCAGATAAATCACATTTTCAAATGTAGGCCCAAAAATGATCCTCCAGTTTATAGATTTTTTTCTTTTTCTCAATGGGCTACATCTGAACATCAATTCAATTTTGATGAATTTAAATCCTTCTTTAGTGTGACCTTCAATATAGCTGCTCAAGCTAAACCATCCTCCTTAAGTGCTATACATAGAATTTTGTTTGGAGTGGTGACCAATATTTTGACTCCCACATTTGGTCATTGTAGTGAACCAAATAGGATGGAACTATATGTGTTTTATTGTGTGTTGAAGGAAATTACACTTGATTTTGGGTTTATCATGCGTGAATTTATACTTAATTGTGTATCTGATACCCGAAGAAACATGCCTTTTGGAAAATTTCTTTCCTGGGTTTTCAAGTTTTATAATGTTCCACTCATGGGTACTACCATTGAAAATCCATCTTTTACTTGTTCTTATTTTGAAACTTTTTCATCTTAAGTTTCATAATGATGAGTAAATGACCAAGACTCAGTATCAGGCTATTAGGACTCCTATTCTGCATATATCTACACCCACTTGGCCTACATCTACTGTGAGGGCTTGAAAATAATTTACACAATTTTAGTTATTTGTTCGCCTATTTAATAACTTATTCAATTGATTAAGAGAAGTTGAAATGGAGTGAACTAGTAAAACAAGATTAACAAGTTGTTATTTGTTGCTCTTGAAACACTAGATCAAGTGGTGACGTTACACCTTGAATTATTTGTGGACAACATATGCCATAACCTGCATTATAATTGAGTCAACATAACTAAGCATATCATGAGCTATTAACTAAATATTTTTGAGTTAATTAGAAAGGACAAAACAAAAAGAAAAGGAAAAAAAAATGAGGTGCTGCTGGTTGGAGTAAAAGAAACAAAATCAAGTATGAGGTGGCAAGAGATTGAGTTGGAAGGAAGCAATTTGGTCCAACCCACACCATATCAGCTTTTGAAATTCATTGTTATATATTAAATACAGTAAACAAAATAAAATGGAAGAGAAAAGAGAGGAGATAGCCAGGTCTTAAGCATGCAAAAGCAAGCAGGAGGTGGAAGCAAGTTGCAGATGGAAAGCAAGCATGAGGTGGAAAAAAAATAATAAGATATCATGGGAAATTTTCTCAAGCTTCAGTCGGCACTCTTGGGTTGAATTTATTCAGCTCAAACCGATGCAAACAGCACCTACAAAAATGAAAAGTTGGTGAAGGCTAAAATGAGGAATGGAGAGGAAAATTGAGAAACTTGAACAAGAGCTGAAATTTGGAGGAAAGTTTCAAGCTTGAGGAGGCAATTATTGGACAGAATATGAGACACTTAGTGGCAAGCTAAACTAGAATTATTCTATCAACTACAAGCACAAGATTATCTGGTGTTAGTGATTGAAAACTAAAGAAGGAACAAGCGGGAGTATGAAAAGATTGCGAAGGAGCTGAAGGTAATCTAGGATCACTATCTTTTCTTAGTTTTGTTTACTGGTTAGTTGGATGCATTCTTAAGCTAATAAAAAAAGAAAAGTAACAATTAAAAGCCTTGTATTCACTAATATGAAAGGGGAAATTGAATAGAAATTAATATGTACATTTTTAAAGAACTTGAACACAAGTTAAACCTGTAAATACAGACAGCCCTGTGCAATATTGCTAAATTGGTCATAACTTGGTGTAGAAAACATGGAATTGAGTGATTCTTGTTGCGTTAGAAACTAGACTCGAAGGTCTTTCCAATGGTATAAAATTAATAATCTGATCATCCATAGATTAACACCAGAATGCTTAAGAACTTGACTGAAATTTTAAGACTGTGTGAACAGGCTGATAATTTGTAAACTTTCGAGCTAATTTTGAGCATGTTATGATGGAGACATGAAGTTGTGTTCTTTAAAGAAGTTGTAGTTCTTGGATGGTAGTTTCTCAAACTGTAAATATTATTCCCATGTGAGTTTCCTATTGAATGTTATGGCTAGTTGAATAGAGGTACTTGAGTAGACTTAAAAACTCGTATAACAGTCCTTTGTGTGTAGTTTTGGTAGATTAATCATAACTTTGTGTAGGAAGCTTGGATTTGAATGATTCTTATTGTTTTAGAATAGGGATTTAAAAATGTATAAAGAATTCACCAAATTTCTTTGTAGATTAATTGTAGAAATTATACAAAGTGGGCTAAAAATTTGATTATGCATGAACAGGTTGGATAAAAGGCTAAATTTAGGCGAGCTTTTGAACTTGTTCTTGTTGGAGTTTGGCTTCATGTTCTTCACAAGATTTGTAGATTATATAAGGGAGTTTTCAACCAAGTAAACTATACAATCTAGTTTTTTCAACCAAGTAAACTATACAATCTGGTTATCTATGTATTAACTCTAGTAATGACACGAACTTGGTTGAAAATCCAACCTGCATGAGTAGGATTGGTGCAACACCAATTTGTAGACTAATTTAGAACTTGTTCCTATTAGAATTTGACCTAATGCTTTTCACAAAAGTTGTAGCCCTTAAAATGAAGTTTTTATCCATATAATCCTCATGTCCTACTTCTTGGTGGATTAATCCCAGAATTCATAGAAACTAGACTGAATGCCCAACCTTGCACAATCAAGGTCAATGATTTGTTAAATTGGGATGCGATTTTGAACCTGTTCCAGTTAAGATATGAAATTATGACCTTTATGAAAGTTGTAGTGCATCAATTGTGGTTTCCAAATATGTAAATATTGTACCCATGTGAGTTAACTACTGAAAGTTATGCAATATCCAAAACTGACACTTGGTTAGACTAAAAGTGTGTTCTTGATAGTAATTGTACTGAGTTGTGACTTAAATTAAGTTGGGTTATGAGGAGAATTGGAACTTATTTTCTTCATGAAAAATGTTTTAAATTGAGTCTAGTTTATATGGGTATTGAGCTTGTGAAATTTGGTGAAGTTAAAATAACATTAGACTTGTGTGTACAAGCTCCTCTTTCGAGATACCCTAATTTTTATTATTTCATTCATTCACCTTGATTTAATAATTAATTAATTTATCTATAGTTAATAGGTGATTCGGGCAATTCAAGGAGCAAGCATTGAAAGAACCTCTAAACCTTAATCTACCGGTGAGTGTTTTAAAATTATTTTTTTATCTATTAACATTGATTTTTACAAAAATCATGTCACTTATTGAAAAATTTAACAGTGTGACTCGTTATTACTCGACTCGATATTATACTTGTTAATTGTACCTGAATTTGCTATGAACTAGTTGTATACTTTATCACATTGGAAAATATTTGTAATGTTTAAATATACTTGTACTTGCTATGAACCCAGTTGTGTACTTAATCGCAGTGGGAAGTATTTGTTCTTGTGAAATGTACTTGTGCATACGTGCTTGATTTGGGCCCCACCTTATGCATGTCCACTTTGGCTGAGCCGGCAGCGGGTCTGGTCATCAACTGTTAGTTGCCTTGGCATCTCGGTACCCACCGGCCTGCGAGAAGGTTTCGTACGTTAAGGAGGTGTATGGAAAAATATTTGGATAACTCTCGAGATTACTAATCGGCGTGATGTGGCCATGGAATAAATATTGGCGTGCAAGACTTGAGAATTATTAAACTTTTGCCATGGCATAGTACTTGACTAGTTCTCGAATGACGCTTGAAATGCTCTCGAGTAGTGCTTGACTTGATTCATTAGTATCCTTCATTATTTATTTGTTGAATTTTTTATTACTAGATCTGGATGAGCCAGTTGTTACTCTTGTATGTTACCTCATTCTAAAATGAATATTTTGACAAGGTATTTGAAATGATTTTATAAATGGACCTCACTAGACTTCTATTTCACTCTTGTGATATTTGTTTTTCTTACAGGTAGTTAAGTACATGATAGAGTGGTGAGATTGGGTACATGTAATACCATAGGCTCACTATGGTGGTGTAAATTTGAGGCCTAGATGACTCGCACTCTTGTAATTATTTGGAGTTTTGTAATTATATGTTAAATTTATCTGTTTCGAAAGTGTGACTAGTGAGTCCTGATGAGAGTTAGGCAGGCGCTCAGTCAGGATACAGTGAGTGTCTTGATTGGGTCGTCACAAGTTAATGTGAGACTCCAACGTCCCATATCGACAGAGAAAAAGGAAAATTGATAATATATGATATCTTGTGTTTGGATTTCTAAATAACTTGGTTTAAGCATTTTGAGTCCGTGGTTTAAAGTTTAAAAGTTATTGGGCTAACCCAGACTTTGGATGTTACAAATGGTATCAGAGTGAACCTTGCGTGGTCTTTACACGGGGCGATGCTGGGCCTATGGTATTGGGCTGTGACTACACAAGGAAATAGAGGAACTAAGTGTTGTGCGGGGTTAAGTACTACGTCGACTTAAAGGCGAGAGCCACCTCTAGAGTCTGTACGAGCCACCTCTAAAATCCGACACAACCAAGTGGATAATCCAGATTATGATATCGGTTAGGCCTTGTGAGGACGCAAAGGCCTAAAGGAGGGGTGAATGTGAGACTCCAAAGTCCCACATCGACAAAGAGAAAGAAAAATTGATGATATATAATATCCTGTGTTTGAATTTCTAAATAACTTGGCTTAAGCATTTTGAATCCGTGGTTTAAAGTTCAAAAGTTATTGGGCCAACTTAGACTCGGGATGTTACATCTACTGCTTCTTCTTTCTCTACACCTTATCCATCTTCACCCTTATCTCTTTTGCACCATCTTCCTCTATTTTAGCTCAGCCCACTTTTGTTCCCTCTTCTTCTACATCTCAGGATACGCTTTCTCATCACCTAGTTTTGTTTCAAAAATTGGATAAACGAATGGATATGTTCAAAGCCAGGCAGCAGAAAATCGAGGCAAATCAGGCCAAGATGTTCAAAGAATTTTGTGACTTTGGAAAAAAATTAAAATGTGTTGAGCATGCGCAAGTGCTTAGAATGAATATTAGTTTGCAAGCTCAATACAACATCTTCAAACAACAAATTTTGGTTGAATCAAAAGAAGAAGAAGAGGAAGAAGAAGAAGAGGGAGAAGAAGAAAAGGAAAGAGCAGCAGATGACATGGATGATCTTCAGCTCGAAGCACCAAGACATACTTATCAGACTTTGGCTCAATCTCCTGCTCAAGTACCTGCGTCACCTATATAGCCACCTCCCACTACCAAGGTACCCATGACCACCGTTCAGAGCATTGCACGAGAGGTGGTTCACACTCTTCCAGATGATTCTGATGAGACTCACTCAGCTACTCTCACACCACCATCTTCTCAGGTTGAAGTGTCGTCTAGGAGCTTAGCCATTATTCCATATAAGTGTAGAAAGCCTTAGGTAGCTACTAGGTTTTAGTTTAGACTAGTTTAATATATTAGGCAGCTATGTCATTAGATTGATCTTTTTGTAAGGACATTTTATTTTTGTGTATAAGATATGCTTTTTGTTTCACTCTTTTGTGTATTTGTATTATGCTTAAATGTTGATTTTGGGTACTTACTTCTTGTTCTTTTTGAGATGTATCATTTGAGAGAGAGCTTTACTAAGGGGGAGTATGTATCATTTACTAATTTTGATGATGCCAAAAGGGGGAGAAAGATGATGTGTGTGAATAAACAAGTATGTATGTGTGTAAATAAACAAGTATACGCTATGAGTGTGCTTAAATGATGATACAATTTTTGCTCTTATGTTTTATATATATTACAAGTTTGTCATCATAAAAAAGGAGGAGAATGTAATCTTTATTTTGATGATAACAAATCACATCATTACTAATCATATTTGTTTAGTGTTGTAGTAAAGTTTGAAATAGGTGTTGAAAACTTTGCTGAAAAATAGAGGTGATCGGCTACTAGTTCGAACGATTCATATATGTTTCAGTTGTCTATAGTAAGTTCGGACATAATTTCGGACGTCCTATTACCTATCTGAAAGTGTCCCAAAATTTTCAAAAACTTTTGAATGTATGAAAACAAGATTTTGGATGTCCAGTCATTCGTCCGACAAAACCAAAAAAATCTCAGAGACTTTCGAACACAAGTTTGACGTCCTTTTAGTCATCCGGTAGAATTAAAAAAAATTTCAAAACTTTTGGGCTTCCTTTCGAACATCTCTTTGGATGTCCAGAAATATTTCAGAAAAGGCCACAGCTCTTCAGTATCAATCAGACGATGGATCGGACGACTAACGCTTCTTTCGGCAGTTCGAAAAAGTTATGATCAGTGCAAAAAAAAAAAAAAAAAGGTCGGATGGTGGTTCAGAAAACAACTTGCAGTTCGATTTTCTGAACATCCCAATGTCTAGTTTTTCCTGTATTTAATGCATGACTGTTGAAAGGTAGTTGAAGGCCATTGATAGTGGTTTGCCGCCATTTCTTCAATCAACTCTTGGCCTTCTTCCGCCGACTTTGCCATGAGAGCTCTCCCTGCAGCTGCATCTATATTGATTTTGGTTTAATAATTAAGTCCATTATAGAAGGTTTGAATTATTAACCAATCGGGAAGTCCATGGTGTGGACATTTTCTTATTAGGTCCCTATATCGGTCCCAAGCCTCATAAAGAGGCTCTCTTTCACATTAGTTGAAATTAGTAATGTCCATTCTTAGTCTTGCGATCTTTCTCGGTGGGAAATATTTGTTCAAGAATGTTTTGGAAAGTCTGCCCAAGATGCAAAGGTATTTGGTGGGTATGCTTGAAGCCATTGCTTGGCTTTGTCTCTTAAGGAGAATGGAAATAATCTTAACCTTATGGCATTTTCGGAAACACCATTTAGTTTAATTGTATCATATATTTTCAAAAAATTAGCCAAGTGTGAGTGTGGGTTTTCATTAGCATTTTCACCAAACTAATTTTGTTGAACCATTTGAATTAGTCCCGATTTAAGTTCAAAATTATTTGCATTTACCGGTGGTCTTATAATACTTGTGTGAGAACCGGTTAAATCCAGCATAGCAAAATCTCTTAAAGAACGAGTTTGAGGATTAGGATTTTGGTTTACCTCCTCCATGGTTACCTCGATTTGTTCTTGATATTGAGATGTATTTGAGGTATCACCAATCTTTTCCACCTTAGCTTGTTCTTCTTGCCTTTTTCTCCTTGCTTTCATTGCGGTTCTTTCTATTTCTGAATCAAATGGAAGCACGATTCTTAAGCTCCTATGCATACACCTACAAAACACAAAAAATATAATTATTTACAAATAAATATGTACAAAGTTTAGATTAATAAAGTTAGTTTTGGCCTTAGTATTGCTTTAATTCCCCGAAAATGGCGTCAAAAACTTGACGTGGTGTAGATTAGGTATAACAATTATGAACAAAAACACACAAATCAAGTAATAAAAACATAATCTCCCAACTTATTCCATAAGTGCATGGGTTGGTTGTTGTATTTGGAATATTAGGTGTCGAATCTCACGAGGAATCAAATATGTGTAATTACTAAAGCTTTTTTACTAACTTTTATTATCTAAACATAAATGAAATAAGATTGATGTGGAGTCCCTTCAATAGAGTAGATATATGATTGAAAACTTTTGTAGAATTCAACACAAAGAAGCCCAGAACATAAAATCCATTAATGAACCAAGTATGAATGACCTACTAAGTGTTATCTTACTTTGTTTAGAATTCAATTCCATGTGTGTCATAACTAGATCTCTCTATGAAATGACAAAATTTTAACTATTCTCATAATGAAACCTTATGAATTTGTAAATTGTAGTGATTCACTGTAGACACCAAATTTTGACACACTATCTATTTTCAAACACTGGGGGGCATGTTTGCACTTTTTAGAACAAATTTTAAATTTTTAATAATCTCGGGGGGTAAAATAGTAATTTTATCTGTAAATATTTTTCTGTCAGCTTTTGGAGGTTTTAAATTCATATTTTTACTTTTATGTGAATTTGTTAATTTCTTATGATTTTTCTGGATTTTATTGGTATTTTTTATATTTGTACTAGCTAAGGGCAATATCGTCATTTTTACAAATTAAATTTATTTTTTTCATTTGAGTCAAAAATGAATTTTCTAATGTTTTAAGCTTATTTGTAATTTTTGATAATTTTTTGAGGAAAGTAACTATTTTCTGTGAATTTTCATTGTCCACAGGCAAAATCGTCATTTTACAGTTTAAATTCATTTTTCACCAATTTTGAGTCAAAAATGCATTTTCCAGTAGTTTAAGTTTATCCTTAATTTTTGGTTAATTTTTTGAGGACAATAACTATTTTTCTGTAAATTTTCATTGTCCGAGGGCAAAATCGTCATTTTATAATTTAAATTCATTTTTCACCAAATTTTGGGTAAAAAAAGCATTTTCTAATGTTTTAAGCTTATTTTAATTTTTTGATAATTTTTTGAGGTTAATAGCTATTTTTTGTGTATTTTCATTGTTTGAGGGCAAAATCATCATTTTACAGTATAAATTCATTTTTCACCAAATTTTGAGTCAAAAAGGCATTTTCTAATGTTTTAAGCTTATTTTAATTTTTTTGATAATTTTTTGAGGTTAATAGCTATTTTTTTGTGTATTTTCGTTGTCTAGGGAAAAAATTGTCATTTTACACCCCGAGCGCATTTCTATCAGTTTTGAGCTCTAATTTTTATTTTTGAAATCTACTGTGAATTCTTTTTAAAAATTTAGAGATCGTTGTCATATTTCTTGTATTAATTTTAATTTTAGGTTTAAAAATACATTTTTTAATAAAATTAGCATTTTTTAATACCGGTGGCATTCTCGTTATTTTACAGCATTTTTGGCCAACAAGACAAGTGGCCTATAAATACTCTCCCTAATCAGCAGAAAAAAGGAGAAAAAAATAGAAACCCTACAAACATTTTAGTTTTTGTGCTTTAGAAGATCAAAACACCTACTTATACACCCAAAAAACACACACAAGGTTGTTGATTCTCTTTTTCTGGTTACTGTTCATCTTCATCAGCGCGTTACTGTTCATCAGATCATTTTTCAAGTTTATAAGGTAAGTTCTTAATTCCTTTCTTGGTTTAATTCATTGTTCTTTCATTTTCCTACTTGAATCTGATTGCTATATCTATTTTTTTGGGGAAATTTTGGTCGATTTTTTTATTTGTTTCTGAACTTTATTTTTTCTGGGTTTTCTTCTTTCCATTACTGGGTTTTGTTTCTCTGGTCTTCCACCTTCTTCCCTCTCAACCATAACCACCCTTTTTCATCACCACCAAACGACCTCACTCATCAGAACAATCAGCCCATCCCAATTTCACCACCATCATCAGATTTTTCCCAATTGCAAACCCAAAACCTGCAATTACAGCCAATTGCCATCACAGAACCACCCAAAGCCTCTATAATTAGCCATCGAACCAGCCCAGACTCAAGAAAACTCAACACCATCAAGTTGAATCAGCAAACTAGCAAAATACAGCATACAAAACACAATCACACATACAGACATAACCAAACCACACACGCAGACAGGCAGAATACACAATCTGCACACGCACATCTACATACACACACAATCAGAATAGCCCCCCCTAAAGTCACCGTTTCCTCCATTTCCCCTGCGCCTCTCCCTGTCATAACCTTCCTCAAACCTGCCCAAGAACAGAACCAATTCCAATTATAGCTCCCATATGTCGTTCCATCATCAATTACCTACAGAAAAACAAAAACACTCACAATCACAGCCCTATTGCAAAACCAAAAATAGCCTTCAATCCAGTCCAAAACCACGACTCCTTCTTTGCCATTATCACAATCATGAATCAGTCATCAAAACTATTCTAAACAACAGGCCCAAATTGTTATAAAAACCACTGCAGAATCACCTAAAGCCACCTTCAATACTGTTCCATGGTCAATCCCAAGCATAACAAAATAATCCAGTCAATCCCTTCTTTTTGCAATATCAAATTGATTCCTCCAAACCAAGCGCCCATAGACCCACTCGCACTCTTTTTTTGTTTCAGTTTCACGAAAATCAAACTCCCAAAATGAATTCTTCACAGCTAGAAAATCGTGAACCCATGTTAAGAGAATTAATCAAGCACTTTTTGGCCTCGCACAGGAATGGAAACTCCGATTTCTCGACTTTCGAGTCGATTTTCTTCCGTTTAATCCAGACCATGCTCGACCCACCTCTTGAAATCACTTGGTTTTACTCTTCAGTCACTTTTCACACCTCAAGAAAATCAACTACCTCTGAACCAGATAGACCTCCAAACAAAAAATGATGATACTAATTAAAGATTTGTTTCGGCTGTTAATTTCTTGCTCATCTTTGAATAATGGGTTGAAAAGAACTGCATTACTCGCCCCTGTTGTGTCCCGATTGTATGATGAAGTTCGTGATTCCTGGTCTATTAATGGGTTGTTGTCATGTTTGAGGAGGGAGATCGATGAGAGAGCAAGAAGAAAAAGAGAGAAATAGGGAGAGGAGAGTGAGAGAACAGAGAAGGCAAGACCTTGAAATTTTTGGGGTGGGATAGAAAATAAGGCTGGACAAAAATAGAGAAGAATCAAAGAGATTGAGAGAGAATCGGCAAAACAGAAAGGGGAAGAAGAGAACAGAGGCGGGAGAGAAAAGAGAAGAGAGAGAAAAGAGAAAATAGAGAGAAAAGGGGAAAGAGAAAAAGAGAAAAAAAAAAAGAATGTGGACCTGGCTTTGAAGGGAAACCGGGTCGAGTTTTGGAGAATTTGGGTATCATTTTTTTTTCTTTTTTTTCATTTGTTCCATTTTGGTTATTTGATTAATTGCTGCTAGTTTATCTTTATTTATTTACCTTAATTTGGTTTAATTTTTATCTTTATTTGCTTTAATTTGGTTTAATTTAGTAGTTAAATTTTGTTAAGTAATTTAATGAGTTAATTGATCTAGCTTTAATTAAGTTTTTCATTTTAATTTATTTAGTTATTTTTTTGTTCTATAAAAAAAATAACTTAATGCTTTAGCCCCTCTAACTAGTTACATGTTCATGTTTTAACCCCCGGCTCACTAGGATTTACCGCTTTGTTCCCCCCAATTTGCGTTAATTTATATTTCTGCCCCTAGACTTGTGTAAACTTTAATTTTTGTCCCAATTAGTTTAAATTTACTATTAGGCCCCAATTTACTCTACTCTTTAACTTTCCTCCTCTAACTTTCTATAATTTACATTTTTTTAATGTGTTAGTATTTCATATTTTACTTTTTATTTTATTAAATAGTTGTCCCTTTAACTTGAGTGTTCGTTTTTAAGCTTTTGTACCGTGTCTTCAAAAAGGTATATTCGTTGCCTTTTAATTGTTTCTTTATGTGCTCCTACGTGATTTTATGCATTTTCTTCATATTTTTCATTTTTACATGCGTTTGCGTATTTATTTGTTTTATGCTATTTTAATTTTCAAGCCTTATTGTTTGGTGAATATTTTGTATTTAGATAGTCAATGTAATAATTAGATTATTTTCCTTTCATTTTTGTTTACAAATATTTGTATATTCAGATAGCAAGTGTAATAGATAGGGTATTTTTTAATTGTTCCCCTAAAATTGTAGCTAAATTCTCCCGATGTAATAGTTAGGGCTTGTGTGTTTATTTGCTTTTGCGTGCTTATGTGTTTATTTCTTTTACCGCTTTCCTTAGGATTTTTGCATCTAGAATATCATGCTTATATGTTATGTGCTCCTACTTGATTTTATATGATTTTATATTTTTTATTTGCTTTTAATTCACGTTTTATTATTTAAATTCATGTTTCATGATATTCTGTCACTACACTAGTCCAACGCTAGTTGTGGCTTCATTTCTTTTCCTCGCTAGTCCAACGCTAGTGAGACTTTTTAAAATGGGCTAGTCCAATGCTAGATCTTTAGGACATTTTAGTATTTGGTACATTTGTATGCATTTCACATATCATTTCACACATTTTTAGTTTTTCTTTCTATTTGGCATGATTTTATTATTACTATTTATTACCATTATTATTATTATTATTTTTGACACGTTTTTTAAATGTATGACATCTAGGTTGCATTTCACTTAGACTTTAGGACATTTGTGTGATTCGACTAGAAATAGTCGACTACTCACACGGGAAGCGGTGGCGTACAGGCTGTTCTCCCCTCCGTGAGTAGAAACATTCAGTCACGAGTTATTAGTCCCCCGTACCCGTCATGTTGCATACCCACCTTCTTTCTTCACTTATTATATATTATTATTTTCTTTTCTTTTTACATTTCATTTTGCATAGACACTCGTGACTCCCTCGAGGTCTCGACTCGAGTTTTGCAATTAATGTGATAATTACGACTAAGCCTCGACGGAGCATTTTGACCCTCTCGATATTCACATTTAGACTTAGGATTTGCATTCATTTAGATACATCTGAACCCGATAGAATTTAGGGTTAATTTAGAAAAATTTGATTAAACCTCGCAATTAGCCTCGCCTAGGTTGAAAGGGTGCCTTAGGCGCAAGCCTTTGCCTTCCCTTTCTTCAAATGTGACTCCCGGACCTTTTTTTTCTCTCGTTTTTCGTAGACCGGAGTCGAAAAAGGGTTTTAAATGATTTTTCTAAAATTTTTATTTTTGTTTTGTTAAACGATTTTTTTGGGTGACTTGGTACACCCTAACTCAATACTAAGTGGTGACTTCATTTTTCAAATAAAACCCTTTTTCAAAAGTTATTTGGCCAAACCTGTCGCACTTTTAGTCTCGGCCTTTTTTTCTTTTAAAGTGCCATTTTTCTTAAAATACACTTTTTTTAATAAAATTTGATTTTTCTCAGACACGCACGGTTTTTCCAAAAAACTTGTTTTTCAAAAAGGGTCATTAGACTAGACCGTCTTTTCAGGACGCGACAGTCACGACCCCACTAGCACCTTTTTACTTTTACAATTTTCGGACGCGACATTCACTTTATTCTCATATGAAAGACTCAAGCATTACTCATTCATTTTCCATTGTTACATGCATATCTCAATGTCAAGTAGCAACTAAATGACTTATTTAAGTTGGCTAAGCAAAAACAAGTATTAAAACTTGAACAAGTAAATAAACAAATGCAATCTTAGTAAGTGCAATAAGTTAAATCATATTTGTTGATGCATTAGCTTCATCTATAATTTAGATGAAACCTTTAGTTCAACATAGTTAATGAAACAACTAAAAGTTCAACTTCAAAGATAGAATTTATAGCAACTGTTGAAAGTAAAAGAGATAGAGTTTGAGAATTGCTCAACCAAGATGAGAATTAGTCCTCTTCTTTATTCACCTTCAAAAGATTGCACTACAAAAGTCTCTTACAATATTTCTCACCACTCTATTGAAAGATTAAGAGAATTCTACTAATTCTCTACCAAGCTAAGTATAAAATTAAAGACTATAACTACTCTCTACTCCTAAAACTTCCTTTTTAATGCTTTATAAATGACTTCTATTTATAGACAAATATTTCTCAAGTCATTTTCTAACTTGCATGAATCATTAATGCATGGAAATGATAAAGATTTGCTTGGAGATTTCAAATGGGCACAAAAGTCTTCATTTATACTTCCAATGTATTCTCTCACTTGCAGAACCCTATCCTCATCTGAAAATATCTGCAAAAACTAGCTGGAAGAGGATGCAAGTTGGTATCCTAGAAAGTCTAGCCATATTGAGATACGCGGATGGCGATATGCGGATGTTCATCCGCGTATCCCATCCACGGATCACCTCCTTGTGATCCCCACTTGATTTCTGATTTTTGTTGCATTGGACCTTATGTGTGCAAGCATTTTTCATGTATTTCTAAACATTGTGGTGAAGAATTGGATTTTTTTTATTATTTTTGGCACAATTTTCCCTTCAAGTTGTTCATCCACTTTGACTCTTTGAATCACTATTGACTTTGATTTTTCTTTACTCCAATTAATCCAATTTTAGTATGATGAACCTGCAATTATACACAGGACTTGTGCATTAATTTACTCAAATAAAAATTTCACCTAAAAAACTCTAATTCTGGTAAAAATCTTAATTCTTATGAATTGTTGAAAAATGAGTCATTTGCAACCAAAAATACTATAATTATACTAAAATAATATCTAAAATATATAATAATATTGGTAAATTTATTACTTGTCAGAGACTAAGCAACAACTTTTACTTGTTTTATATAAAGATATTTTTCTTTCCTCTAATGAGCTTAGTGAACTTAACCCTAATTTGCCTAGTGTTGTGGTGTCTCTTTTGTAGAGTTTTGAAAACTTATTTCTCGAGCAAATACCACATGGATTGCCACCATTGGGGGGAATTGATCACCAAATCAACTTCATTCTTGGTGCTAGTATACTTAATCGCCCCGCCTATAGAGCAAATCCTGAGGAGACAAAGGAAATCCAAAGGCAAGTAGATGAGCTGGTAGACAAGGGGTTTGTTCATGAGAGCATGTCACCATGTGCTATTCCCATGATTTTAGTGCCAAACAAAGATGGAACATGGCGTATGTGTGTCGATTGTGGAGCCATCAACAAGATCACGGTAAAGTATCGTCATCCTATACCTAGGTTAGATGACATGCTTGATGAATTGTATGATTCTACTATTTTTTTCTAAAATTGATCTTAAAAGTGGTTACCATCAGATTAGAATGAAAGTAGGTGATGAATGGAAAACTGCGTTTAAGACCAAGTATGGATTGTACGAATGGTAACTAATGCACCTAGTACATTCATGAGACTTATGAACTATGTGTTTAGGGCCTTCATTGATAAATTTGTTGTAGTTTATTTTGATGACATTCTAGTCAATAGTAAGTCACTTGAGGATCATGTTAAGCACTTGCATTGAGTTTTGTGTGTACTTCGTGAACGTCATCTTTATGCTAACTTGACAAAGTGTTCTTTTTGCATGGAAAGTATTGTATTTCTTGGATTCATTGTTAACTCTGGTGGTATACATGTTGATGAGTCTAAAGTACAAGTCATACGTGATTGGTCTACACCAAAGAATGCTAATGATGTTAGGTCTTTCCATAATTTAGCAAGTTTTTATAGGAAGTTTGTGTGTAATTTCTCTACTATTGTTGCATCTTTTAATGAACTTGTTAAGAAAAATGTTATGTTTAAATGGAAAATTAAACACCAAGAGGCGTTTGATTTATTGAAATATTTGTTGACTAACGCACCTTTATTGTGTTTACCTAACTTTGATAAGTTATTCGAGGTTGAATGTGATGCTTCTGGAGTGGGAATAGGTGTTGTTCTTATGCAGGATTCTAAGCCCATTATATACTTTAGTGAGAAACTGAGTGGAGCAATCTTGAATTATCCCACGTATGACAAGGAACTCTATGCCCTTGTGCGGACTCTTCAGACTTGGCAGCATTATCTCATTCCTAAAGAGTTTGTGATCCATTCTGACCATAAAAGCTTGAAGTTTCTTAAGTCTCAAGGCAAGCTCAATAAGAGGCATGCGAGGTGGTTGAAGTTCATAGAGTCCTTTCCATATAGGATCAAGTACAAACAAGATAAGGAGAATGTGGTAGCTGATGCTTTGTCAAGAAGGTATTCTCTTATCACCACTCTTCAAACTAAAGTTGCTTGGCTTTGATTGTATCAAAGAGTTGTATGAGCATGATTTAGATTTTTCGAGAATTTGGTCTTTGTGCGCTAAATGTGCTCATCTTGATTATTTTAGACATGATGGTTTCTTGTTCAAAGGTCATAGATTATGCATGCCTAGGTGTTCTATGCATGAGTTGTTGGTTAGAGAGACTCATGGGGGTGGTCTTATGGGACACTTTGGTGTTAAGAAAACTTTGCATGTGTTGCATGAGCTTTGGCCTAGCATGTGTGCTGATGTTGAAACTTTGTATGCTAAGTGTATTATTTGCAAGCAAGCAAAGTCACGTGTTCAATCCCATGGATTATACTCACCCTTACTTGTGCCTTCACACCCTTGGGTGGATATTTCAATGGATTTTGTTTTGGGTCTATCAAGGTCACCAAATGGTAAGGATAGTGGCTTTGTTGTGGTAGATAGATTTAGTAAGACGGCACATTTCATTGCATGTTTAAAAACTAATGATGCGACTTATATATCTGACTTGTTCTTTAAGGAGATTGTGAGGTTGCATGGTTTGTCATGTAGCATTATTAGTGATAGAGATGTTAAATTCTTGAGTCATTTTTGGCACAATTTATGGAGTAAACTTGGAACTAAGTTGTTGTTTTCAACTGTTGCACATCCACAAACTGATTATTAAACTGAGGTAGTTAATAGAATACTCTCTACATTTTTGCGTGCAATCATTCAAAAGAACTTTGAGAATTGGGAAAAATGTTTGCCACACATAGAGTTTGCTTATAATAGGACTATTCATTCCACTACTTCTTACTCACCTTTTGAGGTTGTTTATGGTTTTAATCCCTTAACTCCTTTAGATATTTTACCTTTACCTACTAATGATGTTGATCTTGAAGGTAAAAAGAAAGCACAATTTGTTAGAGATTTTCATGCTAAGGTGCATGAGAATGTTGAAAAAAAGAATGAGCATTTTGCAAAGATGGAAAACAAAGGTCGTGTGAAGGTTGTGTTTGAACCTGGAGATTGGGTTCGGGTTCATATGAAAAAAGAGAGATTTCCTCACCAAATGAAGTCTAAGTTGCATCCAAGAGGAGATGGATCTTTCCAAATCCTTGAGAGGATTGGGGATAACGCCTACAAAGTGGATTTGCCTAGTGAGTATGAAAATATTGGTGCTACTTTTAACGTTTCTGACTTATCTTTATTTGATGTAGGTGATTCGAGAACGAATCCTTTCAAGGAAAGAGGGAATGATAAGTCCCAAGATGGTCAAGCACGTGCCAATGGAGTTGAGCGAGCTTCCAAGATGGATGATGACTTGCTTAGAGGCTTGGATGGATCGATGACTAGATTAAGAGCAAGGAGAATGAAGAATTCTTTGCATGGTCTTATTTTGGACACATTGGATAAGGTGTGCAAGGTGAACAACATAGATCCTTTTTCACGGGTTGTGCATTTCTTATGGGCTAAACAAGGATTGAAGGATGGTCCAAGTGTGAATCTTGAAGAAATAGAAGAGGGCTGCTCTATGGTGCGTTCAGGCTAGGATGGTTAAGTCACAAGTTTGGGCTATTTTGTTTCCCTTGGAGTGCATGGATGCTTGCAAGCCCAAGTCCGTGCTCCTAGATATTTATTTTTCCAGATTGTATATAATATAATTAGTTAAGTTAATTACGTGTTTAGTTAAGTTAATTATGTGATTAATTAGTTAGCTAATTTGTAGGGATTGGCTAAAACCCTAGCTCATGTGTTAGCATCTATAAGGCTTGTTACGTTACTTTTGGAACACAGACGACTAACATATTTTGAGAGATTCTTTTTGAATTTTCTTGTTTCTTTGGTGATTAAGAACCTTCTTTGATCTTATCAAGTTTTGCTTGTGGCGACCAATCAGTCTTGCTTAGAGTTCTCTTGTGATATTGATCAAGTTCTTGTGAGAGTTAGGTTGAACGATTGAACAAGCAAAATTTGGTTCATCTTAGTTGTCTAGGAACGAGTTCATCTTCAAGGGAAAAATTCGAGCTCCCTACTCCACTTCAAGGGTTCTTGGATTCACAAGTCCAAAGGAGTCTTGAGTTCAACAAGTGATAAACCTAAAATCCAAAGGTCTTGGCAAAACGTAACCGTGTGCGCATCATTTTGCCTTCCCTTTTTTCAAATGTGACTCCCGAATCTTTTTCTCTCATTTTTGCAGATCGGAGTCAAAAAAAGATTTTCAAATATTTTTTTAATAAGAACTTTTTTATTCTGGTTTTGTTAAATGAATTTTTGGATGATGTAGTACACCCTACCTCAATTTCAAGTGGCGACTCTATTTTTAATAAAACTCTTTTGCACACTATTTGGCTGAAACTGTCACATTTTTAGTCTCGACTTTATTTTGTTTTTCAATATCCACCGAAAATCCAATTTTCTCACACACGCACGGTTTTCCAAAATCCAAAACCATTTTTCGAAAGGGATCATTGACTGTATTTTCGGGACGCGACATATTTTGGCTACTCTACTGGAGATCACTAATGAGTTCGAGCACTATACTTAAGCACTTTTCCTTCTTTAAACATTCTATTCTATCGCATTTGGATATTGGGATTGCATTTTTCTTTTTTAGGATTTTAAGATTTCTCCTTTTCATTTCAGACACATCGTCGCTTCTCGTTTCTATCTATGTGATGTATGGTTTAATTATCTTTGCATCGCATTGCACTCGCATTTAGGGAGGGGACCAGTCACTCTTAGAGCCTTTTGTGTGTTAGTATTATTATTCCCTTCTCTCATAAGGACCTTGGAATTGAAGAAATTGTTACTTTTGGGTCCTAAAGTCTGAAGGTTTGGAAGCCTTAAGTCGTATCGCAGGTTTGATCCACTCGGACATATGGGCGGGCCACGATGTGCACATAGCAGTATCTGGGGATAACTCGAGCCACAGACCAAGAGCTTTGGAATTGATGACTCTTACCTCTCAATCTGAAGGTTTGAGAACTAAAGCTTTATTGAGTCTAGATATATTAGTGAGCCAAATCTTATGCATCCATGGAGAATAACCTTGGATAAAGTCGGCCTTACCTTGTTATGAGTGAGTCCACTCCCTTTATTTCCATTGTTATTCCATTTATTGTTATTTATGTGTACCATTTGTTTGGTTAATATGTTATGTGGCATTTGTTGAATAAACTAACATAATCTCATTCATTGTTTATTTCACAACCATAGAATAAAGAGCCTTGGCATAATGCTCTCGTAAGAAGCCAACCCTCTTTTCAGCACGTTCAAATATTCATCTCATAGTTAACTTTTTCGAAAAGATGAAAATGTGATATTCATTCATAAATTTTTACAAAATTTCATTTTTGTTGCAAACAAAACACCCCAAGGGTTCAATCATTGTAAATTTTTAAAATCTCAAAAATCTGATTTTTCGACTTCTATATTTTTTTAATAAGAGTTGTAATTTTAGATCTTTTTCAAAGTTTACCCATCCTTGTTGTACTTGTTAGTTTTGTCTGAACCAATTTTCTCAAAATCGATAAATGTACTGCAAAGGGCAAATTTTTGTACAATTCATGTTCGTCTTTTTCAAATAAATTATGCGTCATTTTTGTCTTATCCCCCACCCTCCCGTCCTATACTACACAAAAAGGGATTTTAATTCATATTTCATCTTACTTTAATAAATTGATAATTTTGATTTTTGTGCTCAATGTTGTGTCCCGTAGCATCATGGAGGCTCGATTTTTTTATCAACCAAATAAATCCAAAGTTGATAACCCTTTCTACAGCTTGTGTTCCATTTGTCTCAAAGAAATTCTACATCATTATCAAATTAAAAATCCTTATGACATTTTTCAAAATTTTGCTTTTTTGCATATTTGAACTTGCTTTAATAGATTGACATCATGCATAAACCATAGAGGGAATTCCATTTCGGGAATCTCATTATAGGAAAGCCGTCCTTTTTGTCTTTGGTACGTAATCCCAAAAAAATATACACATTTATGTTTTCAGTATTATCCTAGTCAGTGAGAACCTAGGTAAGGTAATACAAGCGAAATAGAGGCATTTTTTTCTCGGTAGATTTGACTCTTCTTCGATTAAAAGGGGGGTCTCACTCTAAAGGATTGCATTTCATGCTAGGTGCACCCTTGGCATAATAAGGGCTCCCCCTAGGACATGCATCCAAATTATTTATACACTTGTTAATTTTAGTCTTTTTTTTTTATTTTGAACAATAAAAATTTTGATAGTGCCAATAACAAAAAGATGGTTGAATCATTTTCCTTTTCGATATGTATTTCAAGTACTTTAAATCATAAATTCTTTTCATCGAAACCCTATTCGAACGCAGTCCTGTACCCACAATTATAAAGCCATATAAACATGAGTATGCACCCTGAATCTTTTGAGGCACTTGCTGGGAATCAAACATCTGCGCTGATAGTCCTCAGAGCACTGATGAATAAAATGTTGGCTAAGATGAATGATATGACCTAAGAAGTGTTCTTTCATAGCCAAATCATTGCCCACTTTATCAGCAACATGAACAACAATGGCTCCACCTCAAATGAACCAGTCATAGGAACCTTTACAGTCTCAATCCAATGCAAGTGTAGGCACCCTAGATGCAAATAATAATGCCATAGCTATTCAGATGTAGACCCCACCTCCGAATACCCAAGACACTTAGATCCACCTCCAAATACTCAAAACACTGAAATACCTATTCAAATTCTATCCAGTTCTAGAATCACTCAGAATACTCTAAACCAACCTCACTACCCCCAACAAGCTACTGAATTTACCTAGAACACTCAACTACCACCGGCCCCTAATGCAAGCCATTTTGTGCTAGATACTGGGTATCAGGGAACAATGGACGTGGAGCCCTATGCTAGAAAGGAAAAATCATGCATGGCAGAAAAGACCTTGTTGAGAAGATTGGACAGGTTTAATGACTTCATCAAAGAAAGTTAGAGATTTGACTAATATGGGGAATTAGACTACGATGGTTTCTGCATATTTTTGGATACTCTGTTGTTGTCGAAATTTGAGGTACCTGAGTTTTCTAAATACAACGGTGCTCGAAACCTTGTGATGCACCTTAAGATGTTCTGCAACAAGCTAGGTAAGCCATCTGGGGATGATAAATTGCTGATGAGGTTATTTGGAGAGAGTTTGAAGAAGGATGCATTAGAGTGGTGTTTGAAACTGAATTTCTCGAAGATAAGAACTTGGGTTGACCTCTCCCGAGCCTTTATCAAATAGTACGAGTTCAACTGTGATCTAGCGCATGATAGGTTTTCTCTAGTAGAATTGAAGAAGAAGCCTTGAAGAGAGTTGTGTAGTTTATGGCCCGCGGTGATAGAGTGTCGCAGCCAAAGTAAATCCACCAATAAATGAGCATGAGATGGTCAAGCTGTTTATTGATGCTCAAGATCCTCCGCATTACTAGGCCATTGTGGGTTCCATAGAAAAGACATTTGTTCATGTCATAGAACAAGTAAAAGCTATTGAAAGACGAATCAAGAAGGGAAAAGTGATAAATATGGCTGCTGTAAAAGTGCAGGTTGAATCATCGCAAAATGGCCATAATTTAAAGAAAATAATTGGAAATCTGAGTAGAAAGAAGAAGAATTGATCTTCATATCATACCAAGGCTTGAAGCCTACATCCAAATCCCAAACTAACCTAAAACATTCTGTCAAACACCTACAACACTCTCAGCCAACAGAATTTTTGCCTATTCATCTGTCGTATTCTCAACCTGCTTTTCACACCTAAATTCAATTGATGAATGCCCAACCATTTCTCCTGAATCCTTGACTTATGTTCCAAAAATGCTCATGTTCTACCCAGGCAACAACAGGCAACTGTTGATCAATTTGACCAACCACAAAGATAGTATAGGGTTTTTACTCCTTTTGATTGCCTTATGGATCAGATCTATGAGCAATTGAAAGTGGTAGGCAAAATTGACACCACAATGGAAAGAACATAACTTAGGGGGCTCCCTCGTAATTATGACCCCCAAGCCTTTTGCGCCTATCATTTAGGAAGTCACATTCTATAGCCAATTGTCAAGTGCTGAGGCAAAAAATTTAGGATATGATTGATGCTGAAGACATCGTATTGAGAAATGTTGAAAAACAGGCCCTGAATGTCGATAGTAATCCTTTGCCCCAGCATGAATCAATTGCTGGGACGATAGTGCTAAATGAGAAATTCACGATGGGGGAAACATTGGATGCTGTTGGTTTCAATTTCTTTTTTTTTTAATCGGCAAAAACCCCATTCACGAGGGAAGGGTGCCAGCCCTAAGTTTTATTAAGATAAAAATATATTTACAAAGCTAGAGGGGGGCGTAGACCTGACCTCTTTTAAAAAAACATAAGTGTAAAGCATACGATAATGAAAAGTAAAAAGGAAAAACTAATTTTTACATTTTCGAATTGAAGGACAACCTATTCTATCAGTGCGATATTCTCCTTTAGCCATCATAGGCAAACTTCTAACATCTAGGTATATGGTCTGCATACAATCAGAATATCCAACATTAGCCAAAATATCAGCAATCTTATTAGCCTCCCTATAACAATGTCGAAAAGATAAAATTGATCCAGACATATTATGTATGAAATGAATCTACTCGTGCAATAGACCAAGGACAATCCAGATTCTATTGCAAAACATGTATCAAAATTGTGAATCACATTCCACATGAATGCTGTGACAACCCCTAATTACGCATTGATGTATTCCGAACAACAACGCTTTGGCCTCAGCTCTTAAGCTTGTAATTTGTCCAAATGATGCAAGAAAAAGCAAACACCAACTGCCCCATAGAAGTCTCGCAGAATACCACCACCACCACTCCAACTCCGGATTTCCTTTAGAGCAACCATCAGTATTGAGTTTATATGTGAACCCAGGAGGTCTAATCCATTTAACAAGTCGAAAAACCAAAGGTTTCTCAAAACCAGAAATAGATTGAAAGAATAGACACCATGATTGACCATGAAATGGAATGTTAGGGAAATCAGATTGAAAAATGATCTTGAGATAGAAAAGATGTTATTCACAACTATTTCAAATTGTAATTTCTTATCTTGAAAACGTGCCAAATTACGCCATTTCCACAAATGCCAACATATCAAAGTAGGCAACACTTTCAATACCATGGCAACATGATTTTCTTACCTCTAAACAACCACCATGAGGCTAATAGAGGCCGAATTAAGGAATGATTTACCCATATTCCACATTCCACAGCAAAATATGACCATATCGACTTTGCTAACTCTCTAGAACAAAAAACATGATCAATAGACTCTTCATGAGAATGCTGGCAACAATTACACTTCGAGGGTCCATGCACTCCAAAGGCATACAAAGAGATATCCAGTGGAAGCTTATTTAAATGTAAACTGCATCATAAGAAAACTCATTTTAACCGGAATAGGAAACATGCCAAATTTCCTTGAACATCAGAGAACAATTTCTCACTCTTCTAACAAGATGATAAGCAGATGAGACTGAGAATTTACCTGACTCAGACAAGGTCCTAGATAGCATTGATTTGGAATATCCAATGATGGGGGAGGCAAATCCTTTATGACTTTAACAAGAGGCAAATCCACCATTTGTTGTAAGAGAGGTATGTTCCAAGCACCATTGATAGCAAATTCAAAAACTTTACCATCTTCAATTTGAAAGCCTCTATTCACCAATGCACCTAAACTAGTCTAGTTATCAAAAAGAAAGCTTGAACCACCATCATTAATTTGCCACTCCATGTAAATTTCAGCCATACCCCAAACGGATAGCATACGTTTCCATGTCATGGATGCAGAATTAGAAATTCCAGCTTGACAGGGATGAACATTGCGACAATATTTGGCAAACATGAATGAAGACCATAGAGAGACTCGAGTTCTAAACATCCACCAGAGCTTAACAGAAAAAGGCCTATGTATGTCTGATAAATTTCTTATCCCAAGCCCGCCTTCATTGGTAGGAAAACAAAGATCTGCCCATTTAGTCCAGTGCCTTTTATTTTGACCCTCAACAGTGCCCCATAAAAAGTTTGCCATAGCTCTATCAATCAGATTAAAGGTCTCTTTTGTTGGATTCGCCACAGACAACAAGTGTATAGGAATGGAAGACAATACATGTTTGATCAACACTAGCTTACCACCACTGGATAACATCCGATTCTTCCAAGATAAATCCTCTGGACTATAGACTGGACAAGGTCAGCAAAGTAAGAAGATTTATGATGTCCAGAAAATAGTGGTACACCAAGGTATTTGACAGGTAGGTGCTTACATGAAAAACCCGTAATCCTGACCAACTTTCAGAACCTTTCGAATGATGCCAGCAATCATTATTGAAAAAACAACTTTTAGTGGAGTTAATTTGCTGCCCATAAACCTTTTGATAATCTTCCAAAATCTTTAAAATAAATCTCAAAGATGTAGAAGAAGCATTATAAAAGATTATAATATCGTCAACATAGGCCAAATGCGATACCATAGGACAATCATGAGGTACCTTGAAATTCAAGGAAGGCCGTTCGACGAACAAAGCATTCAAGCTTCGAGATAGTACCTCAGCTGCAATCACGAAAAGAGAAGGAGACAAAGGATCACCCTGTCTCAAACCCCAAAGTTGACTTGAAGAACCCATGAGAAGCACCATTGATAATGATCAAAAACCACGTATTAGAGATAAGACACCAAATCATGTCAATGAAAATCTCTCCAAAGCCAAAGGAGCGAAGTACTTGCAACAAAAATGGACAAGACACACGGTCGTATGCCTTTGCCATATCTAACTTTAATGCAACATTTCCACCTCTAACCTTCTTCCCTGTGCCCAAAATGATCTCCTGTGCCAACAAATAATTTTTTGAAATAAGTCTTTCCTATACAAAGCCACACTGATTGGGAGAGATGAGTTTTGGAAGCAAAGATGCCAATCTATCAGATAAAATGCGTGATATAACCTTATTAAAGAAATTACACACATTGATTGGCCAAAATTGAGAAAAATCTTGTGGGGACTGGACTTTAGGAATTAATACAATCGATGTAGCAGTAACTCCGCGAGGAAGCTCAGCTCCACAGAAGAAGCTCTGAATTGCATCATACACATCCTTGCTAATAATCTCCCAAATAGCGGTGAAAAACTTTCTTGTAAACCTATCAGGACCAACTAAGATCTCACCATCCATAGCAAATATAACCTTATGAACTTCCTCCAATGAAGGCATGCTCTCCAATTGTTGATTCTCCTCCTGTGAAACCATTTTAGGAATAACGTCCAACATATCATAATTGAAATATATGTCTTTAGCTGAAAACAATGATTCAAAAAATCCAGAAATAGCCTTTCCTATCTCCTCATCTGACTCCATCCATGTCCCATTAGTGTCCTTTATTCGGTGAATGACTGATTGTGTTTGTCGTTGCTTGACAGTAGCGTGGAAATGTTTTGTATTATGATCCCCTTCAAGAAGCCATTTCACCCTTGGTTTTTGCTTCCAAAACATCTCCTCCAATGCCAATTGATTTTGCAAGTTAGACTTGGCTTGATCATATGCTTCCTAGATCCCAGGTGAAGCATCATTGTCCAGACGTTGTTCTGCAGAATGCAACTCCATCTCTGCTGTAGATATCAAATTTTGAGACACCATTTATTTTCAAACATTGGGGGGCATGTTTATATGTTTTGGGTCAAGTTTTAATTTTTCAATAATCTCGGGAGTAAAATAGTAATTTTTCTCTATAAATATTTTTTCATTAGCTTTGGGAGTTTTAAGTTCATATTTTTACTTTCATATGAATTTGTTAATTTTGTAATTTTTTTTGGACTTAATTATTCTTTTTATATTTTACCAAGCATAAGGGTAAAATGGTAATTTCGCCTCGCAAACACCATTTTAGCTCATTTTAGGTCCTAAATTTATTTTTTTAATTCTTTAAGCATGTTTCTAAATTTTCTTTATTTTTTTGGGGAAGATTGCTATTTTTCCTGTAAATACTGCATTAAGGGGGCAAAATCGTCATTCTACAGTTAAAATTTATTTTTCGTCATTTTTTGAGTCATAAATGCATTTTCTAGGGTTTTAAGCTTATTTTAATTTTTATAATTTTTTAAGGTCAATAGATATTTTTCTGTGTATTTTCGTTGGTCAAGGGCAAAATTGTCATTTCACACCCCGAGCACGTTTTGATCAGTCTTAAGCTTCTAACCTTTGATTTGAAATCTACTTTGAATTTTTTTGACAAATTTTAGAATTTACTGTCATTTCTTTGCATTAATTTTTGATTTTTGAGTTAAAAATATTTTTTTAATAATAAAATTAAAATTTTTATTACCAGTGGCATTTTTGTTATTTTGTAGTATTCTTGGTAATCAAGACAACTATCCCTATAAATACCCTCCTTAAATTAGAAAAAACTAAGAGGAAAAAGAAACCCAAAAAACATACTTTTCTCCAAAGAAAGATCAAACACACGCATTACATCACCACAAAAAACACACAAAAAATCATCATCTTCAACTTCAACAAAAAGGTTATTGTTCATCCTCTTCAAGTTTCAAAAGCCAGTAGAAGAAGCCAACAGAAGATTCCATTTTAGCCATTGAAGGTTATCATCAAGCCATCAAGAACAATTAATGGTAAAAATCCCAAACTCTATTTTCCTTTTACAATTTTTTATATGATTAAAGAATAATCAAAAACTTTTTAGAAATCAAATTTTTTGATTTTTTTAGTTCAATTTTTCTTTTTTTTGGGTTCCTTTTCTTCCTTCGTTACTGGGTTCGTTTCATTTTTTCTGGGTTTTATGGTCCTTTTCCTAGTTTCCACTTCCTCATCTTTTGCTCAAGATTACCACCGTTCGGTCCTCTCTACCTCCTCTCCACCGTTCACCACTAATTGCCACCTTTTCCCTCAACCACCTTTCCACCGCCCACAACCGAGAATCTCCGCCATTAGCTTTAACCCATCCCCTTACTAGAAAAGCAAAGCTAAATCCACAGCCTGATTTCCACCCAAAATAATCCAATGGCTGCTGAAATCACTGCCAAATCTGAATCACAGGTAGCCCAAAATCACAGTTAAAACCCTCCAATTGCCAGACAGTAGTCACAAAACCCAGAATCCATCAAACTTCCACCCTTCAACTTCCCCAATTCATTCCTCTGAAGCCACAACCTATAGAGAAAAAGAAAAAACAGATACAAACAATCATCCCAAAATCATATCCCAAAGTGACACAAAGACCGCCAGCACTCCCAAACTCCACCAATCGATACCCACCGTAAGATTGGCAAAACCACCAGACAGCTCAAGGACCTCAACTCACTGCAACAACCAACAACCACAATAACATTGCAGCCCCCAATTAGTTCAAGCTCACACAATCTCACACAATCTCACACACTACACGCACATAGAATACACACACAACACTAGCAACAGCACATGACCACTACCGGCAACCCCCTCTTTCTTTCCATCCCACCATTTTGTTTGGCTGAGAGATGGAAATCTTTGGCCTCACCTTCTGATCTCTTTGGTTTATCACATAAATCCAAAGATTTTGTATGAATTTCGTTCAATTGTTTGAACTGGGCCAAGGATGGTCTCTGGGTTTTGACTTGGAAATATTGAAAAAGTTTGATTGGGGGTCTGAGTTTTAGTTTTGATTTGGAAATTGGCAGTTGAGGGGAGTTGCGACTCTTGATTGAAGAAAAATCAATTAGGAGGAGAGAATTTGTGTTCCGAAATTGAAGGCTTTAGAGGAATAGATTTCAGTTTTGGGGATAAAGAAGAAAGGATTTATGGCTTTGGCTGATTGATTATACTAGCAATATTTCGGGAGTTAGAAGTTTCAGAATGTAGTTTGGATGGTTTGGGATTTGCAATGAAGCATGTTTCTGGTGGGGCATGGAGCTTTAATTGTAGAGTTTTGTCTTCTTGGTTAATGGATAACCGATATTTCTTTTTAATGTTTTGTTTCTTGGTTTTCTTTTTAGTTTTCTTAGTTAGTAGTTGATTAATATGATTTGAATTTGATATAGTCTTGATTTAGTTATTTAGTTTACTAACTTAGTGTAGTTAATCAAGTCAATTGATTATTTTTATTTTTTTTCTATCTGATTGATGTATTACATAAAAATATGAACTTATGTTTTTAGTCCTTAGGTTTTGATTATTATTATTGTGCCCCAAAATTTCTCATTTTTTCTACATTTTAATACTTTAATGTTGTAGATTGCCCCCTAAGTTTCTTTTTTCTTTCAAATAACTTGCTGTATTTTAATTTTCATCCACTACAACTTATTGAATTTTCCAATTTAGTCCCTAACTACTTGCTGGAATTTTTATATTTTTCCTCCCCAAATACTTGCTGGAATTTTTATTCTAAGCCTATAGGCTTGCTGGAATTTTGGTTCTAAGTTTCTAATCTTGCTGGAATTTTAGTTTTTAAGTCCTGTATTGCTGGAATTTTAGTTTTTAAGTCCTATATTGCTGGAATTTTTATTCTAAGTTTTTTTTACTTGCTGGAATTTTGATTTTAGGCCCCATTAATGGTTGGAAATTGTATTTTAGTCCCCACGTATTGCTGAAATTTGTTTTGGGCCCCCTCCAGTTGCAGGAATCTTCATTAGCCCCATAAGCTTGCTGTTATTTATATGTTACCCTCACAAACATTGCTAGAATTTACATTTTTTGTGTCTCATTCTTGCTGGAATTTTATTTTTAGCCCCCCATTTACTTGAATTTTCACCCCGAATTGTTAAAAGTTTATTTTTATGATCTATTTCGTTAATAGTGATACCGTTAACATATTTGCTCATTTTGTTAGCATTTAGTATTGGGTCTTCAAAGAAAGGTATCCCCATTACTTATTAATTTCTTCTTTATGTGCTCCAATGTGATTTTTTTTATGAATTTTCTTCATATGTTTCTTATTTTTACATACTTTTACATAGTTATTTATTTTATGCTATTTAGTTGTGAATTTTATTATTTTGGCAATAAGTGTCGTATTTTGTATTTAGCTAGTTAATGTAATAGTTAGGCTATATTTCTTATATTTTAGCAAAATTGTGTATGGTCTCAAAGTGCTTTTGCTGTCGTTTGCCAAATGTGGAGTCATTGTTACATAATTTTTGTTTGGGAGATATGGCGCAGGGAGTGTGGAAATTTTTTGGCAATATTGTAGGTGTGCGGTATATGGGTTCTTCTGTCATGACTTATCTTTCTGGATGGTGGTTTTTAAATAAGCATAACCCATGTGTTGATTTCATACATCGTATTGTTCCTATATTAATTTGTTGGAACTTATGGAAGGCCAGGAACAAATGGGTTTTTGAAGGAATTCGGGTGGAACTAATGGGGCTATGCAATAATATATTTTCGGAGGTTAGAGAATTATTTTTTCTCCAATTTCCACATATTGCTACTAATGCAACCACTTGGAGAGGTTTTTATGAGCAGGTTGCAGGAATTAAGAAAATTAGCAGATTCAAGTTGGTTAGATGGTTGAAGCCAGTTGGTGGCACTATGGTACTTAATACAGATGGCTGTAGAAAAGGGAATTCTGGGAATGCTGGTGGAGGGGGGATCTTAAGGGACAATATGGGGGAGATGATTTTTGCTTTTTTAGTTTCTTTTGCTGAAGCTAATAGCATTTAGGCGGAGACTCGGGCTTTATTATTTGGAACTCAATGTTGTCTTCAAAGGGGTTATAATCGTTTTATGATTGAAAGTGATTCTCAAGTCTTGATTCAGATACTTAAAAAGAAGTTCAAATGTCCTTGGTCCATCTATGCAGAGGTACAACAGTTATTACAATTGGAGTGTCATTTTCTTCAAATACGTCATTGCTTTTGCGAAGCAAATTTTGTGGCAGATGCTCTTGCGAATGTGGGAATTTCACATGATGGTCATCGAATCTATTCCAGAGTTGAGGATTTACCCAGACAAGCTCGTGGTTTTTTTAGACTAGATAAATTAGATTTTCCTTCGTTTCGTAAAATTAACTAGATTTCGTTATTTATTTTTTTGTTTATTTGGTTTGTATCTTGTTTCTGAGGTAAGGTTTATGTCCCCCTCTTGCACAAGTTTTTTGAATTTAATAAAATTTTGGGAGTGGCGTCCCTCCCGTGTACGAGGTTAGCCAAAAAAAAAAAGTGTATTTAGATAGATAAATGTAATAGATAGGTAATTTTACTTTCTCACCCCTAAAAATTTGTAGCTAGATCCCCGGTGTAATAGTTAGGGCTTGTGTGCTTTTGCTTGCTTACGTGCTTATTTGTTTCACCACTTTTATTAGGATTTTGCATCTAGATATTATACCTACGTGTTACGTGCTCCTACGTGCTCTTATATGACTTATATGTTTATTTGCTTTTGATTCATGTTTTACTATTTAAATTCATGTTTTATTAGTTTTATTATTTCGTCACCACACTAGTCCAACGCTAGTTGTGGCTTTATCGTTTCCCCGCTAGTCCAACGCTAGTGGGAATCTCTAGAAAGGGCTAGTCCAATGCTAGACCCTTAAGGCATGGTAGTGCTAGGTACACTCGTGTGCATTTCATATCATTTCACATACTAATTTTTAGGAAATTTTCATCTTTGCTTGGTTTGTATATATTTTACTATTTATTATCTATTTTTGACAAAAATTAAATGCATGACATTTAGGTTGCATCTCACTTAAACTTTTAGGACATTTGTATAATACGACTAGAAATAGTCATCTACTTACGTGGGAAGCAGTGGATTGACAAGCCGTTCCCCTCTCCGTGAGTAGAAACATTCAGTCATGAGATATTAGTTCCCCGTACCCGTTATGTTGCATACTCACTTTCTTTCTTCATTTAATATATAGTATTATTTTCTTTTCTTTTTGCATTGCATTTTGCATAGATACTCATGACTCTCTCGAGGTCTCGACTCGGGTTTCGCAATTAATGCGATAATCTCAACCAAGCCTCGACAGAACATCTCGACCCTCCTGATACTCACATTTAGATTTAGGATTTGCATTTATTTAGATACATCCGAATGCGATAGAACTTAGGGTTAACTTAGAAAATTTTGATTAAGCCTCGCAACTAGTTTCGACTAGGTGGAAAGGGTGCCTTTGCCTTCCCTTTCTTCAAATGTGACTCCCGAACCTTTTTTTTCCCCTTTTTTTGTAGACCAAAGTCGAAAAAGGGTTTTCAAACATTTTTTAAAATTTTTTATTTTTGTTTTTTGTTTTGTTAAATGATTTTTCGGGTGATTTGTTACACCCTAAGTCAATACCAAGTAGCGATTCCATTTTAAAATAAAACCCTTTTTCAAAATTAGTCGGCCAAAACTGTCGCACTTTTTTAGTCCCGGCCTTCTTTTATTTTTCAAAGTACCATTTTTTCTAAATAAACACTTTTTCAATAAAAACTTGATTTTTCTCACATGTGCATGATTGTTTCCAAAAGCTTTCTTTTCAAAAGGGTCTCGGACCGAATCGTCTCTTCGAGACATGACAGTCAACGACCCCATCCTATGTCATTTCGGGGCGCAACATCTGCTTTCCGAATGTTGTCAAAGACATTACCAAATGTAGACTTGTTCCAATGCTTCAAATGCCCTTTTAATCTTTTGAGTTTAGCACAAAGAATCCCAATAGGACTTCCAAGCTGTGGCTGATCCCATGAGTTCTTAACAGCCTCCAAAAAATTGTCATGTTTAGGCCATATATTCAGAAACCTAAAAGGCCTTGGTTTTCTGTCCAACCGAGTAGCAGAAGCAATCAACAATGGAGAATGATCAAACGGTGACCGAGCTAAGTGGCTAACTGAAATGTTATTTGATCCCCACACTTTGCATTCATTAACAACTTGTCTAATCTTTTCCGAATCCTCATTCGACTTTGACGATTGCTGCACCATGTATAAGGAGATCCAAAAAAACCTCCATCAAACAAGCTACCAGAAGACATAAAACTCAAAAAATCTAGACCTTCTGATGGATTATAGACTCTACCACCACTCTTTTAAGAAGAATTGACAACTATATTGAAGTCTCCACACACAATCCATGGACCGGATATTGGTTTATCGTGTAGTAAAGAAGTCCACAACAAAAGTCTCTCACGCTTACAACAACTAGCATGCACTACAGACATCACGTAAGAGCAAGGCAAATGTTGATGCTGGATTAACAAGGTCAAATGTTGGGAAGATTGGCCTATGATCGAACATCCAAAAAAAGAATTATAGAACACCCAGATCGAGCCAACATCGTTTGCAACACCATGATCAAACTTCAATCTATATTTAAAAGAATCCACAAAACTCACATTCTTCTTTGGTTCACATAACATTAGCAATTGAATTTTATGACTGGAAATTAAACTCTTCAATCTTCTTAAATTCTGGGACCAAGAGATCCCCATTATATTCCAGAAGATGGAATTAATCATTTATGAAGACTGGAGGGAGAGGTTTGAGAAGACCTTACCGGAGAACGTAAGGTTCTATCTAATTGAAACCTTGCCCTAATTCCTTTGAAGTGTTTTGTTTTTGGCTGCTGCCATTCATTGGAAATTCCCCTCATCAATTCTAAATCCCTAGCGATCGACTGAAATTCCGTATGTACCGAACCTTGGAGAGCCCGTGGCGAGAGATTCCCAGCAATTGTTGGAAGATCCTCTACTAATATATCAACTACCTCCTAGAGAGGAATATCAGAAACCTCATCCAACAAATACCCTTCAGTAGGAGGAGGTATATCACCATCATCTCCTATATCTTTAAAAAAGTTTTCAACACCACGATCAGCGCCATTCCTCATTTGCATATCCAAACTATGACGATGGGGTTCCACTGAGGCTCAAGACCTTCCGAAACATTAGGAAGTGCAGACAAAACCCCATGCAATTCAGCAACAATTGGAGCATCATTATCTTTAACATGTTATGATGGGTTTTCTTCAGCAACTGGAGCAGGAATACCTTTTGGGACCCAGATTTTCTGTTTGGATAAATCTTGTTAATGAAGAGATTGATTTGCTTCAACTGTTCTACACTTTTCAGAGGAATGTCCCAACTTACAACAATGAAAGCAATAATCTGGCACATTTTCATACTCCACTCTTTGCCAAAAACCAACTACACCGTTGTTAATCCATAACTTTTCTAGACGGGTTTTGTTTAAATCCAATTCAACACAAATTCTTGCTATACTAAGCCTAGACAACGTAGCTGTTGAAGAGTCCATTCTAAGGGGATTCCCAATCAGTCTTGCAATAGAGAACAATGATCCTTTCCCGAAGAGATGAATAGGGAGTTAAGGGAGACGTATCCACACAGGAACAATGGCAGATTCTTCAGCAACTGAAAAGGAGGAAGTCCACTTAAGGATCCGCATTATAAACCCTTGAAAAGACCAGACACCACACAGCCAACATCGATGATAATCCTCTTCTAATTCAAATCGGATAAGAACATGTGTTGGATCAAGTAACCCTAACGTAAAAGACCCCTTAAAACCTACAACCTAAAAATTTTTATGCAAAGCATCCATGGCAGGCCTTCCTTTGGAAAACTTCCCAATAAGAGTATAACGAAACTGGTCAGCCAATTGTTGAACTTCATCCAAAGAGAAAGAAATCGCAGGCAACCCTCAATATTGTTATGCATCTTTGATTAATGGAGCTTCAATGGAGGGCTTCGAGTTTGAAACAATCTCAGCAAAGGAACGTTTGGAAGGGGAAGGGTGAAACCCCCCTCAGCAACTAGATGGCAGTGCACGGAAAAGAAGCCGACCATCACCACTAGACGGTGGAGGAAGATAAAATTTAAAAGATCTGAGAAAATAGGAGGAGAGAGGGAGGAGACAAGTTGCAATAGTTATTATGTCTTGGTTTCAGTTTCATTGATGAAGGAGCGCTGAACAACTGGACAGCTGATTCCTTCCTTGTGTTGAAGGAGTGACGGTAATTTAGGTTTGCCTTTGTTTCAGAATTCATTTTCAGATAGAACCCTGGAATGGATTTCTTTCTTAAAGTGGTCTTGGTGTCTAGCTCATATCATGTTTTGCTTTTACTTTTCAAAAAGAAGATTGTCGTGAGTCCTTCTTTTAAGAAAAATATTTTCGAATTGTGTTTAATGCTTTCCCAAAAATTGGTGCCAATTTATGTGTTTGTAAATATTCTTTTCTTAAGAAAATGCAAATTTGAGTTCAATGAAATAAAAGTTTTACTCTTTTGTCTATTTGTTTAGTTGTTCCCGTGCCTTTTATTTTTCAAATAGCCAACTTTGACATCTCTCTGGATTCTAATTAGGGCAAGACTATTAATGAGAGACTGGAGTGATATCAAAGAGGAATCTGGATTCCGTGTTAAGGATTCTGAATCATATAAAAAGGAATCCAAGCTCAACCTGAAAGAGGCAGAAGCCACGAACATTGGCACCAAGACATAGGTTAAAAAGTTGGGTCAAGATGCACTTTCACTCAACAGACTTTGAAAATGTTGAGCATGTTTTACAATGCATGTTTAGAGAATTCAAGCACAACAAAAGGAACAGACATACAGAGAGTACAACTTCAACCAGTTCACAAGAAGAATTTTATTGTTTCATCTCCTTAATTTCTTATTTACATCTTTGGAGTATATCATATAAGTTATTGTGAGATTAAGAAATGATGATGTCATATGCTTTTGAGTTGTTGCTAGCAATTATGACTTTTGTCTAATTCCCCTACTGGTTGAAATTGCTTTAGATGTTTTGACAAATGCTTTCTTCGAGTACTTAGAAATGATTATTACAAGATTTGGAGTTTTGTTATTATAAAAAGTATATTTTGTAAAGTGGTTGGAATTACATCTAAATTTTACATGTTTGATGAAAATTTCTTTTCTTTGTTTAATTTCACAGGTTAAATGTTGATTATGGTCAATTAGTGCGATCATGTAATATGTGATGTAACACTTATTATGATGGATTTTTATACTACAAAAAGAAAAAGAAAAAAGAAGAAGAAAAAGGATGAAAAAAAGAATGATGTGGTTTTTCTACTCCAATGGTTCTTGTGCTCAGTAACCGGAAGTTTTCATCTCAAAATGTCAACTTTTGCGTCAAACGGTACTTGAACTATGCGTAATGCATTGTCATTTTGAGTAAGAAATTGTTGAGTAACTAGAGATCTTCATCCAACCAATTCCGATTCTTGCGTAAGAAGGCAATTCTACTTCTCAAGTATAATTTTTGCTACTTGCTTAAGATTGAGGTATTGAGTAACCAAAACCTTCATAGCCAATGTCGATTTTTGCATCAAAAGACACTCGTATATTGATGATTAGTTCACTAAAATAAAATTTCCTCAAGTGAAAAGTGAAATTGATCATGGACATGTGATGTTCTCTTTGATTGATTATATGATTCATTTACTTGTGAAATTCGGTAAAGCGAAGAAATTAAGTTGAGCTAGCTTAATTGTGATATAATTCCTTTTCTTTACTTGATATTATGAGTATCAAAGAGAAGACAATAAATTGCATGATGGTTATTTACTTGGTTTTGAGAATACATATTAGAATACACATTCATGATTTCAATGCTTGAATCAATAGTTGATCTTGCATTTTTTTAAATCATTTGAGGACAAAGAATGATTTTCAAGTGTGGGGAAATTGACAAGTGTCAAAATAATGTATTTTGATATATTTGTTGACTCAAAATTTAGATTTTTTGAGGTAGAAACAATTTTGAGTAGATTGACACATAAGTTCTGGGGATTTTTACAGGTTAATGACATTTGAACAGATTGGATCAATTGTAGTACGGTCTCTCTTATCCAAAAAGAAAAGAGTAGAAGCATTACCGTGTTCTAGCAGAAATGGATGGTTGGATATTTTCTTGGATCATTAATTCAAACACCATAAAGGAGTTTTTTCATTTTGATTCAGTAAATTTCCTTTTAAAATTGTTGCAAAAAAGGACGAATCAAAGGCGAGCCTTCTTTCTTTTCCAACAAAATATTTTCTTCCCCTAGTTTTCTTCTTTGAGACTTCAGAATCTTTGATTTTTCGTTTCACAACTCACTTGAAGGCCGCACCCCCACATTGGGGCAAATTTTATTTCGACTTATGTTTCCAATAGAAAAAGGGAAAGGAAAGAAAAGAAAAGGGGGACAATTGAAAATGAAATCCCTAAAAAAAGTAATGAAATTGGGGCAAATTTTTAGAAAATGAAAAACGAAAAAAGAAGAACCCTAAGAGCAAGTAGTAAAGTTGGGATGAATTATTTGGAAATAAAACCTTGAAGTTAATTAAACATTTCATGAATTCTGCTTTTTAGCCTCAACTCAGCACATTACTTGACCCTATTACAAGAGTCAAGAATGTTATCGACCTCCGTCTGTATTTTGTGATATTTTTGAGAAAGAAAAATTACAAATCCAAGAGGCATATGATGCTAACAAATCTATCCCAAATCATCAACAGGAAGATTGCCTTACTGATGTAAAAATCTTTTCAAATACTAGTCTATTTTAATGAAGGAAGAATGAATATCTCAAGTTTGGATGTTGCCATTCAAAATCCAGAAAGACATTGTGGTTAGGTAAAGACGACCGTGGAAGGCTCACAAGTGAGAGAGTCAATATGCCTGTACTGGATTGTTTTGGAAGTTGATGACTATGGTCACTTGAGATTTCTTATCTGTCGTGATCATATTGGGGCAATTTTGAAATTCAAATAGTAGTGACATCCAAAGATCAAAAGACAGCTTTTAACATATTGTTTCAAAGTCAATTTTGAAAAATGTTTTATTTGATTCTATTTTGCTTATTCATTCTTTGCGTGTTTTCAGTTGTTACAGTACAAAGATTCTTTTAAATTAGTACATGTGAGATGTTCTTGTACAAAAATGAATAATGATGATTAGTTTTATTGACTTTTGAATAAAAAGCAAAGGCAATCCTAAGTTTATCAAAAAGCTGAAGCATACATGAATTGAAAGATTATTTAGGGGATTTGATTTGAACTGTGAACTAAAATCCATTGAGTTCGAGACTGGCAAAAAGTAAGGCAAGAGACAATATCAGAAATTCAAGATGGTAGTACTCATGTTTCTATGTGCTAGTAGATGGGATCGCTAAGTGGTGACATCACTTTCGCAATTGCAGTTGTTTTCTCTCTTTTGCAAGTGGGATCATCATCATTGCTTAAGGCCTTCATCAAAGATAAAAAATGGAGCAAATTTTTTATAGTCAGCAATGGTGTAACAAGGTCAAGATTCAATTCAAAGATTAATTTCATATTGATATTAGGGAAAATTTGTTTAAAAAAAATTGTTTCAACTCCAAATCAATTTTGGTGCTTTAGGATTGAGCAAGATTTTGGAAAAGATTGATTTCAAATTAAATTCTTTTGGTTTATACTAGGGCAAATTTTTAGAAGGATTGATTTCAATCAATTTTGATGTTTATGGAGAACCAAATTTTGAAAGGAGTCATTTCAAATTGATTTGATGCTATACTGGGCAAAAATTTTGAAAAATTTTGATTTTAGGTTGAATTAGATGCTATGCTTGGCATTTATTTTAAATTTTTCTATGTTTAAATTCTCTTGTGCAATATTTTGTCTTATAGCTTGGACCGCTTTCTTTTTACTTTTAATTTGGCAACCCAAACCCTACATTTGGTAGCCCAGGATCGTTGCAATTATTTTTGTCCAGCAGCCTGAATCGCTTCATGTTTACTTTTTAGTTTGGTAGCTTGAACTCTACATTTTTATTCATGCATTTGTCTAGCAGCCTGAACCTCGGCAACATGTTTTACTTTTTTGAATATGCATTTTATCTAGTAGTTGTCTAGCATTTGTCCAGCATACTGCATGGTGTTTAATGTGTCTAGTAGTTAGCATATTGTGTTCTCACTTCACCATTTTGTTTCTAGTTTTTGGCTGTAAGATCCAATCCTAGCATTGGGTATCATGCTTTTCCGACAGTAAGATCTAATCCAGGCATTGGGTGTCGCGCTATAATTTTAGTCGTTTTTGTTGTCAATCTCTTGTAGTAAGATCCAAGCTAGTCATTGGGCACCGTGATTTAATTTTCAATCATTTTTGTTGTCATCTGCATTTTAATTTCAATTATTTTGTTTGTCTCCAGCAGTAAGATCCAATCCTCGCTTTGGGTGCCTCACTTTTCTGACAATAAGATCCAATCCAGGCATTGGGCACCACACTTTAATTTCAGCCTTTTGTGTTCAGTTTTTGGCAGTAAAATCCAATCCAAGCATTGTGCATCGTGCTTAATTTTAGTAATTTTTGTTTTTAGTTTTTGGCAGTAAGATCCAATCCTGGCATTAGGCGATGCGTTTATTCGATAGAAAGATCCAATCCAGGTATTGGGTGCCACGCTTTTGTTTCGGTTTAGTTTATGTTTGTCACCGGTAGTTTCAACTCATCTAGTAGATTTTTGTTTTAGTTTTATTCCAACTCGTCCATTGGATCTTTACTTCAGTTTAGTTCTAACTCGTCCATTAGACTTTTGTTTCAGTTGGTGGTAGTTCCAACTTGTTCGTTGGACACCGCATTTCATTTCAAATTCTAGTGGTTCCGACTCATCCATTGGATTTTCAATTCTCAATTTTCAGTAATTCTATTTGCAGCATTAGCTACCATTTTATTTCAATTGCATGTTTAGTTATCTCACTTCAGCATGCTTATTCTACTTATGTCATCTTACATTGGTCATCATATTAGTCCATGGTTTGTTTTGGTTTCACTTGCTTTGGAACTACGTTCAATCTAATTCCTTTCACTGGGATACGTGGGTACCTCCTAAGAAGTCCGATCACCTTTTTATGTGTTCATTTGTTTATTGTTTACCTGATGTGCACATAGTTGTGTTGCCAAGAAAGTCTTGGAATTCAGGTATGCGACTCATTAAACTCAAGACCTCGTTTGATTCGTGAACAACCCTTGACATGGAGTTGTTTTGCCTTGAATCTTCCCTTGAAGATGAGCATGCCTAAGAACAACTAGAATTAGACCAAGTTTAGCGAGTTCAATCGTCTAACCTAATTAACTCTAAGAATTTATCAAAAACTCAAGAAAACTCTAAGCTATGGATCCCAAGTTGGTGGTTTGAGTGATCTCTTAGTTATTGCTAGAGCACGTCGAGCCATGGCCACATGTCCAAGCAAATAGAAACAATTTCGCAAGATATTAAAGCACTGAGATCTGATCAAGGTAGAGAATACTTGAATCGAAAGTTTCAAAAATATATAAAGAAAAATGAGATTATTCCTCAATGAACTCTACCATACACGACACAATTGAATCGTGTGGAGGATAATTGTACCATACATGACACAATGTGGTATAGTGTGACAAATGTTACAAAAGTAGCATAATTACATAATAGCTGCATGATCCTACAGAAGTGTGTATGCTACCTACTGAGCATCGTGTCGCTCAATCCATTCTCTCTTATCATTTTGCAAATCTTGAGGACTATAATGTGGTATATATAGAGGACCTAGAAGATGACTTCTATTAATTCATTAGGTTATTTGTAATGGGCACTAGTGTTAGGATTAAATGTTCTATAGTGATAAATATGTATCAGAAAACCTTTGAATTTTGTTGCTATTAGTTAATTTGGGTGTGTTTGCCAAATTTGGACGTTAAGTTACTTTTTTTTATTTGCTAGTATGTACCGCACTTAAATAGTATTATTATTAAATATTAGAGTAGTATTTCGAGAATGAAAATGGTTTCCTTGTATTCTTGGGTTTTGAGGATACGACAATTGTGTCGTGCATAGCACGTGCAGGCTAGGAGCATGACAATTTTAGTGGTATCAGAACATAGGTTATGACTGACATTGTAAGAAAGTTATATACTTGGCAAAAGATGAAATTATAGTTAGTAAATTAGGCTTGAATGGTAGATAAAATTATAGCTAGCAAATTAGGGTTGAATGTTCAGTGCATGTGATTTAGGTTGAAAGAGTTATCGATGGTGTGTTATAAGTTTGTGGAAAAATGGTTAATCCAATGCATGCAGAGAACCAAGAATGTAATTGCTCGATTCACTGGACAGGATGTGGTGTAACCCACCTTAGGAAGAAGCAGAGATTTTACAGGGACTTGTACCTCGAGGAGTTAGAGCGAGCTACGAATTGGGCTAGGAAAACTGACACGCTGATAGATGCATGAGATTTTCACTTTAATCGTGTCTATGGTGTGATGTTACAAAATCAAGAATTGTTTCAACTGCAGGTAGTAGGGACATAGGGCCAGAGATTGTCCACATCCAAATACTAGTGGGGGAAAGGACATTACGATGATAGATAATAAGCCCAAAGTGAAAGCAAGGGCGCATGCTATGACGGATTTTGAGGCTGAGGCTTCTAGTGATGTAGTAACAAGAACACTCCTAATTAACTATGTGCCAACATATGTTTTGTTTGACTGTGGAGCTTGCTATTCTTTTGTTGCAAAGAAGTTTATTAAAATTTTTACGCATGCACCTCAAATGGATGGATCACCCCTACCAAGTGGCTGCTTCGGGAGATAGAATACTAGCATCTCATATTAAGTACAAGAATTGCATAGTGGATTTAGATGGTAGAAATCTAGAAATGGATTTGGTGTAAACAAATATGAGTGACTTTGATGTTATTCTAGGAATAGATTGGTTAGCTAAGCACTATGCACAAATTGATTGTAGAGAAAAGAAACTACTCTTTCTAATCCTTACAAAGGGAACTATACCTACTAAGGAAATATGGGTGCCAAGAAAGTTCGTAGAATCCCTTTCCTATATGCCATGCAAGCATATCAGGCAATAAGAAAAGGAGGTGAAGCAAATCTCGCTTATGTGGTTGATACTGAAAAGGAATATACTATCTTAGATAAAATACCAGTAGTGAAGAATTTTCTAAATGTGTTTCTAGAAGAACTTCCGGGTTTACCTCCTGATAGAAAAATATAGTTTGAAATTAAGTTGGTCCCTGAGGCCACCTCTATATCTAAGGCTCCATATAGGATAGCTCCTACTGAGTTAAAAGAGCACAAGGAGCAGATGCAGGAATTGTTGGATAAGAAATTTAGTAGGCCTAGTGTTTCTTCATGGGATGCCCCAGTACTCTTTGTTAAAAAAGAAGGATGGTAGTTTGGGATTATGAGTCAACTATAGGAAATTATATCAAATGACTATAAACAATAAATACCCTCTTCCAAGAATTGATGATCTCTTTGATCAATTGAAAGGGGGAAAAGTATTTTGAAAGATAGATTTAAGGATGGGGTACCACTAATTAAAGATTAAAGCTATAGATATCCAAAAGAGTGCATTCTGTACAAGGTATGGGCACTATGAATTTTTTATAATGCCCCTTGGACTAACTAATACCCCTGCAGCTTTTATGGACTTGATATATAAAGTATTTAAGCCACAATTAGACTGCTTTGTAGTGATATTCATTGATAATATTTTGGTGTATTCCTCGGACAAAGAGACAGATGCTGCACATCTTAGAGAGGTTTTAGAGAACCTAAAAAAGGAGAAATTATATGAAAAATTTAGCAAATGTTAATTTTGGTTGAAGAATGTTGCTATTTAGGATGTGTGATATCAGCTCAAGAGGTGTCAGCAGATCCAAAGAAAATTGAGGCAGTAGTAAACTGGCCTTGACCCACTAACGTGACTGAAGTAAAAAGTTTCTTAGGGTTAGTTGGTTACTATAAAAAATTAGTGAAAGGATTTTTAACCATTGCCATTGATCTTATTAAATTGACTCAAAGAAAAAAAATTGGAATGGATAGATAAATGTGAGGCAATTTTTCAAAAATTGAACGAAATGTTGGTTTTGACCCTAGTTCTTGCCCTACCATTGGGAACTGAATGAATTGTAATTTATAGTGATGTCACCGAAGATGGTTTAGAGTGTGTTTTGATGCAAAATAAGAAAGTCATTGCCTGTGCATCTCGACAATTAAAACCCTATGAGCGAAACTAACCCACGTATGATTTGGAATTGGTAGCTATAGTTTTTGCTTTAAAATTACGAAGACATTATCTATACAGAGTGCAATGTGAGATTTTTACAGATCATAAGAGTATTAAATATTTGTTCACCCAAAAAGTGTTGAATATGGGACAAGGTGGTAAGAGCTTATTAAGGATTATGATTTAACAATTAATTACCATCTAGGTAAGGCAAACAAAGTGGCTAATGCACTAAGTAGGAAGTCAAGGACCATAAGAGAATCCTCAATAGAAGAACAAATGGAAGATTTTAAATTGGATATAATGAACTCCACTGCTGAAGTGCTAGCTACTTTAGTACTTGCACCCACCTTGATACATAGGATCAAAGAAGCACAAAAGTCAGATACTGAGTTTATTAAGATCAAAGAAAGAGTCAAAGTTGCACCCTTTGACGGATTTGAAATGCAGAGTGATGGTAGTCTATGGATAAGAGATAGATTATGTGTGTCGAAAGAGGAGTTAAAATTGGAGGTATTAAAGGAAGTGCATAACTCAAGGTTTTTAGTCAATCATGGTGGAACTAAGATGTATTGAGATTTGAAGAAAAATTTTTGGTAGAGCAGAATGAAACGAGAAATAGCTGAATACGTATCTAAGTGTGTGGTGTGCCAATAGGTTAAAGCCGAGCATCAGAGATCCGCCGCTTCTTTAGAAATTTCACAGTGGAAATAAGAACATGTAATAATGGATTTTGTGGTAGGGCTACCTTGAACGGTTTGTAACAATGATACTATTTGAGTTATAGTTCACCGATTGACAAAATTCACCCATTTCCTACCAATGCCAAATGGATTGGCTATGGAAAAATTAGTTGAGATATACATAGACGAATTGTCTGTCTTCATGGAATTCTAGTGAGTATAGTTTTGGATCAAGATCCAAGATTTACCTTAAGATTATGGTCAACTTACCAGTTTGTCATGGGAACGGATCTGAAGTTAAGCACCGCCTTCCATCCTCAAACGGATGGACAATCTAAGAGAACCATCCAAACACTTGAGGATATGTTATGAGCCTGCGCTTTAGATTTTTCAGATAGTTGGGACTGGCTCTTAAAGTTGATGGAGTTCTCATATAATAATAATTACCATAGTGGAATCGATATGGCCCCGTTTGAAGCATTGTAGGGAAGAAAATGTAGGTCTCCATTGTATTGGGATGAGGTAGGGGGGAAACTGATCACTGGTCCTGATCTAGTTGAAAGAACACTTTAAAAGATCAAGATTATTCGTGAAAGACTTAAAATGGCTCAGGATCGAAACAAGAGTTAGGCAGACTTGAAGAGATGACCACTGGAATTCTAACCCGGAGAGAAGGTATACCTTAAGATATCACCTATAAAAGATGTGACGAGATTCGGAAAGAGTGGCAAACTAAGTCCTAGATATGTAGGACCCTACGAAATACTTGAAAGAATTGGGACCCTGGCATATCGGTTGACCCTTCCACCTTCATTGTCAAGGGTACACAATGTTTTCCATGTTTTTCAATTAAGAAAATATGTGTTTGATACAAGTCATATATTGGAAGACTAACCTAGTGAAGTGAAAGAAAACTTGGCCATAGAAGAGGTTCCATTACGAATTATCAATCGCAAAGATGAAGTATTAAGAAGAAAGACGATTCCTTATGTCAAGGTGCAATGGACAAATCATACTCCACGAGAAGCAACATGGGAGTTAGCAGAGGACATGGGAGCAAATACCCTTATCTTTTCGAACAAGGTACATAAGTTTCGAGGACAAAACTTTATATAGGGGGTAGAATTTAATACCTGGGAATTTTTTACATTTAGCATATATAGGTGTCTAGCTATATCAATAATAATAATAATAATAATAATAATAATAATAATAATAATAATTGATATCTTATAATTAATAACCAAAATTAGGATAAGGGAAGATAATTGGGTGAAAGAAGTTATCAATTAGTGGTAGAGAGATGGGTGAACGTGTTCTGATAGTGGTCAGGTGGTTGCCAAAAAGTAGTTAACCTCCTAAACTACTTATACCACTAGATGTATCAAACGTAGTTTCATTTTCTTTCCAACTCTCTCTCTCTCTCTCTTAGCCTTCTCTTCTTGATTAGCAGACAATATAAACTCTAGTGAGTAAAGGATACGTCCATTGGCTTAACTAGAATCCCAATACAATACATCTTGTCCCAAGACCAAAACAAGTAAGCATTTAATCCATAATTTTTATTACTACTATTGCTACTATTATGGATTTCTTTATTTATTTGTTTATATAGTTTTAAAATAGTCAGATTAATTAGCATGCTTTTATATAATTTCTTTTCTTGGGATTCTTGTTTATTAATTGTTAAACCAAGGTCGGGTTTTAAGTCCACAAGAAATTGGGGATGCAAGTGACATCTTGTCAAATTTGCATTTAAAACCTGGACGGCTTGAATGATTTTTCTTTGGCTATATAAATTACTCTTAAAACTATTTTTTGGCTATATCAATTACTTCCATGCAATCAGTATATAAAGCTTTGTACCTTAATGATCCTAAATATGTTAAGTGAATAAACCATTGCTGCAAATCAATAATTTTTTTTTAATACAAAATCGTGTGATGTAACTTGATATGTCAAAGCTAATTTGAAACATTTGCCACCTGACAAAAGAAATATGTGTGTGTGTGTGTATATTTTGTTTTGTTTTTTGTATTTTTTTCTTTTTTCATGCACCAACCATTTCTATTCTCAAAGAAACCCAGAATAGTTCCCAGTTCCATGTATAATTATTTAAGAATTTCATTGCACTAATTACTAGCCATATAAATAGTAAATTTTTGGTCTAGGCATAGTAGACTTGTAGTATGCAATTTGATCTTCACGACTTTTCTTATATGAAATTAATGTACATTAAGCATCATAAGCATAAATTCCAAACCTTTAGTGTGTTGAAAGGACTTAGAGAAATGGAATATTATCTTTGTACATCGGTAGTATTAAACAAGGTACGTACGGTTATTATAAAAGGTTTTAATAGTATACTGGAAGAATTTCAAGGGCAAAAACAAATGGAGATATGTATTTTAAGTTGAATTTTATTGGTTAGTTTATTTAAATCAAGTTTCAACTTACTAAATAATCTTCTAACTCAATCATTGATTATGAGTTAGTGTATATTTAAGTTTTATTAAAAAGTCAATTTAGAGTAACTAACGTTTAATAGTAATATGGAGTTTTTGAAACTTCTTTTTGATTAAATAGGTCGGGATTTAGGTTATCTAATTTTTTAGAAAAGGGATGTGATATTTAGTTGAAAAAAAAATAAAAATACAATCTAATTAGAATGATTGTGTATCTACCATAGGTACAAGTCAAGAGTAAGAGGAGTTAGGAGTATCTGTTCAAGCAGTTCGAGGTAAGTGGTGTTTACCCCCTGTATTTTTTGTTAAATGTTTTATTTTAATATACGTAGGAGATGGATCATGTATGCCTACTTTCAAATGTCTTACCACGCTAAGTGCAAGAAAAGTGAATCGCATTTTTTTAATTTTTTTAAAATATGCATGTGACATATGAAAAGATTTTAAGTACAAAAGGCTCTAAATGGTCATGAAATAGACGGTAGGGGCTATATTCCTATCATGTATGACGATCAAGTGAAGATCAGGGAAAATGCTTAATCGGTTATAGATAGTCATGGTAGTCGGTATAAAGTCTAGCCGATTGACTCATGTATGGGTAGGTTAAGTGAATATCAAGGAAAATGCTTGACCTACCGCTCTCCTAGAAAGGGTTTAAACTCTAGATTGAGTACTTAGAAGCCGAACATTATATGTGCATGTTTATGAGCCATGTTGATATGTTTTTTCTTAATTGACAAGACATATTATGAAAATGTTCATATTAGGTCATATGATTTGATGCCACTCGACTCTGATAAATAATTTTATGAGTTTAGATTTACGTTACAGTTATTCTGAATTGATTATGCATGTGGTATAGTGTGGCAAATGTTACAAAAGTAGCATAATTACATAATAGTTGCATGATCCGACAGGTGTACATGCTACCTATTGAGTATCGTGTCACTCAATCCATTCTCTCGTATCATTTTGCAAACCTTGAGGACTATGATGTGGTATACATAGAGGACCTAGAAGATGACTTTTATTAATTTGTTAGGTTCTTTGTAATGGGCACTAGTGTTAGGATTAAATATTATGTAGTGATAATATGTATCAGAAAACCTTTGAATAATGTTGCTATTAGTTAATTTGGGCATGTACGCCAAATTTGGATGTTAAGTTACTTTTTTTTTATTTTCTAGTATGTACTGCACTTATATAGTTTTATTATTAAATATTAGAGTAGCATTTTGAGAATGATAATGGTTGCCTTGTATTCTTGGGTCTTGAAGATATGGCGATTGTCTCGTGCTTGGCGCATGCGGGCTATAGGGGTGACAATGGTTGTCTAAGAATTTCTCCATGAAAGATTTAGAAGAGGCAGCTTATATATTGGGAATTAGGATCTATAGAGATAGATTTAAGAGGTTGCTTGATCTCTCTATTTATGTACATAGACAAAATGCTAAAAGAAGTTTAACATGGAGCATTCAAGAAAGGGTTCTTATACGTGTGACATCAGATTACTCTTTCGAGAGACATGTGTCTTAACGCACTTGTGAAGATTGATAGCATGCAAAAATTCCTTATGCTTCTACAAAAGGATTTGTTATGTATGCTATATGCCATGTACGAGACCTGATGTCTCCTCTGCTCTAAGTGTTATGAGCGAATACAAGCAAATTCTGGTGAGTGTCACTGGATAATTATCAAGAATATCCTGAAGTACTTAAAAGAGAACTAAGGGATTATTCTTGATTTATGGAGGACACACTTTAGAAGTGTATGGGTTTATGGATGTAAATATTTAATTTTTTATGTATGATAATAGATTGTAATATGTACTCATGTTCACGTTGAATAGTGGTGTTACTAGTTAGAAGAGTTTTAAGGTAGACACTACAACATATTCTATAATAATGGCTAAGTGCTTTGTATCTTTAGAAGTAAAGTTGGATCCAGAAGTTCATTATTGAACTTATGGTCTCATCTATGACTTAAATAAGTATTTTGGCTATACCATTTATTTAAGGAAATAATTGGTAAAAACGATGTAAAGATAGATGAGATTCCCACTGAGAATACTGTAGTTGATCCATTGACTAAAGCATTATTCCAAAAGAAATATGATAGTCATGTATATTTATTCAATATAGAGTATATGAATGATGGATTTTAGTCAAAGTGGGAGATGGACTAGTAATTTGACAAACTATTTGTATGGTTGTTGTTTATGCAATAATAAAATGATATGGCATTTTATCATATGTATTTATGTGTTTTCATTATGATAACGTCGTTATAATAATATATTATTATTGTTCTTAAAGCATCCCCAATCATAGTATTAATAATATCAAGGATAAGGTTAATGCTGATAGATTAGCATATATGATGATATATGGGTGGATTGTTGGAGAGCAAATTCACTGGATTGACTCGCGTAGAGATTTTTGTAAGGTTAACTATTTGAGTGCCAATGGTATAATTTCTATGTGACAATAGCATAAGTAATCTTTTGACTTGAGATTATAAGAGTATCTTTAGTGTGGATTATTGTACTTTAATTCTATTAGTCCATAATCCATAATTGGCTATGTGTACAATAGAAGTTGGTTATAATAAGAAATACAAATTGATAGTTTATGATCAATATAGGATTTACCACTCCTAATCAACTCAAGAATGTTTGCAAAAATAAGACAATAAATTTTGAAAAGTTCTAAATTCATTGAATAAAGGAGTTGAATCTCAAGAACAAGAAAGTATAATAATTAGTACATTAAGAGTTGGCACTTACACCTTATTCTTGTACTAATTTGGGATATAGTATGGTGAAAGGATAATAACTACACGGAATCAGGTTCAAGGATAGGTGAAGTCGATCACTTGACTTTCCTATCATTTGGGTGGTCATGATGCCGACTAGATGTAACACCCTAGAAATTCACACAAAAAATCATTTAATTCATGTTATGTCTATTAGTAGAAAAAAAAAAGAAGAGAAGAGAAAAGAAAAGGAAAACCGAAATGCATTTTATAAGGAGATTTCTCTCATTTAGGGTTTAGTGTTAATTTTTGATTTATTAGTTGGAAGATTACTTAAGTTAATAGGTTAAGTAAATGAGATTCTTTTATGATTAAGTGGGACACCTAAGTACCCAATTTGGATTAATTTCATTGGATCATTAGTTTATAATAGTGTTTAATTTTGACTGCTTCATCCTACCATTTTCTAGTCTTTTGACAAATTGAACTTTAGCTCAATTTTATCCAAAAATTTTACTTATTCTTTTGTTTTCTTTTCTTTCCTCTTGGCCGAAATTATTCTCCCTATTTTTCTCTCTTTTTGCTTTAATTTTGTGCCATAAAGTTTGTTAATTACTAGGAGATAAACGATTAAAATTATCACCAATCAAAATTGACCAAGTTGGTCATTATTTCATTAAAAGCATATAATCTAACATGACTCTTGTCTTGCTATAATTGGTCATTCTTTTCCCCATATTTTCTTTATTTCTTTTCTATTTTCTTGGCCTATTTCTTTCCTCTTTTGCTTCATCATGGCCGGCCCTCCCTACTCCCTTTTCCCTCTCTTTTGCTTTAAAAAATTATGTCATAAAGCTTGTTAATTATTAAGTGATAAGTGATTAAAATTTGCACCAATCATATTTAACCAACTAGTAACTATTATGTCAAAATATCTAAACCCTAGCTTGACTCTTGTTATGCTATGATTGGTCACTTCTTTTCCCATTTATCTCTTTATTTCTTTTCTCTTTTCTTGACCTATTTCTCTCCCATTTCTCTACCCTCTTGGCCGGCCCTCTCTATGCCTTTTTCTCCTCTCTCTTGTTTCATTTTCTTGAAACTTTCTCTTCAATTTTAGACAATCTCCACCATAGAAAGTGAGCTCCTCTTCTTCCTAAGCAAAGATCCTAAGCTTGTTTGAGGTACCTACTATGAACTTTTGCTATTGATTTCAAGTTTTATTTAGCTTTTGTTCAAGTTTATACTAGGTACTTGTTATTAGAACTTGGAGTTTTAAGCTTGAAATGAAATTTTACTTGCTAGTTGAAGTGTTTTCTTGGTTAGATGAACTAGTAGATAATGTTTAAACCTTGAAATTTCACGTATTATGTGATGAATGGTTGAAGAAACTCGGGCTTGAAATCTTGGATTTGAGTGGAATTTTGAGTGAAATTGAGTTTGATTTAAATATGGAAGCTATAGAACTTGTTGGAAATTGGATTGGTTGGTTGATTTCTTGTAGGTAAAAATTTTGGGTAGTCCGATTTTAAGGGGAGATGCTGCTGAAATTTCGGTAAAACCTAAGAAATAAAGTGATTAGGCTATGATTTAAAGCTTTATAAGATGTGCTTTAATTATTAGAACGTGCGGAAATTTTCGTAAGATGAGCTATTAGTGAATTGAACCTTTCCGAGCAAAACTCTAGAAAGTGAGAAAACTCTAAACCCTAGGGTAAAACCCTAAACTCTAAAACCCTAGAACGACTTGGGGTATTTCTCGAATTTTCTTATTAAATTACTTAGATTTTTATCCGGTTTTTATACGACTATTTTCTTTTGAATTTCAGGCTCCGAAAGTGAAACCCGCCCGTATTACGAAATATTTTCTTAAGCACTTAAGGTGAGTGTTCTTATGTGTGTATGATGCATGAAATGCCATGTAATACTTGACGTTATTATTTCGATGCATGAGATGATATGTTATACTTGACATGATTATCTAATGAAATGTGTTACTTGAGAAAAGATGTGTACTTTATCGCATCTATTCCGCAATGTGTTGCATGCTTTCACTATCCAATGTGTTACTTGTGCGTAAGACTTCCGTGACTAACTTTACCGTTACTTCACGGATAGTCAACCCAAACAGGCTTGGGAGGATATAAGGTGCTGGGTGTTTTAGGGCGTGTTGTTCTTTCCCTTTTGAGTTGTGAATCCTCAAAGAGGCCAACTCCGGATTGAACATTCTTGCGTGTTGGCCCTCCAAGGTTGAGATTACTCCCTAGATGTGGTAGCCTGTACGGAGGTTATAAGGTGAATGGTGGTTAGGGCTTGCGTGATAATACTGGCATGTCCTTTGATAAAGACTTGAGCTATTATCTCCGTCCTAATATCATGGTTACATGAACAGTACTTGCTTATCTTGCGGTTGAGCTTGCTCCCGTAGTTGAGCTATGTATCTGCCATTGACTTGTTAATTAAATTATTCATAACCTGTCTATTTACCTTGTTAATTATCTTGTTCCATAAAATAATGAATTCCTGGTATGATTGCATTACTTGGGCACTCACTGGGCTGTTATAGCTCATCCCATTCATTTGTTTTCTTTAACCAGATTTTCCAAAATACTAAAGATGGAAAAGCTGCTTTTGGATATAGTAAATGTTTTGCTTCATGTATTTTGATAACCTAATTGTGTAGGCTTTTATTGTAAATGCTATGTATATTTTGAGATGTAAACTTCTTGTGATTCTTGTACTTTCGAATGAATTAAATGAATGTATTTCATTATGAATGTATTTTATTTGAGTTAAGTATGCTTGGATGTTTCAAGTGAGTGTTTGTTTGAGTCCTGGCGAGAGCCAGGCAGGCAGTCTGTTAAGCCCTTTGGTGCGCCTCTGGGTAAGGTGGGGCTGTCACACTAGAGGCCAATCTTGATCTATAACTATAAATTGATTAATCTTGATCTATAAATATAAATAGAATCCTCGTGACTAAATTGACTTTAGTCCAAGTTGGAGTTTGTTGGTTTTGTACTAAAACCAATTAATTCTAAGATTATAATTTACATTTATTGTCAAGTGATTAGGAACCTAAAGGGTCACACACAATAGAACTAAATCTTGGGTTAAATTGATTTAAATAATCATGTGATAATTATGGGATTAATTTGTGAGATAATTAATCCTAAAAACTTATTGATAAATAGAGTAATTATGATAGTGAAAAAATTTCCTTTTGAAGGAAATTAAAACCTACTAAATATCTTATTTGGTTAGACATCCTAATAGGTAAGGGTTACCTATTATGAAATTCTTGTTGGATAAAATCGTAATTATTACTCTATAAATAAGTTCAAAACACACAAGACTCAACACGATTTACAACATATATCGTAAGAAACGTCAGAAAATTAGAGAGAAAAATAGTTTTTCTTTATACAATTTTCTTCATGTTGGCGATGTGCCAAGTAGATCTAGCATATTGACTTGGCGTTGATCAATCTTGATGAGGATCCTAAGAAGGTGTTCGTGTGAATATTTTAGAGGCCAGACACGTGTAAGGCTGTGGTTGATATCGCGTATCTTTGATTAGGTTAATTCGTTTAATTACATCATCAAAAGGTATGTTTCCGATTTTGTATATATAATCAATTATCCTAATTAGAAATCAATTTTAAATTCCACTTGTAGACACCAAATTTTGACACACCACTCGTTTTTCCAACATTGGGGGCATGTTTATATTTTTTGGGTCAAATTCTAATTTTTCAATAATCTCGGGGGGCAAAATAGTAATTTTTATCTATAAATATTTTTTCATTAGTTTTGGGGGTTTTAAATTCACATTTTTACTTGCATACGTATTTGTGAATTTTGTGATTTTTCCGGAGTTAATTGATATTCTTTTTATATTTTATATTTTACCAGCATAAGGTCAAAATGGTATTTTCACCTCGCGAATTCCATTTTAGCTCATTTTAGATCCCAAATTTATTTTTCTAATTCTTTAAACATGTTTCTAAATTTTCTTGATTTTTTCGGGGATGATTTTTATTTTTTCTGTAAATACTACATTCAAGGGCAAAATCGTCATTTTATAGTTTAAATTCATTTTTCGCCTATTTTTGAATCATAAATGAATTTCCTAGAGTTTTAAGCTTATTTTTAATTTTTGATAATTTTTCGAGGCCAATGGTTATTTTCTATATATTTTCGTTATCCAAGGGCAAAATTGTCATTTCACATTCCAAACTCATTTTTCACTAATTTTTTAGTCCCAAATTCATTTTTAGGTTTTTAAGCATGTTTCTAAGTTTTTCTAACTTGTTTTTGGGCTGAATTGCTATTAATAAATTTGTTATTTAAATTTTTCTTAATTTTTTTTCATTTTTAAGAGAGAAAATAGATTTTTAATGTTTTTGTAAGAGTAAAGTTGTAATTTTGGTAATCAAGATCCTTTTGGTCTTTTAGCCATTTCTTGGAAGATAAGTCACTTGTGCACTATAAATATCCCCCACTTGGGGATTAAAAAAAGGGGGGAGAAAAAAATAAGTCTAGGTAGAGTTTTTAGTGTTTAGTTTTTTAATTTTATTCTCTTACACTAAGAACACAAAAAACATACACTTTTTCCTACATTCATGTTCAAGTTTTCACTAAGAACACCAAGAACACCTACTAGGTCTTAGTGTATCTTCAAATTCTCACCTAAAACAACCTAGAACACACATTAGTACATCTTCAACCACACACTTAGAACGCCTAGAACACACACTAGTACATCTTCAACCACACACTTAGAATATCAAAAACACACACTCACATTCTCTCTCACACACTTCACACACTCCTCTCCCACATAAACTCACATTCTCTCTCACACGCTTCACACACTACTCTCCCTCATAAACTCACTTTCTCTCTCACACACTGCACACACTACTCATAAAGCAGATTCACTCACATTCACACATACAATTCATTTCACTCAGACACACGGTCACATACACACGCCACACCTACAAACACACAACCATATACACATACCAAACACACAAACATTCCGCAAGCACAATACTCACAGTCAACTTCACAAACATTCACACACAGTTCATAATTTACACACAGATACACGCACAGTAACACATACACTCACACACAATTCACACACAACATTCACACGCAATCACACACATTTGCACACATTCATATTCATAATTTTAGACAAACACAATCACTCAAAACATATCACACACACAGCAATTTCAGCCCCAAAATTCCTCAAAATTCGCAGCTCAAAACAGCCCAAAATTCCTGCAAATTCGCAGCTCAAAACAGCCCCAAATTCCTGCAAATTCACAGCTCAAAAATGCCCAAAAATCCCAACAATTATAGCTCAAAATTCCTGCAAAACAAACACCCAAAATCCTGCAATTCCAATTCCAAAACAGCTGCAAGTGCAGTCCAAAAAACCACCAAATTTAGCCAAAAATTTCAAAAAAAAAAAAAAAAAGAGAGAGAGACAGCCCTATAGCATCCAAAGCCAACCCCAAACCATTCCAATCACAACACGCTCCATCATCAGCATGAATTCCGCTGCTAATCATCACCATATCTCCTCTTGATTCAGGTAAAGCTTCTGATTTTGTATTTCGAAAGTCCTTACCGAATTCTACTAGATGGAACGTGCATATGGATGTTGCTATTTTGTGATTATTTTCCTTGTGGGTCTGAACGAATTGAGGAGATTGGACTTCTGAGAGATTTAAGGCCCTTTAAAATGAAGAAAGAATGATGTAGGGGATTGGGAATTTGACTTATTGTATTGTTTTGCTGTTTGTTATTGTATTTGTGATGGATGCGGGTTTCTCTAAATTGGAGCACCCGAAAAGAAAGGTTTCGGTTTTGGGAAGATATGAATCTTTAGATTTGGATTGGAATGTCATTGGTATTCTTTAGTTTTATGAATTGACTTTATTTAGTACGCATATTTAGGTGTCAGCCCGTAGTTTTGTAGTAGTCTTAATGTGCCCCTAAGAAGTCAAGTTTTTTTTTTTTGTTGCATTTAAGTCATGATGATTGAATATTGCCCCTTAGATTTTAAGTTCTTTTCAATTAAGTCCTGCCATTTACAATTTTTTCCTTTGAAACTTGCTGTAATTCATGATTTTTTTCCTAACTTGTTGGAATTTACATTTTGTGCTCCTCATGCTTGCTGGAATTTAATCTTTCTCCCTTCCCACTTGCTGAAATTTTTTCTAAATCCCTTTAACTTGTTGGAATTTTAGTTTTGAGTCTTACGTGCTGGAATTTTATTTTCAAGTCCCTTTGGCTTGCTGAAATTTTGATCTTGGGCCCACTAATTAGCTGAAATTTACGTCTGAACCCTAATTTATTGGAATTTATCTTTTTCATTACTTATTTTAATATGATGATACCTTAATGGCTTTGTTCATCTTGTTAGTGTTAGTACCGGGTCTTCAAAAAAGGTATCCCTATGCCTCGTTAATCTCTCTTTATGTGCTCCAATGTACCTTATGTGATTTTTTTATGCATTTTTCTTCACATGTTTCTTACTTTACATGCTTTTTGCGTATTTATTTATTTTATGCTATTTAATTTCAAATTTTTATTATTTGGCAAAAATATAATATTTTTGTATTTAGTTAGTCCATGTAATAATTAGATTATTTTCCTTTCGTATTTTTTTTACAAATATTTGTGTATTTAGCTAACAAGTGTAATAGATAGAGCATTTTTACTTTTTCACCATTTAAATTGTAAATTAAGCCCTCGGTGTAATAGTTAGGGTTTATTTGCTTTTGCGTGCTTACGTGCTTATTTGTTTTACCGCTTTCATTAGGATTTTGTATCTAGATAACGTGCTTATGTATTATGTGCTCCTACTTGACTTTATATGTCTTTATATGTCTAATTTGCTTTTAATTCATGCTTTATCATTTGATTTATGTTTTATGTTATTCCGTCATCACACCAGTCCAACGCTAGTTGTGGCTTCATCGTTTCCCCGCTAGTCCAACGCTAGTGGAAATCCCTAGAAAGGGCTAGTCCAACGCTAGTCCCTTAGGTCATTTTAGTGATAGTTCCACTTGTGTGCATTTCACATCCTATTTCACACACTTTTAGTTTTTTCTGTCCATTTTGCATGATTTTTATTATTATTTATTATTTATTTATTCATTTATTTATCTTGACACATCTTCAAGTGCATGACATTTAGGTTGCATTTCACTTAGAATTTAGGTCATTTTGTGTGATCCGACTAGAAATAGTCGCCTACTCACGTGGGAAGCGGTAGCGTATATGCCGTTCCCCCCTCCGTGAGTAGAAACATTTAGTCATGAGTTATTAGTCCCCCGTACCCGTTATGTTGCATTCCCACTTTCTTCAACCACTTATTATCTATATTACTATTTTTCTTTTCTTTTTTCATTTCATTTTTGCATAGACACTCGTGACTCCCTCGAGGTTTCAACTCGGATTTCGCAATTAATGTGATTATTTCGACCAAGCCTTGACAGAACATTTCGACCCTCCTGATACCCACATTTAGATTTTAGGATTTGCATTCATTTAGATACATCCAAACGCGATAGAACTTAGGGTTAATTTAGGAAAATTTGATTAAACCTCGCAACTAGTCTCGGCTAGGTTGAAACGGTGCCTTAGGTGCGAGCCTTTGCCTTCCCTTTCTTCAAATGTGACTCCTGGACCTTTTTCTCTCATTTTTTCGTAGACTGGAGTCGGAAAAGGGTTTTAAATGATTTTTCTAAAATTTTTACTTTTGTTTTATTAAATGGTTTTGGGTGACTTGGTACACCCTAACTCAATACCAAGTGGCGACTCCATTTTAAAAATAAAACCCTTTTTCAAAATTAGTTGGCCAAAACTGTCGCATTTTCTTGTCCCGACCTTCTTTTATTTTTCAAAATACCATTTTTTCTAAATAAACAATTTTGCAATAAAAACTCGATTTTTCTCACACACGCATAGTTTTTTTCAAAAAACTTTCTTTTCAAAAGGGTCTCGAACCGAACTGTCTTTTCGGGACTCGACAGTCAACAACCCCACCGTGCTAGTCATTTTTTTTGGACGTGACACCACTATGTCAAATTATTTTGGCATATTAGTTTCCTAACAAAAATAAGGAGGCTTAGTGTGCTTGATATATGGAGCATACCTTGTTTGAAGATAGACGGAAGTATTTATACTGTATCAAGGAGAGAGAAAGAAGATTCTTACGATTAAGACCCTAGCCTTGTGTATATAAAGTAGATATCTCTAGCGTATTGCTTTAGGGTGACTATTTTAGGTGTAGACAAATCATTTGCGTGTCGTCCAAATGTGCAATTGAAGATTTTTATGTCTTAGCATGTCACGTCATTTTACATCATGTGAAGGTAGCCTTTGACCTGACTCTATTCGCGTGAGATCTCTCATGGCTTATATAAGAGAGCCAAGATAGCTCTGTTTTTAGGCTTCTTTTCACCCAACCGAGTTGGAGTCAAATTAATTCAATCGGTACTATATTGGCCATAAATGGAGAAGACAGAATGCATAGGGGCCAAGGCACTTAAGGCCCATAGAAATTTAGAGTTTAAAGCATAATGGGCTCCATAGAAACAAAGTAAAGTTGGGTTTTTGTAATTATAGCCCATATCAAAATTGACCTATCACCTTATTGGATTAGTTATTGGGTAGAGTACTTCTACTACACACTAAGGGTGTGTTTGTTTGGACTGAAAAAGTTTTCTGGAAAATATTTTCTACAACTTCTGGTGTTTGGTTATATTAGAGAAAGGGAAAATATTTTACTGTAGAAGTTTTTTTCCCCAATTTAACGGAAAACAACTTCAGTAAAAGAGTTACTGAAGTTGTTTTCTGCAAAGGAAGCTTGCTCACCTTCGGAAGAAAACCCAACAGTGATGGTTTAGGGGACACGGGGGACACGGGAATTTGAGGCTGCTGTTGCATATGGTGGGCCATGGTGGCAAATCCATTACACGAGTGGGTGCGAAAGTTTGTGGGGATAAATATTTTCAAGAGTTTAACCAAACACTGGAAATTTGATGGGAAAATCTATATTTTCCAGGAAACTATTTTCTTAGGAAAAAATTTTCCATGGAAAATCTTTTACGTTGAATCAAACGGACCCTAAGTGTAAAAAACATTTGTTGAGATTAAATATCCAGTAACTTAAACAAAATAATTATTTGGATCGTGCAAGTAAATAGCACAATTACGCGAATTGACACAATTACCAGATAAATTACTGTTGGCCTAAAACATAATTTTGGTTTTCTTATGTTTTTGACAAACAATGCAATAAAAAATAAGCTTGGAATCAACCCATGGTTAGTTTGTGCTACTCCTATCCTCCCCCACCCCGACATGCTCTAGCTCGGAAGTAGTCGGAAAAGAATACCGTCGTATTTATCGTTTTCACAGCCAATCTTTTGTTGGAATCATTGAAGTGGAGACTCTCTAGGATATAATGCGACTATTAATTGTTCTAGTTACACATACTATAAATTCCCATTACCAGCAATTTGGAAATTGGCGAAGTTCTAGAAAAGCTAATTTTTGGCCTGTTGAAAAGAAAGCTCGTTTGCCTGGTGGAATAGTACGTTGAAAAATGTTATAATTTCTTTTTGTTTAGGTCACAAAGTATCAAAATGAATGCTGTTTAACCTCGAGACATATTTGGATTTTAATCCGTATAAAGGATGAAAATTCAGGTACCTCCATTTTCATATTCGGTTAAAACAACACATTCAAACAATTCTTTGGATTAGGTATTTCAGTCCTAACCACTTTTCATAACAGTACAGGAAAAAAAATTATCGAGGAACTGTTAGGTGCAGAGACTAATATAAGGTTATTGTAATTGTATTGTAAAATTTACTCAAACTGGCGTTTCTTTCGAAACAAAAACAATATAGTAAAGATACAAGATGTTTTGACAAACATTTAAAAACAGAAAATGAAGATTTGACAATATTAGTAATTTTGTATTTCTGTAGTGAACTAAAATTGAAATTCCTTTTTGTGCAATATGACTTTTGTAGAAGGGAATCTAATTTTCTTAGTAAACCTTAACCTTTGTATGTTAGGCTGTCCAGAAAAATCAACCTAGGATCAACAGTGGAGACATTTGTCTGTAATCTAAATTTTAAAGGAGTAATTCAAGAAAACATCTTATCAAACAGTCGAGGCTTCTAGTCTTGTGCACATACATTGGAGATAAAATCAACCACTTAAGAGGGAGACAGAGACAGAGTTTCTTTAAAAAAGAAAAGGTGAAGATATAGAAACGAAAAGAAAAATATCAACTTGTGAGGTTTAATTTAGTTGAGTGGAGTGTTAGTTAATCTAGTAAAAACTCACCAATTCTCCGCCTGTGTCAATACTATCTCACATCGGTTGTGTAGTAATGTTAGAATGAGTAGATAAGTTTGATGGGCTATACAAAAGGTTAGATCTCTTTTGTGTACCTCATCTCTCCGCTTTCTACTCTCCCCTAGTTCCTATGAAATTCTGAAGAAAAGAAAAATATCGACTTGCGAGGTTTAATTTAGTTGAGTGGAGTGCTAGTTAACCTCTAGTAAAAGCTCACTAATTCCCCTCCTGTGTCAATACTATCCCATATCGGTTGTGTAGTAATGTTAGAATGAGTAGATAAGTTTGATAGGCTACACAAAAGGTTGGATCCTTTTTGTGTACCTCATCTCTCCTCTTTCTACTCTCTCCTAATTCCTATAAAATTCTGAAGAAAAGAAAAAAAAAAAAAGATATAGAAACGAGGTTACTTAGGGGTTCATCGAAGTGGTAAGGTCACAGTGTCTCTATTGCATTCCATATGTTAAGGTTTAAGGACAGTATTAATAATTCTTAAAAAAAATGACAAACAGCAAGTATTTTATATATATATATATATATATATATATATATATATATATATATATTATATTTTGTATTCTAGTTCTCTTAGGAGAGAAGGGTGGTTAGTGCTAATCTCAATCCTTGCATAAAGACATCATGAGCGACAATAATACGAAAGAAAGCGGCACTCTGACCTCCGGAAACCTTCCAAAAGGGCAAGTACGTAATTGGCGTGGACTACTGTATCTATAGCCGCTAGTCGATCATTTCTTTTGGGCTAGTTATTTTTGACTAATAATTATTCATGTTTAAACTCATCAATTAGCTTTATCATTAACTTTGGTACAACAGGTAATTCGAGTTACCAAAATCATTGTAAAACCATTCATACCATGTCGGAGAGACGTAAATATTTAATTGACGGATAATATTATGATATAGAATAATTTGACTTAAACATTTTAAATGTATAGTTTACGTTGAAAATTTATTAAGTTAACCTCGACGTTCAGTATTACAATTGATTACAATTGAACAAAGAGAATTTTATATGGATTGAAACTTGACCAACACTATTGTACTTTGATTGTACAAGGAGTGCATACATAGGGTGAGATTAGACTACTGATGATATTTATAGAAACCTATATACCTCAATACGGTCCATATTTGAATTGAGATTTGCAAGAACATAAAAACCGTAAGTAGGGTAGTTCTAATGCACTTATCACACATCTAAAGTATATTGAATATGTGATAATAATTAATATTTAAAATTATAAGCTTGCATCTCGTTTCTCTTCCTGTGCGATAGACATGTGTGATGTAACCAAATCCAAAACCATTATGAGTAGATTTTTGTAGCCTTGTTATAGACTTAATTACTTTACACATTAAAAGCTGAGTAAACAGTCATAAAGGTAACTAAACTTTTACTTTATCCATGATTTAATTTAATGCGATTGTAATCACAATTCGTGTTGAATGAGGAGAGGAGAGGAGAGGAGAGGAGAGGAGACGAGGCACAATAAATTTGAGATGGAAATGAAGGTTAGTGCATGTGGGTACCCAGTGAAAATCATAATTAGATGTTGATGATCCTAATAAAATTAAAACCTCAATAATTTCCAATTTCACCGATTGAATGAATTGATGTGGGCGGCAAAATGGGAAGTTGTGGGCATTTGGACCCCCACCATAAGGTGTAACAAAGAGCATTCTCGTGGGCAATTAGTTGTTTTTGCCTTCTGATTTGACCAATAAATTTAGAATTCTACTTCTAATAAAATAAAAAATTTTCATGTGTTTGCTGTATTAGTACCTACCCATCCTCAAGATTGTTAACAATAGCGAATCAAGACATCTAACGGTAACGAATCAAGACATAGATTAAGTGTTATTTGGTTTTGAGTTTTGACCAACAACAGAAGAATTGACATTGCAACCTTAATTAAATTTATATTATTTACTTTTATATAGCACTAAAGAGAAAAATGCGGTACAAAATGTAAGTAATATACCTATATCACAAAGACATAAAAGAGAGAGAGAATCAAGCGAACGAACACAAAAATATGGTTAACAAATTCAAGCAAGTAATTTTCTTTTTTGTTTTTAGATAAAAAAATAAATTGAGGATGAAGAAGTGGTTATCCCATCCTGAGATTGCTACAAGTGTATTTTTATGAGTTTACAGTAATTTTACAAACAACTGATGAATTAGAGACTTTACAAAAAGCTTCAAATATTAGAGACTTTAAAGCAAGATTCAAATTCGAGTTTCTCTTGAGCAAAGTGCACGAGTCCTACCATTTAAGTCTACTCTAATTGGCAACTGATTATTTGGTGCTGGCTAAATTACCAAGTATAGGTGAATAGGAAGTTGCAAAAGGAATCTGATAATGTTGGTAGAAACAACCATTTTCTGGGAGAATGGATCGATTTGGTTGGGAGCATTCACGGAATATAAAAGTAGTCTCCATCAAATAAAATATTTGTCTTAAGAATTAGTTCCATTTGGTTATGGAGAATGGAGAGCTGTTATAGAATGGGGAATCGGCTAGCTTTAGTTCCTGTCTTATATTATTGTTCGGTTTGATGAATGCCAACATAAGACAAACTTTACACCATGGTTAGTCTGACTTCAGATTGGCAGCCACAATGTTAAATCAATTCATGTCTTTCAACTCCAAATATATTAATGAAATCATCCTTCTGGTTTATGAAAGCTCCTTTTTCCTTTCGTTTTATTTATTTATTGATTTTTTGGTTATAAAAGTCACGTACGGATAATCAGAATTGTTGAACCATTATTTTCAATAAGATAATGGTATATAGTTTAGTTATTTTGGCAAGTTGATTTAGCATTGATCTTAATAAAATGCATGAGGAAAAAAAATTGCAAACAGTATGGGGTTTTTACCTTCTATTTAAAAATTTTAAATTCGTGATAATTAGTTTGTTTGCATTTCCTTTTCCTGACCAAAGTGCAATCCGTGGACTAGGGATTTTATTACTCACTATCAAGAGAAAAGTCTGCAAAGAAATGTCTATACAGTCATTTGAGTAAGCTATGCATGATAGTGTAATAAGTGATTCAAATCCATTTAATCCAGATACGAGTTGAATGTTAGCCAATAGCATTTTCCCTGGTCTTTTTTTGATATGGCCAATAGAATATTAGAAAAATATAATAAGTGGCTAGACAGACAAAATCAAATAAAAAGGACTAAAAAGGGAAAGGGAAGAAAAAAGATTAGGAAGTTTAACTTCTATCTCTCTCTTTTTTTCTTTTTTTTGAAGAAAAAGTTCCAAGGACTTGTCTGTTGTGGCCTTGATTATGTAACATGCGAATAACCACTGAGGGAAATTTAGGAATAAGTCAAAATTCAAAAACCACCCCTCTGTGAAGAGTGATGTAACTTCTGTTGTTCTATTAGAAATGAAAATAATCAACCACTCATCTTAATATCCTTCTACCTAGGGCGAATACTAACTGGTCCCCTTAGATAAAAGCAATATTAAGCCATATTTATTGTGAAGGAAAATAGTTGATAGTCCACTGGTCTTTTTACTTAACCTTTGAGAACTGTTTGATAATTTTGTTCATTCACATGCCTTAAAAATCACAGTATGTATGTATATCCGTTGAAATAAAATTGGAAAAATATTTCTAGAATATTTTTTAGACTTGTTTGTTAACTATTATTCTACTTTTCTAACTACTTTTTTTTATCTCACATATAGCATAAAATGCGTTAAAGTATTATTAGTATTATTCTCAAAATAATTTTTTAATAATATTCTATCCAATCGGAGAATCTTTTGGAAAAATAAGACATGAATTCATCAAGCATTTCATTAATGATTTATTGCTTTGTTTATCAACCAGAAAAAGAAAACAAAATTATTGACGAAGATACAATAGAATTATTTATCTTTTTTGTGCCGTTTCGCTTAGGAATTTCTAGTCGATATCATAATTATTGTTGTTTAAAGGAATTTTCTAAACAGCTGTCTAATTGACACTAGTTAAAAATGTACAGATTACTATATAAATGTACACTCGTATATTATTTTTTATCCTTGCAATCAGATTCTTTCTCGATTCAACTAACAGTTTCCTGATTACTTGGGCATGAGTCAGTGATGCAGGCCACTCCTTGAAAAGAAAAAGAAAACTGGAACAGATTTATTTCATTAGTATTTCACTGACGTTGGTGCTTTCGTATTCACATTTATGAAGGAAATGGAGAGAAAAGAAAGGAAGAGAAAGGAATTTTAAACAATATCTTTGTTTGGGAGCAAGGAGGGAAAAGAAAAAAAAAATTAACTTTTCCTTTGTTTGAGAGCAAAAATGGAGAAAGAAAAAGATGAGAAATAGAAGGAAAATCTCTCATTTCATCTACCAAAAATTTTCCTCCCACTCCCTTTCTTTTCTTTTCTCTTCTTTTTTTTTTTTTAATTTTTCCATCTCAACTCCCAAACTAAGATCGGATAATGGCACTTGAAGTGGCTCATTCCAAATTACATCATCTATTCATATAATCAGGGATGAACCAAGAATTTAAAATCTTATTTGATGGGTAAATTTAAATAACTATAACAAGCTATTGTATATACAATATTATTTGAAATGAAACTTAACATACATTGATAAAACTATCATATATAATCAACTTACATATTTAGACTTTAGTTAATACATACATAAATACATGCATACACACACGTGCACGTGCACACGCACGCATACACATCATTATTCTAATTCACAAACCAACTTTACTAATTCCTTTTTTGCGAGTGGAGATACTATTTTAATCATATTCAATGTACGATCATGAAAGGAACAAAATTTACCTGCTTATTAATACATCTATTAGTTGTTCATAAACAAATTTCAATAATTTCCGAATCTAATTCCACGATTACTTGTGCGAGTGCTTACAGGGAAGTCAAATTCAGGACATCACATATATACTTAGGTACATAAATACATATATTATGAGAGAACTTGTACAAAGAAAAAGGAGAAATTAAAAAATCTAAGAAAAATAAGGCATGCAAACGTTAGATAAAAAATCAGTATTAAATTTTGGAAAACTGAGTAAAATTCTAAATTTTTTTTAGGAGGGAGGGAGGGGAAACTTGGCCTCTCCCCAGCTAGGTATGTCCTTGCCTATTACGTTCTATAAAATTCCTAAACAGACTCGCTTCTTACTTATGAACTATGTGATTGATGTTATTACATTATCTTCTCATATCGGTATGCATTATATATCCATGTCAACGTGTTTCTTTTTTAGACTGTAATGTAAACAAGTAAGATCGTGAATTCGGTCCATGTTATGATCTCCTATTATATTCATATCTCATAATTGCTAACCCAAAAATAGCAATCATTTTACATACCAAAAGAATGAAAAAACTTGCTTATAAGTTTAGGGGTTAATTACACTTTGTCCCCTGAAAGTGGGGTAATCAACACTTGACCCCCTTGAATGCAAAAAACATACACTTTCCGCCGAAAAATTTGGCCTTGAATTTTTTTATTACCTTCATTTTGTATAAATTTTTAAAAAACTAAATTGCCCTTATAAATACATGTCCTTTAACAAATATGCCTATAAGCACTAAAAATAACTTCTTTTTTCTATTTTGTCTCATACATGTCTATCATCTTCATATACGCATTTATACATATAATTTTAAAAAAAATTTATATTTTGAAAAATATATGTACATGCCATTTAACTAACTATACGAATTATATAAAAATTTTTGTCATAAGATACTTCACGAATAATATTTTAATTTATGAAAATTTTTAAAATTTGCATAATAGTAATAACATATTTTTTACATTATATACAGAAAATAAATATTCATATCCAAAATTTTATACGTGTATATATATAAAACCAATATGATGATAGAACCTTAAAATGTAATATGTTTCATATATTATGTTAAATTAATACCAATTTTAACTCTTTTCTTTGTGTATGAGATATAACATTAATTGAAACTATCATGTTATTAGTTTTACATATATACATGTATAAAAATTTGGATATAAATTTTTAATGTTTTACATATAATGCGAAGCATATGTCATTACTATTGTGCAAAATTTAAAATTTTGCACAAATTGAAATACTATTCATAAAGTATAATATGACAAAAACTTTTATATATTTTATATTGTTAGTTAAAGTGTACATAAAAATATTTATAAAAATATTATATGTATTTGCATATTAAACGAGCATGATAGACATGCATGGGATAAAATTAAAAAAAAAAAGTTTTAGTGCCTATGTGTATGTTTGTCATTAGACATGTATTTATAAGGGCAATTTAATCTTTTACTAATTTATATAGCATGGAGGCAATAAAAAAAATTCAAAGCCAAAATTTTCAGTGAAAATGTGTGTTTTTTGTATTTAGGGGGCAAAGTGTTGGTTGCCTCCACTTTTATGGGGGCAAAGTGTAATTAACCCTGAGTCCAAAGAACTTGTTAGTTAAAAGAAAATAAATAATATCATGATTAGTTTCTTTTTTTTTTCACTATGATTAAAATTTGGTCGACTTGTGGAGTACTTTTTGCATTAGTTTAATCTCCCCTAACCTTTTAAGTCAAAGCACTCTTTCAAAAAAAAAAAAAAAAAAGTTAAAGCACTGAAATTTCATGAAGTCAAAACTTTATCAGCACCAACATTTCATTGTTGGTTGTAACAGAAACAAATATTTCTTTTTTTGTTTTTTTGTTTATTTACTATGTGAAAATACACGCACTGTCACACACATTGGCGCACACACACACACACAGACGGTTTGACCCATTTAATTAATGCATGCATTAAAAGATTCTGGTAAGCCTCTCTTGTCCTTTTTGGCAAGGACTGCAAACGAACGAGTTGAAGAGAGAGAGAGAGAGAGAGAATCTTGACAGCTTAAACAGAAGATTAAAGCCAATTCAATATTTTATTACTACTGCTGATTATCAAAATCTGCAAAAATTCAAAACAAAAAAGACTTATTTTTTCATCAGCTTAAAGACAATGGGTCCAGCTGTAATCTTCAGTTTAGTCACAAGTCTGTTTTTAAGACAGACAAAATGTTAATTTTGTAGGTTTGACACAAAGAAAGAGAGATGCTGCCCTCTTTCTGGTTCTAATTTCCAAGCAAGATTGCTGTTTTCTTCTCTGTTTTTTATTTTTATTTTTATTTTTTTTTTGTTTGCATTCTGCAGTGATAAAAAAGGGGCATAAAAAAAGCTCCTTTTTTGGGTTTTGGGTATCTCGGAAAATTTTTGTATTTTGTAATTTTATGTTGATATTGTTTTGTTTTATTGTTTGTCTTTTAATTGCTCTTGGATTGGATTTGAAGATTTCTAGCTCAGGGTGGTGTTGATCTCGGGCATCTGGAGAGGGTTCAATCTTGATTGTGATTCTGGTTAACTTTTACTTATGAAACTGTTATTCAGAGATGGAACAAACAATTGAAAGGTCCCGAAATGGACACAACAGGGGCTTTAGAGTTCAAGCTCCGCTGGTGAGTTTACACAAGACTTTGACCTTTGTTTTTGTTGAATTTTTGTTAGTTGATATATTGTTTCAGGAACCAAGATAAAATTCTTGGTAAAGCTTCAATCTTGGGGAGAATTATGCGTATTTAGTGAGCTTTTCTCGAGTTTTGGCTCTTTTCCATTCAATCACATAATATGCTTCTTCTTGCCGAATGTGCAAAAATAAGAATTTTGATGGAATTTATTGGAAATTTCTTTCTGAGTAGGTATTAATATTAATTGATTTTCCCCTTTTGCTATTGATATAACTAAAGTTTGAAATTCAACTCTCGTCCCTTTGTCTCTGCATTTGAATAAGCTTAGAATGTGGCAGTTTGCATTTTTTTAGTTAATCATGTTGTTTCTATGTCTGTTGTATGTGATTTCTTTAGCCTGGGAATGAATGGATATGTTTCTGTATATGACACCAGCAATTAGGTTGAGAATTGATATAAATATTTTCATTATATGAAGCTTCCTGTTATCTTGTCAGCATAGTGGTTCAGCAAAAGAATTATTGGTCTGCCATCTGTTCTTATGTCTACATTGGCAGAATAGTGAGATATTTTTCTTTTTCCTTTGTTTTTATCATATGAATTCTACTTAATTGGATTGTGTGTGGAACTTGGTTGAGAACATGGAATGGCTCTAGTTCTGATATTGTATTTGGTTTCTTGTTTTCATGTGATTTGAATGTAGTGTTGGATGAAATAATAAGCATTACTGCTTGAAGAAGGAAGAATACCATTGTTTTGTTAGGCACATATCCTGTTGTTTATGGTTTCGGATTTAACCTTCATTCTACCATTTTGCTTTTGTGTAAACACTAGCTCCCAACTTACTGAAACTGGATATTTTATATATTAGGAGGGTGTCATTATGTGTCTCTTCTCATACCGTTGAGTGGTTTTTGTGGTAATCCTTGGTGCTTTTGTTTTGTGATTTCTTCTGTTTTCCTTTCCCCTTTCTCTGAGAGTATCTTGTTTCTACTTCCTATTAGGTTTAGTAATTCCATTTTGTACAAGCCCCTTTTTATTTTGCAGTCTTTATTGCTTTATTTTTTTACAGTTGTCTCAATATTTACTTGTTTGTCTTTTATCTTCTTTTGTGGCTAATTATGTTTGTTTTGTCCTGTATGTTGATTGAAAAGTGGTTCTATTTGTCCAACTTCCTTAGGTATGACATGCATTTTAAAAGTTGATACTTCTTTTATATAAGCTTTCATTGGTTTTGATTTCGTTCACCGTATCTAAATTTTATCTTTCCCCTCATTTCTCTTCCTTCAGTTTCTTATGTTTTCCTGTTTTGTTCGTGTCTGTATGCATATATCTATGTATTTGCTGTGTAAGATGCAAGGTCACCACCTTAAAAACAACTTGTTCATGTTAGCAAGTAAAGAGCATGGACATTGTGTTGCCTATCAGGCAAGTGTTTTCGACACTTATTTTTGCATGAAAACAAATTTTCATTTCATCTTAGTTCCATTATTGGCTACTTTATTTCATACCAATTAGAAGTCAAGATTTAACTTTCTTTTGTGGTCAACAAAATTCCCATATATTTTGCTGAGTATTAATTTTAGATTAAAATGAGGTCTGTTCGTATAATATAAGAAATTGTTAAGTGTACTGTATTTTTGCATTCATAGCCCCTGCTATGCAGTTATAATTTTTCCATCTCAGCTTTGTCCTTAGCAGTTAGCATGGGTCTGTCAAAAATTTTAGGAGGATCATGAAGCAGATGACCTCAGAGATTATTGGTGTGGTGAAACCTTAGGTCAAAGAAGGTGGTCTACTATGGAGATGAGGTTCTCTGAGCGGGTACATTTGAATTCATGCAGTTGTTGGTCTATGTCTGTTCAACTTCTGCTGGTGTTAACTATCTCATTTTGGAAACCCTTGCGCGATTGGGATTGGTAGGTGCCTAAAAATGGCAGAGTACTGATGCTGAGAGGTTGAGGATGGGTTGGGATGAGAAAGTGGAGGATATAATTAAAGAACTCACAGTTGATAAGCAAGTTCATTATCCTTAGCTTGAGATGAGAAAATGGTGGATATAATTATGGAACTCATTCTTGCTTGACTCAAAAATATGAAAGCAGGTTCATTGTCTTCAAGAGAAATATGCATGCTGGGACTCAGAATAGCTTTATCACCCTTTTCTTTAATTTTAACAACGGGTAAAGTATTTACATGTATGAAGGTTTTCTGCAAAGACATAAATGTGTTGTTTTTGTGGGTGGAGTATTGGATAGTGTTATTGATGCATTAAGAACTTCTACTAAAGCAAAGAGGTAATGTTTTCTTGTGGCTGGGAGGGGAATTTGAAGCATGCTGTTATCTTTGTTTCGGGTTACATTTTGATACAGTTAGTAGTTAGATAACGCCTTTTCTTGTTTGAGTAGACTACTTTGTGGTGATTATGGTTTCTTGTCTTGTGATTGCTATTTGAGTTTGAAAGATACTTAGCCATTTGTGGCTACTTTTTTTTTTTTTTTTTTTTTGTGTTGATATTTTTGAGATCTGAGGGTACACTGCTTGTCATGGCTTCAATTTGGTTTTTCTGGATATTTTGTTGATAGGTACTTGGTATTGCTAGAGCCTGTTTTGGTCCATTGGGCTTGAAAGTTGAAGCTTGGCAAATATCTATACTGGGAGGGAGAGTTTTATTTGATATGGTTCTCAATGTTTGATCAAATTAAAAAATGAACTACTAATTGATTACATATGATGTGCTCAAACTGACACAAGTTTCTGTTGTGTTTGGCGAAGATACATGGAGGGGAAATTTAATGACCTTAAAGATCTTTGGCACCTCTTAGAGCCTAAAATATCCCACTTAAATCAATTTTCTTTTCAGTGATCATGTTATTAAAATAGGCTTACAGTTTATTTGGTCCTCTATCTCCTTCTCCACTCCATCTTTCCTGTCAAAGCCCTGCTCGGGGAAGCAGAAAATACAAGGGCTTAATTGACTGCCAGTGTGACTAAACAAACTATGTGTACCAATGTAGATGGTACAGCAGATAGGCCTTCTAATAGTCAAACTTTGTCTGTCCTTGGTCTACATATATTAACACATGCATGTTATTATGAATTAGCAATATGAGATCCATATACATATGTCAGGGATGGTTTGATACAGGTGTGAATGGTGTTCTAAATATAGCTTTATCTTTGCTCACTGTTGTTTTATTACAATGCAATTATGCTCATTTAGCCCTCCTAGTCCTCTTCACAACTCTCCCCTTATTCCTTTTCCTAATGGAGCAAATCATCGGTATTCCTAATAGTTGTGTGTTCTTTCTTTGCCTCTCTTATATATTTATTGTTAAAAAAGTTGATGCAGTATGCACTAAAATAAAAACCTTCGCAGGTTGATTCTGTGTCATGCTATTGCAAGGTAGATGCTGGCCTGAAAACAGTTGCTGGGGCAAGAAAATTTGTCCCAGGTTCCAAACTTTGTATTCAGCCTGATATCAATCCACATGCACACAAGACTAAGAATTCCTGTAGGGAGAGGAGTCGTGTACAGCCACCCCTAATTCCTGGACTTCCAGATGATCTTGCCATTGCTTGTCTGATCCGCGTCCCTCGTGTTGAACATAATAAGCTCCGTATGGTTTGCAAAAGATGGTACCGACTTCTTGCTGGAAACTTCTTTTACTCTCTCAGGAAAAGCCTTGGAATGGCAGAAGAATGGGTATATGTCATAAAAAGGGACCGTGATGGACGGATTTCATGGCACGCATTTGATCCTACCTACCAACTTTGGCAGCCACTTCCTCCAGTTCCGGTAGAGTACAGTGAAGCCCTTGGATTTGGCTGTGCTGTTCTCAGTGGCTGCCATCTCTATTTGTTTGGAGGGAAAGATCCACTCAAGGGGTCTATGAGACGGGTAATCTTTTATAGCGCTCGGACAAATAAATGGCGCAGGGCACCTGACATGCTTCGTAAACGACATTTTTTTGGCTCTTGTGTTATTAACAATTGTCTTTATGTTGCTGGTGGTGAATGTGAAGGAATCCAAAGAACTCTTCGTTCAGCTGAAGTTTATGACCCTAACAAGAATCGGTGGAGCTTTATTGCTGACATGAATATGGCAATGGTGCCCTTTATTGGTGTAGTTTATGATGGAAAGTGGTTCTTGAAAGGACTGGGTTCCCACCGAGAGGTTCTGAGTGAGGCCTACATCCCAGAAACTAATACGTGGATACCAGCCGATGATGGGATGGTTGCTGGCTGGCGGAACCCGAGCATCTCTATGAATGGCAAGCTTTATGCTCTGGATTGCCGTGATGGATGCAAGCTTAGGGTATATGATGAATCCACAAGATCTTGGAACAGATTTATTGACAGCAAGCTACACCTAGGGAGCTCTCGTGCTCTGGAGGCTGCTGCTCTTGTGCCTCTTAATGGTAAGCTCTGTATCGTTCGAAACAATATGAGCATTAGTATGGTTGATGTCTCAAGTCCTGATAAACGAGTGGAAAGTAATCCTCATCTTTGGGAAAATATTGCTGGTAAAGGTCATCTAAGAAATTTATTCACAAACTTATGGTCAAGTATTGCTGGACGGACTGGATTGAAGAGCCATATTGTGCACTGCCAGGTGCTTCAAGCATGAGACTGGGCTTTCAGGTGCTTATGCTGTCAATTAAGTTTTGTGTCATCGTCTTCACTCTTCATTGGAGTATTAATTTCCAGCATAGCTGATTCATCTGTGAAAATTCTCTTCCCCTTTTCCCATCAAAATATTGCATTTATTTTCTTATACTATATGATGTCTATACATTTTTTTAATCTGTGATGATCTGCAACGGTGGTTGGTGGTGCTAGCTTCCAGAAGGTTGCTTACATGGATATATGTTGTTTTTTGAAGACCACGCTGAAAAGCACTTGAAGGAGATACTTATGTTCACCCATAAGATTGAATTATGGGGATCCAGTTGTAAGTATATCCTATAAAACAGATAATAACTTGCCACCGATGTCTACAACAGAATTACGAGGCCATTTATTTACATTCTTTATGAGTAGCGGATAGCTTTCTTCGACTTGTAAACATCTTGCTATTTGGATCTGTAGTAGTTCGTACTTTATTGGGATATTAGTAGCTTATAGACATGAAGATCCTTTGTGAATATTATTAGTAGGTTATCGAACTTGCATGATGTTTATATTACACGTCATTTTTCAAAGAAAAAAAATCCTTTTTTTTTTGTACCAACCTAATCAGCTGATAATGTTTCTTCATTCTTTTATGATTTTTTTATCATCCTCATTATAATGTATTTTGCCTCATATAATTAGGGTGAGGCATCTAAATTTAAGTTGGGTTTAAATATTAAACTTTTTACCACATAATTTGGGGTATGGCTCCCAGTGTATCTATTTAATTCTCCTTTGTTTTTGTCCTCTTATTTTCTCAACTGCCAAGTTCGAGGTATAAACTCCCAAGTCGACAACGACATTGGCAGTGATTTCTTTCAAGATCTGATGCGTAGCGTATAAACTGGATAAAAGACTATGTTACCGGGGACGAATGCCGTATTAATGAAACATGCTTGTTCTAAGTGAGGGTGATTTATTTGCTGCAAACAATAATATTTTTTTGTTTAATTTGTTTTCTTGGGTAAATGAATGTAGAAGAATGAAGCATTTGAACAAGCAGAATTGTTGGTTGGTCAAAAAAGATGCGTAATGGTGATTATGTTTTGACAAGTTGATGATGCGTGATCGCGATTGACACAAGTCTAGGAATGCCATGAATCCAAGTGACAATTTGTTGAATTCCCGAAAACTGTGGAATCAGTCCAAAGCCACCAAAAACGTGGAGTTGGTTGCTTGAAAATTTCTCTAATTTGGTTGAAAGGCCTTTCTTTAGGAGCAACGAGATTCTTACATAACTCGTGTGCAGATTCTTAGTTGACGACTTAAAGAAGTGGAATTAAACCTATTGAAAGGAAATCTCAAAGTGTGAAGGGTGATCGCCACAATCCCTTGATAAGATCGAGAGAAGTTTTTGGATTTAAGAATTAATAAGCAATTCTCAAAAAGAAGAACACTCAATATTATTCATAATCTTCTTTTCAAAAGTTGTTCATGACAGTCTTTATATAGGCTAAAAGCAAATAAAAGAAAAGATTTTCTAACTTGGAAACTTACACTAGTTGTCACCTATCACAATTAATATTCTACAATAAAGGCTGCAACTCACAAAATAAATAAAAAACATATAACTAAAAGAAACTAAAGGAACATGCCATCCTGAATATGATCATGATTGTAGTTCAAGTTCACTTGGAATGAATATGGTCATGATTGTAGTTCAAGTTCAATTGGGTTTGTTAAGCCCGTGGAGTGCTATTATGCCTTTTTAACTTGCAACTTGGGTTCTAAGACCTTCAATTTGAAATAATCAAGACTAGCCAAGCTCTTATATAACTTCTTAAACCATTTGATACTCGTTGGGCCTTCTTTGAATACATGTTTGATTCAAAACTAATAATACATCTTTTGGTCCATATTCCAAACGTGAATCTCATGCCCTTCAAGCCCAAATATAGCTTTGAGTTTGAAATCATGTCTTGATGCAATTTTCCTTCCTTGTACGTTCTATCCAATGGTTAACAATGTGTCCTTAAGTTCAATCCGTGTTAAGTGATACTTTACTCCATGCTCAAAAGCTCGATGTTGGATTGGTAATTTTAATCCTCCATGATTGGCAAGATTGAGTTGCGTAGGTGATCTTGGGATCCTATCATTCCTTCCTTCCTCATGAATATTTGCTCTCGAATCACCTACAACATATAAATCAACATGAATAACATTCCAAATTTGATTCAAGTCATGGTTCTTACCTGGCAAACTTAGTTCATAGGTTTGCTTATAAATATCCCCAGGACAGTCAATGTTAATGAGAAAAGAACCGAAATCTATTGAAAAGATAAATAAAGAATCAATGTATTTTAAAACATGCAATGAATATGCAAAAAATAATTCATGTTTTAGAATAGCAAATTCTCCTTGATGCACAAGATCTTTAAAAACATGAAAACATAACAGCATGTATGCACTTGTTATAGCATAACCATGTGAAAAACTATCACAAAAGGAAAATAAACTTCTAAAGGTAGAATTTAGATGAAACACATTAATTGGACTTACTTCTTCAAAATGTAAATACTGAAGGAAATAAATATTGATATGATCCTAGGAGTGCTTACAATCATACCAACTCATGGTGAGCTTGGGCTAGGAGCTCGTTTGGTGAAAGATAAGCTCAAGTCATGGTTGATTATGGTGGGAACGATCAAGCTATGTTGCTGCCATGATGGAACTCGTACAATTGGGCCTCTTAATGGACTTGTTAGTCAAGATATTCAAGTGTGTTTATTGGGCAAAGAGTTGAATCATTGGTTGTGGTTCAAGTTTATATACACGGAAGGCTCACAAAAAGGTGACCAATCTGTCCATTCATGTAAGAAAGTTTAGGTATTGGGCCTTGGATGATTTTTAGTGAGTTTTTGGGCTGCTCAAGAGTTCATATGGAGCATGGGAAGATAGCCATCCAGCCTATATAACATTGGATTGAAGATTGAAACCCAACATCCTTTAGAAGAAGACGTTTTGGCTCATTGGGCTTTGGTGACTTGGACGTCCTGCGTGGTCTTTATTTGGGACGTGTTTTAGACTTAGTTTCACTTATTGTTTAAACTTCTATTTTAGCTTCAAGTTAGTTAAGTTAAGTGTTTCAATTAGTTAATGTTTAGTTTTAGTAGGTTTTTACAATTCTAAGTTCTAGAATCATCTTTGTAAGCCTATAAAAGGCTATGCTACTAGTTATATGATTTTCATATGTGTGATGATTAATAAAATTGTGAGTTCTCAAATTGAGTGCTTCTTTGGTTCTTTGCTGATTAAGAACTACTTCCGAACTTATTAAGTGATTCCAAGTTCAAAAAAACCTCGAGCTTAGAGTTTGTTCTTTGTTGTATGATCAAGGCTTTTGTGCTGATTCTAGAGTCGTGTTTGTGACAGCCCCACCTTACCCAGAGGCGCACCAAAGGGCTTAGCGGACTGCCTGCCTAGCTCTCGCCAGGTCTCGATACGCACTCACGCACACGTCCGAGCGTACTTAACTTAAAATAAAATAAACTAAAATAAAATGGAATAAAATAAAATACACTCATTTTATTTAACATAAGGTACAATTCACATCAAAAGTTTACATGTCATAACATACATGATTTTTCACAAAGATAGCCTAACACAGTTTGGCCATTACAATAACTGAAACTTTTATAATAATAAAAACCAGTTGATCCAGCTTTAATTTTTCAGGAAACCTGAGTAAGGAAAACAAATAAAATGGAATGAGCTATAATAGCCCAGTGAATGTCCAGGTCATGCAATCATATCAAGAACTCATTATTTTTAGTAAATGAAATAATCGCGCAATTAAATTAATAAATCAAGATATAAACAATTTAATTTAACATGTAGTCAAAGGAGGATACAGGGCTCAACTACGAAAGCAAGCTTAACCGCAGAAAGAGCAAGTACTGATCATGTAGTCACGATATTTGGACCGAGATAATAGCTCAGGTCTTTATCAAAGAACATATCAGTTTTATCAAGCACAAACCCTAACCGCCAATCACCTTATAACCTCCGTACAAGCTACCACATCCAGGGAGATATTCTCAACCCTGGAGGGCCAACAAGCAAACAGGTTCAATCCGGAGTTGGCCTCTTTGAGGATTCACAACTTAAAAGGAAAGAACATCAAGCCCTAAAACACCCAACACCTTATGTCCTCCCACTTGCAGCCGGGTTGACTATCCGTGAAATAACAGTGAAGTTAGTCACGGTAGTCTCACACACACACAAATAACACATTCGGTCAATGAAAGCAAGTAACACATTGCGGAATAGATGTGATAAAGTACACATCTTTCCTCAAGTAGCACAGGTATTCACATAGTAATTGCAAATTTTCGCATAATATTTATCAAATAAAATATCACATTTCATGCATCATGCACACATAAAGACACTCACCTTGAAAGCCTAAGAAAATCTCTCGTGAAATGGTTGTGATGTGTTTTCGGACCCTGAAATATAAAAGAAATAATAACATAAAAACTCAATTAAAATCCTAGTAAATTTAGTAAGAAAAATTCAAGAAAATACCCCACTTACTTCTAGGGTTTTGGTTTTAGGGTTTCTAGGGTTTAGGGTTTACTTATTCTAAGAAAGTCTAATCTATCACTAGATCATTTCTAAAAATTCCTACACTTAAATTTCCCTCAATTGCACACATTCTAAGCTTAAAATTTCACTTATCCATTTTTCTTCTTTTAATTCTACCGAAATTTCGGCAGCATTTCCCCTTAAATCGGACTAACCAAAATTTTTAAACCTGCAAGAAAATTCAACAACCCAATCCATTCAACATGTACCGCAACTTCTATGATCAATTTAAACTCAAATTCAATCAAGATTCCACTCAAATTCAAAATCCCTACTCCAAGAATCATCACCCAACTCTGCACAGGGTTGGTTTTCAGCCAACTTCGTGCCATTGCTGGGGTCAATCCACTAAGAACTAGAGAATTGTGATTACATGGTTTGAAATTACGTTTATAGGGCTACAACTTTCATGAAGATCATCACTTAAAATTCCAACTAGAACAGGTTCAAAATCAGCCCTCTAGTTGGCTCATCATCAAAACTGTTTCACGCAGAATCAAGTTTTCAGCCAACTTTGCAAACTTTCTGCGATTAATACACAATGAACCACAGTACAAGCTTTACACCGATTGAAAGCCCTATGAATCTAGTTTCTAAAACAACAAGAATCATTCGAATCCAAGCTATCTACACCAAGTTATGAAAGTTTTACTAAAACTGGTCCAGCATGACTGTTTTAAGTGTTCTTCAGTTCCAACTTAAATCTTCACTAAACCACATATAAAACATAAATTTTCAAGGTTTAAAGGCCATATACTAGTCTATCTAACCACAAGAACACTTTATATAGCAAGTAATTCTCAAGTTCTAACAAATTTCTCTAAGTAGTATTAACAAGAAACTTAATCTTAAACTTGCATAAAAACTAATTAAAACATGAAATTAATAAGATAAGTTCATGGTAAATACCTTAGATATGCTTAGAACTTTGCTTAGAAAAGATAGAAGCCCACTTCCTATGGTGGATTTCTTCCAATTTGAGAGATGAAAGTTCAAGGAGTTGAGAGCAAAAATGAGGGAAGAGGGAGAAAGGTGATGGCCGGCCAAGGGGAGAGAAAAAGAGAAAGAAATAATCTAGGAAAAATGAAAAAGAATTGAAGAAAAGGTGAGGAAATAATTAACCAATAATATCATAACAAGAGTAAAGTAAAAAGTAAGCTTTTAATGCAAGAGGTGCTATCTTGGATTAATTTAATTGGTGGAGCTAAATACCCTCTTATCACTTAATACTAACAATAATAAGACATAAATCATTAAAGCAAAAATAGAGTAAATTAGGGAGAGAGAGAACCGGCCAAGAAAGAAAGAAAAGAGAGAGAAAAATTTCAGCTAAGGGAAAAGAAAATAAAGCAAGAAAATAAGTGAAACTTTTGAGAAAAATTGAGCAAAAATTCAAGTAGTCCAAAGACTAGAAAATAGTAAAATGAACTAGTCAAAATTTAAACACTAATATAAGTTAAATGGTCAAGTAAAATTATTCTAACTTTAGTACTTAAGTGTTCTTGCTTCAAAATGAAAATCTTAGCTAATTAACCTAATTAACTCAAGAAATCTTCCAACTACTAAATCTAGGATTAACACTTAACCCTAAATAAGGAAAAAAAATGTCTCTTGTATGTGCATTTTCTAGGGTGCTACAGTGTTCATCCAAGGGAAAAAGATTCGAAATTCACGCTTGGATTTTCAAGCGTTCCCACCATCTATGTTCTTCCACACGTATCAATTGGTATCAGAGCTTGTTCTTGAATTTTCAGGCTTTTAATCTAATTTTTCCTTTGAAACAAAATTCGGATATATCCCTCTTTTAGTTGTCTTTTAATCGTTTCTTGTGTTATTGTTTTTCAAGTGCTTCGTGCCTCGTTAAAGAATTTGTGTTCTTTCTTTGTTTGTTCTTTGCTACGTCCTAGTAAAAAAAAAAAAATTCATGCATTATTTGTCTTGTCCTTGTGTTTTCTTGATTTCCTTTAAGGCCTTAGAGTCGTTCTTGATTGTCTTAAATCATACCTGAACTCATTTTGGATCAATTGGAGTCGAGAAGAATCAAATTCAAAGGTGATTCAAAGGGCTAATTTTGGATGAACAACTTGAAGAAATAATTGTGAAAAAATATTTGGAAAATCTAATTCTACACCAAAAATATGTGGAAATACATGAAAAAGGTTTGCACATGTGGAGTCTAGGTCATCAAAATCAGAAATCAAGTGAGGACCACAAAGGTGTGATCCGCAAGTGCCCTACCCGTAGATCGTAAGACGGTTGAGACTTTCTAAGGCTTCAACTTGCATCTTCTTCTAGCTGGTTTTTGCAAACATTTTCAGATGGAGATAGGGTTTTGCAAGTGGGAGATTTCATTTGGAACATAAATAAAGACTTTTGTGTAAGTTTGGAATCCCTCAGCAAATCTTCATCATTTCCATGTATTAATTACAATTGCAAGTTGGAAAATGATGTGAATAATATTTGTCTATAAATAGAAGTCATTTGTAACACATTTGTAAGAAGTTCTAGTGGTAGAAAGTAGTGGTTAACTTGGTTTTATACTAAATTTGGTAGAGAATTAATATATTTCTCTTCATCCTTTAATAGAATAGTGAGGAACATTGTAAGAGAGCTTTGTAAGTTCAACTTTTGAAGGTGAATAAGAAGAGAAGTTTGCTGCAATTTGGTTGAGCAATTCTTAACTCTTTCTCTTTACTTTTCATTGTTGATATGAATTCTTGCTTTGAGATTGAATTTTTAGTTGTTCATTAACCATGTTGAACTAAAAGCTTTATCTAGACTATAGATGAAGCTAATGAATCAACAAATATGATTTAATTCATTTGCACTTGCTAAGCTTGCGTTTGTTTGTTTGCTTGTTCAAGCTGTAATGCTTGTTTTTGTTTCACTAACTTAAACAAGTCATTTAGTTGTTACTTGACATTGAGAAATGCATGTAATAATGGAAAATGAGCAAGTAATGCTTAAGTGATTCATATGAGAATAATGGATGTTTAAGTGAATCAATACAATTCATGTTTGCATAAGATTTTATCATAAGAATAGTTGGAATCTGGTCATTTCATAGAGAGATCTAGTTTTGACACTTATGGAATTAGATTCTAAGCAAAGTAAGGTAACACTAAGCAAGTCATTCATGCATGATTCATTAGTAGATTTTATGTTCTAGGTTTCTTTGCATTGAATCCTACTTAAGTTCTCAATCATTTACCTATTCTATTGAAGGGATCTCATATCACTTTTGATTTGTTTACACTTAGATAATAAAAGTTGGTAATTAAGCCTTAGTATTTCACAAATTTGATTCCTCATAGGATTCGACACTTAATACTCCAAGTCATACAATAGACCTGTGCACTTGTGGTATAGTTCGGAGATTAGGTTTTTATTACTTGATTTGTGTGTAATTGTTCATATTTGTTATACCTAATCTACACCACGTTAATTGACTACGCAAGTATTTGGTGGGATCAACTCAACAAAAATCGCATCAAGTATGGAGAAGAAGTTGTTAGAACTTGGGAAGAGATAAAGAGGATCATGTGCAAGACGTATATACCAAGTTACTATACATGAGATCTTCATTGGAAGTTGCAAACATTGAGGCAAGGAACTATGACTGTGGATGAGTACCATAAAGAACCAGAAATTTTGATGATTCGAGCTAACCTAGATGAAGAAGATGAGGCGCTTTTGGCTAGATTCATGGGAGGTCTAAACTTTGAAATTAGATCTTGAGTTGAGCTATATCATTATATGGAGTGATAAGTGAAAAATTTGCCAAGATTAGTATATATGCTAGTTGGTATTTTTAGTAAAACTATCACACCTTTTGACTTTAAATAACTTGTTTTCATTAATTAGGGTTTATTTTCCCGAAATTAGGGTTTTGCCTCTAAGATTATTATTTTGAGTATTTAATGCACAAACTTTTATTTATTTTTGCAGATTCATCACACTTAATCTCAAAGTGGAAACAAAGAAAGTCAAGTAAGGCCAAGATCAAAGTGATGAAGTGAAATAAACAAAGTAAAGAATTATTGGAAGATGAAATGAGCAAAATGTGAAAAATTGGAAAAATTAGCAAAAATTCGAGAAAATGCATGAAAAAGGATCAGGACACTTGAAGTGACAACTTAGCAAAAATTTACACAAGTGGGCCCAAGATACACGATCCGCAAATGACTATCCGCGTATCTCCATCTGCTGATCGTCACCGACCTTTCAAAATTCGGTTGTTGCAACTTGCTTCATCCTCCAGCTATTTTTGCAGACTTTTGAACTGTATACAGGTTCTGCAAGTTGAAGATTGCATTGGGATTACAAATGAAGACTTTTATGCCCAAGAAGGCCTTCAACTAGGGTTTTCATCATTCCAATTCATTGAATGTAATTGCAACTTGGAAAGTGACTTGTAGGATCCGTGTCTATAAATAGAAGTCATTTAGAAAGAGTTGGAGGCATGCTAAGATAGAAAATTTGTAGAGAATTGCTAGAATTCTTCTAAGTCATAATAGAGATATTGTGAGTTTAAGAGAGTTTCTTGTTCAAAAACCCTTGTAGCAATTCTTGTGGAAGAAATACAAGTTCTTGAAGCCATTTCTATATTGAATAAGCTTTCTTTAACTTTGTATCATTCATTTATCTTGATTGCTATGGCTAGTTGTTTTCAACTCATATGTTTTGATTTAGAAATAACTATGTTGAGCTAAATTCCTATTTCTAGGGTTTTGATGAAACTAATGCATCAATATTAAGGCTTGTGGTTGATTAACCTTGCCATTTCTTGTTCTTGTTTATTCAATTATTCAAGTTTTCACCTTTGTCTATGAAAGGCCATCACATGCAAAGCATCTTAGTTATTAGGAATCAATTAAGTTTGTTCTTAATAATAGAAAATGAATAATTGAGCTTAAGTACTAACACATGGAAATAGTGTTATGCTTATGAAGACTTAATGAAGCAATTCATGCATACAAAAACAAATCTATCATGGTAGTAGGTAGGTTAAATCAATTCATTGTGAAAACAAGCTTTGATACAAATGGAATTGCATTCCTAAACAAGGTAAGTTCAACTTGGCAAGTGTTAATCTCTACACCTTAATCTAGATCATTAGTGGATTCATTACCCTAGAACTCTTTCATAATTATTTTTCTACAAGAATTCTTACTTTCCTACAAGTTTTTCTTAGTTAATTAGATTCGAACAACCCAAACTTGTTCAAATTAATCATTGCTTAGATAATAAAGAAAGTGATAAAACTCTAGTAATTGCACTTTGTTGGTTCCTTGTGGGATTTGACCCTAATTTCCTATACTACAGCAACCTGTATACTTGCGGTAAAAGTTGGGAGATTAGGTTTTATTACTTGACTTTTGTGTGTATATGTGACAAAATTTTCTACACCTAATCTACACTACGTCATGGAGATGAATGATGTGGTAGATATGGCCATCAAAATTGAAAGACAACTCAAGACCATGAAACTTCACAATTTTGGGACATCATCATCTTGGCCTCAATGGGAGACCCACACCATGGAAAGGAGAGAAAATCGTAGACCTCCTCTTGTACAAGCTTATCAATCCATGAAAGCTAGGGGAGAAACGTCTTCATCAAATCCTCCATCAAAGGGTAAAGTTGAGTCTACTGAAAGACTTAGTGAAATGCATTGTTTTACATGCCAAGGTTATGGATGCTATGCTACCAACTGTCCAAATAAAAGGGCAATGGTGATCTTGGATAATGGGGATGTAAAAAGTGTTTCTTCTAGTGATAGTGAAGAAGAAATGCCACCTCTTGAAGGTAGTTCTGACACTGAAGAAGGAGACCACTTTGGGGGTGACCGTGGTAATCTTTTAGTCACTAGGAGGGCATTGAATGTGCAACCTAAGAAGGATGAAGAGAATCTACAACGAGAGCATATTTTTCATACGCGTTGTGCTGTGCTCAATAAAGTATGTAGTATGATCATTGATAGTGTTCATGTACTAACGTTGCTAATATCTTATTTGTAGATAAGTTGAACTTGGAGAATATGGAGCATCCAAGCCCTACAAACTTCATTGCCTTGATGATCAAGAAGATATAAAGGTGACAAAATCTATGCTTGTTCCTTTTTCAATAGGCAAGTGCAAAGATGAAGTTTGGTATGATATTGCATCAATGCAAGCATGCCATGTTCTCTTAGGGCGTCCTTGGCTTTATGATAGGAGAGTTTTGTTTGACGGTCATAAGAGCAGCTACTCTTTTAAGCAGGAAGGTCGAAGAGTTGTTCTTAACCCAATCATGCCATCTAAAGCTCATGCTAACCAAGTTAGAATTGAACATGATTTTCAATTGAGGGAGGAAGCTTCAAGGGCCGTGCAACAAGAGATAGAAAGGAGCTTGAGTTTAAGTGGGGTGAAAGAGATAAAAGTAAGGGAAGGAATGGGCGTTCAAAGCAAACGTGAGAGCATTATTACTTCTGAAAAAGCAAAGAGAGGAAAGAACAAGATTGTTTTGCTAGCTAGGACAATAACTCTTGTATCCATGTACTCCAAAGAACAAGTGTACTTTGCTAACTCACTTCACAACTCTTTCCCTAGTCTTTTTGTGTTGATTTTGCAGGTTAATTCCCATGGAAGAATGCCACACTGTTGCTGTTTAGTCATAAATCATTCTTCAAGGAGTCAGGATGGCAAAACTGTGTTGAAGGATTTAAAGCCAAGTTCAAACGCCACATTGAGCTTGAGAACTATGATGGATCCTACTGATTTGTGGCCTAAGTTTTCTTATTTTAGTTCATTTTTGCATCATGATTTTATCTTGTTAGTACATGTCATTTTGAGTCCATTCCTGGTTACTTAGGGACTAGAATTTGTGATTTTCTTATTCATAACTATATGGTCATTCTTTTGCATATTGTTAGGGATAGTTTTCATCTAGATATGTTTATTCTTCTTAAGTTAGAATTTGTTCTTGCATCTTTGAATGGTGATTTAGTGTTTTATACCATTTGTGATCATAGTTGCATTCAACTGTCCGTTTTACACTTGACACTTGAGTTGGTATCAAGAATGCTTCGTATTGATACTTGTTCATCTATCCATCTTTTAGTTACTTGTAAGTTTATATGATCTCGCAGATTCAAGGATGAATCTTTTCGAGGGAGGAGGGATTGATATGATCCTAGGAGTGCTTACAATTATGCCTACTCATGGTGAGCTTGGGCTAGGAGCTTGTTTGGTGAAAGATAAGCTCAAGTCATGGTTGATTATAGTGGGAACGATCAAGCTATGTTACTGCCATGATGGAACTTGTATAATTGGGCCTCCCAATGGACTTGTTAGTCAAGCTATTCAAGATGTTTATTGGGCCAAGAGTTGAAGCATTGGTTGTGGTTCAAGTTCATATACAAGGAAGGCTCACAACAAGGCGACCAATCTATCCATTCATGCAAGAAAGTTGAGGTATTGGGCCTTGGAAAATTTTTAGTGAGTTTTTGTGTAACATCCCGCGTTTGGGCTGACCAAATAACTTTTGAGCTTTAAACCACAGACTCAAAATGCTTAAGCCAAGTTATTTAGTAGCCCAAACGTAGGATATTATATACAAATCATTTTCTTTTCCTCCCACCAATGTGAGACTTTTTGAGGGTCTCACATTTTGGGCTACTCAAGAGTTTGTACGGAGCATGGAAAGATAGCCATCCAGCCTATATAACATTGGATTGAAGATTGAAGCCCAATAGCCTTTAGAAGAAGACGTTTTGGTTCATTGGGCTTTGGTGACTTGGACATCCAGCTTAGTCTTCATTTGGGACGTGTTTTAGACTTAATTTCACTTAACTTAGTTTAACTTATTGTTTAGACTTCTATTTTAGTTATAAGTTAAGTGTAGTGTTTCAATTAGTTAATGTTTAGTTTTAGTAGTTACTTCTAAGTTCTAAAATCATCTTTGTAAACCTATAAAAGGCTATGCTACTGTTCATACGATTCTCATGTTAGTGTATGCCCTAAAACTAAATTAGTTAAGACACTTTGTACTTACACTTATTTATGTTATATTTATTAATGTAGCATTTTTCTTTATCATCTATACTTGTATTTCCATGTCACTTATTTGTTTGGTAAATTCCTTAGAATATTGACCGTGAATTAGAGATTGTAAGGGTTACAATTATGAGACTCTAATACATAAAGTCATATTCTTCAATATCCCTACTCATAGTATTAATGAGATTGGACATCATTAATACAGATAGACTAGCACATACTTTACCTCTACTTATGGTAAGTAGTCGTTGATCTCATTGACTTGGGTGTGCGTGACACCTAAGCTGGTATATGGATGCTTGTTTGGAAACAAGTTCATTGGATTGATTCGCCAAGAGTTTGCAACTATAGTGCCAATAGTTGAACTTTTAATGGCAATAATGTAAGTGATCCTTTGACTTGAGATTACCATAGTATTTTCAGCGAGGATCGTTATACTTTGACTCTATTCCTTGGTGCTTGCAAAAGAGTAGCCCAGAGGATCGAGGTTGGGTATAGTTTGAAGCATGGAAAGATAGTAAGTAATCAATATAGGATTCACCACTCTTTAATAGGAGAGCATATCCCTTTATGGCCACTTGTTGGAAATAATAACTCATAAATCTTCTGCAGAAGTGATAGTATAACTTGAAAGTAGTTTCAAGGTTGTATATTATGGAGAGTTATATTTTTGGAATAAGAAAGTATAAATTCGTCGTTTAAAAGTATGCACTATACTTTTTAGACTAATTGGGTTATAGTAAGGTGAAAGGATATTAATTATATGGTAACATTGTCATTGATGGGTATGGTCTACCATATGACTTTCCTATTCATTTGGTGGTCATGATACATTGTTAGACGCCACTCATGATCTATAAGTACAAATTAATTAATTGTGAATTAATGATAAATTAAAGTGTTTAATTTATCTAGCTCTTAATTTAATTTATCTAGCTCTTAATTGATTAATTAATGAGTTATAATTTGTACTTATTGCCAAAGTGAATGGAACCTAATGGGTCACACACATAAAGAACTTAATCCTTGGGTTAAAATGTAATTAAGATAAGTATGATATACTTTTGGAGTTAATCTATGAGATAAATTAACTTAAAGGACTTATTAAATTAACTTATAGGACTTATTTATAAATATTCTAAGTCTTGTAGGAAATTAGTTTCCTAAAAGAAATAAACTAACTAATTGGTTTCCTTATGGAATAGAATTCCTAAAGGAGAAGTATTAGCTTAAGGTAAGTTACCTAAACTTTATTGGCTTTCAATTACCTTTATTTCCTAAAGAACTAGAATGCTACCTTTATAAATAAGTTCATGCTTTGACTCTTAAATTATTATTGCAATACAAAAGAAAACTAGTGAGAGAAAAATTAAGAAAAAGAAAAATGCCACTTTCTTTCTCTTGGGGCGTCTCTCTTTCTGTCTCCTCCTCCTAATTGTTAATCTTTTTCTTCTCTTGTGTTCTCAAATAATTCAAGAGAGCTAGCACTCAAAAGTCAAAGCAAGCAAAGCCTAGAAGGTTCCCAAAGAATCTGTTCGTGTAGATATCAGTAGGCTAGATGCTTGGAGGGCTTTTCGTGGAAGATCTTACCTCTTCACTGAAGGATCTTAGCCTTAGAAGCATAAAATTCTTCTATACTTAAGGTAATTTTCGTACAAACCCCCTTATAATTATGTAGATATATAAAAAAGATCCATGGTTAAGGTAATAAATTTTTATTTTTACGCTGCGTTACCTGTGTTATTATCTTACAGTGGTATCAGAGCCTCCTTTGATCATATCTATATGATTTATGTTTATTTAATTGTCATAAATATGGATGGTTTGTTCTTGGTAAAATTTGTTTCAAAATTGTTTTAAAAAACTCAAGAGTTTGATTTTTAAAAAAAGTTCCTAGTTATTTAAAACTGTTTTAAATAATTAAGATAAGTTCTTAAAGTTTTTTTTGTGATTTCTAAATTATTTTTATGTGTTAAAAGGAGTTTCACACGATTTAGATCAAAAGAGTTTTGAAAATTCTCAAAAAAATTGTATCTGGAATTTTGCAAAAAAGCCAATCATGGGCTGAGCTGCGGGTAGTCTACTCGTGGCTGGACTCGCGGCTCGCAAATCGTAAACTTCTGTCTGTAGCCCCGGGTTTACCAGCGTCGCGGACGCCACACGATCCGCGAGTTAACACCCGCGGCTCCCAGCCGCGGCTTGCGTATGCCATACCAATTCGCAGACAGATCTGTAGGAAAAGTCTCGCGGATTGGTGCCGTGGATTTGGTCAGAAGTTTTGCGAGAAATTTTTTAAATTTTTGTAAAACTTGATTTTTGGCAATTTCTTTGAGAAAACACTTTCCAATTTAATTGTTAATATTTGAAAAGTTAAATTTTAGAAACCTAGACCTTCTATAACTTTATTTTTGAGACAAATAAATATCAAGAACATTAATCTAATTTATTTAGACCATGTGATTCATGACTAGAATTAAATAAATTAATTTATTTAATGTTAAATTGTATGTGTCGCGCCCCATTTTTCGAAAGACAGAAAAAGGGATATGTTTATTGGTGTGGAAAAAAGTGTAGGTTTTTGTAAAATAATTTTTTAGAAAATGCTTTATAAAAGGTAGTTTGACAAAAGATGTGATTTTTAGAAAATGCTTTATTTTGAAAACAAAAAGAAAAAGGCCTAAAATGGGACTTAGAAAATGCGACGGTTTTTGGGCCCGAAAATAGAGTCTAAAAAAGGGTTTTTAGTAAAAAGGGAGTCGCCAATTGGTATTGAGTTTTGGTGTACCAAGTCACTAGAAAATATTTTACAAAGGTAAGAAAATCGAGAATGATTCATTTAGAAAATGATTTTTGAGAAAATATAAGAAAAACAAGAAAACCCTTTCTAAGACAACTCTAGGTCTTTGAAAACAAGAGAAAAAGGTTCGGGAGTCATAGTTGAAGAAAGGAAAGGCAAAGGTTTACACCTAAGGCACCCTTTCAACCTAGTCGAAACTAGTTGCGAGGTTTAGTCCAAATTTTTCTAATATAACCCTAAGATTTTATCACATTTGGATGCAACTAAATGAATGCAACCTAGACTTACAAATAGATGTTGTTAAGGGACAAAAATATTCCATTGAGGTTTGGTCGAGATTATCGCGTTAATTACGAAACCCGAATATAGACCTCAATGGAGTCACGAGTGCAGATGCAAAAATGAAATGCAAAAAGGAAAAATAAAATACAAAAAAGATATAAGTGACCAAGAAAGTAGGGATTCAACATAACGCGTACGGGGGACTAATAGACTCGTGACTAGCTATTCCTACTCACGGAGGGGGGAACGGCATGTACGCCACCGCTTCCCACGTGAGTAGATGACTATTTTTAGTCGAATCACACAAAAATGACTAAAAATTCTATGTGTAGTGGAGTTTAAATGTTATGCACCGAACATGTGTTTAAAATAGATAATAAGTGATAAAGTATATACAAAATCATGCAAAACATAAAAAATCCTAAAAATAAAGAAACAGTGTGTGAAATGAGATGAAATGAACACGAGAAGTGATTTTAATACTAAAATGACGTAAGGGTCTAGCATTGGACTAGCCCATTTTCTAGAAATTCTCCGCTATGTTGGACTAGCGAAGAAACCGGAATTAACCACAACTAGCGTTGGACTAGTGTGGCGACGATACACATATATCATAATAAAGCAAGTAAATAAATAAATAAAAATGTAAATTAAAGCAATAATCACATATAAGCAGATAATAACACATAGGAGCACATAGCACATAAGCATGATATTCTAAATGCAAAGTCCTAGGGAAAGTGAATAAAACACATAAGCACATAGCACACAAAAACCCTAACTATTACAGCGGGGAAGCCTAATTACAATCTAAAAATGGAAAAAAGATAAGAGATGGCCTATCTAACCTATCTATTACATTTTCTATCTAAAGTACATAAGCTTTTGTTAAATAGATAAAAATATAAACTACCTATTACATTATCTATCTAAATACAAAATTTTTGTTAAATAAAATATTACCTATCTATTACATTTATTTGCATAATTAAAAATTAAATTCAAATAAATAACATGACATAAATAAATAAATACTCGCACATGAATAAAAATTATAAACACAAAAGATACATAAAAAAAAACATATAGAAAAACACATAGGAGCACGTAGGAGCACATAAAGAAACATTGGAAGGATAATAGGGGTACTTCCCATTCGAAGACTCAGTATAAATGCTAACAACACGAACAAACTTATCAATGTACCATTATTTAAATAAATAAACGATTAATTATATAATTTCATATTAATCACTATAAACATGCCACAATAGTTCAAAACAATTATAGCAATAATAAACAAAAATAAGAAAAAAAGCAATAATTAAATATTTAAGAAGAAAAATGAAAATTGTGTAAGTAACAAAAAGAAAAAAAAGAAAACAAAGATAATAATAAAAAAATAAAATACAATAATACATACTTAAACTTTTAGCACCCAAATAAGACTCACCAAAATAACTAAAAGAGAAATAAAGAAACTAATTTGAGCATGAATTAGATAAAAAGACTAAATTTTGGAACATTAAAATAAAAATAAAATATGAAAAGAAAATAATTAAAAAACTTGAGGAATTAATTAAATTCTTTTTTTTTGGCAAAACAAAAAAATGTTCCAAGGTTTTGGGTTAAAAGTGGAAATTTAGGCAACGTTCTTAGAGTAAAATATAATTTAAAACAAACTAAAGGGTGAAATTACAATTTCAAACCATAGTTAAGGTAATAACATGATTTACAACAAATTTAAAAGGCTAAAATATAATTTCCAGCAAGCATAATGCCAAACATAGAAATGTCCAGCAATACTTAAGGCTAAAAAAGCAAGCATAATGCCAAACATAGAAATTTCCAGCAATACTTAAGGCTAAAAATGTAATTTCAGCAAAGTTATGGGATAATACATAATTTACAGCAACATTTAAAGGCAAAAATGCAATTTCAGCAAGCTTGGTGAGGTAAAAATCATATTTCCAGCAACATTTGAGGATCAAATTGAAATTCCAGCAAAGCATAACGGCAAAAAATGAAATTTCAACAAAGTTGGGGGAAAAAAATGCAATTTTCAGCAACATGAGGGACCAAATTTACAATTTCTAACAACATTCAAGGGCTAAAAATACAATTCCATCAAACTTTGCGGAGTAAAAATGCAAACCATAGTAAACCTAGGGGATAAAAACATAATTTCAGCAAGACTTAAAGGACAAAATTGCAATTTCCAGCAACATTCAAGGACTAGAATATAAATCCAGCAAGATTTGGAACTAAATTGAAATTAATAGGACCTAAATAAAGAGAAATTAAAATCTAGAGGGTCAATCTACAAATATTTAAGGATCTAAATGCAACAATTAAAAAACATTTAGGGTAGAATAAAGGCTAACCAAAATCTTAGGGGCTAAAGCATAAATACTAATCTGATAACCAAATGATAAAAAAAAGAACTAATCAAAACTACGTTGTTTTACGTCAAAACGACGTAGTTTTTATAACAGATTTTTTTTTTACGATTTTCTCCTATTATTATTTTTTTCTTTTCTTCTTTCTTCTTTCTTTCTTCTTTTCCAAATTTCTTTTTTTTCTCTCTCTTTTTTTCTCTTTTTCTCCCTTTTCTTCTTTTCCCTCTTCTCTCCAACTCTCTGATTTCTCTCTCTCGGTCCCTCTCCGTCGAATTCTCTCTCTCTCAACTTGCTCTCTCTCTCTCTCTCTCTCTCTCTCTCTTGGCTTGCTCCGTCTCGGTTTCACTTCTATCGAATTCTCTTTCTCTCTCTCTTGGTTCAAAAATCGCTAAATCATCCATTAAATTTCATCAATTAATTGTAAAAAAATGAAATAGGGATTGAGAGTTTTTTACCTGGACTAAGGAAGCGTGGCTGGTCCAACGGTGGTGGCGAGCTAGGAGTGATGGTGATGGTCGGCCTTCGGTGGTGGTGGAATGGTGGTTGTGGCCGGTGATTAGAGGCGGTTGGCCACCGGGGGTTTCAGCAGTGAGATGATTGAGGGGCTTTTTTATTTTATTTTTGCAGGGGTATGTGTACGTGTTTTGCAGGTGTGTGCAGTGTGTGTTTGTGGAGTGTGTGAATGAAATTGGTGTGTGTGTGTGTGTGTGTGAAATTCGTGTGTAATGTGCATGTTTGTGCAGGTGAATTGGAGAGCTAAAAAAGTGTGTGTGTGCTGGTGTAGTCTGGTGTGTGTTTTGTGTATGTAGGTGTGATGCTGTGCGTTTGTTTTGTAGGTGTGTGTAGTGTATGTTTGTGGAGTGTGTGAATGAAACTGGTGTGTGTGTGTGTGTGCAATTCGTGTGTAATGTGCGTGTTTGTGCAAGTGAATTGGAGAGCTGAAAGAGTGTGTGTGTGTTGGTGTAGTCTGGTGTGTGTTATGTGTGTGCAGGTGTGATGCTGTGCATTTGTTTTGCAGGTGTGTGCAGTGTGTGTTTGTGGAGTGTGTGAATGAAACTAGTTTGTGTGTGTGTGTGTGAAATTTGTGTGTAATGTGCGTATTTGTGCAGGTGAATTGGAGAGCTGAAAGAGTGTGTGTGTGCTGGTGTAGTCTGGTATGTGTTTTGTGTGTGCAAGTGTGATGCTGTGTGTTTGTTTTGTAGGTGTGTGTAGTGTGTGTTTGTGGAGTGTGTGAATGAAACTGGTGTATGTGTGCGTCTGTGAAATTCGTGTGTAATGTGCGTGTTTGTGCAGGTGAATTGGAGAGCTGAAAGAGTGTGTGTGCTGGTGTAGTCTGGTGTGTGTTATGTATGTGCAGGTGTGATGCTGTGCGTTTGTTTTGCAAGTGTGTGCAGTGTGTGTTTGTGGAGTGTGTGAATGAAACTGGTTTGTGTGTGTGTGTGTGAAATTTGTGTGTAATGTGCGATTTTGTGCAGGTGAATTGGAGAGCTGAAAGAGTGTGTGTGTGCTGGTGTAGTCTGGTCTGTGTTTTGTGTGTGCAGGTGTGATGCTGTGCGTTTGTTTTGCAGGTGTGTGCAGTGTGTGTTTGTGGAGTGCGTGAATGAAACCGGTGTGTGTGTGTGAAATTCGTGTGTAATGTGCGTGTTTGTGCAGGTGAATTGGAGAGTTGAAAGAGTGTGTGTGTGCTGGTGTAGTCTGGCCGAGAGAAGTGAGGGAAGAAAGGAGGTGTCTGCAGGTGTGTAAATGAAGATGATGGAGTTGTGAGTGTGGCAGAGGGAGTGAATGGGTGAGCTGAGTGTGTATCCCTGTAATTGTGTTGAGGGAAGGGTAGAAAAAATGAGCATGAAAATCCCTAAAAATCTGATGCAAATGAGTGCCAATAGGGAGTGTGATGTGATTAAACAAAGAGTAGTTGGGATGATGGTGTTTGGAAGCTATGGGTAGCAGCCATGGTAGTGTAATAGCAGAAGTAGCAGCAGCAGCAGCAGCAACGTTGCTGTATGCTTTTGTCCTTTTTTTTTTTTTAAGTGGTGGAAGAGAGAAATTCAAATAAATACCAGAAAAATTTTGAAAATATCAAAATTGTTATAGAAAATCCATAAATATATAAAATACACATATAAAATTTTGCACATGAAAATTCTAATAAAAAAATATATTGGAAGATGTGTCGCATGTGACAAAATTATGAAACAATATAAAAATACTAAATGATCTTTAAAAATAAAAAAAATTTTACAAAAAATTTTCACTCAAAAATTTTAACATTAACGCATTCTTGGGAGATGTGCCCTTAATAAACAAAAGGAGAAAAATTAAATAAATACCAAACATCCTCTAAAAATCATGTAATTTTTACAGAAAATTTATGAATATACAAAATGCACATATAAAATTTTTTACTTGAAAATTCTCACAAAAAGAGTGCATTGGAAAATGTGTCATTAAGTTAAAAAATACTAAAATTTTAAATAAATAATAAATGACTCCCAAAAATCATTGAAATTATAAATAATGATAAAAATAGTAAAATTATGTATTTAAGAAATAAAATAAAATAAAATAATATTTACATGATAAAATTTGCCCCTGATACAACTAATTTGACATAATTTACGCAAAAGTTACAAATAGCTCCCGAAAAATAAAAAGTATCCCCAAACAAAGTAAAATACATTTTTATATAAAGGGTGTGTCAAAATTTGGTATCTATAGTATAATGGCATGGTGGATGATTATGGACTAGACTAATGTGATTGAATGGTTATTTTTTCTATTTTGGTTGGCTTTTATTGGTTTTGTAAATAGTCAGCGTGTCCTGCCTTTTCTATTATTCTGATGTAATTCTCTTCTCACCTAAATTTTCCTCGAATATAACTCGAGGTTTTTTGATTAATATTTGTAATGTACAAAATATAGGTTAGGAATAGGTTTATTTTTCTAAATTGTTTAGATTATAATTACATATGTAATGTACAAGAAGATAGAGATGGCATCAAGGAGCAACCAAGAGATGCATCAAGGTGTTGACACGTCCCTTAGGAATTTTGACCAAATATTTTCTTCAAGGCTCGAAGAAAATCTTATTAGTTAAAGTCCATAATGATCCATGTTTATTATGCTTTTATTTTATATGTTGATATATTCTAATTGGATGCTATGATGAGACATTAATAATAAAAACTAAAATCCCTCAAACCAAATAGAATACAAGTTGCCTTCCATTATTATAACAACAACGAAGAGTTCCTATAAAGTGTTGATACGTTGGCCTCCATCAAAGTTAGCTTACTTGGAATATGTTTTTGTTATGAAATATGATCTCTGAATAATAGGCTTGACTTAACAAAAATACATAACAAGTTTTCCCTCCATTGATGTTATGATATTTTTGAGGCAATGTTGGGTAGTATATAAATTGTAAATTTCAAGAGTTGATACCCAATTATCTAGGAGTAACAAGAGTTGTGATTGATAAAAGTTATCTACCTAGTCGAAATTACCTTTGGGGCATTGGCCTCTGTCAAACCCAAAGTTATTAGATGGGATCCTAGCTCGCTAGGAATTTTCAATGGATTCCCGAATCAATATTGAGGGTTATTGATTTGAAGTAAAATAGTGGGAGTAAACTAAATAAATTTACGAGTCCACATTTTGGTTTGCACATATAGCATAAAACAAATACTTATTTTCTATCTTTACTTTTTTAAAATGTCTAATGTGAATCTGCGACCTATTCTCGACAATAAACTCAATGATACCAACTTTGAGGATTGGAATATCAATTTGAGAACTGTTCTCAAACATGAAAAAATTGAGTGTGTCCTCGATACACCCATTCCCCCTCCTCCTCCTCCTCCTACTAATGCATCAACTGAGGAAATAGATGCATATAAGATGCACAAAGTCGACAATGATGCTGCAACATGCATCGTGTTAGCTTCTATGACCCCAGCATTGTAAAAGCAGCATCTTAAAATGGATGCTCTATCTATAATTGTGCACTTAAAGAAATGTTCGATGCAGAAGCTAGGACTGAGAGGTATGAAACCTCAAGGGAGCTCTATCAATGCAAGATAGTAGAGGGATCTTCAGTATCTGCCCATGTACTGAAGATGATCGCACTAATTGAAAAATTAGCTGATCTGGGACATGTCTTTGACTATGAGTTAAGCATTGACTCAATTCTTCAATCCCTCCTTGAGAGCTATTCATAATTCATCCTACATTTCAACATGCAAAAAATGGAGTGCACACTGACTGAGTTGATGAATATGCTCAAGACTGCTGAGCCCAACCTTAAAAAGGAGAAGGGGACCGTTATGCTTGTCTTGGGCTCTAAGAAGAAGAAGCCCAATTCTGGACTTAAGAAGTCCAAGAAAAAGAGAACTAAGCTTAAGGGTGGAGTTAAGAAGGACAAACCCAATGGCACATGCTTCCATTGCGAACAAGATGGGCATTGGAAGAGGAACTGTAAGGCCTATCTTGACTCTCTGAAGTCAAAGAAGTTTGGTGAAGCTTATACCTTTGGTATGTTTATGATTGTGATATCCGTTTGACTAAACTACGGATACTTAGGCAAGTGCACCTATCGTTTCCAGTAGTACAGTGTACAGGAGTACCGAGTGTCATATCCCACAGGGACTGTGTGAGTACTAGTATTAACCTTCTTTCTATTATCTAACCTCACAAAGTGAATGACGAATTTAATGAAAATACAAATTAGCTAAAACTAATTATCTAACTAAATGACAATATAGAATTTAGTAGAGAGAATGGACAAAAGTAGAGGTGAATTTAGATGAAGAATTCCCCTAAACCAACATGCCAAGACTCTAACTTGATTAATGATTAACCCAATTGCTTAGACCCTAGAATCCCTAATGTGAATTATATCCTTTCTCAAGTGAAACAATTCCTACCTTCTCGGTTGATTAATTGGAATCTCTTCTCAATTAAAACCCCTAAAAGATGCAATTTCTAATCAATGGACTCTATTTGTAGTTGAGCTTTAATCCTAAAACTCAACTTAGGAAGAACTCATGTAATCCTATCTCTAGCAATTCATTCAAGTTCTCTCTATTCATAAAGTGATCTAATCATATGTGCAATCTCTCGATATACCCATACAAAATCAATACTTGAATTGAAGGATGCATGCAAATCCCAATCCAAAACACAAATAAACTCATGAATAAATCCAAGAACAAAGTGGGTCTTTCATTAAACCAAGAATAAAATCATAGACATTGTAGAAAATTGTCTTTCATTGAACAAAGTGGACTTTGATGTCTTCGTATGAATTGTAGAAAATTGTCTTAACTTCAAAATACTTCAAGATTCATCCCAATCCAATGTCTCTAGCTCTAGATATGACCAAAATACTGAAATATGTCCAAGCTGCCAAACTATTTCCATTCCAATTCTTCTTCGCCTATTTCTTCATTGCACTCCAATCAATTGAAATCGAGTTGAAGCTATCAAAACCTTACAAAATGGTGTAAAGACACTTTTAAATCATACATTTATACAATTTGGCATTAAAATCATAAAAGAGAAGAAATAGCTAAGAAATAGAGAAAAACTCATGGAAAACCCTAAAAACCTAACCTAAAAAACTAGTTCACTTTAACACTTATCAGATTGATATTAATTTATCTACTAACGACTCATGGGTATTAGATACCGGATCTGGATCTCATATTTGCAATAATATGTAGGGTCTTAAAGATAGTAGATTCCTGGTGAAGGGAAAGGTCGAGCTATATGTGGCGAATGGAGCAAGAGTTGCTGTATTAGCCATAGAAACTTATGTACTCTCTTTGCCTGTTGGGCTTAATTTAGAATTAAGAAATTGTTATTTTGTTTCCGTAATTACTAAGAATATCATTTCTATTTCTTTGTTAGATTTGGATGGTTTTACTATCATTCAAAGGAATAAAAGTTGTTCTTTTTCACGTGACGGTATTACTTATGGTACTATTACATTGATTAATGATTTATACATTCGAGATGAAGATAAGTCCATTCCTCAATATAAATGCCAATAAAGAAAAATTAGATATTGTGAACTAATCATACCTTTGGCATTATATAGACTTGGTCATGTAAATGAGAAACGCATATTTAAGTTACATAAAGATGGATACTTGGATTCATTCGATTATGAATCGTTTGGGACATGCGAATCTTGTTTACTTGAGAAGATGACCAAGACACCTTTTATCGAAAAAGGTGAACATTCTAGTAAAAAAACTTGGGCTCATACATACCGATGTTTGTGGTCTAATGTCGATCCATGCTAGAGGTGGTTTCTCCTACTTCATCACTTTTATGGATGACCATTCTAGATATGGTTATGTGTTTCTAATGAAGCACAAATCCGAGGCTTTTGAAAAGTACAAAATCTTTAGAGTTGAAGTTGAGAAACAACTTGGCAAAAGAATTAAAACACTTAGATCTGATCGAGGTGAAGAATACTTGAATAAAGAGTTTCAACAATATCTAGAGGAAAATGGGATTATTCCTCAATGGACTCGTCCTACACGTCACAACTCAACGGTGTGTTTGAAAAGAGAAAATTGTACTTTATTGGATATGATACATTCCATGATGGACCATATATCTCTTTTTAGTTTGTTTGGGGTTTATGCCTTAGATGCCGCCTCCTATATACTTAACCGTGTTCTATCTAAATCTGTTGATACCACACCTTACGAGATTTGGTATGGTAAGAAACCGAATCTCAACTACTTGAAGATTTGGGGCTGTTCTACTTATGTGAAGCGGAATATGTCAGACAAGCTTGAAACTAAATCTAACAAATGCTTGTTTGTGGGGTATCTTAGAGAGAGTTGTGCATATTATTTCTACAATCCCCTTAAGTAAAAAGTGTTTGTTTCAAGACATGCTATTTTTTTAGAAAAATTGTTTATTCTTGAAAGAAGTAGTGGGAGTAAAGGAAAACTTCAAAAAATTCAAGAACCACAAAGTAGTCAACAGTTGAAACAAGAGCTTACGCCACATGTTGATGAGGTGCAGTCGGAAGCTCAAAATACACAAGATCTTAGTAGATCTAGTAGGACACGTTATGCTCCTGAGAGATATAAATTTCTCATTAGTGAGAGCAATGATGTGTTAGTCATAGATGATGACAACCCTACTAGCTACGAAGAACCTATGTCTAGTGTAGACTCTGTGAAATGGGGTGAAGCCATGAAATTCAAAATGGATTCTATGTACGATAACTGTAGACACCAAATTTTGACACACTATTTATTTTTCAAATATTGGGAGGTGTTTATATTTTTAGAGTCAAATTCTAATTTGTCAATAAAAGAGGGGAACAAAATCAATAATCTTTGGGGGGGGGGGGGCAAAACAATAATTTTTAGTTGTAAATATTTTTTCATTAGTTTTGAATTTTAAATTCATAATTTTTACTTTCGTACATATTTTTAAATTTTTGTGATTTTTCAGGTTTAATTGTTATTTTTCTGTATTTTGCCAGCATAGGGGCAAAATGATAATTTCGCCTGCAAACACTATTTTCATTCATTTCAAGTCCGAAATTTATTTTTCAAGTTTTAAGCATGTTTCTAAATTTTCTTTATTTTTTCGAGTACGATTGCTATTTTTTCTGTAAATACTACGTTCAGGAGCAAAATCGTCATTTTACATTTTAAATGCACTTTTCACCAATTTTTGAGTCATAAATGCATTTTCTAGGGTGTTAAGCTTATTTTTAATTTTTGGTAATTTTTCATGGCCAATAGCCATCTTTTTGTGCATTTTGTCATTATAGGGGCAAAATCGTCTGCTCACATCCCGTACACATTTTGGCCAATTTTAAAATTTAAACTTTATTTTTTTAGATTTTGAAATTTATTTTTGAATCTTTTGGACGAATTTTGGAGTTCATCGTCATTTTTGGTATTAATTTTGATTTTTTGTGTCAAAAATATATTTTTTAGAATAAAATTAAGATTTTCATTACCAGTGGCATTTTTGTTATTTTGTAGTATTCTTGAAGGCTAAGACTGCTAGCTCTATAAATACTCTCCATTAAAATCAGAAAAAGGGGACAAGAAAAAGAAAAAAAAATCCTAAAAACACATCCTTATTATCTAATTAAAAATCAAAGATACACACACTACACACACTAAAGCCGCCATTCTCGATTGCTGGTCATTGTTCATTCTATCTTCAAAAAAAGAATCTACTGTTCATCATCTTGTCTCCAACGATTGAAAGAAAAAGAGTCTACTGTTCATCATCTTGTCTCCAACGTTTAACAAGTAAGTTCTTACTTAACTTTTCTCTTTGTTAATTTACTTTTCCTTCAGTTTCTATGTCAATTTGATTAATGGTGTTTATGTGATTATGATTTTAGTTGTATTTGGATTTTCTTCTTGTTTTTGCTTCTGGGTTTTGTTTTGTTTTGTTCCTGATTTCTTGTTTCTAGAATTTCTCTTCATCGTTCATCTTCTTTCCTCTTTCTCTAACCACCACTGCTAGTAGACCAAAAACAATTTTCAATCAAAGCCCAAAACCGTCAGTCCATACCATCATCTCTTTCACCATCGTTCATCTCAACCATACCTAGACTCACAACTCCACAAATCACCATCAATCATCTGCTCACCACCCAAAACATCACCTCATCCACCACCACAACCTTCAAACCCGTTCCAATTCAACCCAGGAATCATCAATTTCAGCTATCAGCCTCACTACACAAAATCACCCCATTCCGCAATTCATAAACACATAATCACACCATTCCAGCGACACAGTCACTCAAGCACAATTTCACACACACCTAGTAAACATCACACACACACACACACAAACCAGCCCCACAAACACAAAACCATCATCAAAATCACCCACACAACTAGAAAACCACTAAGCCACAATCAAACCACCACTACAAATCAGTGCCCAATTCTCCGGCCATCCCCCTCCAACAGCCATCAATTCCTAAACGCCCACAATTTGCAGCAACCACAGCCGCCTCCTCTGTTTCCTTCCACCACCGGAGTAGCCATTTCACTACACGAACAACCATCGAACAGCTCCTATTCACTACCAAAAAAACACAGCCATCCATCACCACTAGCATCGCTATCTCCTCCCAATTGCAACCTCACCTACAAACAAAACCAATAGCCCCAAAAGCATGCTCAAAATAGCAATTATAGAACCACCAATCAGTTTTACCCACAACCACACAATCAACCACTGCCACCTGCACAAAACTTCCCAAAACCCACAACAGCCAATTAAGAGCCAACTTCGTCATATCTCTTCCTGTTTTGAATGAGAAACAGACTTGGGAAAATTGAGTGATTGGAGGCGAGAGAGAAAAGAAAAGGAGGGGATAATTTGTGAGAGAGCGGAGAGAATCAACAGAGAAGACCAAAGAGAAATTATCGAAACGGCAAAAATAGCTGGAGAAAGGGTGAGAAAGCAGAGAAAGAACAGAGCAGAGACAAGGATTCGGAGAGAAAGAGGGCTGGATAAGAAAAAGAAAGACTGAGATAGAGAAAAGAGACACCAAAAATGGGGGAAGTTTGGGAGAGATAAGACAGGAGAGAAACAATAGAAGAAGAGAGAAGGAGAGATAAGAGAGTGTGAGAGAGACGACTAGATCGAATCAGAAACAACCAGGAAAGAAAGATGGAAGTTAGAGACAAAATAGAAAAATAGAGAAAGAAACTAAAGATTTGGAATTTAGAATTGGAAAACTTGGCATCAGTTGAAGAAAAATGAAATTGGTTTGGGAATTTTAGTGAAGAATTTGTTTGAGTAGCTGGGGTGGGAATTTTCGGCTTTGGGATTTTAGTTGTTTTTATTTATTTATTTAGCTTGATAAATCATTAGTTTTGCCTTGATTTTCCTTTCTTATTTATTTAATTAATTAGTTTGATTAATTAATTTAGTTTTAATTTAATTAACTGTTCATTCAAGTGAATTGATTCAGTTTTTAATTAATTTTTAATTTAGTTTGGGATTTCTTTTATGGTTATTTCATCATAAGAAAGTTATTTATATCTCAGCCCTTATGATTTATTTATTTATTTATTTTGTTTGGAATAATATTAGTATGCCTCTTAATATTTTTGTGCTACTAGATTCTAGTCCATCATAATTTTAGCCAGACCCCTTAGATTTTCACGTTGCATTTCAATTAAGTCCCCTAATTGCAATTTGCCCCATTTTTTCTAGAATTTATATTTTTATCTCCCCAATTTTTAATTTCCAATTTTACCTCTTAATTAGTTGAATTTCTAATTTTGCCCCTTAATCTCTTTAGGTTTTTAATTGCATTTTTACCCTTTTAATTTAATAAAATTACATTTTTGCCCCCCAATTTTGCTTTAATTTTCAACCACACCTCTTAGATTTGCTTTGACTTCCAATTTTGCCTCTCAAGGTTCATAGAAATTTGATTTTAGTTCCCTTAGTTGCTAGACTTTACGTTTTACCCTAATTTTGCTAGTATTTCATAGTTTATCTTTTATTTGTCTATACTAAGGTGCCTTAACATGTTTTTGTGCTCTTAAGCATTTGTACCAGATCTTCAAAGAGGCATCCCTATTTCTCATTAATTTTGTCTTATGTGCTCCAATGTGCCCTTATGTGATTTATTATACATTTTCTTCACATGTTTCTTATTTTACATGCTTTTGTGTATTTATCTACTTTATGTTATTTAATTTGGAATTTTATTATTTCGGTAAAAAGTGTAATATTTTTGTATTTAGCTAGTCAATGTAATAGTTAGATTACATTTCGTATTTTTTTACAAATATTTGTGTATTTTAGATAGCAAGTGTAATAGATAGGTTATTTTACTTTCCCTCATTGAATTGTCAGCCAAATCTCCCGGTGTAATAGTTAGGGCTTAGGTGCTTTTGCGTGCTTATGTGCTTACTTGTTTTATCGCTTTCTTTAGGATTTTGCATCTAAAATATCTTGCTTACATGTTATGTGCTCCTACGTGCTCTTGTATGTTTTTATATGTTTATTTGCTTTCAATTCATGCCTTATTGTTTTAATTCATGATTTATCAGTTTTGTTATTCCGCCATCACACTTGTCCAATGCTAGCTGTGGTTTTCTCGCTTCCTCGCTAGTTCAATGCTACCGGGGAATCCCTAGAAAGGGCTAGTCCAATGCTAGACCTTTAAGTCATTTTAGTCATAGTTTCGCTTGTGTGTATTTCATCCATTTCACACACTTTTAGTTTTCTTTCCATTTTGCATTGTTGTTATTATTATTATTATTATTATTATTACTGCTACTACTACTACTACTATTATTATTATTATTATTTATTTTGACACATCTTCAAGTGCATGATATTTAGGTTGCATTTCACTTAGAGGTTAGGTCATCTTGTGTGCTCCGACTATTCTAGTCGCTTACTCATGTGGAAAGCGATGGCATATATACCGTTCTTCCCTCCGTGAGTAGGAATATTTAGTCACAAGTTATTAGTCCCTCATACCCGTTATGTTGCATACCCACTTTCTTTGACCACTTATTATTTATATTACTATTTTTCTTTTCTTTTTGCATTTCCATTTTGCATCTACACTCGTGACTCCCTCAAGATCTCGACTCAGATTTTGCAATTAATGCAATAATCTCGACCAAGTCTCAACGGGACATTTTGACCCTCTCGATACCCACATTTAGATTTTAGGATTTGCATTCATTTAGACGCATCTAAAATGTGATAGAATTTAGGAGTTAGTTTAGGAAAATTTGATTAAAACTCACAATTAGCCTCGGCTAGGTGGGAAGGGTGCCTTAAGCACGAGTTTTTGCCTTCCCTTTCTTCAAATGTGACTCCTGGACCTTCTTTTCTCATTTTTTTGTAGACCAGAGTCGAAAAAGGGTTTTAAATTATTTTTTTCTAAAAAATTTTCTTTTGATAAATTATTTTCGGGTGACTTGGTACACCCTAATTCGATACCAAGTGGCAACTCCATTTTCAAAATAAAATCCTTTTTCAAAGTTGGCCAAAACTGTTGCACTTTTAGTTTCGGCCTTATTTTCTTTTGAAGTACCATTTTTCCTAAATAAACACTTTTCATGAAAACTTGATTTTTTCTCACACACGCACAATTTTTTCCAAAAAACTTTCTTTAAAAGAAAGGGTTACGGACCGGACTGCCTTTTCGGGGCGCGACAGTCATGACACCACTAGTACCTTATCAATTTTGGACACGATAGATTTTGGCGACTCTACTGGGGATCTGTGACAGCTCCACCTTCCCCTAAGGCGAATCAGAGAGTTTAAACACCGTTTTAGGCACATCTTCTTTCCTAATCTTCTATTGATAGTACCCTTGTCTCAAGTTTATCTTAGAATAGACTATCGCCCCTTCCAACTGATCAAATAATTCATCGATATGAGGCAAAAGATACTTATTCTTAATGGTGACATTATTCAGTTCTCGGTAATCAATGCACAACCTTAAACTTCCATCCTTCTTCTTCACAAATAATATAGGTGCTCCTCAAGGTGATACACTAGGTCAGATGAAGTCTCGCTCAAGTAGGTCTTGCAGTTGGATCTTAAGCTTGTTAAGCTCGGTAGGTGACATACGGTAAGGGGACTTGGAGATAGGTGCGACTCCAGGCACTAACTCTATCCCAAATTCCACTTCCCTCTCAAGTGGAATAGACTTTAATTCTTCTAGAAAGACATCCGGGAAATCTCTCACCACAGGTACGTTTTCAACCCTAACCTTATCCTCTGGGGTATTAATCAAATATGCTAGAAATCCATGGGCTCCCCTATATAACAACTTCCTTATTTGGACTTTCGAAATAAGGGCAGACGAGGCTAGGATTCTTCTAACATCTATCCTTAAAGTAGCCTCACCAGGAATATGGAATTCTACCACCTTAGTTCGACAATTCACTTGGGCATTGTATTGAGATAGGCAGTCCATCCCTAGAATCACATCGTAACCTCGAATAGGTAGAGATATAAGGTCAGCCATTAACTTCCTCTCACCTACCTAGAACTCGCAATTCTTATACATGAGATCAGTCACTAGGCAATGATCCCCAGTAGGTGTCTTAACAACTAGGTCATAGGGTAACCTAATAGGTTGCAAAGCAATAGAAGACATAAATTGAGGATTGACAAAGGAATGCATGGAACCAGGATCAATTAATATCTTAGCTAAACGATGGAAGACAGGGATAGTACCTTCTACCACCTTTGATGATTCCACTGCCTCCACCTTATCCATAGCATAGACCCTAGCCGGGACCTTGGGTTTGTTTCCACTTTCTTTGGTTGGAGCTTGGGTAGTCGCCTTTCGACCGGATGGAGATGCGTCTTCCTTCTTCTTGGGCCTCACTGGACAAGTACTTATCTGATGCTCAGAACTTCTACAGTAGAGGCACTTCTTTGCTCTTCTCCAGCACTCGTCCATGGTATGATTCGACTTCCCACAATAACCACAGATTACTTGCAAGGCAGGGGCTTGGGTGCCTCTTGGGGGACCTTCTTGTCGTCTGGTACTTGGCAAAGGTGCCCCTCTTCCTGTTGGAGTCCCTCTAGCTCTCCCAGGTGGACCTTGTTGAAATCTTCCACCCCCAGCTCCTCTTCCAACTTTAGGGTTTAGGGCTTGCTCAGAAGGTGGTCACGCAACTACGGTCAAACCTCTCTCCTTAATTGGAAGGTTTTTACCAATGCCTTGGTGTCCTCGACCTTTAGGGCCGTTTCCATGGCATCTTTAATAGTGGGTATGGTAGCAGTTGCTAAGGACTCTTGCAGCTCCACGTTAAGTCCTTGGATGAAACGTCTCTTCCGCTTGTAATCCGATACTACCATCTCAGACGCGTACCTTGATAACTTGGAGAACTGGGCCTTGTAATCGACTACACTCATTAATCCTTGCTTTAAGCGAAGGAACTCTTCCTCTCGCTTCTCTTGGACGCGCAAAGGAATGTACTTATTTTTAAACTCTTGCACAAAATTTCTCCAAGTCCTTGGGGTTTGGTACCTCTCCCACTTGGCACGTACCAGATCCCACCAACAAGTTGCAGGTCCTTCTAGATGAAATATTGCAAAAATCACTTGCCTTTTCTCAGGGTATTGCAAAGCAGCAAAAATTTTCTTCATCCTCTCAAGCCAACCCTCGGCTACCTCAGGGTCTGGCCCACCAGTGAACTTAGGAGGAGAAAATTTCTGAAATTGCTCCAAGGCGACATTTTCACTGGGTACGGGATTCCTATGGAGATTGCTAGACTCTTCCCCAAGGTTATGCTGGTTCCCCATCGGAGCGAGCACGTCAGTCATTCTACTAAGTACTGCGACCATAGGGTTCTCTACCTCACCCCTAGGTCTAGATTGTTCGGGTGCCTCGGATTCGGCGTCCTGGCTATGTCTAGTACGACGTCCACCACGTCCACTAGTCAACATATTCTAAGGTTTCAAAGTAAAAATCACTAACTAGCCCAAGAGAAAGATAAGAATGAAAGTAAATGGAAAAAATAAAGTAAAAGGTGTAAATAACACGAAAAGGCAAGTAAAGACATTTATGGCATAAAGTACACATAAATTTGGACAAAGACCATCATATATAAAACAAAAGTCATATATACATCTCAAATAGCAAACGTACGTACAAGTACCAAAAGTTATAATGTCACAGGAGCTTTACATACAAAAGATGAGGGGATAAAGTACAAATCCCTAAGTAGGCTCCTAACCAAAAACTAGAACCCTAATCTAGTTCCCTACGGAACCAGTAGAGTCCTCCTCTGACTTCTCCTCCCAAGACTCCTCCTTGGGATCTGGAGATGCAGGTGCCACGGGTCTAGGCCCAGTAGGAATCTCCTCACCTCGGACCTCTCCAACCACACACTCGACCATCTGTGTGCACTCATGGAGGATATGGCCCAAACTATCTCAGACATGTCTAACTACTCGGGTAAGTAGAGCACAGGACCCCCGAAGATATTGGGTGAAAGCCAAGGTCCTCTCCCTTTCTCTCACAAGCTCCACCTCCAACTCTCTAATTCGGCGAGCCTGATGGCCCATCTCATCTCTCAAGCTACGGATGCTCGCATGGGCGGCAGCAGAAGTGCGAGCAAAACTCCTATTTTCCTCGATTAGTGGGACTACCACATAATCGAGATAGGAGTACATCCTCCAACATCCACAAGGGGGTCGGATCCTAACAGCAGGAGGAAAGCACAAGTATGGATGCCCCAAGTGATGGCAATAGCGAGCCAAGGGTCTACACCTCGGCCCTTGATACCTCGAGAGTATCACGGTCAAATCTCGTACCTCCGATGTCTCACCTCGACTCTCATCAGCCATACCTAAGTTTAATATGAACAAACTTAATCAAGATCTCAATCTTAAAGACTTAGACAAAATTTCACTTAAAACTAACTAGCACGTCTAAATTCGACTCCTTTCAAGCCTAAGCTCTGATACCAACTGTGACAACCCCACCTTCCCCTAAGGCGAACCAGAGGGTTTAACGGACTGCTTACCTAGCTCTCGCAAGGACTCAAGTCACTAAAGTAATAAACACATAAACTAAACTTCAAAGTATAAGTAAACTCGCGATATTCTCAAACTAGTTGCCATACAAATATATAGAATCCCAAACTATTACAACTTTAACTTAGATAAGATAAAATCCTTGTACAACATCAAAATATACATCTAGAGAAATGACTTAGATGACTAGTACTCACTCTTGTACTAACCTTCGCGTCAATCGGAGCCTGCTAAGGAAAACAAGAATAAAAGGAGGTGAGCTAGAAGCTCAACGAGGTTCAAGGCATGCAAACATACAAGCAACTTGTCAAAGCGATAAAGTATGTAAAAGACAAGTAAAGATAAAGTAGGATACGGATCAACCGTGGGAGTCACTCGACCACGGGAAGGACAATTCAATATCATTTCAAGTATAAGGATAAGTATCTTCTCAACCATTGGCGAACAATGTTAACTTTCACCAAAGGGAGAATATTCGATTAAGATTCAAGTCAAGTAAGATTCACATCATTGTGTTTTTGGATCAAATGGCAATAGCGCTTGGACCGTTTCATTTTGTCCTTGCCAATGATCAAGGTAATTCTCCATCCCACCAATTCACCTTTCCTCCTCAAGACCACCACTCCATGTGAGATCGTCCTCAATGATGGAGGGCTAAAGATAGGGTAGCTCAAACCTAGGAAATGCCTTGTCCAAGGACTTACATTCGTAAGGAGAGAGTTTAAAGTCCCTTAACCCCAACACCTTATAACCTCCAACCACTTATATGGTCCAATATCAATGAGTCAAGTATAGTTCAAGATCAATGAGTCAAATATAGTTCATAATCAAAAGTTAGGGTCGAATACGATAAAGTACATATTCGCCCTTGTAACCACATTCTCATGCTTTCAAGTAAGGCAAATAGCACATGGAATCTAATAGGAAAAGCAAATAAACACTCACAGGCGCAAGTAAAGGAACACTCACCTCAAGAGATTTTCACGAGAATTCGGGATAAGGAGAAGTATTTGACTGGAACCCTAGAAGTTCAAAAGAACTAGGTTTAGTTACTATTCTAAGGTTAAATTCATAAATTTGTGAAAATTTAACTAAGGTTTCCAAAACATTAGTAAAAGGAATCATACTAGAAGGTTATATGTTAACTTAGTGTATACGTCGAAAGTTTATGTTCAATTATGGCTCAAATGAGTTTAGCACTTTTTCTAGGGACATTAGATTTTAAAACCCCAAATTAAGTCACGCCAAGTCTTAATAATATAAGTAAAGTTCGAAACTAAACCTTATATATACATAGTTTTAGTTTAAAAGTATTAAAGTGAACATTTTAAGTTTTCGGATAAAAAACTAGTTTCTAAAAGAAAGGAAACTTAATTAGGTATAAAGTTGAAAAATCACTATTAGGGTTTACTATTAGGGTTTAGGGTTTACAACTACTATTAGGGTTTAGGGTTTTGAAACACTATTAGGGTTTAGGGTTTATTTAGGACTTAATGGACATTTGCAAACTATCCAAATTTAATCAAGTAAAACAATTAAATTGAGGGACTAACTTGAAATAAACACTAACTATACTAATATTCAAGTTCTTGGAAGATCAAATGACATAAAAATGATGCAAAATATCAAGAACAATGGCAGCAAGAAGTTCGGCCAGCATGCTTGTAAAACAGAACAAGAATTTCAGCTTTATAGCTCAAGTTTAGTTGCTAATTTGCTAGTCAAAACATCCACTAAATCCACCAAACTTTCTAGGTCAATTAAGGCATCAATTAAGGCCTGAAAGCAGCTAAAATATGCAGGAAACAACTAGTGCAAGATGGAGTAAAAACAGCCACAAAATCAGGTGCCAAAACTGAAACTAAAAGTTGGAAATTTTCTTCAAGTTTGCCCGGTTCTGTTTTGGTATGAAAATGGAAATTTAAGTGCTCATTTTTGCAAGTTAGTTTGAGAGATATGTATCACAAGATTCTAGGTAGTTGTAGGTGCAATTGATGCTGCAAAAACCCCTCCAAAGGCTGCTGAAACTGGGCTGGAATTTGAAGAAGCAAAGCTGGAATTTTTAGTTAAGTTTTTGGATGCAAAAAGTCTTGAAGTTTTGAGAGTTTTTGAGAGTTGTTTGAAGGATGCAAATGAGATATACTTCATCAGCCAAAAGGCTTAAGAGGGCCGAAATTTTGAGGGCAAAAATGGAAGAAAATTGCTGCCAAAATTGAAAGAAAATGGAAAAGGTTTTTACTTGGTTTGAAATCATCCAACAAGTGTGGTTAGGTGACAATCAACCCTTTATTCATGGAGTAATAGTAGGGTTGTGTGTCCTTCATCACATGGTTTTTTTAGGTGTGTTTAAGGGTGGTTTAAAGTCTACTAATGAAGTTGTTAATTGAAATACACGGTTAAACGTCGAACGGGCAGTTTTTATGCAAAAGTGTTTTTAGCGTAAAACCTATTATTATTATTATTATTTTTTCAAGTTAATACTTGAAATTGTGAAAGTTGAGAATGTCAAATATTTGAAAATCACGAAAATGGTTTAAAACTCCATTTTACGCAAAACACACACTAACACACACTCATGGTGTTTTCTCTCTCTTCTTCCAATTTTTTTTTCAAAATGGAAAACCTTTCTCAACTAGCATTAATTCAAAATAATATGCATGAAATGACATGTAATAATAAAATTTGAATAGTAAAGCCCTAAGGCACTATTCCCGAGTTAGGGTTTTCACAGGATCACTAGTGAGTCCGAACACTAGGCTTAATCATTTTTTCCTTCTTGAACCCTTTTATTATATTGTGTTTGGATGTTAGGATTGCATTTTTGTTTTTTAGGTTTTAGGGTTGTTTTTGCATTACACACACTTCGTCTCTCGTATATGTGATGTATGGTTTAATTATCTTTGTTATTTGACCGCGCTTGCATTTGGGGAGGGGGTCAGTCACCCTTAGGGCCTGCGCTTTATTATTCTCTCCTCTCATAAGGAGCACTCCATACGTGCATTCGATATTTTATCCTTTTTTTTTTTTATCTTTTTGGTGGTTGTCACTCTCCCATCCCGATTAGGAATAGGATTGATCTACTTAGACATGTGACCGTAGCACGACGTGCACGTAACATTGTTTAGGAGATCACCCGAACTCTTGGCTTAAGTCCATAAGTCAAGAGATTTGGGCTTTCAAAAATCGATCCACTTGAACATGTGGCCGTGGCCCGACGTGTGCGTAGCAATGTCCAGGGGATCACTCGAACCACTGACCTGGGAACCTTGGAATTGACGGACTTGTTACTTTTTGGATCCCTTAGTTTGAAGGTTTGGGAACTAAAGCCTTATTGAGTCTAGATGCATTAGTGAGCCCAACCTCATGCATCCATGTAGTGTAAGCCTAGGTAGAGTCGGCCTTACCTTACTAGGCACACCAGGCACGAGAAGAGGGAATCCAATCCACCTTTACTTTCCTGTTGTACTGTTTATTGTTGTTTGCTTTATCAATGTGTTATGTGAGATTTGTTGAATAAACTAACACGCTTTCTCATTCTTTGATCACATTTACAACTATAGAATAAAGAGTCCTAGCATAATAATCTCGTAGGAAGCCAACCCTCTTTTGGCATGTTTAAATTTTGTTTTTATAAATAATTTCTTCGAGAAAGATGGAAATGAGATTTTCATAAAAATTTAGAAAAGTACAAGGGTTCAACCGTTGTAGGTTTTAAAAATGTGCTCGAAAATCTAATTTTTTGGTTTGTATATTTTTAAATAAGAAGTGTAATTTTAGATCTTTCCCAAAGTTTACTCATCTTTGTTGTACTTGTTAGTTTTGTCTGCACCAAATTTTTTTCAGAATCAATTAATGTACCCAAGTGGTCGAACTTTTGCACAGTTTGCATTTATCATTTTTTCAAATAAATTAATGCGTCATTTTTACCGTATCCCCCACCCTCCCATCCCACATTGCACAAAAAGTGATTTTAAAACATATTTCATCATACTTCAATAAATTGACATTTTTTGACTTGTAGGTTGTAACACCCTAGAAATGCACTTACAAGAGACTTTTTTTTTTCTTTCTTAGTTAGGGTTAAGTGTTAAACCTTGATTTATTAGTTAGAAGATTTCTTGATTTAATTAGGTTAATTAGTTAAGATTTTCATTTTAAGCAAGAACACTTAAGTACTAAAGTTAGAATAATTTTACTTGACCATTTAATTTATATTAGTGTTTAAATTTTGATTAGTTCATTTTACTATTTTCTAGTCTTTTGACTACTTGAATTTTTAGCTCAATTTTACTAAAAAATTTCACTTATTTTCTTGCTTTATTTTCTTTTCCCTTGGCGGAAATTTTTCTCTCTCTTTTCTTTTTCTCTTGGCCGAAAATTCTTCTCTTTTCTCTTTTCTTTTTTTGGGCCGAAATTCTTTTCTTTTCTTTCTTCTTGTGGCCGGTTCTCTCTCTCCCTATTTTACTCTCTTTTTGCTTTAATAATTTGTGTCTTATTATTGTTAGTATTAAGTGATAAGAAGTTAATGAGCTCCACCAATCAAATTAATCCAAGTAGCTACTCTTGCATTTAAAGACCACCTTTTTGCTTTACTCTTGTGAGGTTTTAATTGGTTAATCATTTTCCCACCTTTTCTTCATTTCTTTTCCATTTTTCCTAGACTATTTCTTTCTCTTTCTTCTCCCTCTTGGCCGGCCATCCCCTTTCCTCTTCTTCTCTCATTTTTACTCTCAACTTCTTGAAGCTTAATCATCAAATTTTGGGCAAATCCACCATAGGAAATGGGCTTCTTTCTTTTCTAAGCAAAGTTTTAAGCATATCTAAGGTATTTACCATGAAATTTTCCTATTAATTTCATGTTTTAATTAGTTTATTTGCAAGCTTAAACCTAGATTCTTGATATTACTACTTTGAAACCTTAGTTTGAATTGGAGATTTACTTGTTAGATAAGATGTTCTTGTGGTTAGATAGACTAGTATAGGGCCTTTAAACCTTGAAATTTCATGTTTTAGATGTTGTTTGGTTGATGATTCTTGGGGTAAAATCCTTGGAATTTAGTGGAATTTTGATTGAATTTGAACTTGATTTGAATATAAAAGTTGTAGAACTTGTTGAATTGGGTTGGATTGTTGAATTTTCTTGCAGGAAAATTTTTTTTGGGTTAGTCCGATTATAGGGGAAGTGCTGCCGAAATTTCGGTAAAACCTAGGAAATAAAAGTAATTAGGCTATGATTTAAGACTTTATAAGCTGTAATTTAATGATTTAAGCGTGCAGAAATTTTCATAGATTAGCTATTAGTGAATTAAACCTTTCTGAGCAAAACCCTAGAAAGTTAGAAAACCCTAATTTTGAAAACCCTAAACCCTAGGGTAAAACCCTAAGCTCCAAAACCCTAGAAAGACTTGGGGTATTTCTTGAATTTCTTTATGAAATTTCTTAGATTTTAGTCAGGGTTTTTATACGATTATTTTCTCGTGAATTTCAGGATCCGGAAGTGAGACTCGATCGTATTACGAGATATTTTCTTAGACATCAGGTGAGTGTTCTTCTGTGTGCATGATACATGAAACGCCATGTAATACTAGACATTATTATTTCCATGCATGAAATGGTATGATTATACTTGACATGATTAACTAATGAAATGTGTTACTTGAGGAAAGATGTGTACTTTATCGCATCTATTCCGTAATGTGTTATATGCTTTCACTATCTAATGTGTTATTTGTGCTTGTGACTTCCATGGTTAATTTTACTATTTTCCACGATTAATCAGATTGGGAGCGTATGGGAGAGATATAAGGTGTTGGGCGTTATTTGGTGCGTGTTAATTTTATATCTGAGTAAAGTCCTGAAAGGCTAACTCATGATTGAATTTTATTCTTGATCTTGGACTTCCGGGGCTAACTTCACCATTACTCCTCGGTTAGTCAACTGGGAGCGTTTGGAGTGATATAAGGTGTTGTGGGTTATAGGTGTGTGATATTCTTTCCTATTTGAGTTTCATTCCTCTAAGAGGGTGACTCGGGATTGAATTTTTACAAGTATCTCGGACCTGAGCTTTGACCTCGGTCCCGATACCCATGTTATCATGTTCATGATTGATACTCCTGCGGTTGAGCATTTTCCCGTAGTGAGCCTGTATCCTCCATTGACTACTTGTTAATTAAATTGTTCACAAATTGTTTATTTACTCGTTAAATATTTTATCGAACAAAAATCACATATTACTGGTATGGTTGCATGACTTGAGCACTCACTGGGCTATTATAGCTCATCCCATGTATTTGTTTTCTTTAACTAGGTTTCCAAAACTATCAAAGCTGGAGGAGCTGATTTTGAACCTTGTACATGTTTTGTTTCTGTATTTCGACAACTTAAATGTGGAGGCTTTTATTATAAATATTATTTACATTTTGGGATGTAAAACTCTTGTAACATTTATATTTTCAAGTAAATACTATGAATGTATTTATTTATGAGTGCATTTTTATTTTAAGTTAAGTACGGATGGATGTTTAAGCGAGTGCGTGTTTGAGTCCTGGCGAGAGCTAGGCAGGCAGTCCGCTAAGCCCTTTGGTGCGCCTCTGGGTAAGGTGGGGCTGTCACATAGGTTCCTAGATAAAGCCATGATTTTTTCTTTCAATGTTCTATCCTATAACCTCATGGAGGCTTGATTTTTCAATTAAATAAATTAAGTCAATAATTTCTTTTGTATAGTTCATGGTCCATCTTTCTCAAAGAAATTCTACAAATTTTGCATTTTCGCATATTTAACTTGCTTTAATAAACTGGCACCATGCATAAACTCTAGAGGGAATGCCATTTTGAGGATCCCATTATAGGAAAGCCGTCCTTTTTTCTTGAGTACATAACTCTCAAAGACATGCACGTCTATATTTTCAATACCATCCTGGTGGGTAAGACCCTAGGTAAGGTAATTCAAGCAGAACAAGTCGTTTCCTCCTGAAAAATCTTGCACCTTGGTTTAACAAGGGGGTCTCACCCTAAAGAATCACATCTCATGCTAGGCCTACCCTTGGCACAATAAGGGCACCCCCTAGGGCCTGCATTCGTTTTTGTTTTCACTTATACTAACTTCGATTTTTTCCATTTTGACAGGTCCTCTAGGGAGGCAACAAATCGAGAAACACATCGGATACATATTTGATTCAAGCATTTTAAATCATAGTTTTAGTCTAGTAAAGCGCCATACACTTGACATTTACAATGTCGGTGCTTTTTTCGAACTATATGAAGAACCGGGGAAACCAGTTTTTTAGAATTGATAGTGCTAAGGTTCCAGATTGATGAGTTTGACTTGAATGATTAATGTGATAGATGAAATTGTAGCTAGTGTAGGCACCAAATTTTGACACACCATTTATTTTCAAACATTGGGGGGGCATGTTTGCACTTTTTGGGCCAAATTTTAATTTTTCAATAATCTGGGGGGCAAAATAGTAATTTTATCTGTAAATATTTTTCTATCAGCTTTTGGGGGTTTTAAATTCATATTTTTACTTTCATGTGAATTTGTTAATTTCTTATGATTTTTCTGGATTTAATTGGTATTCTTTTATATTTTTTCCAGCACAAGGGCAAAATGGTAATTTGCCTCACAAACACCATTTTAGCTCATGTTTAGTTCCAAATTCATTTTTCTAATTCATTAACCATGTTTCTAAATTTTCTTCATTTCTTAGGAGACGATTGCTATTTTTTCTGTGAATTTTCATTGCCCAAGGGCAAAATTGTCATTTTACAGATTAAATTCATTTTTCATCAATTTTTGAGTAATAAATGTATTTTCTAGTGTTTTAAGCTTATTTTTAATTTTTGGTAATTTTTTGAGGTCAATAGCTATTTTTCTGTAAATTTTCATTGTCTAAGGGCAAAATCATCATTTTACAGTTTAAATTCATTTTTTGTCAATTTTGAGTCATAAATGCATTTTCTAGTGTTTTAAGCTTATTTTTAATTCTCAGTAATTTTTTTGAGGCTAATAGCTATTTTTCTGTGAATTTTCATTGTCCAGGGGCAAAATCGTCATTTCACACCCCGAACACGTTTTTATCAACTTTAAGCTCTAGCTTTTATTTTGAAATCTACTTTGAATTCTTTTTGAAAATTTTAGTGATTACCGTCATTTCTTTATATTAATTTTTAATTTTTGGGGTTAAAAAATATTTTTAAATAAAATTAGTATTTTTATTACCGGTGGCGTTTTCGTTATTTTGTAGTATTCTTTGTGACCAAGACAAGTGGCCTATAAATACCCCTTTTATCAGAAAAAAGGGAGGGAAAAAATAAAAAGCCTAGGGTAGAGTTTTTAGTTTTTTGATTTTATTCTCTTACACCAAGAACACCAAAAACGCACATTATTTCCTACATTCATGTTCAAGTTTTCACCTAGAACACCTAGAACACACACTAGTGTATCTTCAGTCTTCACCTAGAACACCTAGAACACACACTAGTACATCTTCAAACCTATACCTAGAACACCAAGAACACACACAACTCACTGTCCCTCACACACTACACACGCTCACACTCTCTCTCACATACTACACACACTCACTCTCTCTCACATACTACACACGCTACACACACTCTCTCTCACACACTACACACGCTACACACACTCATTTTCTCTCACACATTACACACACTCACTCTCTCTCACACACTACACACACTCACTCTCACTAACACTCTCTCACATGCTACACACACTCACTTCCTCTCTCACGCACTATACACACTCTTCCACTTCCTACTCATTTTCTCTCTCACGCACTACACACACTGGCACCCGTTCACATACCTCTATCTAACACAACACACACTCCAAACACACAAACATACCACTCACGGTCCACTCACATGATTACATTCAGTCACCAAAATTCACATGCACTACACACATTAACACATAGATTCAGCTTCCTCCACACACACACAATCCAAACACATAGCTCACACACAATACATTCACACACAGATTCAGCACACACAGATACACATAGCTTTACACATACATAAACACACACAGATACACATAGCTTCACACACACATACCTCCAGTCACAAACACACACAAACAACACACAAATTCACTACTTCACATATGCACACACAGAAATTCACACACACGCACACACAGAAATTCACACACATTCATTCAAATTCACATCAAACATTCACGAGCAACACACAATCCCAGCAACAAATTCACCAAGCAACCACCATACTCACGCAACTTCAATCACAATTCCTTTCAATTTCAATCACAGCGCCTCCCTGTTAGCTTCATCTCCAATAACCACTGTTCCACCTAGCTCCCCCTCCACCTGCAAAACAATCAAACAGTTACTAGTTCCTCATCCCAACATAGCCAGCTGCGTCAACTTCAAACCAACACAATTGACCTCCACAGCCCCCCAATTTCCTCTCCCACCTGCTAGAAAGAGGAAATCACCGAATCAGTCAATCAGCACCACTAGATGGCCACCTCAAGTCCACAGCCAGCTCCAAAATTCTCACCTTTGGACAATCCCAACCATCAACGTTACCAAGACCCCCTCTGCCCCTTTGTTTCATATACAAGCCTACAAAAACAATCCAAATCCACCAATCCCAGCCATCCAAATCAACCCTTTGCCAATCCGCCTCCAACCTCAATCACCATCACCTCTACTTCACCAATTTACCAACAAACAGCCATTTAAAACCATCAGCAAGCATCAGTTCCACCATTCGAATTACCAGTCAAAAAATTTCAATCCACCAAATCCCAGGATAACAGACAGAAAATTCAAGTAATTGAATTCATAATCACCGCACTCCTCCTCCACCTGCCACTGCCAAGCATGATATCACCACCATCGTGCAACCACCACAGCAAACCAATCTTCATCGCCGCGCCATCCGCAAGCCACAATCCTCACGATCCATCAGTTTTGAGATTGGGTGAGATTCTCTTTCAATTTTCTATTAATCAGTGATTTGTGTGTTTGTATTGTACTGTTTTGTGATTAATTGGGGATATTTGGTGCTTCTGGGATAAAAAAAATACCGAAGGGATGAAGGCGGTTTAAGTTGCAGAAAATAATTTGAGGAAGTTGGAAGAGGACAATTCTGGGTGGTGAGTGAGATTAAAAGTGAACAGAAAAAAGAGTGAAAGAGAGGTGAGGGGAATTAGGAGAGGAAAAACAGAGAACAGATAAAGCTAGAAGAGAGAGAGAGTGAGACAGAGAGAGAGAAAAGGGGGAAGAGAAGGAAGAATGCGGAGAACAGAGAAGAAGGAATTGAGGGTGGAAGAAGAGCGAGTGAGTGAGAGAGATGAAGAAAACAGAAAAGGAAATGTAGAGAAAGAAAGAAGAAGGAGAGAAGAGGAAAGTGATCGGAAAATAGAAGAGAAAACGAGATAGAGAGCAATCAGAGAAAGAAGAAAAGAGAAGGAGGAGAGAAGGAGAGAAATAAATAGAAAAGGAACGAAAAAGGGGATTTCCAATGGGGAAGAAGAAGCTGATTTTGGGAATTAAAGGGTTTTGTTATTGTGAGAAATAATTCGCAACTTCTTTTTTGGGTTAAAACCGATGTAGATGTAAGGACTTATTGGGAAATTTCTGATTTTGGTTATTGGCTTGAAGGTTTTTTTTTTTTTATCTTTTTGTTCCGGAATTTGTTTATGTCTTTCATGCTTTATTTTTATGTTAATTTGTTTATGTAGTTAGTTAATTTTATGATGTAGTCTTATTGTTTCTACTCTATTTCTATTAATTAGCATTATTGATTAGTTTAATTAATATGTTAAGCTTGTGCATTGCTCGGTTATTCCATCAAGAAAAATAAATGCTTAGAATTCAGCCCTTGTTGTTTTAAATAACGTTGATATCCCCTTAAAGAATTTGTATATGCAAATAGTGCCCAATTTTACAGATTTGCTCTCTAAGATCTTCATAATTAGGCCATATTTCTTTCACACGGTCACCCCCTAGTTGCTATAATTCATATTTTTCCCATTAACATTGATGGAATTTGCATATGTTTGTACCCCACACTTACGGGAATTTTATTTTTGCCCTCTCTTATTTAGCCTTAATTTAATTTATAAATTTGCCCCTCGATTAGTTATAATTTTCATTTTACCTTTTAAGCCTTATAGAAATTTATTTTAGTCCCCTTAGTCGCTAGAATTTACGTTTTTAGCCCGATTTGTCAATGTTTGCATACTTTGTGTTTTACTTGTTTATATCGAGACACCTTAACTCGTGCGTTCATTTTGTTAGCATCTAATACCAAGTCTCCAAAGAGGTATCTCGACTTCTTGTTATGTCCCTCTTTATGTGCTCCAATATGCTCCAATGTGATTTTATTCATTATTTTTATTATTATTTGTTTGTTTCTTATTTTACATGCTTTTTGCGTATTTACGTATTTAATTTATTTAACTTTGAATTTTTATTATTTTGGAAAAATATAATATTTTGTATTTAGCTAGTCAATGTAATAGTTAGATTAGTTTTCTCATATTTTAGCAAAATTTGTGTAAATTAGATAGAAAGTGTAATAGATAGGGCATTTTTAATTTTCCCTTATAAATTGTAAATTAAGCCCCCGGTGTAATAGTTAGGGTTTATTTGCTTTTGCGTGCTTACGTGTTTATTTCTTTTACCGCTTTCCTTAGGATTTTTGCATCTAGAATATTATGCTTATGTGTTATGTGCTCATGTGTGATCTTATATGTTTTTTTATGTTTAATTTGCTTTTAATTCATGCTTTAATATTTAATTCATGATTTATGGTATTCCGTCACCACACTAGTTCAATGCTAGTTACGGCTTCATTCTTTTCCCCCTAGTCCAATGCTAGTGGGATTTTTTTAGAACGGGCTATGTGACAGCCCCACCGTACCCAGAGGCGCACCAAAGGCTTTAGCGGACTGCCTACCTAGCTCTCGCCAGGACTCAAATCACGCACTCGCTCAACATCCAAGTGTACTTAACCCATAATAAAATGCATTCATAAAGAAATACATTCATAAAATTTACTTGAAAGTATAAATATCACAAGAGTTTTTACATCCCAAAATATAAATAATATTTACAATAAAAGTCAACACATTTAGGCTATCAAAATACATTGAACAAAACATTTACTAGGTCCAAAATCAGCTTTTCCAGCTTTAGTATTTTGGGAAACCTGGTTAAAGAAAACAAATAAACGGGATGAGCTATAATAGCCCAGTGAGTGCTCAAGTCATGCAACCATACCAGAAAAATATAATTTTATTCAATAAAATATTTGACAAGTTAAATAAACAATATATGAACAAGTAGTCAATGGCAGATACGGGGCTCAACTACGAGAGCAAGCTCAACCGCAGAAGTAGCAAGCACTGAACATGTAACCAAGATGTTCGGACCGAGATAATAGCTCAGGTCCTTGCCAAGGAACATACCAGTATAAACAAGCAAGTACCCTAACCACCATTCACCTTATAACCTCCGTATAGGCGACCACATCCAGGGAGTAATCTCAACCTTGGAAGGGCCAACAAGCAAGAAAGTTCAATCCGGAGTTGGCCTCTTTGAGGAATTCAACTCAATTGGGGAAAGAACAACACGCCCTAAAACACCCAGCACCTTATGACCTCCCAAGCACGACCGAGTTGACTAACCGTGAAGTAATGGTGAAGTTAGTCACGGAAGTCTCAAGCACAAATAGCACATTTAATAGTGAAAGCATGTAACACATTGCAGAATAGATGCGATAAAGTACACATCTTTCCTCAAGTAACACATTTCATCAAATAATAATATCAAGTATAACATGACATTTCATGCATCATGCACACATAAGAACACTCACCTGAAGCCTAAGAAAATATCTCACGATAAGGTTGGGTCTCGTTTCCAGATCTTGAAATTCAAGAGAAAATAGCCGTATAAAAACCTGACTAAAATCTAAGAAATTTAATAAGAAAATTCAAGAAATACCCCAAGTCTTTCTAGGGTTTAATTTCTAGGGTTTTGGAGTTTAGGGTTTTACCCTAGGGTTTAGGGTTTTCAAAATTAGGGTTTTCTAACTTTTTTATGGTTTCGCTAAGAAAGGTTCAATTCACTAATGGCTCATCTATGAAAATTTCTACACGTTCAAATCACTAAATTATAGCTTATAAAGCTTTAAATCATAGCCTATTCACTTTTATTTCTTAGGTTTTACCGAAATTTCGGCAGCATTTCCCCTATAATCGGACTAACCCAAAATTTTTAACCTGTAAGAAAAACAGCCAAACAACCCAATCTCACATAGTTTTACGAATTTCACATCAAAATCACTTCAATTTCAGCCAAATTTATCACAAAAACACATAAACTACTCCAAGGTTCTTCAACCGAATCATCCTTAATTCATGTCATTTCAAGTTTAAATCACTATCTACAAGTCATACAAGTCCATAAACCTCATGTTCATGGAATAAAACTTCATATGTCATGGCTTAAATAAATCATACTTAACAATAGAGACATGGTTTAAAAGCTACAAAACTACAATTTTATACCTGAAATAATAAGAGAAATTCTTGGTGAATACCTTTAATAAGGCAAGATCTTTGCGTAGGAGGAAGATTAACTCACTTTCTATGGATGAAAAGTGATCAAATGGAAGTAAAAAGCTCTAAGAAAATGAAGCAAATGAAGAGAAAAGAAAGAAGAAGAGAGCCGGCCAAGAAGTGAAAGAAAAGAGAGAAAAAATAACTAAGTGAAGAAAAAGAAATAGAGAAAGAATTGGGCAAAACTTGGTCCAATCAAAGCAAGACAAAAGCAAGAGTAGAGATTGACTTTCTTGCCATTGTAGACTCCACTTGGCTAATGGTAATTAGAAGAGAATTTTGTCATTTATCCTATGATTAATCTTTCAAGACTTCTAGGTACAACTCCTAAGGGAAATGGTACAACATGCTAGTAAAAATAGAAAATCATTTCCTTATTTCTCCTTAACTAATTTCGGCCCTTTTCTTTTTTTTTCTTTCCTAATGGACATAATACAAAATAAATGGTTTTGCATGAATTTCTAGGGTGTTAAAGGCTAGCCCAACGCTAGACCCTTAGGACATTTTAGTGTTAGGTGCATTCGTGTGCATTTCACATTTCACACGCTTTTAGTTTTCTTTCCATTTGGCATGATTTTATTATTACTATTATTATTTATTATTATTATTATTATTATTATTATTATTATTATTATTATTATTATTATTATTATTATTTTGGCACATTTTTAAAATGCATGACATCTAGGTTGCATTTCACTTAGAAATTAGGACATTTGTGTGATTCGACTAGAAATAGTCGTCTACTCACGTGGGAAGTGATGGTGTACATGCCGTTCCCCCCTCCGTGAGTATAAACATTCAGTCACGAGTTATTAGTTCCCCGTGCCCGTCATGTTGCATACCCACTTTCTTTCTTCACTTACTATATATTATTATTTTCTTTTCTTTTGCATCGCATTTTGCATATACACTCGTGTCTCCATCAAGGTCTCGACTCGGGTTTCGCAATTAATGCGATAAATCCGACCAAGCCTCGCCGGAACATTTCGACCCCCTTCCGATATTCACATTTAGATTTAGGATTTGCATTCATATAGATACATCCGAACACGATAGAATCTATGGTTAATTTAGAAAATTTTGATTAAACCTCGCAACTAGACTCGACTAGATTGAAAGGGTGCCTTAAGCGCAAACCTTTGCCTTCCCTTTCTTCAAATGTGACTCCCCAACCTTTTTCTCTCATTTTTCGTAAACCAAAGTCGAAAAAGGGTTTTTAAAATGTTTTTCTAAAATTTTTATTTTGTTTTGTTAAATGATTTTCTAGGGTGACTTGGTATACCCTAACTCAGTACCAAGTGGCGACTCCATTGTTCAAATAAAATCCTTTTTCAAAATTAGTTGGCCAAAACTGTCACATTTTTTAGTCCCGGCCTTATTTTCTTTTAAAATACCATTTTCTTTAAAATACATTTTTTTCGCTAAAATTTGATTTTCCTCACACACGCACGATTTTTTCAAAACCTTTATTTTTGAAAAGGGTCATTGAGACCGAATCGTCTTTTTGGGACACGATAGTCAACGACCCCACTAGTACCCTATTTACTTACAATTTTTTAGGACGCGACAGGATTTTGGCAACTCCACTGGGGATCACTAGTGAATCTGAGTACTAGACTTAATCACCTTTTTCTTATTTAATCCTTCTATTCTATCGTGTTTGGGTGTTAGGATTGCATTTTTCTTTTCTAGGTTTTTAGGTTTTTCTTTGGCATCTCACACACTCGCCGTCTCTCCGTTGCTTATGTGATGTATGTTTTATTTACTTTTACTTTATCCGACCGCGTTTGCATTTGGGAGGGGGTCAGTCACCCTTAGATCCCACACATGTGACTTTTACATTCCTTCTCTCATAAGGAGCATTCCATACGTGCATTCGATATTTTTTACCCTTTTTCTCTTTTTGGTGGTTGCCACCCACCCATCCCTTTAGGACTATGATCGATTTGCCTAGACATACAACCATCGCATTCGTGCATGTAGCGATGTCTAGGAGATCACTCAAACTACCGACCGGGACCCTTAGAATTGACAGATTTGTTACTTTTGGGTCCCTAAGTCTGAAAGGTTCGGGAGCCTTAAACCGTATCATAGGCTTGATCCACTTGGATATGTGATTGTAGCACGATGTGCACGTGATCATGTCTAGGAGATCACCCAAACTCTCGACTTGAGTCCACAAGTCTAGAGATTTGGGCTTTTACTGAATAGATCCACTCGGACACGTGGCGGGGCACGATGTGCACGTAGCAGTAGTCTCGGGGGATCACTCGAGCCACCGACCAAGGGTTATGGGATTGATGACCCTTACCCTTAGGTCTGAAGGCTTGGGAACCGACAGCCTAATTGAGTCTAGATGCATTAGTGAGCCCAATCCTCATGCATCCATGTAGAATAACCTAGGGTAGAGTCAGCCTTACCCTATTAGGTATACTAAGGCACGAGAGGAGGAAACCAACCTCATTTATTTTCCTTGTTATGCCATTTACTGTTATCTATGTGTATTATTTATTTTTGTCAATGTATTATGTGTTATTTGTTGAATAAACTAACACAATTTCTTTCCTATTTTGATTGCATTCACAACCATAAAATAAAGAGCCCTGATATGGAGCTCTCGTAGGAAGCCAATCTTCTTTTAGCACGTTTAAATTTTATTTTGATAATTAATTTCTTCGAGAAAGATGGAAATGGAATTTCATAAATTTTTGCAAATTGCATTTTGTTATAAATACCCAAGAGATCAATTGTTGTGAATTTCTTAAAAATCCTAAAAATTTGATTTTTCATCTTATATATTCTTGAATAAAAATTGTAGTTTTTAAATCCTTTTCAATGATTACTCATTCTTGTTGTACTTGTCAGTTTTATTCGAACCAAATTTTCTTAGAGTCAATAAATGCACTTAAGTAGTCGAATTTTTGCACAGTTTGCATTTATCATTTTTTCAAAGAAATTAATACGTCATTTTTGCTGTATCACCCACCCTCCCGTCCCACATTACACAAAAAGTAATTTTAACACATATTTCATTCTATTTTAATAAACTGACATTTTGATTTATATATTTCTAAATAAATTCATGATTTTTATTTTCTTTTAATATTGTGTCCTATAGTCTTATAGAGGCTCAATTTTTCAATCAAATAAATTTGAAGTCAATAATCCTTAATACAGTTCATTTGCCATCTTTCTCGAAGAAATTACACACCATTACTAGAATAAAGTCTTTAGGACATTTTGCATTTTTATATTTATTTAACTTACTTTAATAAACTGGCATCATGCATAAACCCTAGAGGGAATGTCATTTTAGGAATCCCATGATAGGAAAGTCATCCTTTTGTTTTGGGTACTTAACCTTGAAAGACATGCATGTTTATATTTTTGGTAAATCCTGGCGGGTGAGACTCTAGTTAAGGTAATACGAGTAGAATGGAGGCATCCCTTCCCGGCGAATCCGGCACATCTACGATTGAAAGGGAGGGTCTTACCCTAAAGGAGTGCATTTCATGTTAGGCCTACTCTTGGCATAATAAGGGCTCTCCTTAGGACATGCATTCGTTTTTGTTTTATTTATATTAATTTTGATTTCTTTTATTTTTATAGGTCCTTTAACGGATGTGGTAAAATAAGAAAGATATCTGATACATATTTGGTCTTACGTCTGAGTATTTTTAAATTATGGTCCAATTCTAAATAAACCGTCACATGCTCGAGACCCATAAGGATATCAAAAACATGAGTGCTCTTTTAAATTATTCGAAGGGTCATAGACGATCGATGTTTTTAGAATTGATAGTGCCTAGAACCTAGATAGGTGAGTTTGGTTAGGATAAGCAGTGTGATAAATAAAATTGTGTTTCGTAACACGACAGTTGTTCATTATTAAATATAACAAGAATAGAAATAATTTGGATGCCAATAATTGCACTCCTTCTGTAAATTTAAGATTGCATTGCGTCCAAAATTTTTCTCAGATGAAGTGTTAAATAAATTGCTTTTGAAATTTGTTGGTGACATTTGATTTTCCCTTCATATTTTTTTTGTATTTAGTTTTGAAAATGATTTTGCTTCAAATCTTTTTGTTATAATGAGCAAGTAATTCTTTGATGAGGCCTCAAAATAAATCACATTTTTCTTAAAACCTAATGCTAGGTTTGTGTAATTATAAGATTTTTTCTTTTGATAAGTTAATGAGTTCAAATTGAATGAAAAGAAAAATATTTTTCTTATATCTTTTGAGGGTGAAAATAAATGCCCATGGTCTTCAGATGTCATCTTATTTGAAGCTAATAATTGTCACTTCGATATCTCTCCGGATTCCAAAATAACACAACCTGTTAATGAGGAGTTAGAGTGATACCGAAAAGGAATCTGGACTGCGTGTTAAGAATTCTAAATGGTACAAAAGGAAAATCCAAGCTTAACTTGGAAGAGGTAGAAACCACAAACTTTGACACCAAGACATCAGTCAACGAGTTAAGTCAAAATGCACTTTTGCTTTAAAGATCTACAAAATGTTAAGCCAATTTGGATGCATTTTTGGGCGATTCAAGCACAATAAAAGAACAAACACGCAGGGGATGCCACTTCAATCCAATTCACAAGGGGAGTTTATTGTTTCATGTACCACAATTTCTTATTCACCTTTGGAATGTGTTTGTATGAGTTATTGTGAGGCTTAAGATAGGGGAATGTCACATGCTTGTGAGTTATGACTTGCAATTCTGATTTTTGTCTAATTCCCCTACTGGTTGAAATTACTCTATGTACTTTGACAAATGCTTTCTTCAAGTATTGAGAAATAATTATTATGTGGTTTGGAAGTTTTGTTCTTATAGAAAGTATATCTTGTAAAGTGGTTGGAATTATGTCTAAATTTGGTGGTTTGATGAAAATTTCTCTTCTTTACTTAATTTCACATGTTAAATACTGAATTATGATCAATTAGTGCAAGCATGCGGTATATGTGATGTAATATCTATTATGAGGGATTTTTTATGCTAAAAAAAAGAGAGAGAGAAAAAAAGAGGAAGAAAAGAAAAAAGAAAGAAGAAAGAAGAAAGAAGAAAAGAAAAGAAAAGGAAATAATGCAGTTTTTCTACTCCAATGGTTCGTGTGCGTAGTAACCGGGAGTCTTTCATCAAAAATGTCGACTTTCGCGTCAAACGGTACTTGAATTATGACTAATGCTTTGCAAATTCGAGTAAGTAAATTGTTGAGTAATCAGGGATCTTCATCCAACCAATGTCGATTCTTACGTAAAAAGGCAGTTTTACTTCTCCAATACAGTTTCTACTATTGGCTTAAGATTGAGGTGTCGAGTAACCGGGAACCTTCATAACCAATGTCGGTTTTCATAGTCAAAAGACACTCTCGTATTTTAAGTGATTAGTTCACCAAAAGAAATTTCCCTCAAGTGAAAAAATGAAATTGATCATAGACATGCGAAGTGTTTTGATTGATCATATGATTCGTTTACTTGTGAAATTCAGTAAAGGCGAAGAAATTAAGTTGAAATTGCTTAATTGTGATATAATTCCTTCCCCATTGCTTGATATTATGAGTATTAAAGGCAAGATAATAAATTGCATAATGGTCATTTACTTGGTCTTGAGGAAATGCATTTTAGAACGTACATGTGTAATTTCATTGCTTCGAATCATTAGTTGATCTCGCATTTTTCAAATCGTTAGAGGGCAAACAATGATTCAAGTGTAGGGGAATTGACAAATGTCAAAATTATGCTTTTGAGTTTCTTGTTTTGGTGTGAATCCGGTTCATTTTTGTATATTTTTCATTCAAATTCAGAATTTTGAGATAGGAATAATTTTGAGCGGATTAACACACAAGATTTTATGATTTTTGCAGGCCAATGACATTTGAATAAAGTTCAGATAAGTTGAAGAACGATCTCTCATCCAGAAAGAAAAGAGCAGAAGCATTACCTAATTCTAGCATAAATGAATGGTCGATACTTCCCTCGATCATTATTCAGACACCATAAAGGATTTTCTCGTTTGATTTAGTGAATTTTCTTTAAAAATTGTTGCAAAAAGAGACGGATCAAAAGCGGGCCTTCTTTCTTTCTCCTTAAACATTTTTCTTCTCCTAGTTTTCTCTTTTGAGCTTTAGAATATGTGATTTTCGTTTGACAAACCACTTGAAGGTTGCACCCCACACTGGGGCAATTTTGTCATAATTTCATCCCACACTGGGGCAAATTTTATTTCAACTGGTGCTTCAAAAAAAAAAAAGAAAGAAAAAAAAGAGAAAGAAAAAAAAAGAAAAAAAAGTCAAAGTCAAAAGTGAACATAATACAAAAGAAAGCTCGAAGAAAGTGATAAAATTGGGGCAATTTTTTTAGAAGAGAAGAGAAAGGTAACCCCAGGAGCAAGTAGTAAAATTGGGATGAATTAATTGAAAATGCGACTTCAAAGCTGATTGAACCTTTCATGAATTTTGCCTTCTGACCTTAATTACTCGACCTATCACAAAAGCTGAAAAATTTTACCGACCTTCGTCTTCATTTGGTAATGATTTTTTAAATGAAAATTTACAAATCAAAGCGGCAGATGATGTTAATTTATCTATCCCAATCAACAAGGGAATATTGCCTTACTGATGCCAAATATTCTTCGAACACTAGTCTGTTTTAATGGAAAAAGGAAAGATCATCTCAATTTTGGGCATTGTAGTTCATTTCATTTCTTCTCCTGAAGTGAGTAATTCAGAAGGATCTTATGGATTAGGAGAATGTGACAGTTGAAGGCTCACGGATGAGAAAACCAGTATGTCAATATGGGATTCATGGGGAAGTTGATTACAACAGTTGATTGAGGTTTTTCGTCTGCATTGATCAGTTTGTTGCAATGTCAGAATTCAAATGGGAATGACATCTGAAGATCAAAAGGCATCTTTTAAGCTATCATTTCAAAATAAATTTTTTGGAAAAATGTTTCATTTAATTGTATTTCATTTAGTCTTTGGGTGTTTCGTGTTGTTTACTGTACATAATTTCTTTTACATTATTGCATGTGAAGCATTTTCTAACCAATTCATGTTTTGAAAAATTCGACGTTTGCTTTGTTTAAATTTAAAATAAAAAGCAAAGGCAATCCAAAATTTATCAGAAGTCAGAGTCATACATGGATGGAAAGATTATTTGAGAGATTTGATCTAAATTGTGAACTAGAATGCATTAAGTTTAGGACTTTGCAGAAAGTGAAGCAAAGGGCTATGTTAGACATTTAAGGTGGCAACGCTCTTGTTTATATGTGCCATAGACCGCCATGTGGCGGCATCACTGTTGCTATTGCCAGTGTTTTTCTCTTTTTGCAGGTGTGATCACATTATCTTCAATTGGTGCTTTTGTCAGAAACGAAAACTGGGGCAAACAAAAAAAAGGATGAAAAATGATGAAAAAAAAATGATGAAAAATGGAAAAAAAATGAAATGAATGAAAAAAAAGGAAAGAAAAGAGGGAGAAAAAAAAAGAGAGAGAGAAAAAAAAAACAGAAAAATCAGTTTTTAAGTTAAGTTGAATGCTTTGTTCGGCATTTATTTAAATTTCTCTGTGTCTTACATTTCCATATGCATTTATTTTGTCCAACAGCTTGGGCACCGCTTTCTGCATTTTACTTTATGAATTTATTTTGTCCAGCAGCCTGGGCACCACTTTCTGCATTTATTTTATGAATTTATTTTGTCCAGTAGCCTGGGCACCACTTTCTGCATTTACTTTATGAATTTATTTTGTTCAGCAGTCTGGACTTGCTTTCTATTCATTTTAGTCTGGCAGCCCAGACTCTGCATTTTTTTTATCCTGGTAGCTCAGGGTCATTGAATTTATTTTGTCCAGCAGCCTGGGCACCGCTTTCTACATTTCTTTATGAATTTATTTTGTCCAGTAGCCTGGACTCGCTTTCTGTTCATTTTAGTCTGGCAGCCCAAACTCTGCATTTTATTTTATCCTAGCAACCCAGGGTCATTGAATTTATTTTGTCCAGCAGCCTGGGCACCACTTTCTGCATTTAGTTTATGAGTTTATTTTGTCCAGCAGCCTTAGCACCACTTTCTGTCTATTTTAGTCTGACAACTCAGGCCTTGCATTGCATTTTATGATTCCTGGCAGTCCAGGATCATTTATTTACTTTTTCAAGTTGGCAGCCTAACTTTGCATTCATCAACCTTGGCAGCCCAAGGTCATGCATCTGTTCAGCAACCTGAACGGCATATGTTTATTTACTTTTTCAAGTTTGGCAACGCAAACTTTGCATTCATTAACCTTGGCAACCCAAGGTCATGCATCCGCACAGCAGCTTGGTTGGCATCCGTTTATTTACATTTCCAAGTCTGGCAGCCCAGATTTTGCATTGCATTTTATGATTCTTGGCATCCCAGGATCATTTATTCACCTTTTCAAGTTTGGCAGCCCAAACTTTGCATTCATCAATCTTGGCAGCCCAAGGTCATACATCTGTCCAGCAGCCTGTCGGTATTTGTTTATTTACGCTTCCAAGTCTGGCAGCTCAGACTTTGCATTGCATTTTATGATTTCTGATAGCCCAGGATCATTTATTTACTTTTTCAAGTTTGGCAGCCCAAACATTGCATTCATCAACCTTGGCAGCCCAAGGTCATGCATCCGCCCAGCAGGCTGGTCGGCATCTATTTATTTACGTTTCCAAGTCTGGCAGCTTAGACTTTGCATTGCATTTTATGATTCCTGGCAACCCAGGATCATTTATTCACCTTTCCAAGTTTGGCAGCCCAAACTTTGCATTCATCAACCTTGACAGCCCAAGGTTATGGATCCATTCAGCAGCTTGAACGGCATATGTTTATTTGCATTTTCAAGTTTGGCAGCCCAAACATTGCATTTAGCTTATCAATATTTATTTTGTTTAGCAACCTGAACTCATCTTTCGTCTTTTAGTTTAAGCACTTTATTTTGGCTTGCTGTCTCTTACCAATCTATGTTATCTTTGCTTAACAGTTCAAATGTTGCATTTCTTTCTTTTGATCACAAGTTTGAATTCTTGTGTAATTATTTGTAGTTATGTTTCGCATCCACAGTTCACTTCCATCTGAACTACATTTGGCCTGATTCCTTTCACCAGGATACGTAGGTAGCTCTTGGGGAGCTCAGTCACATTTTTTTATATATATTCTGTAACACCCTAGAAATTCATGCAAAACCATTTATTTTGTATTATGTTCATTAGTGGAAAAATAATAAGGAATGATTTTTTTTTTATTTTACTAGCATGTTGTACCATTACCCTTAAGATTTGTACCTAGAATGTCTTGCAAGATGAAGTATAGGATAAATGACAAAAATCTCTTCTAATTACCATTAGCCAAGTGTGGTCTACTATGGTAAGAAAGTCAAGATCTACTTTTGCTTTTGTCTTGCTTTGATTGGTCCAAGTGTTGCCCAAATTTTCTCTATTTCTTTTCTTCTTTACTTAGTTAATTTCTCTATTTTTCTTTCATTCTTGGCCGATTTCTCTCTTCTCTCTTTTCTCTCCATTTTCTTTCATTTTCTTGGAGCTTTTACTTCCATTTGATCACTTTTCATCCATAGAAAGTGAGTTAATCTCCCTCCTAAATAAAGATCTTGCCTTACTAAAGGTATTTCCCAAAAACTTCTCATCTTATTTCAAGTTTAAAAATCATAGTTTTCTAGCTTTTAAGTCATGTCTTTATTGTTAAGTGTAATTTATTTTAGCCATGAAATATGAAGTTTTATTCCATGAATATAAGGTTTATGGACTTGTATGCTTGTAGATAGTGATTTAAACTTGAAATGGCGTGAATTAAGGATGATTTGGTTGAAGAACCTTGGAGTAGTTTATGTGCTTTTGTGATGAATTTGGGTGAAATTGAAGTGAGTTTGATGTGAAATTGGTAGAACTGCTTGAGATTTGGGTTGTTTGGATGTTTTTCTTGCAGGTTAAAAATTTTGGGTTAGTCCGATTATAGGGGAAGTGCTGCCGAAATTTCGGTAAAACCTAAGAAATAAAAGTGATTAGGCTATGATTTAAAGCTTTATAAGCTACAATTTAGTGATATGAACGTGCAGAAATTTTCGTAGATGAACCATTAGTGAATTAAACCTTTCCGAGTGAAACCCTAAAAAGTTAGAAAACCCAAATTTTGAAAACCCTAAACCCTAGGGTAAAACCCTAAACTCCAAAACCCTAGAAAGACTTGGGGTATTTCTTGAATTTCCTTATGAAATTTCTTAGATTTTAGTCAGGTTTTTATATGGCTATTTTTTCTCGTGAATTTCAGGATCCAGAAGTGAGACCCAACCTTATCGTGAGATATTTTCTTAGGCTTCAGGTGAGTGTTCTTATGTGTGCATGTTGCATGAAATGCCATGTTTTACTTGACATTATTATTGAATGAAATGTGTTACTTGAGGAAAGATGTGTACTTTATCGCATCTATTCCGCAATGTGTTACATGCTTTCACTATTAAATGTGTTAATTGTGCTTGAGACTTCAGTGACTAACTTCACTGTTACTTCATGGTTAGTCAACCCGGTCGTGCTTGGGAGGTTATAAGGTGTTGGGTGTTTTAGGGCATGTTGTTCTTTCCCCAAATGAGTTGAATTCCTCAAAGAGGCCAACTCCGGATTGAACTTTCTTGCTTGTTGGCCCTTCCAAGGTTGAGATTACTCCCTGGATGTGGTAGCTTGTACGGAGGTTACAAGGTGAATGGTGGTTAAGGTACTTGCTTGTTTATACTGGTATGTTCCTTGGCGAGGACCTGAGCTATTATCTTGGTCTGAACGTCTTGGTTACATGTTCAGTGCTTGCTACTTCTGCGGTTGAGCTTGCTCCTGTAGTTGAGCCCCGTATCGGCCAGTGACTACTTGTTAATTAAATTGTTCACAAATTGTTTATTTACTCGTTAAATATTTTATCGAACCAAAATCATATTTTATTGGTATGGTTGCATGACTTGAGCACTCACTGGGCTATTATAGCTCATCCCATTTATTTGTTTTCTTTAACCAGGTTTCCAAAACTACTAAAGCTGGAAAAGCTGATTTTGGACCTAGTACATGTGTTGTTTAATGTATTTGGATAGCCTAAATGTGTAGGATTTTATTGTAAATATTATTTACATTTTGGGATGTAAAAACTCTTGTGATATTTATACTTTCAAGTAAATTTTATGAATGTATTTCTTTATGAATGCATTTTATTTTGAGCTAAGTATGCTTGGATGTTTAAGCAAGTGCGTGTTTGAGTCCTGGCGAGAGCTAGGCAGGCAATCCGCTAAGCCCTTTGGTGCGCCTCTGGGTAAGGTGGGGCTGTCACATATTCTCTGGTCATTAGTTATATTTCATCACATTTATGCGCTATGCATGATTAAGATGTTTTGTTTATAGCAGTGTCTGTTTTTCACATTTGAGTGAGTCAAAATTTAGTGTTGTCTACGTCTTTGTTTGAAATCTCTACGAGATTCGCGACAAAGAGGGGCAAACTATAGACACCAAATTTTGACACACCATTTATTTTCAAACATTGGGGGGTCATGTTTGCACTTTTTGGGACAAATTTTAATTTTTCAATAATCTGGGGGGCAAAATAGTAATTTTATCTGTAAATATTTTTCTATCAGCTTTTGGGGGTTTTAAATTCATATTTTTACTTTCATGTGAATTTGTTAATTTCTTATGATTTTTCTGGATTTAATTGGTATTCTTTTATATTTTTTCCAGCACAAGGGCAAAATGGTAATTTTGCCTCCCGAACACCATTTTAGCTCATTTTTCATTCCAAATTCATTTTTATAATTCTTTAATAATTTATCTAAATTTTATAAATTTTTTCAAAGACGATTGCTATTTTTTCTGTGAATTTTCATTGCCCAAGGGCAAAATCATTATTTTACAGATTAAATTCATTTTTCATCAATTTTTGAGTCATAAATGCATTTTCTAGTGTTTTAAGCTTATTTTTAGTTTTTGGTAATTTTTCGAGGTCAATAGCTATTTTTCTGCGATTTTTTATTGTCTAAGGGCAAAATCGTTATTTTACAGTTTAAATTCATTTTTTGTCAATTTTGAGTCATAAATGCATTTTCTAGTGTTTTAAGCTTATTTTTAATTCTTAATAATTTTTTGAGGCTAATAGCTATTTTTTGTGAATTTTCATTGTCCAAGGGCAAAATCGTCATTTCATCCCCGAAAACATTTTTATCAGCTTTAAGCTCTAGCTTTTATTTAGAAATCTACTTTGAATTATTTTTGAAAATTTTAGAGATTATTGTCATTTCTTTTTATTAATTTTTAATTTTTGGGGTTAAAAAATATTTTTAAATAAAATTAGTATTTTTATTACCAGTAGCATTTTCGTTATTTTGTAGTATTCTTGGTGACAAAGACAAGTGGCCTATAAATACCCCTTTTATCAGAAAAAAGGGAGGGAAAAAATAAAAAGCCTAGGGTAGAGGTTTTAGTTTTTTGATTTTATTCTCTTACACCAAGAACACAAAAAACGCACACTATTTCCTACATTCATGTTCAAGTTTTCATTTAGAACACCTAGAACACACACTAGTATATCTTCAAGTTTTCACCTAGAACACCTAGAACACGCACTAGTGCATCTTCAAACCTACACCTAGAATACCAAGAACACACACTACTCACTCTCTCTCACACACTACACACGCTCGCACTCTCTCTCACACACTACACACACTCACTCTCTCTCACACATTACACACGCTGCACACACTCACTCTCTCTCACACACTACACACACTCACTTTCTTTCTCACGCACTATACACACTCTTCCACTTCCTACTCATTTTCTCTCTCACGCACTATACACACTGGCACCCATTCACACACCTCTATCTCACACAACACTCACACACTCCAAACACACAAACATACCACTCACGGTCCACTCACAAATTCTCATGATTACATTCAGTCACCAAAATTCACATGCACTACACACATTAACACACAGATTCAGGTACCTCCACACACACACAATCCAAACACATAGCTCACACACAATACATTCACACACAGATTCAGCACACACAGATCCACATAGCTTCACACACACATAAACATACACAGATACACGTAGCGTCACACACACATACCTCCAGTCACAAACACACACAAACAACACACAAATTCACTACTTCACATACGCACACACAGAAATTCACACACACAAACACACGTACATGCACTGTGACAGCCCCATCTTACCCAGAGGCGCACCAAAGGGTTTAGCGGACTGCCTGCCTGGCTCTCACCAGGACTCAAATCATGCACTCACTCAAATCATCCAAACACATATATAACCCATAAATACTTTAATGTAATTCAACTTAACAGTACAAGTACCACTAAGAGGTTGTACATCCGAAAATATACGTTGTATTTACAATAATAGCCAAACAATTTGGCTATCAAAATATAAATAAAACATCTTACATATTAAAATATGCTTCTCTAGCTTTAGTAGTACGGGATGTAACACCCTAGAAATGCATTTACAAGAGACTTTTTTTTTTCTTATTTAGGGTTAAGTGTTAAACCTTGATTTATTAGTTAGAAGATTTCTTGAGTTAATTAGGTTAATTAGTTAAGATTTTCATTTTAAGCAAGAACACTTAAGTACTAAAGTTAGAATAATTTTACTTGACCATTTAATTTATATTAGTGTTTAAATTTTGATTAGTTCATTTTACTATTTTCTAGTCTTTTGACTACTTGAATTTTTAGCTCAATTTTACTAAAAAATTTCACTTATTTTCTTGCTTTATTTTCTTTTCCCTTGGCTGAAATTTTTCTCTCTCTTTTCTTTTTCTCTTGGCCGAAAATTCTTCTCTTTTCTCTTTTTTTTTTTTGGGCCGAAATTCTTTTCTTTTCTTTCTTCTTGTGGCCGGTTCTCTCTCTCCCTATTTTACTCTCTTTTTGCTTTAATAATTTGTGTCTTATTATTGTTAGTATTAAGTGATAAGAAGTTAATGAGCTCCACCCATCAAATTAATCCAAGTAGCTACTCTTGCATTTAAAGACCACCTTTTTGCTTTACTCTTGTGAGGTTTTAATTGGTTAATCATTTTCCCACCTTTTCTTCATTTCTTTTCCATTTTTCCTAGACTATTTCTTTCTCTTTTTTCTCCCTCTTGGCCGGCCATCCCCTTTCTTCTTCTTCTCTCATTTTTACTCTCAACTTCTTGAAGCTTAATCACCAAATTTTGGGCAAATCCACCATAGGAACTGGGCTTCTTTCTTTTCTAAGCAAAGTTCTAAGCATATCTAAGGTATTTACCATGAACTTTTCCTATTAATTTCATGTTTTAATTAGTTTTATTTGCAAGCTTAAACCTAGATTCTTGATATTACTACTTTGAAAACTTAGTTTGAATTGGAGATTTACTTGTTAGATAAGATGTTCTTGTGGTTAGATAGACTAGTATATGGCCTTTAAACCTTGAAGTTTCATGTTTTAGATGTTGTTTGGTTGAAGATTCTTGGAGTAGAATTCTTAGAATTTAGTGGAATTTTGATTGAATTTGAACTTGAGTTGAACATAAAAGTTGTAGAACTTGTTGAATTGGGTTGGATTGTTGAATTTTCTTGTAGGAAAAAAATTTGGGTTAGTCCGATTTTAAGGGGAAATGCTGCCGAAATTTTTGTAGAATTAAAAGAAGAAAAATTGATAAGTGAGATTTTAAGCCTAGAATATGTTCAATTGAAGGAAATTGAAGTGTAGGAATTTTTAGAAATGATCTAGTGATAGATTAAATTTTCTTAGAATAAGTAAACCCCAAAACCCCAGAAACCCTAAAACCAAAACCCTAGAAATAAGTGGGGTGTTTTCTTGAATTTTTCTTACTAAATTTACTAGGGTTTTACTTGGGTTTTCATTATATTATTTCTTTTAAATTTCAGGGTCCGAAAACGCATCACGACCATTTTACGAAATATTTTCATAGGCATTTCAGGTGAGTGTTTCTATGTGCGCATGATGCATGAAATGCTTGTCCTACTTGAGAATGTTAAATTATGAAATATTATGTTATACTTGAAATTGTTATTTTATGACATGTGTTACTTGAGGAAAGAGGTGTACTTTATCACTTCTATTTCGCAATGTGTTACACGCTTTCATTATCCAATGTGTTACTTGTGCATGAGACTTCTGTGACTAACTTCACCGTTACTTCACGAATAGTCAACTCGGACAGGCTTGGGAGGATATAAGGTGCTGGGTGTTTTAGGGCGTGATGTTCTTTCCCTTATGAGTTGTGAATCCTCAAAGAGGCCAACTCTGGATTGAACTTTCTTGCGTGTTGGCCCTCCAGGGTTGAGATTTCTCCCTGGATGTGGTAGCTTGTACGGAGGTTATAAGGTGAATGGTGGTTAGGGTTCTTGCTTGATAATACTGGCATGACCTTTGATAAAGACCCGAGCTATTATCTCAGTTCTAACATCATGGTTACATGATCAGTACTTGCTCTTTCTGCGGTTAAGCTTGCTTCCGTAGTTGGGCCCTGTATCCGCCATTGCCTACTTGTTAATTAAAGTGTTCATGCCTTACTTATTTAATCTTGTCAATTATTTTGTTCAAGAAAATAATAGATTCTGGGTATGACTGCATGACTTGGACACTCACTGGGCTATTATAGCTCATCCCGTTCATTTGTTTTCTTTAACCAGGTTTCCAAAAATACTAAAGCGGGAAAAGCTGATTTTGGACGTGTACATGTTTTATTTCGTGTATTTTGATAGCCAAACTATTTTGGGCTACCTTGGTGACAATCATGTATATGGTGACGTGTAAACTTCTTGATGTTACTTGTACCTTTAAATTAAATAATGTGAATATATTTTATTTTATTCTATTTTTATTTCATTTTATTTGGAGTTAAGCACGCGTGCATGTTCTGAGTGAGTGCTCGACTTGAGTCATGGCAAGAGCTAGGCAGGCAGTCCGCTAAGCCCTTTGGTGCGCCTCTGGGTAAAGTGGGGCTGTCACACGGGAAGCCTGGTTAAAGAAAACAAATAAAAGGGATGAGCTATAATAGCCCAGTGAGTATTCCAATCAAGCATACCAGTAAACCAACAAACATTAAATGATAATAATTAACAAATTCAATAAACAATGGATAAGAAATATGAAGTGTCATATAATCAAAGGCGGATACAGGCTCACTACGGGAGCAAGCTCAACCGCAGGAGTATCATTCACTGAAATATATAACAGTGGTATCGAGACCGAGATAATAGCTCAGGTTCGGGATACTTGTAAAATTCAATCCAGAGTTATCCTCTTTGAGGAATTTAACTCAAATAGGAAAAAATAACACTCGCCTATAACCCCCAGCACCTTATATCACCCCGAACACACCAAGTTTGACTAGCCGTGTAGTAACGGTGAAGTTAGCCATAGAAGTCTAGATTTATTCATAAAGTTCAATTTTGAGTTAGCCTCTTTGAGGACTTCACTCAGATATGAAATTAACACTCGCCTATAACGCCCCGCACCTTATATCCCCCCGGACACACCAGGTTTGACTAACCATGGAATAACGGTGAAGTTAAACACGGAAGTCACATACACAAACAATCACATTAAAGCAATGAAGCATATAACATTTAGCGAAAGAGGTGCGATAAAGTACACACCTTTCCTCAAATAGCACATGTCATTAAATAACATTTATAGACATAACATATTATTTCATGCAACATGCACACACAGAAACACTCACCTGAAATGCTTAGGAAAATATTTCGTAAAAAGGTCGAGATTCGCTTTCGGATCCTGAAATTCAAAAGAAATAATCTAATGAAAACCCGATTAAAACCCTAAGTAGATTAGTAAGAAAATTCAAGAAATAACCCAATTATTTCTAGGGTTTTGGTTTTAGGGTTTTAGGGTTTTGAACCTAGGGTTTAGGGTTTTCTTGGTTTAGAAAAATTTAATTCACCAATAGATCATTCTCTGAAAATTTCTACACACCAAATTCCCTAAAATTTTGCATGTTCTAGGTTAAAAATCTCACCTATTTTTTTTTTCTTCTTTAATTCTACCGAAATTTTGACAGCATTTCCCCTAAAATTGGACTAACCCAAAATTTTTTCCTGCAAGAAATCAACCAACCAATCCAATTTCCAACAAGTTCTATGACTTCCATGTCTTAATCAAACCCAATTTCACTCAAAATTCCACTCAAATTCAAGATTTCAACTCCAAGATTCTTCAACAACTTAACACATATTACATATCATTTCAAGGTTTAAATACTGTCTACTTGTCCATCTAACCAATAAAACACTTTATTAACAAGCAAAACTTCATTTCAAAACTTAAATCTTCAAGTGTAATAACAAGTATCTAGTTTCTCTTTTCCAAAATTTTCAAAATTTTTAGGGTTTTAGTTTCTCTTTTCCAATGGCTACCCTTCAACAGCCGGTTGAAGGGCTTTCGTGTGACAGCCCCACCTTACCTAGAGGCGCACCAAAAGGCTTAGCGGACTGCCTGCCTAGCTCTCGCCAGGACTCAAACACGCACTCGCTCAATACATACACATAATTAATGCAAAATAAAACACATTCATAAAGAAAGATATTCATAAAATTCATTTGAAGTACAAATATTACAAAATGTTTTACACACCAAAATTTACACAGTATGTGCAAGAATAGCCTAAACAAGTGGCTATTAAAATATACAAAACAAAACATGTAAAATGCCCAAAATCAGCTTTTCCAGCTTTAGTATTTTTGGGAAACCTGGTTAAAGAAAACAAATGAACGGGATGAGCTATAATAGCCCAGTGAGTGCTCAAGTCATGCAACCATACCAGTAAAAATGTGATTTTGTTCAATATAATATTTAACGAGTAAATAAACAATTTGTGAACAATTTAAGTAACAAGTAGTCAATGGCAGATACGGGGCTCAACTACGGAAGCAAGCTTAACCGTAGAAGGAGCAAGCACTGATCATGTAACCAAGACGTTCAGACCGAGATAATAGCTCAGGTCTTTGCCAAGGAACATTCCAGTATAAACAAGCAAGACCCTAGCCACCATTCACCTTATAACCTCCAAACAAGCTACCACCTCCAGGAAGAAATTTCAACCTTGGAAGGGCCAACAAGCAAGATAGTTCAATCCAGAGTTGGCCTCTTAGAGGAATTCAACTCATTTTGGGAAAGAACAACACGCCCTAAAACACCCAACACCTTATATCCTCCCACGTGCAGCCGGGTTGACTATCCGTGAAGTAACGGTGAAGTTAGTCACGGAAGTCTCAATCACAAATAACAAATATAATAGTGAAAGCATATAACACATTGCGGAATAGATGCGATAAAGTACACATCTTTCCTCAAGTAACACATATCACTAGATAATCATGTCAAGTATAACGTATCATTTTATGCATCAAAATAATGATGTCAAGTAGTACATGGCACTTCATGCATCATACACACATAAGAACACTCACCTGAAGCCTAAGAAAATATTTCGTAATACAATCGGGTCTCACTTTCGGATCCTGAAATTCAAAAGAAATAACCGTATAAAAATCCTGACTAAAATCTAAGAAATTTCATAAGGAAATTCAAGAAATACCTCAAGTCTTTCTAGGGTTTAATTTCTAGGGTTTTGGAGCTTAGGGTTTAGGGTTTTCAAAATTAGGGTTTTCTAACTTTCTAGGGTTTTTCTCGGAAAGGTTTAATTCACTAATAACTAATCTACGAAAATTTCTGCACACTTAAATCACTAAATTACAGCTTATAAAGCCTTAAATCATAGCCTAATTATTTTTATTTCCTAGGTTTTACCGAAATTTCGGCAGCACTTCCCCTATAATCGGACTAACCCAAAAATTTTAACCTGCAAGAAAAACAGCCATCCAAGCCAATTTCAACAAGTTCTACAACTTCTATGTTCAATTCAAGCTCAATTCCATTCTTCTTTGTTAACTCATGTTTTCAAGTTTACCAACTAGGGGTATTCAACAGAACATAACTTTCAATTGATATGTCGTATGAGAAAAGTGATTATATGGGTAGAAACTATACTTTAAGGGCTAAAACTTTTATGAAGAACACTATGTCAAATTCTAACAAAAACCATCCCAAAATCGGTCCACAACCTAGTGCTTCATCAACCTAATCTGCACAGGGTTGGTTTTCAGCCGAGTTCATGCCATTGCTGGGGTCAATCTACTAAGAACCAGAGAATTGTGGTTACATGGTTTGAAAGTACGTTTATAGGACTACAACTTTTGTGAAGATCATCAATCCAAATTCCAACTAGAACAAGTTCAAAATCAGCCCCCAATTCGGCTCATCATCAAAACTGTTTACGCAGAACCGAATTTTCAGCCAAGTTTGCAGACTTTCTGCGATTAATACACAATGAACCACAGTGCAAGATTTATCCCTTTTGAAAGCCCTATGAATCTAGTTTCTAAAACAACAAGAATCATTCGAATCCAAGTTATCTATACCAAGTTATGAAAGTTTTACTAAAACTGGTCCAGCATGACTGTTCAAGTATTCTTAAGTTCAAGCTTAAATCTTCAAGTAGTTCTACCAATTTCACATCAAACTCACTTCAATTTCACCCAAATTCATCACAAAAATACCTAAACTACCCCAAGTTTCTTCAACTAAATCATCCCTAATTCATGACATTCCAAGTTTAAATCACTAGCTACAAGTCATACAAGTTCATAAATCTCATATTCATGGAAGAAAGCTTCATATCTCATGGCTAAAATAAATCATACTTAACATTAAAGACATGGTTTAAAAGCTACAAAACTATGAATTTATACTTGAAATAAGAAGAGAAATTCTTGGGAAATACCTTTAGTAAGACAAGATTGTTGCTTAGGAGGGAAATCAACTTAATTTCTATGGATGAAAAGTGATTAAATGGAAGTAAGAGCTCCAAGAAAATGAAAGAAAATGGAGAGAAAATAGGGAGAAGAAGGGCCGGCCAAAGTGGAGAGAAAAAGAGAGAAAAATGCCTAAGTAAAAAAAAAAAAAAGAAATGGAAAAGAATTGGGAAAAAGTTTGACCAATCAAAGCAAGATAAAACTAAAAGTAAAACTTGACTTTCTTGCAAATTAATCTCCACTTGGCCAAGTGTAATTAGGAGAGATTTTTGTCACTTATCTTATATTTAATCTTGCAAGACTTCTTGGTACAACTCTTAAAGGAAATGGTACAACATGCTAGTAAAATAGAAAATCATTCCTTTTTATTTTTTTTTTCCACAAATTTCGGCCCTTCAAAAAATTTTTTTTTTCTAATGAACATAATACAAAATAAATGATTTTGGCATGAATTTCTTGGGTGTTACATTTCGCCGGCACTTAACAGGTCTTTTGCGGAGGTTTTAACACATCAGACGCCTTCCCCAATCAAGATCAAGGCCCCATCGTCATATAGAGGAGAACCAGCAGTCTCTTTTTCTCAATCAGAAATTGATAAACTTGCAGCCCCCTTTAAATTTGCTTTGGTTGGGAAGTTTTCACATGGTAGACCGAGCATGGACTTGATCCGAAAAGCTTTCAGTTCTATTGGGTTCTCCAACACATATACTCTCGGTTTAATGGACTCTAGGCATGTTCTAATCAGATTTCATGCAGAGGAGGATTTTTTGCATTGTTGGTTGAGGGGAAATTGGATGATCCAAGATTCCCTATGCGAGTCTTCAAATGGAGCACTGATTTTCGGCTGGACAAAGAGTCTTCTCAGGCCCTGGTATGGATTGCTCTAGAGGGATTACCTATTTACCTTTTCGATAAGGCTGCTTTGTTCATGATAGCAAGCACCATAGGATCTCCTTTGAAAGTTGACACTGCAACAGCAAGTTTCAGCAGGCCAAATGTAGAACGCATTTGCGTGGATCTGGATGTGTCGAAGGAGTTACCCCAACGTGTTTGGATTGCAATAGGGCAAGGGGGGTTTTGGCAAAAAATTCTATACGAGGGTTTGCCCCAATATTGTACTCATTGTAATAAGCAAGGCCATGAGGTGAGTAGATGCAGATTTTTGAATAAAAAGACTGCTACGGAGGGAGTTACAGGACGGGGAAAAGAAGACCAGACTTCAAATTTTCATTTTGTTCCGAAGCAGATACTGGTTAGAGGTGGGGATCATAGGCATGGGATGGGTTCTGATAAGGGAGATAACCAAGGTGTTAGTGTTTAGGTTGAACCAAATAATGGAATCCTAGCAAATAATAATCAAGTTGCTACTCAAATTATTTCATCTCTGCAGCATCAATCGAACCAAGATGTTGATGTTTTATTACCTGTCGATAGTAGGGTTATTGAAAGGAATCCTGACCAGGGAGTGGGTAAAAATGCTGAACCTTTTTGTCATTCATCAAATATAGAAAATGGAATTCAGGCTGTTGATTCGCCTGCAGAAGGTAATGATGTTGTGTTGAAACTTGAACAGCAAAGGGGTGGTGATGTTGCACTCGATGACTTCTCACTGGAGCTTGCTGCCCAGCAGACGATTGAATGTCATGCAGAATGTCCACCATACGTGGAATGTGAAGCAAGGGAATCTTTGAACATGGAATCTCTGCAAAACAGCAACTGATTACTGATGCAGAATTTACAGCAGGTAACCTTGTCTCCGCGAGGGGTTGTTGCTAAGAGTGGGGAGAAGATGCATCACTTGAGTTTCTGCAATCTGGAAGTCTCACCACTTCAATCGCAAAAACTAAAAAACCAGCAAGCTGAATGGGAGCCTGTTAATGGTGTGAAGCACAAAGGCATTCGACCCAAGTTCCATTCGGACAGGATCTTGCGATCTCACGTAAGATCATCAGTTAATCCTTTTGCTGCATTGTCTAATGATTAATTTTATGTTTTGGAATATTAGAGGGGTCTTCAAAGCCCCAAATTTAAAGAGGTTGAGGAAGTTAATCAAGATTTACAACTTGCAAATTGTGGCTATTTGTGAACCAAAAATAGGTATTTCTAAATTCAATGAAGCTAGACTGAAACTTGGGATGGATGGTGGGTTGGCCAATAATTCAGGCACGGTTTGGGTTTTTATAAATCTATTTTTTCATGTTCAATGCTTGCTGAGAGTGAGCATCATATTTCTAGTTTTGGCTACTTCGTCTGGATTTGAATCCTGCATGTAGGACTGTCTTTCATTCATGCAAACTGTTTGATAGAAGGAAAAAAGATCTGTGAGAAAATTTGAAAGCTGAATATGATGGGAATTCTCCATGGCTTATAGCTGGTGATTTTAACCTTGTAATAAATGCAGAAGAAAAGAAAGGAGGTAGGCCTTTTCAATTAAGTGAAGCGGAGGATTTCTTGCATTTTATGCATGATTTAAAATTTTTGGATAGTTGGCTATACTGGTTCTCCTTATACTTGGTGCAATAACAGGCATGGTCTTGCTAGAATTTGGAAAAGGCTCGACTAGGGTGCTAGTGAATAATATGTTTAGTGAGATGAAGGTGGACCTTTCTGTACAACACTTATCGCGGCGACCCTCGGATCATTCGCCCCTATTGATCATGGCAAAGACAAGGATTGATGATAAGCCACAGCCCTTTTCGTTTTCTTAATTTTTGGGCTTCACACACTCAATTTTTACTGTTAATTGAGCAGGTTTGGAAGCAATCGCAGCCAGGTCCTCCCTTGACGGTTTTGGCTTTAAAATTAAAAGCTGTCAAAGAGGCGCTCAGACCGTGGTCTAGTCAACATTTTGGAAATATTTTTGAAAATGTTAAATTGCTTGAAGTCAAGGTAGCAGAAAAGGAAAAAATATGAGCAGGGATCAAATCAGGCGTTACAAGACTTACAGAATGCACGGATGGAGCTCAATAAAGCTATCTGCATTGAGGATAGCTATTGGAGGCAGAAAGCTCGAATTAATTGGTGGAAGGAAGGGGACCAGAATAACAAATTCTTTCATTCCTCGGTGGCAGCTCATAGGAACATGTCTATAATACACAAGGATTAAAAATCCTGAAGGGGAATGGGTGGAGAATGATAAGGAAATTGGTGTTTTGGCTGAACAATATTTTTCTTCTCTTTTTTCACAAGGTGACATGGCGACTGATATGGATATAAAACACATTCTGAAGTTGATTCAGGCTGAGGATAATTTGTAATCTGGAAAAGGTGCCGTCTATAGAGGAGGTTAGACAAGGCTGTCTTTTGCTTTGGATGCAGATAGTGCTCCTGGGGCTGATGGTTTCACTAGGAAAATTCTTCACAACTGCATGGAGCTTGGTGTCTAAAGATGTTCATAAAGCCGTGGTAAGTTTCTTCTGTGGGGCATCATTACCTTGGAATTTCACATCAACCCTTGTTGTGTTAATTCCTAAGGTAAATCACCCACAAGATTTCTCCCAATTTTCGTCCTATTAGCTTATGCACTTTTGTGAATAAAGTTCTTTCTAGAATTTTAGCTGATAGACTTTCCAGTATTTTGCCTCGTATTATTTCTCTTGAGCAAAGCGGTTTTGTTAAGGGGAGATTGATTTCTGAAAATTTTATGTTAGCTCAGGAGTTAGTAAATGATATGAGGAAGAAAAATCGTGGGGGAAATGTGGTGTTGAAGTTAGATATGGCAAAAGCATATGATAGGGTTTCCTGGATATACTTAATTAAAATCCTTCGTGCTTTTGGTTTCGGTGAAGTTTGGATAGATTTGATATGGCGAGTAATATCTAATTGCTGGTTTTCTATTTTAATTAATGGAGTCTCTAAAGGTTTCTTCAGATCTTCTCGAGGACTTCGACAAGGGGACCCAATTTCTCCGGCATTATTTATTATTGCAGCAGAGGGTTTAGTCCTAGGGCTCTAAACAATATGCCTCAAATTCGGAGTTTTACACCTTTTCGGGTACCTTCTGGATGCCAAGTTATAACCCACCTTGCTTTTGCTGATGATGTGATTATTTTTTCAAGGTGCAACTAAAAAGTCTTTGGAAATTATTATGAAGGTTCTTCAAAAATATGAGGCTCAATCTGGGCAGCAGATGAATTTATCAAAGTGCGGATTCACATGTCATCCTAACATGTCTCGTCTTAGGAGGTCAGTAATAAAACAAACTACGGGTTTCATGGAGAAAGCTTTTCCAATACGATACTTGGGTTGCCCTCTTTTTGTTGGTAAGAGGAAAAAGGATTATTTTTCGCAATTTGTAATTCTATTGCTTGTCGAATCTTGGCCTGGCAGAATCGCTTTTTATCTATTAGGTGGCAGGTTGATCCTCATAAAGCATGTATTATCCTCTATTCCTCTTCACATTCTTGCTGCTACTAATCCTCCTGAAGGGGGTTTTTGTGCATTTGGAAAGATTGCTCTCGGGTTTCTTTTGGGGAAAGGAGGATAACAGGAGGAAACAACATTGGATTAGTTGGAAAACTCTTTGTCCTCCGACTGAGGAAGGTGGGGTTGGTCTGAGATCTTTTGAAGACATGCATAAGGCTTTCTCCATCAAACTTTGGTGGAAATTCAGGGAACAAAACTCCCTTTGGGCGAAGTTTATGGCTGGGAAATATTGTAAATCACGTCTCTCTGAGCCTATTCAGCAGTCTAGATTGGATTCTATTGCTTGGAAAAGAATGTTGGCTGTCAGGGAAGTGACAGAAGAGAGAATTTGTTGGTTAAATGGAGAAGGGGGGGTATTACATTCCTGTGATGGCTCATCAAAGATGGTGTGGACTCTTACTTCATCAGGTTCGTTTTCTTTAAAATCAGCTTTTGATCTTATACAAGTTGGTAGGATCTACGGGTTTCCTTTTTTAAAATATTTGGAACTCTTTTGTGCCTATAAAAATGTCTATATTGATGTTAAGGGTTTTGTATAAAAGAATTCCAAGTGCAGATATGATGAAAAGATATGGGGTTCCATGGCCCTTCCAGGTGTTTTTGTTGCAAAAATCCTTCAACGGAATCTATTGATCATATTTTTTGTTGGGGGGACATTCCTTCAAAGGTGTGGGAGTATTTTGGAGCCCCATTAGGTATTTGGGAGGAAGGAGAACAGGTACGTAATCGACTGATGAAATGGTGGATTTTGCCCATGGTTAGTGGACAAATGCATTTTATAGTCGCCATAACTCCTATTTTGATTTTCTGGCATTTGTGGAAGGCTAGGAATACTCATTATTTTTCTGGTGTGGTTTTTGATTGGGAGCGAATTGCTGTGAATATTTTTTGTGATATTAAATTGGCTTTTGAAAGTCAGTTTAAATGTAGAGTTGGGCAATCTTCTTGGATTGAATTTTTGGGGTCTGTGGTTACAAAAAAGAAGAGATTACATATTACTCTTGTTAAATGGTGGCCTTCTGTGACTGGGTTTAAATTAAACACGAATGGGTGCTCTAAGGGAAACCCAGGTGAATGTGGAGGTGGGGGATTGTTGAGGGATGGTCAGGGTAATGTCATCTTTGGTTTCTCTTGCTATTTTGGCAGGGACACAAATTTGGCGGCGGAAATAAAAGCTTTGCTTTTTGGCATTCGATTATGTGTGTCCAAAGGTTTTTTACAATTCCACGTTGAAATCGATTCGCTGAACACTTGTGAATTTTTTCAAGGATAAGGGTAATTGGCCATGGTACCACCTTCAAAGTCTGATGGAGATTAGTAAATTACAACAGCATTTTGTTTCTTTCAATCTCTATTTCATAGAGGCGAATAAGCCTGCGGATCTATTGTCAAATGAAGGAGTCACAGGGAAAGTAAATAGGGAATATCAAGGCTTTTCATAGTTGCCAAAGGAAGTCCGTGGAGCTGTTAGACTAGATAAATTAGGTTTCCCCTCTTTCCGTTTTCATTAATTTTAACTTGCTTTGCTTTAGCTTATAATGTTTATAATAATGAGAGGTTTAGGCTTGATGTCCCCCTCTCTTGTATCTTTTCCTAATTTTATTAATAAAATTTTGGGAGTGGCGCCCCCCCTGTGAACAGGGTTAGCCAATAAAAAAAAAACAAGTATCTAGCATGAAACTTGTACAAAAGGCTACCTAAAACTTGGAAAGAATAGCAAAAGTTTATAGTAGATACCTCAAACAAGTTTAGATCTTTGCTTAGGAAGAAGGTTAGTTCACTTTCTATGGAGGAGATGACCAAAAATGGAGAGAAAGCTTCAAGCAAATGAAAGCAAAAGAGAGAAGAAAAAGAGAGAGTATGGCCGGCCAACTTGAAGCAAAAGAGAAAAGAAATAGGCCAAGAAAATAGAAAAGAAATAAAGAGAAAAGTGGGAAAAGAAACAACCAATCATAGCAAGACAAAAATTAACCTAGGGTTTTGACTTTTTGGCACAATAGCTGCTACTTGGTTAAATATGATTAGTGGAGATTTTATTCACTTATCTTCCTAGTAATTTGCAAGAGCTTTAGGGTACAATTCTTAAAGCAAAATGTATAACATACCATAACATAAAAGGAATCATACTAGGGTTTATTCTTTAAACTAATTTTGGTTTTCTCTTATCTTTTTTTTTTTCTACTAATGGACATAACTTGAATTAAATGGTTTTTGTATGAATTTCTAGGGTGTTACATCCTCCCTCCCTTAAAAGAATTTCGTCCTCGTAATTCTACCTGGATTTTCGAATAGCTGGGGGTAATTGCTCCGCATTTCTTCCTCCGTTTCCCAGGTGGCTTCTTCTAAGTCATGATGCTTCCACAGGACCTTGACAAGAGAAATTTGTTTATTTCTCAATTCTTTCACTTTGCGATCCAAGATTTGAACTGGCTACTCTTCATATACTAAAGTTTCATCAAACTCAATCTCATCAGGTTGAAGTACGTGTCGTGGGTTTGGGTGGTACTTTTTCAAGACAGAAACATGGAAGACATTGTGCATTTTAGACAACTTTGAAGGTAGTTCCAATTGGTATGCAACATTGCCGACACGTTTAACGATTCTGAATGGTCTTACGTATCTTGGTTGAAGTTTCTTCCTCTTTACCAAACTTGATGCCTCCTTTAAATGGAGAGATTTTGAGAAACACCTTATTTCCCATTTCAAACTCCAACTCCTTCCTTCGATGGTCAGCATAACTCTTCTGTCAACTCTGTGCAGTTTGGAGTCGTTGTTGTATCAATTTAACCTTCTCGTACGCTGCCTCTATCCATGGTACCTTTTCCGGACCTAAAATCTTTCGTTCTCTTACTTCTTCCCAATAACTAGGTGTTCTACATTTCCTTCTGTATAACGCCTCAAATGGAGCCATTTGGATAGAGGATTGGTAACTGTTGTTGTAAACAAACTCAATCAAGGTTACATGTTAATCCCAACTGCTACCAAAATCCATCACACTTGCCCGTAGCATATCCTCCAAAATCTGGATCACTCGTTCGGACTATCCATCAGTTTGGGGATGATAAGCTGTGCTAAAGTTCAATTTTGTCTCCAAAGCTTCGTGCATTTGTCTCCAAAGTCGAGAAGTAAACCGAGGATCCCGATCCGAGACAATACTTACTGGAATTCCATGCAGTCTCACCACCTCATCAATAAACATTCGGGCAAGCTTTTCCAAAGAATAAGTCATGTTCATGGGTAGAAAATGAGCAAATTTGGTCAGTCGATCAACAATTATCCAAATAGCATCATACCCTCTTTGGGTTCTTGGTAAACCAGAAACAAAATCCATGGTAATATGCTCCTATTTCTACTCCCGGATTTCCAAAGGTTGCAATAGCCCTGACGGTCTTTGATGTTTGGCCTTTACTTGTTGACACATAGGACAAGTTTGAACATACTATGCTATCTCCCTCTTCATGTTCTCCCAACAATAAAGTTTCTTCAGATCCTGATACATCTTTGTACTACTCGGGTGCATAGTATATTTGGACCGGTGAGCTTCATCCAAGATTATTGTCTTCAACTCTTCATCTCTTGGCATAAAGATCCGGTTTCAGAACCTCAACAATCCTTCCGGTCCAACACTATACTCAGGTAAGATCCCTGCTTTGGTTTTCTCTATCCGTTTTTGTAACGTAGCATCCTTGCCTTGATCTTCTTTAATTTGTTCCAACAATTCAGATTGTACATTTATGTTTCCACAAATCACTTTAAAGCCAACTATTCGTGGGTTGCTCTCACTAAGTTGCTCTAACAAGCTCCACTCACGGATGGCCAAGCTAGCTACTTGCACTTTCCTACTTAAGGCATCTGCAACGACATTGGCTTTACCCGGATGATAATTAATAGTACAATCATAATCCTCTAATAACTCTACCCATCTGCGCTACCGCAAATTTAGCTCTTTCTGAGAAAACAGACACTTCAAACTCTTATGATCTCTGTATACCTCAAAAGTGACTCCATACAAATATTGTCTCCATTTCTTGAGCGCAAATACCACAGCTGCTAATTCCAGATCATGTGTGGGGTAATTCCTTTCATGAGGCTTTAACTTACGGGAGGCATAGGCAATTACTTCTTTCCCTTGCATTAGTACATATCCCAAACCTTCCCGTGAAGCATCCGTATATACACTGAAAGTTTCCTTCTCATTGGGCAAGGCCAACACTGAAGTTGATGTTAACCGTTTCTTGAGTTCATTAAAACTTTGCTCACACCGTTCATCCCAATTAAACTTAACATTCTTTTGGGTCAAAACAGTGAGTGGTGTGGCTATCTTCGAAAAATCCTTAACAAACCGCCGATAATAGCCAGCTAATCCCAAGAAACTACGAACTTCAGTGGGATTCTTAGGTCATTTCCAATTAATCACGGCTTCCACTTTAGAGGGATCTACTGCTATTCCCTTTCTAGAAATGACATGACCTAAGAATGACACTTGGTCTTTCCAAAATTCACATTTACTAAACTTGGCATACAACTTGTTAACTCTCAAAGTTTGTAGCAAAATTCTCAAGTGTTGCTCATGCTCCTTATGAGACTTGGAAAATATTAAAATATCATCAATAAATATCACCACAAATTGATCCAAGTACGGCTTAAAGACCCTATGTATCAAATCTATAAAGGCCGCTGGAGCATTAGTCAATCCAAATGGCATTACCACAAATTCATAATGACCATATCGAGAGTTAAAAGCAGTTTTAGGCACATCTTCTTCCTTAATTTTCAACTGATAGTATCCTTGTCTAAGATCCACCTTGGAAAATACTATGGCTCCTTCCAATTAGTCAAACAATTCATCAATATGGGGTAAAGGATACTTATTCTTTATGGTAACATTATTTAACCCTCGATAGTCAATACAAAGCCTAAGAGTACCATCTTTCTTCTTTACAAATAGCACTGGAGCTCCCCATGGTGATACACTTGGTTTGACAAATCCTCTTTCTAACAAATTCTGGAGTTGGATCTTAAGCTCTCCAAGTTCGGCAGGAGACATGTGATATGGTGTCTTAGATATTGGCGCAACTCCTGGCACCAATTCTATCCCAAATTCTACTTCTCTCTCAGGGGGTAGGGAGCTTAATTCTTCAAGGAAAACATCAGGAAACTCCCTTACCACTGGCACATCTTCAAGTCTTACTTTATCTTCAGGGGTATTAATTAAATAAGCAAGATATCTCACTGCCCCTCTGAACATCAATTTCCTAGCTTGCATGGCAGAAAGAAGGTTCGAAGAAGCTAGGGTTTTCTTTACATCTAACCTTAAGATAGTTTCTCCCGGTATACTAAACTCTACCATTTTTGTCCCACAATTTAACTAGGCACAATACCGGGTTAGGCAATCCATGCCTAAAATCACATCATAACCTCGAATAGGCAACGCTATGAGGTTCGTTAGAAATTTTCTCTCTCCTATCCACAGCTCACAATCTTTGTAAACAAGGTTGGTTGTCAAGCAATGGTCCCCAGTAGGAGTCCTCACTTCCAATTCATAAGATAATTTAATAGGCTGTATTTCTATAGCAATCATAAACTAAGGATTCACAAAGGAATGGGTAGAACCAGGATCTGCTAGCAGTTTAGCCAGATGGTAAAAAACAAGAATCGTACCTTCAATCACTGCGGACGACTCCTTTGCATCTTGCTTATCTACAGCGTAGACTCGAGTCGGCACCTTTTGCTTGTTTCCACTTTCTTTGGCTTTATCAAGATCCTTGTGCCCCGGCTGAGCTATACCCTGTCCACTGACCGTCTGTCTTGGGCATTACCTAATTTGATGGTCGGCACTACCACACAGCAGACATTTACGGCTTTTCCTCCAACCATTTTCTTCAGTATGATTACCTTTACCACAGTATCCGCAGGTAACTTGAACTGCCAAAGGCTGAGTTCCTTTCTAAGTGTCTTCCTTTCGTTCATTTCCTGGCAGAATTCTTCCCATCGGAGCCCCTCTTGTCCTTCCAGATTGGGCACCTAGTCCAATTCTTACTCCTCCAGCTCCTCTTCTCGTCTTAGGGGTGGGAGTAATTTCGGTTGAGGGTCGGGATCACTAGTACTTCCCCGTTTCCTCGCTTTCACCGTCCGAACCAAGGACTTTGTCTCTTCCACTTGCTGTGCTTTTTCCACCGCGACTTCATAAGTTTCAATGGTAGCGGTGGCGAGGGCATCTTGAATTTCCAAATTTAGGCCTTGAACAAATCTTCTTTTTCTCCGTCGTTCAGTGGCCACTAGTTCAGGAGCATAACGGGATAGTTTGGTAAACTAAGCTTCATACTCAGCTACACTCAGTAGTCTTTGTCTCAACTTCAAAAATTCGTCTTCTCGTTTCTCCTATACTCACACAGGAATGTATTTCTCCTTAAATTCGCTAGTAAAAATGGCCCACGTTCTCGGGGTCTGATATCTTTCCCACTTGGCATTTATCAAATTCCACCAAGGGGTGGCAGCACCTTCCAGTTGAAATACAGCAAATGTCACTTGCCTTTGATCAGTATACTTCAGGGTTTTGTTATTGTGAGAAATAATTCGGGGCTTCTTTTTGGGTTAAAACTGATGTAGATGTAAGGACTTATTGGGAAATTTCTGATTTTGGTTATTGGCTTGAAGGTTTTTTTTTTTATCTTTTTGTTCTGGAATTTGTTTATGTCTTTCATGCTTTATTTTTATGTTAATTTGTTTATATAGTTAGTTAATTTTATGATGTAGTCTTATTGTTTCTACTCTATTTCTGTTAATTAGCATTATTGATTAGTTTAATTAATATGTTAAGCTTGTGCATTGCTCGGTTATTCCATCAAGAAAAATAAATGCTTAGAATTCAGCCCTTTTTTTTTAAATAACGTTGATATCCCCTTAAAGAATTTGTATATGCAAATAGTGCCCAATTTTACAGATTTGCTCTCTAAGATCTTCATAATTAGGCCATATTTCTTTCACACGGTCACCCCCTAGTTGCTATAATTCATATTTTTCCCATTAACATTGATAGAATTTGCATATGTTTGTACCCCACACTTACGGGAATTTTATTTTTGCCCTCTCTTATTTAGCCTTAATTTAATTAATAAATTTGCCCCTCGATTAGTTATAATTTTCATTTTACCTTTTAAGCCTTATAGAAATTTATTTTTAATCCCCTTAGTAGTTAGAATTTATGTTTTTAGCCCGATTTGTCAATGTTTGCATAGTTTGTGTTTTACTTGTTTATATCGAGACACCTTAACTCGTGCGTTCATTTTGTTAGCATCTAATACCAAGTCTCCAAAGAGGTATCCCGACTTCTTGTTATGTCCCTCTTTATGTGCTCCAATATGCTCCAATGTGATTTTATACATTATTTTTATTATTATTTGTTTGTTTCTTATTTTACATGCTTTTTGCGTATTTACGTATTTAATTTATTTAATTTTGAATTTTTATTATTTTGGAAAAATATAATATTTTGTAGTTAGCTAGTCAATGTAATAGTTAGATTATTTTTCTCATATTTTAGCAAAATTTGTGTAAATTAGATAGAAAGTATAATAGATAGGGCATTTTTAATTTTCCCTTTTAAATTGTAAATTAAGCCCCCGGTGTAATAGTTAGGGTTTATTTGCTTTTGCGTGCTTACGTGTTTATTTCTTTTACCACTTTCCTTAGGATTTTTGCATCTAGATTATTATGCTTATGTGTTATGTGCTCCTGTGTGATCTTATATGTTTTTATATGTTTAATTTGCTTTTAATTCATGCTTTAATATTTAATTCATGATTTATAGTATTATGTCACCACACTAGTCCAACGCTAGTTGTGGCTTCATTCTTTTCCCGCTAGTCCAACGCTAGTGGGATTTTTTAGAACGGGAGCCCAACTCTAGACCCTTAGGACATTTTAGTGTTAGGTGCATTCGTGTGCATTTCACATTTCACACACTTTCAGTTTTCCTTCCATTTGGCATGATTTTATTATTACTATTATTATTATTATTTATTATTACTATTATTATTATATTATTATTATTATTATTATTTTGACACATTTTTAAAATGCATGACATCTAGGTTGCATCTCACTTAGAAATTAGGACATTTGTGTGATTCAACTAGAAATTGTCGTCTACTCACGTGGGAAGCGGTGGCGTACATGCCGTTCCCCCCTCCGTGAGTAGAAACATTCAGTCACGAGTTATTAGTCCCCCGTGCCCGTCATGTTGCATACCCAGTTTCTTTCTTCACTTACTATATATTATTATTTTCTTTTCTTTTGCAACGCATTTTGCATATACACTCGTAACTCCCTCGAGGTCTCGACTCGAGTTTCGCAATTAATGCGATAAATTCGACCACCCTCGACAGAACATTTCGACCCTCTTGATATTCACATTTAGATTTTAGGATTTGCATCCATTTAGATACATCCGAACGCGATAGAACGTAGGGTTAAATTAGGAAATTTTGATTAAACCTCGCAACTAGCCTTGGTTAGGTAGAAAGGGTGCCTTAGGTGCAAGCCTTTGCCTTCCCTTTCTTCAAATGTGACTCTCGAACTTTTTTCTCTCGTTTTTCGTAGACTGGAGTCGGAAAAGAGTTTTTAAATGATTTTTCTAAAATTTTTATTTTTGTTTTGTTAAAGGATTTTTTGGGTGACTTGGTACACCCTAACTCAGTACCAAGTGGCGACTCCATTTTTTCAAAATAAAACCCTTTTTCAAAATTAGTTGGCCAAAACTGTCGCACTTTTTCGTCCTGGCCTTATTTTTATTATTATTTTTTAAATAACACTTTTTTAATAAAAGCTTGATTTTTCACACACACACATGGTTTTTCCAAAACTTATCTTTTCAAAAGGGTCTCGGACCGGCCCGTCTTTCCGGGACGCAACAGTCAACGACCTAACCGTGTGTCGTTTTGGGGCACGACAACTTGATAATGGTTCATTTAGATGTAATAAGGATAGGAAAAACTTGGACACTAATAATGGTTTTCTTGTTGTAAATTTAAGAGTGCCTTGTGTTCAAAATTCTTTCTCAGATAAAGCGCTAAACAAGTTGCTTTTTCAAAATTGTTTGTAGCATGATATTTTCCCTTCTTATTTTTTGTATTTAGTTTTTGAAAATGATTTGCTTCAAATCTTTTTGTTATATTGAGCAAATAATTCTTTGATGAGGCCTCAAAATAAGTCACATTTTTCTCAAAACCTAATGTTAGGTTTGTGTAATTGTAAGGTTTTCTCTTTTGATGAGTTAATGAGTTCAAATTGAATGAAAAGAAAAACATTCTTGTAGGTTTTGATGGTGAAAATAAATGCCCATGGTCTTTGGATGTCATCTTACTTGAAGTTGATGATTGCCACTTCGATATCTCTTTGGCATCCAAAATAAAAGCAAACTTTTAATAAGAACTAAAGCGATATCGAAGAGAAATATGGATTCCATTTCGTATGACATGATGAAGGAACCCAAGCTTAACTTGGAAGAGGCAGAAGCCACGGACATCGACACCAAGACATTGGTCAGAGAGTTAAGTCAAAATGTACTTTTGCTTTGAAAATCTACAAAATGTCAAGCAGGCTTGGATGTTTGTTTGGAAGATTCAAGCACAACAAAAGGAATAAACATGCAGAGCATACGACTTCAACCATTTCACAAGGGGAGTTAATGTTTCATATCCACAATGTCTTATTTACTTTTGGAATGTATTGTATAAGTTTTTGTAAGATTAAAATAAGATGATGTCACATGCTTGTGAGTTATTGCTAGCAATTGTGATTTTTGTCTAATTTCCCTGCTTGTTAAAATTACTCTATGTGCTTTGGCAAATGCTTTCTTCAAGTACTAAGAAATGATTATTATGTGGTTTGGGATTTTATTCTTATAGAAAGTATATCTTGTAAAGTTGTTGGAATTATGTCTAAATTTTGCATATTTGATGAAAATTTATTTTCTTTACTTAATTTCACATGTTAAATGCTGATTATGGTCAATTAGTGCACTCATGTAATCTGTGATGTAAAGTCTATTGCGAGGAATTTTTATATTGCAAAAAAAAAAAAAAAAAGAAAAAAGAGAAAAAGGATGATATAACTTTTTTCTACTCCAATGGTTCTTGTACTTAGTAACCAGGAGTCTTCATCCAAAAATGTTGACTTTTGTGTCAAACGTTACTTTAACTATGAGTAATGCATTGCAAATTCGAGTAAGTAAATTATTGAGTAACCAGAGATTTTCATCCAACTAATGTCGATTCTTGTGTAAAAAGGCAGTTTTACTTCTCGAATATAGTTTTTGCTATTTGCTTAAGGTTAAGGTGTTGTGTAACTAAAGACCTTCATAGCCAATGTCAGTTTGCGCGTCAAAAGGAACTCTTGTATCCTGAGTGACTAGTTCAATATTACAAAATTCCCCTCAAGAATAAATGAAATTGATCATAGACATGTGATGCTTTTTGATTGATCATATGATTCATTTATTTGTGAAATTTGGTAAGGCGAAGAAATTAAGTTGAACTAGCTTAATTGTGATATAATTATTTCTTCTTTGCTTGATATTATGAGTATTAAAGACAAGACAACAAATTGCATAATGGTTATTTACTTGGTCTTGAGGAAATACATTTTAGAATGCACATGTGTGATTTCAATGCTTTAATCATTAGTTGAGCTAGCATTTTTCAAATTGTTGAGAACAAATAATGATTCAAATGTGGGAGAATTGACAAATGTCAAAATTATGCTTCTGAGTTGTTTCTTTTAGTGTGAATTTGATTCATTTTGTATATTTTCCATTCGAATTTAGAATTTTAAGGCATAAATAATTTGAGTAGATTGACACACAAGATTTTGAGATTTTTGTAGGTTCATGACATTAGAACAGAATTTGGATCAATTGGAGCTCGAAAAGAGGGAAAGCATTATCCAAGGGAGGTTGTGTTCTATCAGAAGGGGATAGTCAGATATTTCCCTCAATCATTAATCTAGACACCAAAAAGGATTTTCTCATTTGATTTAGTAAATTTTCTTTCAAAATTGTTGCAAAAAGGACGGATCAAAGGCGGACCTTCCTTCTTTTCCCTTAAGCATTTATTCCCTTAGTTTCCCCTTTGAGCATCCAAAGTATGTGATTTTTATTTGACAACCCACTTGAAAGTCGTAACCCTTCCACATTGAGACAGTTTTGAGGTATTTCATCCCACACTGGGACAAATTTTATTTTGACTTGTGTTTTAAAAAAAAAGAAGAAAAGAAAAGAAAAAGAAAAAGGAGACAGTTGAAAAAAAAAAGAAAAAAGGGGAAACAGTGCAAAGAAAGCAATAAAACTAGGGGCAAATATTAAAAAAAAAAAAAGAAAGAGAAGAACCCCAAAAGCCCATAGCAAAGCTGGGGTGAACAATTTGTAAAAATGGAAACAGTCAAAACTAGGGCAAATTTCTTTACAAATGCAATCTCAAGTTGTTTAAACCCTTCATGAATTTTGCATTTTAGCCTCAATATTTTCAGCACATTACTTGACCCCAATACAAAAGCCGAGAATGTTACCGACCTCTGTCTTCATTTTGTGATGATTTTTTGAAATGAAAATTTGCAAATCAAAGGGGGCATATGATGTTAATAAATCTATCCCAAATCCATCAAGGGAGGACTGCCTTACTGATGCCAAAATATTTTTCAAATGCTAGTCTGTTTTAATGAAAATGGGAAAGACTATCTCAAGTTTGGATACTACCGTTCATTTTGTTTCTTCCTCTAAAGTTGATAGTCTGGAAAGGTATTGTAGTTGGGGCAAATACGACAACTGAAGGCTTACCAGTGAAAAGTTATTGTGCTAATATGGAATTCATTTGGAAATTGATGACTACAATTGCTTGAGTTTTCTCATCTGCATTGATCATTTTGTGACAATGTCAGAGTTCAAATGGGAATGACATCCCAAGATCAAAAGCCATCTTTTAAGCCATCGTTTCAAAATCAATTTTTTAAAAAATGTTTCATTTAATTGTATTTCATTTGGTTTTTGTGTGTTTTGTGTTGTTTACTGTATAAAGTTTCTTTTATATTATTGCATGTGAAGCATTTTCTGACCAATTCTTGTTTTGAAAATTTTGACATTTGCTTTTTTGGAATTTGAATAAAAGCAAAGGCGATCCTAAGTTTGTCAGAAGTCAGAGACATACATGAATTGAAAGACTATTTGGGAGATTTGATATGAACGTGAATCATATGCCATTGAATTCGACAAACTTGCAGAAAGTAAAGCAAGAGACCATATCAAAGATTCAAGACGGCAATACTCATATTTATATGCACCAGTCGAGTCAAGGGACCGTCAGTGGTGGCATCACTTTTGCAATTTTTGTTGTTTTTCTCTTTTTCCAGGTGCGATCACATCGTCATCAATTGAGGTCTTCATCAAGAATAAAAACTGGGGTAATTTTTTTAAAATTAATGATGGATTAATTAAGGGCACGATTTATTTCAAAGATTGATTTCAAAATTCACACTGGGGCAAATTTTTGTGAAAAATTTGATTTTAAGATTGATTTTGAGATTGATTTATATTGGGGCAAATTTTTTAGAAAAAATTTGATTTGGATGCTTCATTCTTGAGGCAAAATTTTTGAAAGACTGATTTATACTAGAACAAAATTTTTTGGAAGGTTGAGTTTAAATGGAATTTTGATGTTTTACATGGCACCAAGACTTGAAAAGAGTGATTTCAAGTTAGTTTGATGCCATACATTGGGGCAAAAATTTTTGAAAATTTTTTGTTCTTTAGTTGATTTGGATGTAATGTTCGACAGCTGTTTTAAGTTTTCGTATGTCTAAATTTCTTTATGCATTTTGTCTAGCAGCCTGGATCATTTTATCATGTCTTTCTTTTTCAAACTGACACTTATTTATTGTTTGTTTATCACTTGTTTTGATCTGTCAAACATTTCACACATCACTTTTATTTTAGTTTATCCCCAATCGTCCGTTGGGTTTACATTTCTGTTTAAGTCCCAGCTCGTCCATTGGGCCCCAACTCATGTGACAGCCCCACCTTACCCAGAGGCGCACCAAAGGGCTTAGCGGACTGCCTGCCTGGCTCTCGCCAGGACTCGAATCACGCACTCGTTCAAACATTCAAGCGTACTTAACCCATAATAAAATGCATCCATAAAGAAATAGATTCATAAAATTTACTTGAAAGTATAAATATCACAAGAGTTTTTACATCCCAAAATATAAATAATATTTACAATAAAAGCCTACACATTTAGGCTATCAAAATATATTAAACAAAACATTTACTAGGTCTAAAATCATCTTTTCCAGCTTTAGTATTTTGGAAACCTGGTTAAAGAAAACAATTAAACGAGATGAGCTATAATAGCTCAGTGAGTGCTTAAGTCATGCAACCATACCAGTAAACTCTAATTTTATTCAATAAAAATATTTGACAAGTTAAATAAACAATATATGAACAAGTTAATTAACAAGTAGTCAATGGCAAATACGAGGCTCAACTACGGGAGCAAGCTCAACCGCAGAAGTAGCAAGCACTGAACATGTAACCAAGACGTTTGGACCGAGATAATAGCTCAGGCCCTTGCCAAGGAACATACCAGTATAAACAAGCAAGTACCCTAACCACCATTCACCTTGTAACCTCCGTACAGGCTACCACATCCAGGGAGTAATCTCAACCTTGGAAGGGCCAACAAGCAAGAAAGTTCAATCCGGAGTTGGCCTCTTTGAGGAATTCAACTCATTTGGGGAAAGAACAACATGCCCTAAAACACCTAGTGGTAGGGTTTTAATTAGGCTAAGAAAAGACTCTTGGTATGATTAACCCACCAAATTAAAATTGCCTAATTCACCTATATCTGCAAGAGGACAGATCGCTAATGAGTATAGAGAACTAGGTTTGATCTCATAGGGAAAGGTGAAGAATTACTAGAACTTTAAAAAGCTTCCTATTATCTAGACAATCAAATACCAAAATTGAAACTAAAACTAATTTGTTAACACAAGACCCTAAAGAAACCAAAATAGAAATGCAGAGACACTAGTGAGAAGAGTATCTAGGACTTAGAATCCCTCATGATCTAAGAGAAAGGAGCAATTGTTTCAATTATTCAATCTTATTACTTTACCTAGAGTCCAATTCCATATGTACCTAGTTTTCACTCTCGTGATAAACTAGCGATTACCTCCCTACTGAACCCCTCCTACTTTCCTGGTAGAGATTATAGTGAAGGTTAGTTTAGCTGTACGAATTGATCAAGTCTCACCTAGGAGTATCACTACTCTCGTGTGAAATACTGCCTAGATTTCAATTGGTCTCTGTCCACTACCACTATCAACTCTCGTTGAATAATAGTAATTGAAAGATTATAATTGGTGATCAAGCAATTACAATTCAATTAATCAGAACAATGAATAAGCAAAGTAGTTCAATAGCATAAAATCACCAATTACTCCATGTCCCTTACAATCACAAGTTCATCTAAACCCTAGACATGCAAATTAAGTACTCATATTTGAAGCAATAAAAGTAAATTCTTTGCAATCAATTGACATAAAGATAAAAGGCAAGAAATGTAAAAAGAAAACTTATTGTCTTTATTGCATCATAAAAACCACAAGTTGCTGCAATTCTCCCCTTCTGAGTAGTACAAACGATCCCCTTCAGATTAGTCTCCTCACACTCATCTATCTAAAGCTTCCTTTATAGATCTATGGAACTAGGGTTTTAAACCTTGTTCTTTTCTTCTGTTTCTACCCTAAAAACTCTATAAAGAAAAACTAAAAATGACCCTCTTTTGAGTTGCAGGCCTTTCTTCTTTTATCTCCCGAAATGCCTCAAAAGTGTGTATCAGCGCCCCGAACCCGCGACTCGTACCCGCGGCGCAGGTACGGGTGTGGGTAAGATCAGAAACTTTTTTTCTTTAAATCTTTGCCTTGCTTCTCACTTCATTCTTGCATCACCTTCTTGGCCTTCATCTCTGAACCATTTCTTCACTTCTAATCATCTATTTGAACATTTTGGTTCCTTCTAAAACTCCATGCATGGACTCTTCAACAATTACCTGCAAGATCACAGAAATAACATAAATGAGTAGCATTTATTCTAAAATAACTTGACCACTCAAAAAAGTAAGAGATATTGCATCACAAATAAATAAAAACTAATGAAAAATACTAAAAACCTCTATTAAAAATCCACTTAAAGATACTTCACTTTTGCAGTTATCACCCAGCACCTTATGACCTCCCAAGCACGACCGAGTTGACTAACCGTGAAGTAACGGTGAAGTTAGTCACGGAAGTCTCAAGCACAAATAACACATTTAATAGTGAAAGCATATAACACATTGCAGAACCGATTCGATAAAGTACACGTCTTTCCTCAAGTAACACATTTTATCAAATAATAATGTCAAGTTTAACATGGCATCTCATGCATCATGCACACATAAGAACACTCACCTGAAGCCTAAGAAAATATCTCACGATAAGGTTGGGTCTCACTTCCGGATCCTGAAATTCAAGAGAGAATAGCCGTATAAAAACCTGACTAAAATCTAAGAAATTTAATAAGAAAATTTGAGAAATACCCCAAGTCTTTCTAGGGTTTAATTTCTAGGGTTTTGGAGTTTAGGGTTTTACCCTAGGGTTTAGGGTTTTCAAAATTAGGGTTTTCTAACTTTTTTATGGTTTCGCTAAGAAAGGTTCAATTCACTAATGGCTCGTCAATGAAAATTTCTGCATGTTCAAATCACTAAATTACAGCTTATAAAGCTTTAAATCATAGCCTATTCACTTTTATTTCTTAGGTTTTATCGAAATTTCAACAGCATTTCCCCTATAATCGGACTAACCCAAAATTTTTAACCTGCAAGGAAAATAGCCAAACAACCCAATCTCACATAGTTCTACCAATTTCACATCAAAATCACTTCAATTGCACCCAAATTTATCACAAAAACTCATAAACTACTCCAAGGTTCTTCAACCAAATCATCTTTAATTCATGTTATTTCAAGTTTAAACCACTATCTACAAGTCATACAAGTCCATAAACCTCATATTCATGGAATAAAACTTCACATTTCATGGCTTAAATAAATCATACTTAACAATAGAGACATGGTTTAAAAGCTACAAAACTACAATTTTATACTTGAAATAAGAAGAGAAGTTCTTGGGGAATACCTTTAATAAGGCAAGATCTTTGCTTAGGAGGAAGATTAACTCACTTTCTATGGATGAAAAGTGATCAAATGGAAGTAAAAAGCTCTAAGAAAATGAAGCAAATGAAGAGAAGAGAGGAGCCGGCCAAGAAGGGAAAGAAAAAGAGAGAAAATAACTAAGTAAAGAAGAAAAGAAATAGAGAAAGAATTGGGCGAAACTTGGACCAATCAAAGCAAGACAAAAGCAAGAGTAGAGATTGACTTTCTTGCCATTGTAGACTCCACTTGGCTAATGGTAATTAGAAGAGAATTTTGTCATTTATCCTATGATTAATCTTGCAAGACTTCTAGGTACAACTCCTAAGGGAAATGGTACAACATGCTAGTAAAAATAGAAAATCATTTCCTTATTTCTTCTTGAATAATTTCGGCCCTTCTTTTTTTTTTTTTTTTATCTAATGGACATAATATAAAATAAATGGTTTTGCATGAATTTCTTGGGCGTTACAGCTCATCTGTTGGGTTTACTTTTCTGTTAAGTCCTAACTCGTCCATTAGGCCCTAATTCGTCTGTTGAGTTTTAATTTCTGTTTATTTTAATCTGGCAACTTAGATTCTGTATTTTTATTCATGCATTTATGCATTCGTTCGGTAGATTGAATCCTAGTAGCACGTTTTACTTCTTCAACTTTGCATTCATTTAGTAATTGTCTCGCATTTGTCTAGCATACTGCATGGTGTTTTAATATGTTTAGTAGTTCGCATATTGTGTTTTCATTTCATCCATTTTTATTTTCAGTTCTCGGTGGGCTCAATCTTAGCATTGGGAACTAATTTTCATTTTAGTTTGCGGTAGGCTCAATCGCCAGCATTGGATACCGTCTTTATTTTCAGTTCTTGGTAGGCTCAATCTTAGCATTGGGTATCGATTTTCATTTCAGTTTGCAGTAGGCTCAATCATTGCATTGCGTACCGATTTTTCATTTTCAATTTGCGATAGGCACAATCGTCAGCGTTGGGTACCGTCTTTATTTTCAGTTCTCAATAGGCTCAATCTTAGCATTGGGTACCGATTTTTATTTCAGTTTGCGATAGACTTAATCCTTGCATTGCGTATCGATTTTTCATTTTCAGACTGTGGTAAGCTCAATCGTCAGCATTGGATATTGGTTTTATTTTCAATTCTTGGTAGGCTCAATCATCAGCATTGGGTACCATCTTTATTTTCATTTCTCGGTAGACTCAATCGTCAGCATTGGGTACTGTCTTTATTTTCAATTTTTGGTAGGCTCAATCCTTGCATTGAGTACTGACTTTCATTTTCAATTCTCAGTAGGCTCAATTTGTAGCATTGGTTACTGATTTTTTATTTTCAATTTTCATTTAATTATATTTGCAACATTAAATATCATATCATTCCAATTGCATACTCAGTCATCTTACTTTAGTGTTCTTGTTCTTCTTATGTCATCATGCATTTGTCATTTACATTTCCATGTCTGACAGCCTAGACTTTGCATTCCATGATTCCTGACAGCCTAGGATCATGCATTTGTCATTTATATTTTCAAGTCTAACAGCCCAAACTTTGCATTCCATGATTCTTGACAGCCTAGAATCATGCACTTGTCATTTACATTTTCAAGTCTGACAGCCCAAACTTTGCATTTCATGATTCCTGACAACTCAGGATCATGCATTTGTCATTTACATTTCCAAGTCTAACAACCCAGACTTTGTATTCATCAATCCTGACAGCTCAGGATCATGCATTTGTCATTTACATTTCCAAGTCTGAGAACTCAGATTTTGCATTCATCAATCCTAACAGTCTAGGATCATGCATTTGTCATTTATATTTTCGAGTCTGACAACCCAGACTTTGCATTCATCAATCCTGACAGTCCAGGATCATGCATTTCTCATTTACATTTCCAAGTCTGACAACCCAAACTTTGCATTCATCAATCTTGATAGCCTAGGATCATGCATTTGTCATTTACATTTTCAAGTCTGCTAACCCAAACTTTGCATTCCATGATTCCTGACAGCCCAGGATCATGCATTTGTTATTTACATTTTCAAGTCTGACAGCCCAGGATCATGCATTTGTTATTTACTTTTCCGAGTCTAATAGCTCAGGCTTTGCATTTCATGATTCTTGACAGTCCAGGATCATGCATTTTTTATTCACTTTTTCAAGTCTAACAGCCCAGATTTTGCATTCATTAATCTTGACAGTCCAAGATCATGCATTTGTTATTTACTTTTCCAAGTCTAACAGCCCAGACTTTGCATTCATCAATCTTGACAGCCTAGGATCATGCATTTGTCATTTACTTTTCCAAATCTGACAGCCCAAACTTTGCATTCCATGATTCCTAACAGCCTAGGATCATGCATTTGTTATTTACTTTTTCAAGTCTGACAGCCTAGACTTTGCATTCATCAATCTTGATAGTTCAGGATCATGTATTTGTTATTTACTTTTCCAAGTCTAACAGCCCAGACTTTGCATTCATCAATCCTGAAAGCCTAGGATCATGCATTTGTCATTTACTTTTCCAAGTCTGACAGCTTAGACTTTGCATTCCATGATTCCTAACAGCATAGGATCATACATTTGTCATTTAATTTTTCAAATCTGACAGCCCAAACTTTGCATTCATCAACCTTGGCAGCCCAAGGTCATGCATCTGTCCAATAGCCTGGTCGGCATCTATTTATTTACATTCAAGTTGGTAGCCTAACTTTGCATTCATCAACTTTCGTAGCCTAAGGTCTTACATCCGTCCAGCAGCTTGGTCGGCATTTGTTTATTTACATTTTCAAGTTGGTAGCCCAACTTTGCATTCATCAACCTTGGTAGCCCAAGGTTATGGATTCATCCAGCATACTGGTCGGCATTTGTTATTTACATTTTCAAGTTTGGCAGCTCAAACTTTACATTTATCAACCTTTGCAGCCCAAGGTCATGCATTCGTCCAGCAGCCTAGTTGGTATTTGTTATTTACATTTCAAAGTTTGGCAGCCCAAACTTTGCATTCATCAATCTTGGCAGCCCAAGGTCATGCATCCGTCCAGCAGCCTGGTCGGCATATATTTATTTATTTTTTCGAGTTTGGCAACCCAAAATTTGCATTCATCAACCTTGGCAGCCCAAGGTCATTGACAAGTGCAAAATTTGCCTAGATTCATTTATATATTAGATGGTATTTTTAGTATATTTTTGTTAAGTTATTATATTTTTTGACTTTGAATGACATGCTTTCATTTAGTAAGGTTTATTTTCCAGAATTAGGATTTTTGTATTAAAACTATTATTTGATGCATTTAATATCTATTTTTGCAGAAACATCAAGTAAGACCAAGAGCAAGGTGATAAAGTGAACAACAGAGGGCAAAAGAATGATCTTGATAGAAGAAAAGAACAAAGGGCAGAAGAATAGAAAAGTCAACAAAAATTCTAAAAAGAAGTCATGAAAAAGGTATCAGGACACTTAGAGGGACAACTCAGCAAAAATTCACACAAGTGGGACCAGAACATGCGATCTATGTCTGACGATACGCGGCTAACTCGCCGCGTATCGCTAGGCATGTATCGCATCCAACATGTCAAATTTCGGCTGTTGCAACTTGCTTCATTCCCCAGTTGTTCTTGTACACTTTTGAACTGTACCCATGTTTTGCAAGTTGAAGATTGCATTGGAAGAGCAAGTGGAGACTTTTAAGCCTTCAACTAGGGTTTTCATCATTCCAACTCATTAAATGTAAATTGCAAGTTGGAAAATGACTTGTAGTATCCATGTCTATAAATAGAAGTCATTTGTGAAGAGTTAGAGATATGCTAGGTTAGAGATTTTGTAGAGAATTGCTAGAATTCACTTAAGTCATAATAGAGATATTGTGAGTTAAGAGTGTTTCTATATTCAAAGACCCTTGTAGCAATTCTTGTGGAAGGAATACAAGTTCTTGAAGCCATTCCTATATTGAATAAGCTTTCTTTAACTTTGTATCATTCATTTATCTTGATTGCTATGGATGGATGTTGTCAATTCATATGTTTTGATATGGAAACAATTATGTTGAGCTAAATCCTTATTTCTAGGGTTTTGATGACACTAATGCATCTATATTAAGGCTTGTAGTTGGTTAACTTGCCATTTCTTGCTTGTGTTTCTTCAATTATTCAAGTGTTAATCTTTGTATATGAAAGGCCATCACATGCAAAGCATCCTAGTTATTAGGATACAATTAAGTTTGATCTTAATAATGGAAAGTGAATAATTGAACTTAAGTACTAACACATGTAAATAGTGTTATGCTTATGAGGACTTAATTAAGCAATTCATGCATACAACAGCAATTCTATCATGGTAGTAGATAGATTGAATCAATTCATTGTGAAAACAAGTTTTGATACAAATGGAATTGCACTCCTAAACAAGGCAAGCTCACTTTGGCAAGAGTTAATCTCTACACCTTAATTTAGATCATTAGTGACATCATTACCCTAGAACTTCTTCATTCATATTTTCTAAACAAAATTCTTGCATTCATACAAAATTTCTCCTAGTCTAGTAGATACTAGCAAAACTCACTTGTTCAAATTTATAATTGCTTAGATAATAAAGAAGGTGACAAAACTCTAGTAATTGCATATTAAGTGGTTCCTTGTGGGATTCGACCCTAATTTTCGTTACTACAACAACCCGTATACTTGCGGCAATAGTTGGAGATTAGGTTTTATTACTTGACCTTTGTGTATATTTGACTTACTTTTCTATACCTAATCTACACCACGTCAAGTTTTTGGCCGTTGCCGGGGAACCACGGCAATATTAGAGTAAAAACCAACTTTATTAATCTAAGTTTACTTTGTTCTATTAATCATTTTGATCCCTTGTTTTTGTAGTGCATGCATAGATCCTTGAGAATTTTGGTGCCATTTGATCCGAAAATCGAGAGAACCGCAAGAAAAGGCTAGGAGACAAGCTCAAAATCAAGCAAGGGTGGAGGAAATAATAGGAGATACTTCGGAGGTAAGATCACCAAGAGACACCATGGCCGAGGTAAATCCTAGAATTTTACGTGATTATGCTTTACCAGATAATACCAGTTCTCAAACAAGTATTTCACGACCACCGGTAAATACCAATAATTTTGAGCTCAAACCAGGCTTTAATTCAAATGTTAAGACAAGAGCAATTTGGAGGTAATGCAATGGAAGATCCCAACTCACACTTGGCAAGCTTTTTACAAATTTGTGATACAATTAAATATAATGGAGTAACGGATGATGCAATTAAATTAAGATTGTTTCCATTTTCACTAAGGGACAAAGCAAAACAATGGCTTGATTCTTATGCGCCTAATACTTTCACCACTTGGGCCGAATTATCCGAGCATTCTTGAATAAATACTTTCCACCAGGAAAAACTGCACGATTGAGAATGGACATAACCTAGTTTTACCCAAAGCGAAGGAGAATCATTATATGAGGCATGGGAAAGATTCAAAGAACTATTAAGAAGATGCCCTCACCATGGCCTCCTCGGACTGGTTAATTGTACAGACATTCTATAATGGACTTAATTACCCCACAAAAATAAATATTGATGCAGCTGCAGGTGGAGCACTTATGGGGAAATCGACCGAAGAAGCTCAAGCGTTAATTGAAGATATGGCGTCAAATCACTACCAATGGGCAAATGAAAGAGGTAACTCTAAAAGAGTTGCAGGTATGTATGAACTTGATGCCATTAGTATGTTAAGTGCTAAAGTTGATTCGGTTTTTAACATGCTTAACAAATCAAATGGTTCTAGCTCTCATGTAAGTGTTGCATGTTGTACTTCTTGTGGTGGAAATCATGATGCAAGTGAATGTTATGAGCAAGTACAATATGTTAACAATTACAATCGTCCATCTCAAGGTAATCCTTATTCTAATACTTATAATCAGGGATGGAGAAATCACCCTAATTTTGGGTGGAAAGAACAAAACCCGCTAATCCACTAGGTTTTCCTTCACGTAATAATGCTTCCTGAATCTAAATCTTCTTTGGAATTAGCAATGGAAAAGTTTGTTAATGATACTCATGAAAGATTTCATAAACATGATGTAGAAAATTCAGAAAGGTTTAGAAAGTTAGAAGGAAAAATGGATACAAGATTTAGAGAGCTTGACTTCAAAATAGGGCAATTAGCGAAAATATGAACACTAGGAATCCGGGGGAATTACCAAGCAAAACAGAAATAAATCCCTAGAGAACATGTTCAAGCAATTACCCTTAGAAGTGGAAAAGAGTTAAATGAACCAAGTGTTGAGATAGGAAAAGAAATTGAGAAAAATAAGGAAGAAAAGGAAAAAGGAATAGAACTTGAGGAAAAAGAACGGAATGAATCCATTGAATCGGTTCCTATTCCACCTAAAGTCCCATTCCCACAAAGATTGAAAAATGAAAGACTTGATAAAGAATTTGAAAAGTTTACTAAGGGTCTTAAGCAACTTCACATTAACATTCCTTTTGTGGATTATATCTTGCAGGTTCCAAAATATGCAAAATTTCTCAAAGATTTGATGTCAAGGAAGAGAAAGTTGCATGATTATGAAACCATAGCTTTAACGGAGGAATGTAGCGCACAGAATTCAAAACAAGTTGCCTCCTAAATTGAAAGATCCCGGTAGCTTCTCAATTCCATGTACAATTGGTAAGGTAGATTTTTCAAAAGCTTTGTGCGACTTGGGGGCTAGTGTTTCATTAATTCCTTTATCAGTTGCAAGACAATTAGAATTAAATGAGCTAAAAAGTACCAATATTACCTTGCAATTAGTAGATAGGTCTATTAGACATCCATTAGGAATGTTAGAAAATGTGTTGATCAAAGTACAAAAATTTTACATTCCAGTAGATTTTGTGGTGTTAGACATGGAAGAAGATATTCTATGCCAATTATTCTTGGTAGACCATTTTTAGCTACTGCAGGTACTATTATTGATGTAAAAAATAGGGAAGCTCAAATTCCAAGTGGGAGATGAGGAAATAGAGTTTAATTTGAACGAAATGGAAAGATTTCCTTCTTTCACTAATCAAGTCTATTCAATCATAACAGAAGAGGATTCAATCCAAGAAGACACACAAGTCTATCTTGGAGACGATGCTCTGGAAATTTGTTTGTCTTTGGCAGGAAAACTCATTGAAGAAAATGAATGAAATTGAAGAAGTAGCAAATTACTTGAATGATCAAGTGCCTTACAAAAGGAAAGATGTCTTCGAGGGACCTTGGACCAAGCAAAGAAATTCCACCAACTTCAATTGAACAAGCACCAAAATTGGAGCTTAAACCACTTCCTAGCCACCTCAGGTATGTATTTCTTGGAGAGAATGAAACATTACCTGTTATTGTTAATGCTAACCTTGATCGTGAGCAGCTAGACAAATTACTAAGAGTACTAAGGCAGCATAAAAGGCAATAGGATGGACTATTTCTGACTTAAAAGGAATAAGTCCCTCCGTATGCATGCATCGCATTCTATTGGAGGAAAATTGCAAACCCGTTGTAGAAATGCAAAGGAGACTTAATCCAAACATGAAAGAGGTGGTAAGAAAAGAAATTCTCAAGTGGCTCGATGCAGGTATTATCTTCCCTATCTCTGATAGTGCATGGATTAGTCCAATACATGTGGTACCAAAGAAAGGTGGAATGACTATCATAACTAGGGAAAAATGATGAACAAATTCCATCTAGGAATCATTAATGGTTGGAGAGTGTGTATAGATTATAGGAAATTAAATGCAGCAACTAGAAAAGACCACTTTCCTTTACCATTTCTTGATCAAATGATAGAAAGAGTAGCCGGACATGAGTATTATTGTTTTCTTGATGGCTATTCTGGTTATAATCAAATTGCCATAGCACCCGAGGACCAGGAAAAAACAACTTTTACGTGTCCATATGGTACATTTGCATTTAGAAGAATGCCATTTGGTTTGTGTAATGCACCTGCTACTTTTCAACGTTTGATGATGGCATTATTTTCAGATTATATTGAAAAGATTATGGAAATATTTATGGATGACTTTTCAGTGTTTGGTTCATCTTATGATAAATGTTTGCATAATCTTGAACTAGTTTTGCAAAGGTGTGAACAAACTAACCTTGTTCTTAATTGGGAAAAATGTCATTTCATGGTTAGAGAAGGAATAGTCTTGGGGCACAAAATTTCCACTAATGGAATTGAAGTAGATAAAGCAAAAATTGAAACAATTGAACAATTGCCCCCACCAAGTAACATAAAAGGGATACGAAGTTTTCTTGGACATGCAGGCTTCTATAGGAGATTCATCAAAGATTTCTCAAAAATAGCAAAGCCATTGTGTGATTTATTATGCAAAGAAACCCCTTTTAATTTTGATGATAGATGCTTGGATGCTTTCACAAGATTGAAGAAAGAATTAGTGTCAGCTCCTATCATTACTTCACCGGATTGGTCACTACCATTTGAATTGATGTGTGATGCAAGTGACTATGTGGTTGGAGCAGTTTTAGGACAAAGAAAAGACAAAAAGTTGCATGTTATCTCTTATGCTAGCAAGGTTTTGAATGATGCACAAATTAACTATGCAACTACCGAGAAAGAATTATTGGCAGTTATTTTTGCATTAGATAAATTTAGATCTTATCTAATAGGATCTAAAGTGATTGTATATACAGATCATGCAGCTCTTAAATATTTGTTAAATAAAAAGGATGCAAAACCCAGGCTAATTAGATGGATTTTATTATTGCAGGAATTTGATTTGGAGATTAAAGACAAAAAGGGATCCGAAAATGCAGTAGCGGACCATTTATCAAGACTTGAGTACATTCCCTACCAACAATCAAGTTCCAATCAAAGATGATTTTCTGGACGAATGGGTAATGGCTATTACACAATCTCCATGGTATGCCGATATTGTAAATTATATAGTAGGAGGTGTAATACCTAAGGATTTAAATCATCATAAAAAGAAAAAGTTCATGCATGATGTTAAAAGTTATTTTTGGATTGAACCACTTTTGTATAAACATTGTGCGAATGGCATGATAAGAAGATGTGTAGCCGAAAATGAAGTAAATGGCATTTTATATCATTGTCATAATTTAGAAACCGGAGGGACATTTTAGCACATCTAAAACGGTAGCTAAAATATGGCAATCGGGATTTTATTGGCCTTCTATGTATCATGATGCTAGAGAATATGTAAAACAATGTGATACATGTCAAAGAACCGGTAACATCTCTAGAAAACAAGAAATGCCACTTACTACATTTATGGAAGTGGAATTATTTGATGTTTGGGGAATTGATTTTATGGGACCATTTCCTAGTTCTTTTAATAATTAGTACATCTTAGTTGCAGTTGATTATGTCTCTAAATGGGTGGAAGCCATTGCTTCACCTACCAATGACTTCTAAAGTTGTACTTAGATTCCTTAAAAAGAACATTTTCACAAGGTTTGGAGTCCCAAAGGCAATCGTGAGTGATGAAGGTAAACATTTTTGTAATAAGCAAGTTGACTCACTCTTGTCAAAGTATGGTTGCAGGCACAAAACTTCATTACCCTATCATCCTCAAGCAAACGGACAAGCCGAATTAGCTAATCGGGAAGTTAAAGCTCATATTGGAGAAAACGGTGAATAAATCAAGAAAAGATTGGGCAAGGAAGCTCGATGATGCTTTATGGGCATATAGAACAGCCTATAAAACACCATTGGGAATGTCTCCATATCAGCTAGTTTTTGGGAAAGCATGCCACCTTCCGGTAGAAATTGAATATAAATCATATTGGGCCATAAAGTCTATTAATTGTGATTTAAATCTTGCAGGTAGGAAGCGGTTGTTGGAGTTAAGTGAATTAGAGGAATTCTGACTCAATTCATATGAGAATGCCAAGATGTACAAGGAAAAAGTCAAATTTTGGCATGACAAGCACATAACTCCAAAGCAATTTGAGGTAGGTCAAAAGGTATTATTATTCAATTCAAGGCTCAAATTGTTTCCCAGAAAATTGAGATCTAGATGGTCGGGACCCTATTGAAGTAACCAAAGTCTTCCCATATGGAGAAGGTTGAGGTGGTGAACCAAAGTGGAAAACACTTCAAGGTCAATGGTCAAAGGTTAAAACTCTACCTCTCCGGACAATTGGTGCCTAAGGGAGCAATTTATTTTTTAGGAGAAGCCAATTCATGAACAAAGAAAGGATAAAAGTCAAGCTTTCGACTATAACTAAAGCGCTTGTTGGGAGGCAACCCAATGTTTTTGGTATTTTAAGTTGCTTTAGTGTGATTTATGTTTTAAGTGTGTTTTGTAGTTAGTTTGTTTGGTTATTTAGTTTGAATTTGAATTTGAAACATTTTGATGCAATCTATGAAGTTTCATGTTTAAATTTGGATGTTTAATGCCAAATTTCCATATCTCTTGTGTTTTGAAGGTACAATTGGCTTAAACATCTTAGTTTTATCATTTTAGATATGTTTGAAAGGGTTTGGAGGTTTATATGAATAAGTAAAACCAAATTGAAGCATTGAATTTCAAAGTACTATTCCATTAGTTACTATTCATAAGAAAATTTTGATTAAGGACAATGACGCTCATTTTGCAATTCATGAAATTTTGATGTATCAAATAGTTTTGAGCAACTTAGTTTTATCAATTGAAACTTGAACAAAATGATTTTGAAGTTCAAAAATATGATAAAAATCAAATTGAGCTTTTTGAGGAAAAAGTAACTATTCCATTGGACTATGGAACTTCAAAAGAAACTCTTTATGGTTTTGTTCATAAGTTGAAAACTTTAATGTTTTTGATGCATAAAAGCATGTGGACAACTTTTCTTTCATCATTAATGCATGTTAGCAACATTAAGATAGTCAAAAACATGAAATCAAAAACTTTGGTTTTAGGGATTTAACATGAAACTCAAGTTGCAGAAATTTTGTGAAGCTATTTTGAATCACTCCTCATTTGCTGAATGATCATGTTATTATTGAATGTAAAGCATGTGTCAAATTATGAAAGATGTGTTTACATGTTTATAAAAGTTTGGCCAAAAAGAAGAAGCATAAATGGAACAAATTTGCTCATGAAAATGGCTGAAAAACCAACCTAAATATCAGAAATAGAACCACATATGCATCACAGTGATATGCGAGTTGCAGACGTGTATCACTAGCTGGGTATAAGGTTTTGGGAAGTGTGGACGATACGTGTCAACAGTGATACACGAGTGGCAGCTGCGTATCGTAGCCGCGTATCAGGTTCTGGGAGGTGTGGACGATATGCGTCAATAGTGATACGCGAATGGTAGACGCGTATCCCAGCCGCGTATCAGATTCTGGGAGGTATAGCAGATACGCGTCAACAGCAATACGCGGGAAACAAGGCGCGGATCACTTGAAAATTTTGGCAAATACCAGAGGCACGAATAGGTATTCTTCTTTCCTCTTTTCTGCAAATCTACTTCAATTCCCCATCCCAACTCCATCTACATCCCTTCTCCTTCAATTTATCCACAAAACCTCACCATAAACACCACAAACAACACACGCTAGTCAAGAATCTCCATCAAATCTGCACAAAAAGGGGACAAATCCACAAAAATTCTCCAAGAACCCTAATCCCCCTTTTCACTGTGGTGTCAAATCAACTCCATTCGTGGACAAATTTCCACCTTTGACACATCATTGAAGCATTTGCATCACATTCAAGGTAATTTTTCATCATTACAATTCAAGTTAAAATCTTCAATTTTCACTTTCATATTATATGCGAAAAATTATAGACATTGAATTTGTCTTATACTATGCTAATTTTAAAAATGTAGATGCCTTATTTGCACTAGCTTGAGCATGGGTAACACTTGTGTAGAGGAATGTGGAGCATGAACATGTGACTTTTGAATAGAACAGTGAATTTTTTGATGAAATAAGAAGGATGAAATCACTATATTCATGTGAATGGAACTAAGGCTTAATTCTTTCATAAAAGGACATTGTTAGCATGTACAAAGAGTAAAATCAAGCTACATTAAGTTAGCATGTCCAAATTGACAGGGGTAAATTCAAAGAGGAACAAAGGCAATCATCCTAAACCAAATTGGAGTAAGTGAGGATATTGTGAACACTAATGCATAAAGGGAAGACAAGATGAAAAACTACCATGAAGATAAGGCCACATTTTAAGGATGAGAAGTAGGGTGATAAAAGAAAGGGGTAGATGACATACTAAGATGCATGCTAACTTGAAGAAAATTATAAGCAATAACAAGGCTTGCTTACATTCTTTACTCATGAGCTAAACGTTTATTGTTGTTTTTAATAGAAAAATGTCTCGAAGACGCGGTAGAGCATGGATTGCACAACAAGAAGAGGAGGAGCCCGTACCCCAATTCGACACTCGGCGTTTCACATCCTTAGAGAATGAAGAATGGTACAACGCCTGAGTACAAAAATAATTGATCAAAGAGAAAAGCTTGGACAATGAGGTGGACCAATTCTTCCAAATCAGTGCCCTATTTGCACGAATGGAATGGGATCCAATCCTAAATCTACTGGAGCTAATCTACCCAAATTTGGTGCGTGAATTTTATGCCAACATTGATGACAAGGAAGGACATAGCGCATCTTACTTACAAACCAGGGTCAAGGGCAAAAGGATTGTGTTGCTTTGGTCCTGGATTGCGGAGATGATCCATTGTAGAAATGAGGGGATGGACGTAGACAACGAAAAGGAATTCAAGTGGGACGATCAAACATGGAACATTCAAGAAGCCAAAAGACGGTTCAGGGACCAAGATGAAGTAACTTGCCATGGCGATTATGAACAGACCGGCATCTTTACCAAACGGTTTGACAATGTTTATCATATTTGTATTTTCATACTTGCTCATAATGTTATGCCTAAAAGAAGTAGCAAAAATGAAGTTAGGAATGTCAACTTGTATTTGTTGGATAAAATGGTACATGGACAAGGAAACGACCTTCGTTGAATTCCTTTGCCTGGTATCATTATCAGTTACATGCACACTATTGCGCGAGCTCGGGTTCCAGAAACTTGTTTTGGTTTTCCCAGGTTATTGACTAGGGTCTTTGAGTTCTACGAAGTCAACACTCAAGGAGAGGCCCCCCAATTAATTCCCAAAGCAGACATCATCACCATCTCCTGTAACACCCTAGAAATTCATGCAAAACCATTTATTTTGTATTATGTCCATTAGGAAAAAAAAAAAGAGAAAAGGGCCGAAATTAGTTAAGGAGAAATAAGGAAATGATTTTCTATTTTTACTAGCATGTTGTACCATTTCCCTTAGGAGTTGTACCTAGAAGTCTTGCAAGATTAATCATAGGATAAATGACAAAATTCTCTTCTAATTACCATTAGCCAAGTGGAGTCTACAATGGCAAGAAAGTCAATCTCTACTCTTGCTTTTGTCTTTCTTTGATTGGTCCAAGTTTTGCCCAATTCTTTCTCTATTTCTTTTTCTTCACTTAGTTATTTTTTCTCTCTTTTCTTTCACTTCTTGGCCGGCTCTCTTCTTCTCTCTTTTCTCTTCATTTGCTTCATTTTCTTAGAGCTTTTTACTTCCATTTGATCACTTTTCATCCATAGAAAGTGAGTTAATCTTCCTCCTAAGCAAAGATCTTGCCTTATTAAAGGTATTCACCAAGAACTTCTCTTATTATTTCAAGTATAAAATTGTAGTTTTGTAGCTTTTAAACCATGTCTCTATTGTTAAGTATGATTTATTTAAGCCATGAAATATGAAGTTTTATTCCATGAATATGAGGTTTATGGACTTGTATGACTTGTAGATAGTGATTTAAACTTGAAATGACATGAATTAAGGATGATTTGGTTGAAGAACCTTGGAGTAGTTTATGTGTTTTTGTGATAAATTTGGGTGAAATTGAAGTGATTTTGATGTGAAATTGGTAGAACTATGTGAGATTGGGTTGTTTGGTTGTTTTCCTTGTAGGTTAAAAATTTTGGGTTAGTCCGATTATAGGGGAAACGCTGTCGAAATTTCGGTAAAACCTAAGAAATAAAAGTGATTAGGCTATGATTTAAAGCTTCTATAAGCTGTAATTTAGTGATTAGAATGTGCAGAAATTTCCGTAGACGAGCTATTAGTGAATTGAACCTTTCCGAGTAAAACCCTAGAGAGTTAGAAAATCCTAATTTTGAAAACCCTAAACTCCAAAACCCTAGAAATTAAACCCTAGAAAGACATAGGGTATTTCTCGAATTTTCTTATCGAATTGCTTAGATTTTAGTCGGGTTTTTATACGACTATTTTCTCTTGAATTTCCGGATCCGGAAGTGAGACCCGACCATATTACGAAATCTTTTCTTAGGCACTTCAGGTGAGTGTTTTATGTGTGCATGATGCATGAAATGCCATGTTATACTTGACATTATTATTTAATGAAATGTGTTACTTGAGGAAAGATGTGTACTTTATCGCATCTATTCCGCAATGTGTTACATGCTTTCACTATTAAATGTGTTATTTGTGTTTTAGACTTCCGTGACTAACTTCACCGTTACTTCACGGTTAGTCAACTCAGTCATAATTGGGAGGTCATAAGGTGCTGGGTGTTTTAGGGCGTGTTGTTCTTTCCCGATTGAGTTGAATTCCTCAAAGAGGCCAACTCCGGATTGAACTTTCTTGCGTGTTGGCCCTCCAAGGTCGAGATTACTCCCTGAATGTGGTAGCCTGTACGGAGGTTATAAGGTGAACGGTGGTTAGGGTTCTTGCTTGTTAATACTGGCATGACCTATGGCGAGGACCTGAGCTATTATCTCGGTCCCAAAGTCTTGGTTACATGTTCAGTGCTTGCTACTTCTGCGGTTGAGCTTACTCCCGTAGTTGAGCCCCGTATCCACCATTGACTACTTGTTAAATAAATTGTTCATATATTATTTATTTAACTTATCAAAATTTTTATTGAATAAAATCACATTTTACTGGTATGGTTGCATGACTTGAGCACTCACTGGGCTATTATAGCTCATCCCGTTTATTTGTTTTCTTTAACCAGGTTTCCAAAAATACTAAAGCTGGAAAAGCTAATTTTGGACGTTGTACATGTTCTGTTTCATGTATTTTGATAGCCACTTGTTTAGGACTATTCTTGTAAATACTATGTGAATTTTAGTGTGTAAAATATATTATGTATATTTGTCCTTTCAAATAAATTTATAAATGTGTTTTATTTTGTATTAAGTATGTTTGTAGGTATTGCGCGAGTGCGTGTTTGAGTCCTGGCGAGAACTAGGCAAGCATTCCGCTAAGCCCTTTGGTGCGCCTCTGGGTAAGGTGGGCCTGTCACATCTCCTACCTCCGTCGTCTTCATTTGAAAGATCCAAGCGTATTGCAGCAAATTCCAGGACAGCAAGCGGAAGCACAACCCGGGGAACATCAGGAGGACGTTGAGGAATCATCCTATCATGCCGGGCCTTCATCCTCTACCCAAGCCGGCCCTCTACCATAGCTCCTCCAAGGCGACGTACAACTCAATGGTAGCAATTGATGGAAGAAATGCAACACATTAGAAATGACCAAAGAGAAGCCTTCCAATCCATCACTCAACGGCTTGACACCATAGACGGATGACTACACACCTTGGAGCAACCATGGAGCAGCCAACATGATCAACCTCCTTCTTCTTAGTCATTAGAATATTTTCTTTAGTGTTTTGTTAAAAAACAATTTCAGTTAACTTTGTCATTTCCTAGTAAGATGTTACATTAACTAATATATTTTTATTTGGCATTATTCATATCAGTGACCTACTCAAGGACTGTGATAGCTTATTCGAACTACTCAGACCTATATATAAGGGAGTTTTAATTGCTTTCATACTTTCATGTCTCTCTTTTGTTTCATTTCTCTCACATTAAGGATAATGTGCAAGCTAAGTGTGGGGGGAATAAGGTTATGAGAGTTATATTCACTTATTTGAATTGAAAGAACATAGCAGGTGGTGAAAAGTTGATTGGGAAGTTGAAATGTGCTTATGTTTGACAGGGAGTTAAATTTTTTTTTTTTAGGGAAAACTCCGTCAAAATTTTTCAAAAAATTTATTTCAACTTACTTTATTCACATGATTCCAAAGTTTGGAAAGCTATCATAATCTTCATGACTTAATTTGGTTTTAAGCAAAAAGTTAGCTTGTCAAAATCTTCTAGTTGTTGAAAAACTTACATGTAGTCTTTTGAAATAGTTTGATCCATATAAAAAGTAGTAGTTATTATGTGATAAACATTCTTGTTTTGAGGAAAGTATCCTAAGAGAAGAAGAAGTAATTATGCCTAAAAGGACACAAGTTTATAGCAAGCTTCTTTTCTTTATTCGGTCTTACAAACAAAGCAAGGAATATAGAAGGTTAAGGGGTCAAAATGCTTTATGATTATTTGTTTAAGAGGGAAAATAATCAGAAAAAAGAAGAAGAAATGAAGAAAACAATTACTATCAAGTACTTGGTAACCGAGAATCTTCATCTAAAAATGTCAATTTTTGCGTCAAACGGTATTTAGAAAAATAAAAAGCAAAAGCAACTTGAGAGTGGAAATTATTAAGTAACCGGGGGTCTTCATCAAAAAATGTTGATCTTTGCATAAAAAGATGATTTGTAACTCTTAAGAAAGCAATTGAACAAAATAAAAAGTAAATGAAGTGTTGAGTAACCGAGGATCTTCATCTAAAAATATCGATCTTCGCATAAAAAGACAACTTCATAATATGACAACCGCATGTGAACTCTCCCTCTTTTATGGCATAATCATAAGGTGTAAAGATTACTTGATCAACTATATGCATTGTTGTTTGTAAAACTTAGTAAGGCAAAGAAATTTACTCCAAACAAGTGAAAATTATGGTATAATTATTTTTCCTTCAATTAGTAATATGAGTACTAGAACAACAAGATGTCACATAAAAATTATTTACTTGCATAATTTTGGACGAAACTATTTGAAGAGCCTACATGAATTATGTAACATCCCGCGTCTGGGCTGGCCGAATAACTTTTGAGCTTTTAAACCACGGGCTCAAAATGCTTAAGCCAAGTTATTTAGTAGCCCAAACGTAGGATGTTATATACTATACATTTTTTCTTTCTCCCACCGATGTGGGATATGACAAATTATCTCACGAATTGAATCATTATTTTGATCTCTTAATTTTCTAATTGCCTGAGGACAAGCAATAATTCAAGTGTGGGGGAGTTTGACAAGTGCAAAATTTGCCTAGATTCATATATATATTAGATGGTATTTTTAGTATATTTTTGTTAAGTTATTATATTTTTTGACTTTGAATGACATGTTTTCATTTAGTAAGGTTTATTTTCTAGAATTAGGATTTTGGCATTAAAACTATTATTTTGATGCATTTAATATCTATTTTTGCAGAAACATCAAGTAAGACCAAGAACAAGGTGATAAAGTGAACAAAAGAGGGCAAAAGAATGATCTTGATAGAAGAAAAGAACAAAGGGAGGAAAAATAGAAAAGTCAACAAAAATTCTAAAAGAAGTCATGAAAAAGGTACTAGGACACTTAGAGGGACAACTCAGCAAAAATTCACACAAGTGGGACTAGAACATGCGATCTGCGTCTGACGATACACGGCTAACCCGCTGCGTATCGCTAGGTGTGTATTGCATCCAACTTGCCAAATTTCGGCTATTGCAACTTGCTTCATTCTCAAGCTATTTGATACGTGCGTGGTAGCACCCGTTTTAAACTTGGAAGCTTCATCAATGTCAATTTGTGTGATTTGATTGATTCTACAAAGAGACTTGTGTTTTCAACCATTCTTGAGTTTGGAGAATCTGTGGACCAATCGAGAAAATTGGACTTGAAGATTGAGTTTTGGTTTTGGATTAAACATGCATTCAAAAAAAGGCCCAAAAAATAGTATATGGTCCAAAGATGATGCACACAAGTTGGTTACGTTTGATGGACCCAAGTTGAAGGCCTTAAAAATGCAAGATTGAAGTCCAATGGAGTCCAAGGAGGAATGACCAAGTCCATTTATTATTTTATGGCGAATTTCTTTTTATTTTTTTAGAAGTTTAGCTTTTATTCAGTTTCCTAAGTAGTTTACAAGTTGTAATCCTTAAGTAATTACCTATTGTGTTAGGATACAACTTAAGTTAACTTTCTAGACTATTCTAGCATGTTTTTAGGTTACTTTTGTAAGCCTATAAATAGGCCAAAAATGTGTTACGAATTTTATGATGATTTTTGTGATTAATAAACTTTGAGTTTTCTCTTTTAGAGAGCTTTGTCTTGGTTTCTTGGATTAGAACCAACTCTTGGTCTTATTGGAGTGATTCCATGGCGACCATTCTCCTAGCTTAGAATTTTCTTCTTGTTTTGATTAAGTCCTTAGAATAAAATTTGGTTAGACGAATGAACTCGCTCATATCGGTCTAGCAAAGTTTATCCTTTGGTTCAAGATTTCTACAAGGGTAAATTCAAGGCGACCAATCTCCACGTTTAGGTTGCTTTGGTTTACGAATCAAAGTGGGTCTAAAGTTCAACGAGGTTGTTTCTTTTGAAGATAATTTGGTTCCAATCTCAGCGAGGATTTGGATTAAATTGTCGCCTGATTCTTCAAGACGATCTTTGGGGTGATATTCCTGTGATATACTAAAGGGGCCGCCCCCGATCGTATCAAGTGGTATCAGAGCTTTAGGCATCTTGAAAAAATCAGGTTTTTGTGTCTAACCCACTTAGGTATATCCTTTTATTGTCAATCCGCTTGAATGTTTGTTTTTAAATTTTGTTTTGTTGTCCTTGGTTCAAGATTTGATTTTTTTCTTGAATCAAAGTTGTGTTCTTTTGTGATTTGATTTCCCAAAAAAAAAAAAAAATTCATACTGTTCATCGTCACTGTTACGTACTATAGCATTACTGTTCATGCGGTGTACTGTTCGCGCTAGGGTTTACTGTTCACGGTAGTACTGTTCACCCAGATTTTTTTTTAAAAAAAGAAATTTTCCTTTTTTTTTTGTTTGTTTTGTGAGTTATTTTTGTGTTAGTTGAAAAAAAAAAGGAAAGAGAAGGAAAAAGAAGGAAAAAGGAGAAAAAGGGAAAGAAGAGAAAAAGGAAGGGAAGGAGAAAAAAAAGGAAAGAGAGGGAAAAAAAGGAAGAAAAAAAAAAAGGAAGGAGAGGAAAAAGGCAAGTGTTTTTAGAGATAGTAAAAGCCTAAATTGAGTAAAAAAATATTTTGTATTATTTCTAACAATTTTTGTAGGTTGCATCATGGAGGAATTTCTTAAAGAATTTAAGCAGGAATTCAATATAACCATGGATTCTCTATTTGATCGTTGGGAAGCTGAAGGATTGATTTGCAAAAAGAGAAGTTCCAATTTTACCTCTTCCAAGAAGTTTGTTTATGATGGCTATGGTTCTAAAAGTGTTTCTTCAAAGAAGATGGAGCGTCCATCGCCTTCAAAGCCCACTCAAAAACCACATGTTGAATCGAAAGAGGAAGATTTAAAGAAGCATGGCAATACTACTACGAGTGAATTTGTAGAAAAGTGGATGGCAGACTATGAAGCTTTGGTCACACAACAAAAGAAAGAGAAAGCTTGTAAAATTGAAAAGGAAGAAGTGCCACCTATGGAGGAGCCTAACATTCAAGAGTCACCAATGGAGGAGCATATTGAGGATCCATATGAAGCACCATTGGAGGAGTCAATGGAAGAGGAAGCCACCAAGTGTTGAACCACCACATCTTGAGATCGTGCCCTATTCTTCATTTACCTTGGGCGACGATTCGAGGACGAATCGTTTCGAAGAGAGGGAGTTTGATACGTGCGTGGTAGCACCCGTTTTAAACTTGGAAGCTTCAATCAATGATATTTGTCAATTTGTGTGATTTGATTGATTCTACAAGGAGTCTTGTGTTTTCAACCATTCTTGAGTTTGGAGAATCCGTGGACCAATCGAGAAAATTGGACTTGAAGATTGAGTTTTGGTTTTGGATTAAACATGCATTCAAAAAAAGGCCCAAAAAATAGTATATGATCCAAAGATGATGCACACAAGTTGGTTACGTTTGATGGACCCAAGTTGAAGGCCTTAAAAATGCAAGATTGAAGTCCAATGGAGTCCAAGGAGGAATGACCAAGTCCATTTATTATTTTATGGCGAATTTCTTTTTATTTTTTTAGAAGTTTAGCTTTTATTCAAGTTTCCTAAGTAGTTTACAAGTTGTAATCCTTAAGTAATTACCTATTGTGTTAGGATACAACTTAAGTTAACTTTCTAGACTATTCTAGCATGTTTTTAGGTTACTTTTGTAAGCCTATAAATAGGCCAAAAATGTGTTACAAATTTTATGATGATTTTTGTGATTAATAAAATTTGAGTTTTCTCTTTTAGAGAGCTTTGTCTTTGGTTTCTTGGATTAGAACCAACTCTTTGGTCTTATTGGAGTGATTCCATGGCGACCATTCTCCTAGCTTAGAATTTTTTTCTTGTTTTGATTAAGTCCATAGAATAAATTTGATTAGACGAATGAACTCGCTCATATCGGTCTAGCAAAGTTTATCCTTTGGTTCAAGATTTCTACAAGGGTTAAATTCAAGGCAACCAATCTCCACGTTTAGGTTGCTCTGGTTTATGAATCAAAGTGGGTCTAAAGTTCAACGAGGTTGTTTCTTTTGAAGATAATTTGGTCCAATTCAGCGGGAGGATTTGGATTAAATTGTCGCCTGATTCTTCAAGATGATCTTTGGGGAGATATTCTTGTGATATACAAAAGGGGTCACCCCCGATCGTATCACTGTTCGTGTACACATTTGAACTGTACCCAGATTTTGCAAGTTGAAGATTGCATTGGAAGAGCAAGTGGAAACTTTTAAGCCTTCAACTAGGTTTTTCATCATTCCAACTCATTAAATGTAACTTGCAAGTTGGAAAATGACTTGTAGTATCCATGTCTATAAATAGAAGTCATTTGTGAAGAGTTAGAGATATACTAAGTTAGAGATTTTGTAGAGAATTGCTAGAATTCACTTAAGTCATAATAGAGATATTGTGAGTTAAGATTGTTTCTATATTCAAAGACCCTTGTAGCAATTCGCGTGAAGGGAATACAAGTTCTTGAAGCCATTCCTATATTGAATAAGCTTTCTTTAACTTTGTATCATTCATTTATCTTGATTGCTATGGATGGATGTTGTCAATTCATATGTTTTGATATGGAAACAATTATGTTGAGCTAAATCCTTATTTCTAGGGTTTTGATGAAACTAATGCATCTATATTAAGGCTTATAGTCAGTTAACTTGCCATTTCTTGCTTGTGTCTTTTCAATTATTCAAGTGTTCATCTTTGTATATGAAAGGCCATCACATGCAAAGCATCATAGTTATTAGGATACAATTAAGTTTGATCTTAATAATGGAAAGTGAATAAATTGAACTTAAGTATCAACACATGAGAATAGTGTTATGCTTAGGAGGACTTAATTAAGCAATTCATGCATGCAACATCAATTCTATCACGGTAGTAGATAGATTGAATCAATTCATTGGGAAAACAAGTTTTGATACAAATGGAATTACACTCCTAAAACAAGGCAAGCTCACTTTGGCAAGAGTTAATCTCTGCGCCTTAATTTCAATCATTAGTGACATCATTACCCCAGAACTTCTTCATTCATATTTTCTACACAAAATTCTTGCATTCATACAAAATTTCCCCTAGTCTAGTAGATACTAGCAAAACTCACTTGTTCAAATTGATGATTGCTTAGATAATAAAGAAGGTGGCAAAACTCTAGTAATTGCATATTAAAGTTGTTCCTTGTAGGATTCGACCCTAATTTCCGTACTACAATAACCCGTATACTTGCGGAAATATTTGGAGATTAAGTTTTATTTCTTGACCTTTATGGATATTTGACTTACTTTTATATATCGAATCTGCAGAACGTCAGTCATGCATCCGCTCAACAACCTGGTCAACATCTCTGTATTTACATTTTCGATGGTAGTCCAAACATTGCATTTAGCTTATCAGTATTTATTTTGTCCAGCAACCTAGCATTATTTTTGGTCTATTAGTTTAAGCATTTTATTTTGTCTTGCAGTGATTACCGCTTTGGGTTATTTTAGTTTAGCAGTTCAAATGTTGCATTTCTTTCTTTATTTTGATCACAAGTTTTGAAAAATTGGAATCCTTGTGTTCTCATGTGCAGTTGTGCCTCACATCCACAGGTCACTTACATCTGAACTACGTTTGACCTGATTCCCTTCATCGGAATACGTAAGCAGCTCCTAGGGAGCTCGATCACATTTTTCCTATATTCTTTGGTGATGTATATCCTTCGAACTATACCAAAGAAACTCTAGGAAAGTGCACCTATCGCTCTGTAGTATAGTATACAAGAGCACTGAATATCGTCCCACAAGGATTGGCAAATTCTAGTATTTACTTGAGTTCTATTATCTAACCTAATGAACGCAATTGGACTATTAAAGTAAGAAACCAAGGAAAATCTTATCTAATCCACTAGAGTCAAAAGGGAACGATAAAGGAGAGTGAGAAGTAACAAGAAGAATGACAAAATAAGTCTAGACACGGTATCCCCCAATTGCCTAATCAATGAACCAATTTCGGACTAATGCTATTACTGAAACTTGAATTGAACCCAAAGTCCCAAAATTAGACCGTAACCTTTCTCAAGAGAAACAATCTCTATCCTCTTAGTTGGTCAATTGGAATCTCCTCACAATTAACACCCCAATTAGAAGCTTTAGGATTAATGGACTCTAATTCATTAAGTCTTTTCCAACACTTAACAATTGGGAGCAATTCATGGAACCCTATCTCTAGTGGTTCATTCAAATTGCCTTAATTTGTGAAGTGGTCTATTCACATGTGCAATCTCTCGATATACCCATACAAAACCAACCATAGAATCAAGGATGCATGCAAAATCCCAATCCCATTAGACATGAAAAATCACAAATTAACCCAAATCAAGAGAGTAATTAGCATAAACCAACAATCAATCCATTAATTACACAAATGGATTCAACCAAATCTAGACTACTAATGATTACCCAATAAGAATCAAAGAAACTACATTAATTAACAAAGAGAAAATGTAAAAGCTCATTCTAATTGAATTTCTTCAATCTCCTTTTGATCAATTTTTTGCAATTTCTTCTAGGTGGAGAAGATGCAAGCTTTTTTCGTCCCTTGAAGCTTCTTCCTCTTCTCCCTTTTCTATCTCCTTCAAGGAGCTCCCCTTCTTCTCTTTTTTCTTTCTAAGAACCCTAGGAGACAGATGGATTATTAAATATATCATCACAATACTCATATTAGCTATTAAAAGGATGCAGATTCGCGTCAAAGAACTGCGCGAGTGTCTACCCGTTGATCTCCCGCGGTTACTCAAATTCTCGAGAAACCGCGGATTAGCCCGATGAAAAATCACGCGCGGTTGGTCGTGCGGTTTCTCTTCTTTGCGCTGCCCCACACACACTCTTGCATGGTTTAATCCACGTTTGCTCTCTGGATGGAACCCACGGCGACAACCACACGCGGTTAATCACGCGTTTGACCTTCTGTTTGGAAGCCGCGCGAGAGAAACGACCGCATTTGCTTCGAAGTGGTCCACAATTTAGCATTTTTCTTCACAATCTACCTTTTCTTCTCAACAATCTCCTTGCCTTTTTCTTCAATTATGACCACCATCCTATCCTTGATCTTCACACCTGCACAAACTTAGCGAATAAGTGCAAGTACATGGCTTTATTTTGCTCTAATATGAAATTCAATAGACAACAAGAAGTAAGTCTAGAAAATAACTGGTTTGACCCAAAACTACTCAATAAAAGTGCTAAAAATACCTACGCAAACCACCACCACTTAGACACTCTAAAACATGTGTGAAAAAGCTACTATCATTTGGTCATTAGTTTACATCTATGTATGACTAGATGTTTTGTTTACAGCAATATCTGTTTTCACCTTTGAGTGAGTCAAAATTTGGTATTGTCTACGTCTTTGTCTGAAATCTCTATGAGATTTTTGACAAAGAGAGGCAAACTATAGACACCAAATTTTGACACATCATTTATTTTTCAAACATTGGAGAGGTGTTTATATTTTTGGGGTCAAATTCTAATTTGTCAATAAAAAGGGAAAACAAAATCAATAATCTCGAGGGGGAAAACAGTAATTTTTAGCTATGAATATTTTTTCATTAGTTTTGGATTTTAAATTCATAACTTTTACTTTCATACATATTTTTAAATTTCTGTGATTTTTTCAGGTTTAATTGTTATTTTTTTGTATTTTGCCAGCACAGGGGCAAAATGGCAATTTTGTTCGCAAACACCAGTTTCATTCATTTTAAGTCTAAAATTTATTTTTCAATTTTTAAGCATGTTTCTAAATTTTCTTGATTTTTTCGAGGACGATTGCTATTTTTTCTGTAAATACTACGTTCAGAAGCAAAATCGTCATTTTACATTTTAAACGCACTTTTCACCAATTTTTGAGTCATAAATGCATTTTTTAGGGTTTTAAGTTTATTTTTAATTTTTGATAATTTTTCGTGGCCAATAGCCATCTTTCTGTGCATTTTGTCATTATATGGGCAAAATTGTTTTTTCACACCCCAAACGCATTTTGGCCAATTTTAAGCTCTAAATTTTTTTTTTTAGATTTCAAAATTTATTTTTGAATCTTTTTGATGAATTTTGGAGTTCATCGTCATTTTTTGTATTAATTTTGATTTTTTGTGTCAAAAATAATCTTTTTCAGAATAAAATTAAGATTTTCATTACTAGTGGCATTTTTGTTATTTTGTAGTATTTTTGGAGGCCAAGACTGCTAGATCAATAAATACCCCCCATTAAAATCTAAAAAAGGGGACAAGAAAAAGAAAAAAAACCCTAAAAATACACCCTTTTTATCTAATTAAAGATCAAAGATACACACACTACACACACTAAAGCCGCTATCCTCAATTGCTAGTCACTGTTCATTCTATCTTCAAAAAAAAGAATCTATTATTCATCATATTGTCTCCAACAATTGAAAGAAAAAGAGTTTACTGTTCATCATCTTGTCTCCAACGTTTGAAAGATAAGTTCTTACTTAACTTTTCTCTTTGTTAATTTACTTTTCCTTTAGTTTCTATATCAATTTGATTAATGGTGTTTATGTGATTGTGATTTTAGTTGTAGTTGGATTTTCTTCTTGTTTTTGCTTCTAGGTTTTGTTTTGTTTTGTTCTTGATTTCTTGTTTCTGGAATTTCTCTTCATTATTCATCTTCTTTCCTCTTCCTCTAACCACCACTGCTAGTAGACCAAAAAGAATTTTCCACCACTGCCCCTTAATATTTTTGTGCTACTAGATTCTAGTCCTCCATAATTTTAGCCAGACCCCTTAGATTTTCACGTTGCACTTCAATTAAGTCCCCGAATTGCAATTTGCCCCATTTTTGCTAGAATTTATATTTTTATCTCCCCAATTTTTAATTTCCAATTTTACCCCTTAATTGGTTGAATTTCTAATTTTGCCCCTTAATCTCTTTAGGTTTATAATTGAATTCTTACCCTTTTAATTTAATAAAATTACATATTTGCCCTCCCAATTTTGCTTTAATTTTCAATCACACCCATTAGATTTGCTTTAACTTTCAATTTTGCCTCTCAAGGTTCATAGAAATTTAATTTTAGTTCCCTTAGTTGCTAAACTTTACATTTTACCCTAATTTTGCTAGCATTTCATAGTCTATCTTTTATTTGTCTATACCGAGGTGCCTTAAAATGTTTTTGGTGCTCTTAAGTATTTGCACTAGATCTTCAAATAGGCATCCCTATTTCTTGTTAATTTTGTCTTATGTGCTCCAATGTGCCATTATGTGATTTATTATGCATTTTCTTCACATGTTTCTTATTTTACATGCTTTTGCATATTTATCTACTTTATGTTATTTAATTTGGAATTTTATTATTTCGGCAAAAAGTTTAATATTTTTGTATTTAGATAGTCAATGTAATAGTTAGGTTACATTTCGTATTTTTTACAAATATTTGTGTATTTTAGATAGCAAGTGTAATAGATAAGTTATTTTACTTTCCCTCCTTGAATTGTAAGCCAAATCCCCCGGTGTAATAGTTAGGGCTTAGGTGTTTTTGCGTGTTACTTGTTTTATCGCTTTCCTTAAGATTTTGCATCTAAAATATCATGCTTACGTGTTATGTGCTCCTACGTGTTCTTGTATGTTTTTATATGTTTATTCGCTTTCGATTCATGCCTTATTGTTTTAATTCATGATTTATCAATTTTATTATTCCGTCACCACACTAGTCCAATGCTAGTTGTGGTTTTCTCGCTTCCCCGCTAGTTCAATGCTAGGGGGAATCCCTAGAAAAGGCTAATCCAACGCTAGACCCATAGGTCATTTTAGTCATAGTTTCACTTGCGTGCGTTTCATCCATTTCACACACTTTTAGTTTTCTTTCCATTTTGCATCATCTTGATGATGATGATGATGATTATTATTATTATTATTATTATTATTATTATTATTTATTTATTTATTTTGACACATCTTCAAGTGCATGACATTTAAGCTGCATTTCACTTAGAGGTTAGGTCATCTTGTGTGCTCAGACTATTCTAGTCACCTACTCACGTAGAAAGCGGTGGCGTACATGCCGTTCCTCCCTCCGTGAGTAGGAACATTTAGTCACGATTTATTAGTCCCCTGTACCCGTTATGTTGCATACCCACTTTCTTCGACCACTTATTATCTATATTACTATTTTTCTTTTCTTTTTGCATTTTCATTTTGATCTACACTCATGACTTGGGTTTCGCAATTAATGCGAAATCTCGACCAAGTCTCGACGAGACACTTCGACCATCTTGATACCCACGTTTAGATTTTAGGATTTGTATTCATTTAGACACATCCAAAACGTGATAGAATTTAGGGGTTATGATGTGATCCTAGGAGTGCTTACAATCTTGATGCTTGGATATTCTCATGGAGCAACTCGTTTAGACCAAGATGAGATCAAATCATGGCTGATCATGAGGGGAACGTTCAAGCTTTGTGACTACCATGGTGTAATTCGTGACTTTGGGCCTCTCAATGGACTTGGTGATCAAGCTATTCAACTGTGTTCATTAGGCCAAGAGTTTATGTATTGGTTATGGATTAAATACATATTCAAAGAAGGTCCAATTAAAGCTTCTAAGTGGTCCATAACATGTTTTTAAGGTGCTGGTTTGGTTGGACTTGTTGGAAGGCCTTTTAAAGATGCAAGATGGAGGCCCAATGGTGCTTAAAAGGACGGCGTCCAGCCCATGAACAATTTTTAGACGAATTTTTAAGTTTAATTCTTTTATGTTAAGTTTTCTATTTTGTTTACAAGTTGTAACCTCTTAGAAAGTTACCATATTGTGTTAGGTTACAACTAGTGCTCTTTGTTAAGTTTCTAGAACTTTCTACAAGTTGTTATGCAAGCCTATTTATAGGCCAAAACACTGTTACGAATTTTATAAGTTTGATGATTAATAAATTTGTGAGTTCTCAAATTGAGTGCTTCTTTCGTTCTTTGCTGATTAAGAACAACCCCCGAACTTGTAGAGTGATTCCAAGTTCAAAAACCCTAGCTTAGAGTTGCCTTATTGGTTTGATCAAGCATTCTAGTGCTGATTCCTCGAGTTCTTGTTCGTTCCATAAGGAGGTTCAAAGCTTCCTTGAATTTTCGAGTTGTTCATCTTGCGTGTTCAAGGCTTTGGTGCTGATTCTAGAGTCTAGTTCATCCAAGGGGAAAGGTTCGAAATTCATACTTGGTCTTTCAAGCAATTCCACGTATGTTCCGCGCGTATCAATTGGTATCAGAGCTAGTCTTGAAATTCAGGTTTTTCTAATCCAATTTTTCCTTTGGAGAAATTTGGATATATCCCTTTTTATTTTTCTTTAATTCGTTCTTGAGTTGTTTTTCAAAGTGCTTCGTGCCTAGCTAAACAACTTGTGTCTTTCCTTGTGTTTCTTCTTTGTGTCACGTTTGTTTAAAAAAAAAATTTCGTTCCTTATAATTTTTGTTCTTGTGCTTTCTTGAATTTCTTTAGGGTCTTAGTGTCGTTCTTGATTGTCTTCAATCAAGAATTCTAGGATTTTGTGTGGTTTCTTGATAATCTTGACTGTTTTTGTTGTTTTCTTGAAAATTCTTGTGTTAAGAACTTGCAAGAAAAGAGATTCTTGAACTTAACATTCACAAATCAATTTTTTTCTTGAAAGTTTGAGTTGTTTTTGTGGTAGTTTGAAGTTAAAAAAAAATTCGTGCAAAAAAAAAAAAAAAAAGAGGCTGAAATTCGTGCAAAAAGAAAAAAGCCAAAAAAAGCACAAAAGAAAAAGAAAGAAAACAAAGAGTAAAAAGGAGTGCACACAAGTTAAAAACCGTGCACAAAGTTTTATTCAAGTTTCTTGAAGTTTCTTGGTGTTCTTGGTACAATTCTTGAAGATCTTGGACTTACTTGTTAGGTTCTTGGATTCTTGCACCAAGCTATCTAGTATTCTTGAATTTTTTTGGAGTCTTGTGTTGTTTCTTGAGGATCTTGCTGAGTTCTTGGACTATCTTGACCAAAATCTTGAAGTTCTTGGACTTACTTCTTAGTTCTTGAACTTGTACAAAGTTGTTCCTGATTTTCTTGAAGTATAGAGTTGCTGGAATTTTTTTGTCTTGAATTCTTGAGCTTCTTGATTGATTTCTTGAACTTTCTTGATCAATTCTTGAAGTTCTTGAAGCCCTTTTGAGTCACCTTTAACCTATCTCCAATTGGTTAGGGTTTTGGGGTTGAATTGTTTGAGTATTAGTTGCTGGAATTTTGCATTGTGTGCTGTACGAATTTTTCTGGTTATTTTCCAGAAAGTTTTAACGTTAAAAAGGGGTGAGAAGAGAGTTAATTGGGCTTATATAGAAGTTAGTTAGCTTTGGGTAAACCAATAGGGAGAAGGGAAGGAAAGTTAGTTGCAAGTGAATTTGGAAACTAATCCTAAAGGTGCAAGAGTTTCCTTTTCTCTTTTGGAAAGTGGCTATTGTAGGGTGTTTCCTTTTTAATTTTTTCGTGTTTTTCAGCTTCTTGGGGTAGTGAATTCCGTGTTTTTTACTTCCTAATTGATTTGTGTTGGTTTTTAGTTGTTATTGGTTCAAGAATTCATTTTAGGAAAGGGTATACAATCCTACTCCAACAAGGATTGCTTTGAGTTTTTGTTTTTTGCATAAGAATATTCATACTTTTTCAAGAGAACTTTAAAAATCAAGATTTTTCACACAAGAATACCACACATTAGGGTTTCTAATTTGTGTTCTTCTTGAGTCAAGTCTTGTTTATTCCATCTTTTCTTGAATTCTCTTGATCAAACAATTACTCTAAGCTTATTTATCTTGACCTCTACACTTTACTCTTGTGGTTTGACTTCTTGGAGCTTTACAAGGAAGGTTGAGCTAGTTCTTTTCATCAAAGGACATACAAAGGAGCTACTCAAGAGTGGTAAAAGGCTTAGGGGTGAGCACATTTGAGGGAAAAAGCCATAAATACTTGGAGTGATACACGAGGGTTGAGTGTATACACTAAGGGAGTGGTAAGGCTATTTTTCTTCTATTATTATTTTGTGCTACTAACTTTATTTTGCAGGTTTATTCATCATGTCTCACGAAAGTGTGGAACAAAACTTTGATATGAAGTCCATGTGGCAAGCCATGCAAGAGCAATTGGCTCAAATAAATGCTAGAGTAGAAGGCATGGAGTCCGCATTTAAAGGCCAAACTAGGGTTTCCAAGAGACCTACTTATGAAGAGGATGTTCGTGAGCATGAAGAGTATGATTCTGACTATGAGGAAATAATCTCACGCAAAGGGAGGAGGGTGAGAAACCAACCACCTCATGATGGCAATTTAGGGAGCATAAAGATGAAGATTCCATCTTTCCAAGGGAGACTAGATCCTGATGCTTACTTGGAATGGGAAAGAAAGGTGGAGCATATTTTTGCATGCCATAGTTACACTGAAGGAGAAAAAGGTACGTCTTGCTGTTGTTGAGTTTACTGATTATGCAAGCATTTGGTGGGATCAACTCAACAAAAATCACATCAAATATGGAGAGGAACCCGTGGCTACTTGGTCTGAGATGAAGAAGATTATGAGGAAGAGGTATGTGCCAAGTTACTACACTCGTGATCTCCATTGGAAGTTGCAAACATTGAGGCAAGGTACCATGTCGGTGGATGAGTATCATAAAGAATTGGAGAAATTGATGATTCAAGCCAACATGGATGAAGAGGGAGAAGCTTTGATGGCTAGGTTTATGGGAGGTCTAAACCCTGAAATTAGATCTCGTGTGGAGTTGCATCACTATGTGGAGATGAATGACTTGGTGGACATGGCCATCAAGATTGAAAGGCAACTTAAAGCCATGAAGCCACGCAACTTTGGCTCATCATCATCACGACCTCAATGGGAGAATCGTTCCTTTGACAAGAGAGAAAACCGTGGACCTTCTCAACAAGCTATTCAATCTGTGAGGGTCAAGCAAGAACCATCTTCCACAAAGCCTCAAGCAAAGAGTAAGAATGAGCCTAACTTAAAGCTTAGTGAGGTACGTTGTTTTAGATGCCAAGGTTATGGACACTATGCTGCAAATTGTCCAAACAAAAGGGCTATGATGATCTTAGATAATGGGGATGTCAAGAGTGTTACTTCTAGTGATGGTGAAGAGGAGATGCCACCTCTTGAAGGAGGTTCTGATACTGAAGAAGCAAACTTCTTTGGTGGTGACCGTGGTGAACTCTTGGTTACTAGAAGAGCTTTAAATGTGCAACATAAAGAAGATGAGGAGACACTACAAAGAGAGCACATCTTTCATACGCACTTGTACTGTGCTCAATAAGGTATGTAGATTGATCATTGATAGTGGTTCATTGTACTAACGTTGCTAGTACCTTATTTGTAGATAAGTTGCACTTGGAGACTGTGGAGCATCCAAAGCCCTACAAACTTCATTGGCTTGATAATCAAGAAGAGATCAAAGTGACTAGACGTGTGCTTGTTACTTCCTCAATAGGCACGTACAAAGATGAAGTTTGGTGTGATGTTGCCCCAGTGCAAGCATGCCATATTCTCTTAGGGCATCCTTGGCAATATGATAGAAGAGTTTCATATGATGGATACAAGAACAACTACTCTTTTAAGTGGAATGAACGAAAGATTGTTCTTAATCCAATCTTGCCATCCGAAGCTCATTCTGATCAAGTGAAGATTGCAAGGGATTTTCAATTGCAAGCTAAGGAGAAGAATGAGGAAAAGAATAAGAGGGAAGTCGTGCAAAGTAGAAAGAGTGACGAGAGTGTTTCTTCTACAAGAGCAAAGAAAAGAGAAAACAAGAGTGTTTTGCTAGTTAGATCAATAACTCTTGTATCCATGTACTCTAAAGAAGAAGTATACTTTACTAACTCACTTTATAACTCTTTTCCTAGTCTTTTTGTGGTGATTTTGCAGGTTGATACTCATGGAGAGACTGCCACATTATTGCTGTTTTGTAGTGAGTTGTCCACTCTAGAAGCTTGGAAGTTGACAAACCTGTGGTGAAGGAGTTGAAGCCAAGTTTCAAACGCCACATTGAGCTTGACAACTATGATGGATTCAACTGATTTGTTGCCTAAGTTTTCTTGTTTTAGTTATTTTAAATTGCAAATTAGTTCATTCTTGAATATCTTGTTTTGTTAGTTTAGATGATTGTGTTTTGCATCTAGCATGTTTAAATTCGCCTAGTGCAATCTATCCAAAAGACTTTCTTATGTTTTCTATTTATTTTTGGACAATTTTCAGTTTATTTTATGTGATATATCATGCAATATTTTGTGTTTTTGTTACATCGTTTGAATTATTCTAGTGAGTTGATTGATGATGTTTTTCACATTCTAGGGCTTATTAGGCATAATTCACATGATGCTCATATTTCTTAGTTCACTGTGATGTTTACTTAGATTCTTTTCATAAGTCTTTGTTCAACCATAAATTTTATCTTCTTAGTAATTTTATTCTGAGTCCGAATTATGGTTGCATAGACTTTGGAAATTGTGTTATTCTTTTCCATGTTTTTAAGGATAGTCTGCATCTAGATATGTTTATTCTTCTTAAGTTAGAATTTGTTCTTGCATCTTATGTTTCAACTTTGCATTGAGTTTCGCATTCTAATTCATACGTCATGTATATATATCATTGGTGTTTATTTTTCTATCAGTCCTTTAGTTACTTATGTTAGCTTATATGATCTCGCAGATTCGAGGACGAATCTTTTTGAGGGAGGAGGGATTGATGTGATCCTAGGAGTGCTTACAATCTTGATGCTTGTATATTCTCATGGAGCAACTCGTTTAGGACCAAGATGAGATCAAATCATGGCTGATCATGAGGGGAACGTTCAAGCCTTGTGACTACCATGGTGTAATTCGTGACTTTGGGCCTCTCAATGGACTTGGTGATCAAGCTATTCAATTGTGTTCATTAGGCCAAGAGTTTATGTATTGGTTATGGATTAAATACACATTCAAAGAAGGTCCAATTAAAGCTTCTAAGTGGTCCATAACATGTTTTTAAGGTGCTGGTTTGGTTGGACTTGTTGGAAGGCCTTTTAAAGATGCAAGATGGAGGCCCAATGGTGCTTAAAAGGACGCGTCCAGCCCATGAACAATTTTTAGACGAATTTTTAAGTTTAATTCTTTTATATTAAGTTTTCTATTTTGTTTATAAGTTGTAACCTCTTAGAAAGTTACCATATTGTGTTAGGTTACAACTAGTGCTCTTTGTTAAGTTTCTAGAACTTTCTACAAGTTGTTATGCAAGCCTATTTATAGGCCAAAACACTGTTACGAATTTTATAAGTTTGATGATTAATAAATTTGTGAGTTCTCAAATTGAGTGATTCTTTCGTTCTTTGCTGATTAAGAACAACCCCCGAACTTGTAGAGCGATTCCAAGTTCAAAAACCCTAGCTTAGAGTTGCCTTATTGGTTTGATCAAGCGTTCTAGGTGCTGATTCCTCGAGTTCTTGTTCGTTCCATAAGGAGGTTCAAAGCTTCCTTGAATTTTCGAGTTGTTCATCTTGCGTGTTCAAGGCTTTGGTGCTGATTCTAGAGTCTAGTTCATCCAAGGGGAAAGGTTCAAAATTCATACTTGGTCTTTCAAGCAATTCCACGCCCGTCTGAGCGTATCGGGTTAGTTTAGGAAAATTTGATTAAAACTCACAATTGGCCTCAATTAAGTGAAAAGGGTGCCTTAGGCGTGAACCTTTGCCTTCGCTTTCTTCAAATGTGACTCCCGGACCTTTTTCTCTCATTTTTTCGTAGATCGGAGTCAAAAAAGGGTTTTAAATATGTTTTTTTTCTAAAAAATTTTCTTTTGATAAATTATTTTTCAGGTGACTTGGTAAACCCTAACTCGATACCAAGTGGCGACTCCATTTCAAAAATAAACCCTTGTTTCAAATTAGTTGGCAAAACTTTTGCCCTTTAGTCAAGCCTAGTTTCTTTAAAATACCATAATTTTAGCAATAAAAACCGTTATCACAAAAGAATATATTTTTCTAACACATGCACAATCTTTGTCCAAAAAACAATTCTCTTAAAAAAACGGGTCTATGGAGGACCGTCCTTTCGAGCGAACAGTCACGACCCACTAGAACCATTATAATTTCGAAATGGACAATAACAAGGTATGACTTGGTCGACGCACCCGAAGGATAAAACCCATAGGATGCAATTAGGTTTTAAAGAAAGACTGATATGGATGGGAACATTATACCTACTAAAGCAATGTTCGTGGTGTAGTGTTGCAAGCAAGACAAGGAAGTGACTTTGAAGAAACCATTTCGCCATAGCTAATCGTAAATCCGTTAGGATTTTTGCTTTTCAATACTTCTTATTATGACTATGAGATATGGGCAAATGGATGTTAAGACCACGTTTCTTAACTGGAATTTGCAAGAGGATGTGTACATGACACAACCTGAAGGTTTTGACTCCACTGATAGTCGTAAGGTATGCAAGCTGTAGATACCAAATTTTGACACACAAGAATTTCCAACACTAGGGGGCACTTTTCTACTTTTAGGATTAAAATTTTGATTTTTGAGTAAAAGGGGAGAAATTAACAACTTCAGGGGGGCAAACACAATAATTTCTAGCATGTAAATATTTTTTCATTAGTTTTGAAAGTTTTAAATGTACATCTTGTATTTTTATACGTGTTTCTGTAATTTTATGTGTCGCACCCCATTTTTTGAAATGACGGAAAAAGAGAATTATTGTTGTGTTTATTTATTGAGAAAAGAGTGTAAGTTTTTATAAAAATGATTTTTAGAAAATGCTTTATAAAAGATAGTTTGACAAAAAATGTGATTTTAAAAATGCTTTATTTTGAAAACAAAAGAAAAGGGCCTAAAATGGGACTTTGAAAATGCAACGATTTTTTTAGCCCGAAAATAGAGTCTAAAAGGGTTTTTAGTGAAAAGGGAGTCGCCACTTGGTATTGAGTTTTGGTGTACCAAGTCACCAGAAAATATTTTATAAAAGGTAAGAAAATCGAAGAATGATTTATTTAGAAAATGATTTTTGAGAAAAAATGTAAGAAAAACAATAAAAACCCTTTTAGACAACTCCAGGTCTTTGAAAACAAGAGAAACAGGTTCGGGAGTCACAGTTGAAGAAAGGGAAGGCAAAGGTTTACACCTAAGGCATCCTTTCAACCTAGTCGAAACTAGTTGCGAGGTTTAGTCTAAATTTTCCTAATATAACCCTAAGATTTTATCACACTTGGATGCAACTATATGAATGCAAATCTAGTCCTAAAAAATAGGATATCGTTAAGGGACAAAATGTTCCATTGAGGTTTGGTCGGAATTATCGCATTAATTGCGAAACCCGAATATAGACCTCGATGGAGTCACGAGTATAGATGCAAAATGGAATGCAAAAGAAAAGGAAAATAGTAATATAGATAGTAGGTGAACAAAGAAAGTGGGGATGCAACATAATGGGTACGGGGGACTAATAGACTCGTGACTAGCCATTCCTACTCACGGAGGGGGGAACGGCATGTATGCCACCGCTTCCCACGTGAGTAGATGACTATTTCTAGTCGAATCACACAAATGGCCTAAGATTCTATGTGTAGTGGAATCTAAATGTTATGCACTAAACATATGTTTAAAATAGATAATAAGTGATAATAATACATAAAAACCATACAAAGATGAGAAAAGGCCTTAAAAAAAGAGAAAATGTGTGTGAAATGGCATGAAATGCACACGAGAAGTGATTCTAATACTAAAATGACCTAAAGGCCTAGCATTGGACTAGCCTATTTTCTAGAAATTCTCTGCTAGCGTTGGACTAGCAAAGAAATCAGAATTAACCACAACTAGCGTTGGACTAGCGTGGCGACGATACACGTATATAATAATAAAGCAAGTAAATAACTAAAACACAGATTAAAGCAATAAAAGTAGATAATAGCACATAGGAGCACGTAGCATACAAACATAATATTCTAGATGCAAAGTCCTAGAGAAAGCAGATAAAACACATAAGCACATAGCACACAAGAGCCCTAACTATTACACCGGAGAAAAACCTAATTACAATCTAAAATGGAAAAAGATAATCAAAATAGCCTATCTAAACTATCTATTACATTTTCTATCTAAAATACAAAAGCTTTTGTTAACTAGATGAAAATATAAACTATCTATTACATTAACTTATTAAGTACAAAATTTTCGTTAAATGGAATATTATCTATCTATTACATTCTTTTGAATAATTAAAATTAAATTTAAATAAATAACATAACATAGATAAATGCTCACATATAAATAAAATAATAATCACTTAAAAAATAATAAAGAAAACACATAAGAAAAAACATAGGAGCACATAAAGAGAAATTAAAAGGGTAATAGAGGTACCTCCCATTCGTAAACTCGGTACAAATTGCTAATAAAATGAACAAACATGTCAAAAATATCACTGTTTAAATAAATAACTACTAATTAAATAATTTCATACTAATCACTATAAACATGCCACAATAACTCAAACAATTATAGCAATAATAAACAAAATTAAAAAAAATAATAGTTAAATATTTAGGAAGAAAAATGAAAATTGTTTAAGCAAAAATAAATAATTAAATAAATAAATAAAGTAAAATAAGGAAAATAAAAATAATAAAAGATAAAACACAATAATACATACTTAAACTTTTAGCACCCAAATAAGAAGCATCAAAATAACTAAAAGAGAAATAAAGAAACTAATTGGAACATTAATTAGATAAAAGACTAAATTTTGGAACATTAAAATAAAAATAAAATATGACAAGAAAATAATTAAAAAAAAACTTGAGGAATTAATTAAATTCTTTTTTTTGACAAAAAAATAAAAATATTCAAGGTTTTAGGTTGAGAGTGAAAATTTAAGCAACATTTTTAGAGTAAAAATATAATTTACAACAAACAAAAGGGTGAAATTACAATTTTAAACCCTAATTAAGGTAATAACATAGTTTACAACAAATTTAAAAGGTTAAAATATAATTTCCAGCAAGCACAATGCTAAAAATAAAAATTTCCAGCAATTATACAAGGATAAAAATGAACTTTACAGCAATAATAAGCCCCAATTTGTAAATTCCAACAAGTATTAAACACCCAGTTATAATTTTCAGCAACATTCAAGAGTAAAAATACAATTTTCAGCAACATTCAAAGGCTAAAATACAATTCCAGCAATGCATGGGGAGTAAAAATGTAATTTCCGCAAGATTGGAGGGCAATAATGTAATTCCAGCAAAGCATAATAACAAAAATAAAATTTCAGCAAGGTTTGGGGGACAAGAATGCAATTTTCAGCAACACTAGGGACCAAATTACAAATTTTCAGCAACTTTCAAGGGTTAAAATAGAATTCCAACAATATTCTAAGGCCAAAATACAATTCCAGCAATGCATGGGGAGTAAAAATGTAATTTCAACAAGACTTAAAGGACAAATTCACAATTTCAACAAACTTAGAGGTATAAACTTGCAATTTCCAGACATATTAGAACCATATTGCAATTAATTTGGACATAATTGAAAGGAATTACAAAATTCTAGGGTCAACTAAAATAAATAAGGACTTAAATAAAGTAAACTAAAAGTATTGAAGGGCATAATCAAACAATTAAGAACCTAAGGGGGCAAAATATAAATATATATAATATGATGAAAATAATAAAAATAGATAACTAAAGAAAACTAACCAAAACTACGTCGTTTCATGCCAAAACGACGTAATTTTGCCTAAGACTTCTTTTTCTTCTCTTTTTTTTTCTGCTTCTCCGGCTCTCTCTTTCGTCGGTCTCTCTTTGGTCTCTCCTTCTCTCTCTCTTCGGTCTCCCTCTCTATTTCTCTTTTTTTTTCTTTTTCTCTCCTCGATCTCTCTTCGGTCTCTCCTCTCTCCTCGGCCACTCTTCGGTCTCTCCTCTTTTTTTTTCTTTTTCTTTTTTTTTCTCTTTTTCTCTCCTCAGGCTCTCTTCAGTCTCTCCTCTCTTTTTTTTTTCTTTTTCTCTCCTCGGTCTCTCCTCAGGCTCTCTCTCTCTCTTCTCTTTCTTTTCTACTTTTCCAGATTCCCTTTTCTTTTTTTCTTCTCTCCTTTTCTCTTCCTTTTCTTTCTCTCTTCGCAACTCTCTGATTTCTCTCATTCTCTCTCTTTTTCCTCGATCTCTCTCTCTATGTCCCTCTCTCTCTCTCTATATGTCCCTCTCTCGATCTCTCTGTCTCGGTCTCTCTCTACTTTTCTCTCTCTGCTTTTGCAAATATTCCAAATTCCTTAATCTCTAAATTTCTAAAATCAAAACTTATAAATCTCCTAAATAAAAAATCTGAAAATTTGACCTCTCATAGCTAAAAAAAATTCCACACAACCACTAACATATAGGCATGAATTCACTGATGTAAAATCTATTTAAAGGGAGTTTGAGAGGGGACAACTCACCTGATTTGGGGGTGAAAATCTACGATGATGACCCCTAGATGGTGGTGTAGTCCGTCGGTAGTGCAAGGAGGTTGTGTTACTGGTGGTTGTAGTTGGGCCGAGCGGTGGCGAGACTGATTTTGCAGGAATTTGAGCTGTCAATTGGGGTTGGGATTGTGACAGATGGGGCTACTTTTGAGCTACTGATGTCTGATTTTTGTGAATGGTTTATGGCAGTGGGAAAGTGACTATTGAGTGGTGGTGTAATGGTTTTGTTGGGGTGGGAATGTTGTTTGATTTTCGTGTGTGTGGTTGATTGTGTTTGTTCAGGTGTGTGTGAATGTTGGTTTGTGATTTGTGTATTGCAGAGAGGATGAGTGTGAGTTGTGAGATGGGTGAATTGTGAATGGCTATGAGTGTGCTGGTGAAGTGAGTGTGTTTGTGGTGAGGATGGAGAGAGAGTGTGTTTGCAGCCGTGAATGTTGTGTGTGAATTGTATGCAAATGTGAAATTGTGTGTGTTTGTGTGTGTGTTGGTAGAATGAATGGACTGTGCGGTATGATAGTGCAGAGAGGGAGCTAATGCAAGAGTGAATGTGTGTGCCAGTGAATTTGGCCGAGAGGGAGTTCGGTGAGAGTTGTGTGCCTAGTGAGTTTATGAAGTGAGGATGAAGTTGTATTTCTGTGTGTTTGTTTAGTGAGGGAGCCGAGAGTGAGGGAATTATGTGCAGGTTTTCAGGTGAAGCGTGTGTGCCTGTGTTTGTATTGTGAGTGAAAGTGAGTGTGTGAGCTTGAGTGTTTTGTGTGTTTTTCTGTGTTCTTATCTGTGCGAATGCATGTCTATGTAGGTGAAGTCTTTGTGTGTGCAAAGAGTTGAAGGAAAGAGTTTGACCAAATCCCGTGAAATCTGGCCAAGAGTGCAATAGGTGAGGGAGTGATGTGATTAGTCTTGGCAGGGAGATGATGAGTGTAGGGAGGCTATGGGTGTTGCTAGGGTGGCTAGGAAATGATGGAATTTGGGGCAGAAAGTATGGCTGACTAGCAGCCATTTCAGCAGCAATAGCACAACGCTGTTACTGTTCAGGCAGCCTCTTTTTTTTTTAACAAAAAAATTTTGTAAGGAAAATAAAGAAAAACAAATGAGATAGAAAAAATAAAATAAAATAAAAGATACTTAGATTCCTTAAAATCAATAAGAAAATTACTAAAATTTAGAGTTATAAAAATGAGTAAATAAAATTTACCGTAAAAATTTAAAAAATTAATATAACATTAAAAATGTGCAATTAATAGAAAAAAAATAAAGTATTAAAATAAATACTAAACGATTTCTAAAAATCATAAAATTTATACAGAAAATTCATGAATATATGAAATATGCATAAAAAATTTTTTTACTTGAAAAATTCTCATAAAAAGAATGCAATGGAAAACGTGCCATTAAGTAAAAAATACTAAAATTTTAAATAAATAATAGATGACTCCAAAAAATCATTAAAATTAGAAATAATGATAAAAAAAAGTAAAATTATGTATATAAAAAAATAAACTAAAATAAAATAATATTTACACGGTGAAATTACTATTTTGCCCCTTGTAGACACCAAATTTTGACACACCATTTATTTTCAAACACGGGAAGGGCATGTTTGCATTTTTTGGGACAAATTTTAATTTTTCAATAATCTGGGGGGCAAAATAGTAATTTTATCTGTAAATATTTTTCTATCAGCTTTTGGGGGTCTTAAATTCATATTTTTACTGTTATGTGAATTTGTTAATTTTTTATAATTTTCTGGACTTAATTAATATTCTTTATGTTTTTTACTATCATGAGGGCAAAATAGTAATTTCATCCCGCGAATACCATTTTACCTCATTTTAAGTTCCAAATTCATTTTTCAAATTCTTGAGGCATGTTTTTGAATTTTCCAAATTTTTTTCAAAGACGATTACTATTTTTTCTGTGAATTTTCATTGCCCAAGAGTAAAATCGTCATTTTACAGTTTAAATTCATTTTTCACCAGTTTTGAGTCAAAAATGTATTTTCCAGTATTTGAAGCTTATTTTTAGTTTTTGGTAATTTTTTTAGATCAATAATTATTTTTCTGTGAATTTTCATTACCCAAGGGCAAAATCGTTATTTTTACAAATTAAATTCATTTTTCACAAATTTTGAGTCAAAAATGCATTTTCTAGTGTTTTAAGCTTATTTGTAATTTTTGATAATTTTTTTAGGACAATAACTATTTTTCTATGAATTTTCATTGTCTAAGGGCAAAATCATCATTTTACAGTTTAAATTCATTTTTTGTCAAAATGCCTTTTCTAGTGTTTTAAGCTTATTTTTAATTTTTGATAATTAAAAATCGTCATTTTTACACCCCGAGTGTAACACCCTAGAAATACACTTACAAGAGACATTTTTCTTGTTTAGGGTTAAGTAGTTAATCCTTGATTTATTAGTTGGAAGATTTCTTGAGTTAATTAGGTTAATTAGCTAAGATTTTCATTATTAAGCAAGAACACCTAAGTACTAAAGTTAGAATAATTTTACTTGACCATTTAATTTATATTAGTGTTTAAATTTTGATTAGCTCATTTTACTATTTTCTAGTCTTTTGACTACTTGAATTTTAGCTCAATTTTACTCAAAAATTTCACTTATTTTCTTGCTTTATTTTCTTTTCCCTTGGCTGAAATTTTTCTCTTTCTTTTCTTTTTCTCTTGGCCGAAAATTCTTCTCTCTTCTCTTTTCTTTTTTGGCCGAAATTCTTTTTCTTTTCCTTTCTCCTTATGGCCGGATTTCTCTCTCCCTATTTTACTCTCTTTTTGCTTTAATAATTTGTGTCTTAATATTGCTAGTATTAAGTGATAAGAGGTTAATGAGCTCCACCAATCAAATTAATCCAAGTTAGCTACTTTTGCATTAAAAGACTACCTTTTTACTTTAATCTTGTAAGGTTTTAATTGGTTAATCTTTTTCCCACCTTTTCTTTATTTCTTTTCCATTTTTCCTAGCCTATTTCTTTCTCTTTCTTCTCCCTCTTGGCCGGCCATCTCTCTTTCTCTTCTTCTCTCATTTTGCTCTCAACTTCTTGAAGTTTTCTCTCTAAAGTTTGGGCAAATCCACCATAGGAAGTGAGCTTCTTTCCTTTCTAAGCAAAGTTCTAAGCATATCTAAGGTATTTGCTATGAACTTTTCCTATTAATTTCAAGTTTTAATTAGTTTTTATGCAAGCTTAAACCAAGATTCTTGTTGGTACTACTTGGAGAACTTAGTTAGAATTGGAGATTTACTTGCTAGATAAAGTGTTCTTGTGGTTAGATAGACTAGTATATGGCCTTTAAACCTTGAAATTTCATGTGTTATATGTTGTTTGGTTGAAGATTCTTGGAGTAGAATTCTTGGAATTTAGTGGAATTTTGATTGAATTTGAACTTGAGTTGAATATAAAAGTTGTAGAACTTGTTGAATTGGGTTGGATTGTTGATTTTTCTTGCAGGAAAAAAATTTGGGTTAGTCCAATTTTAAGAGGAAATGCTGCCGAAATTTTGGTAGAATTAAAAGAAGAAAAATTGACAAGTGAGATTTTAAGCCTAGAATATGTTCAATTGAAGGAAATTGAAGTGTAGGAATTTTTAGAAATGATCTAGTGATAGATTAAATTTTCTTAGAATAAGTAAACCCTAAACCCTAGAAACCCTAAAACCAAAACCCTAGAAATAAGTGGGGTGTTTTCTTGAATTTTTCTTACTAAATTTACTAGGGTTTTACTTGGGTTTTCATTATATTATTTCTTTTAAATTTCAGGGTCCGAAAACACATCACGACCATTTTACGAGATATTTTCTTAGGCATTCCAGGTGAGTGTCTTTATGTGTGCATGATGCATGAAATGTTATGTTCTACTTGTAAATATTATGTTACACTTGCAAATATTATGTGATAAAATGTGCTACTTGAGGAAAGATGTGTACTTTATCGCATCTATTCCGTAATGTGTTACTATGCTTTCACTATTCAACGTGTTACTTGTGCGTGAGACTTCCGTGACTAACTTTACCGTTACTTCACGGATAGTCAACCCGGACAGGCTTGGGAGGTTATAAGGTGCTGGGTGTTTTAGGGCGTGACAGTTCTTTCCCTTTTGAGTTGTGAATCCTCAAAGAGGCCAACTCCGGATTGAACTTTCTTGTGTGTTGGCCCTCCCAGGTTGAGAGTACTCCCTGGATGTGGTAGCTTGTACGGAGGTTATAAGGTCAATGGTGGTTAGGGCTTGCGTGATAAAACTGGCATGTTCCTTGATAAAGACCTGAGCTATTATCTCGGTCTAAATGTCCTGGTTACATGATCAGTACTTGCTTCTCCTGCGGTTGAGCTTGCTCCCGTAGTTGAGCCTTGTATCCGCCCTTGACTACTTGATAATTAAATTGTTCATAACTTGTCTACTTAAATTGTCAATTATTTTGTTCAATAAAATAATAGATTTGTGGTATGATTGCATGACTCCAATACTCACTGGGCTATTATAGCTCATTCCATTTTATTTGTTTTCCTTACTCAAGTTTCCTGAAAAAATTAAAGCTGGAACAACTGATTTTGAGTATGATAGATGTCTTCGTTATTGTAATAGTCGAACTGTATTAGGCTATCTTTGTGAAAATCATGTATATTATGACATGTAAACTTTTGATGTGAATTGAACTTTATGTTGAATAAAATGAGTGTATTTTATTTATTCCATTTTATTTTAGTTTATTTTTTTAAGTTAAGTACGCTCGGACGTTTGCGTGAGTGCGTGACTTGAGACCTGGCGAGAGTTAGGCAGGCAGTCCGCTAAGCCCTTTGGTGCGCCTCTGGGTAAGGTGGGGCTGTCACATGCACATTTATATTTCAGTACCATCCTGGCGGGTGAGACCCTAGGTAAGGTAATACGAGCAGAATGGAGGCATCTCTTGTGACGCCCCGGAAATTCGCACTAAAAAAAAAAGATTATTTGATTTATGTTATGTTTATTAGTAGAAAAAAAAAATGAATGAGAAAAGAAAAGAAGAGGGAAATTAAAGTGCATTTAATAGGGCATTTCTTTTATTTAAGGTTTAGTGTTAATCTTTGGTTTAATAGTTGAAAAATGTCTTAAGTTAGTTAGGTTAACTAAATGAGATTTTTGTATGATTAAGTGGTACACCTAAGTACCAAACTTGGGTTAATTTTATTGGTCTATTAGTTTACAATAGTGTGTAATTTTGACTAACCAACTCTACCATTATTAAGCCTTTTGACTAATTGAACTTTAGCACAAAAATTAACTTAAAATTTTCACTTAAACCCTTGTCTTTTCCCCCCCCATATGGCCGGCCCCTCTCTCTCCTTTTCCTCTCTTTTGTTTTAAAAATTTTATGTTACAAAACTTGCCAATTGTTGAGTGTTAGATGATTAAAATTTTGTACAAATTATATTGAGCCAACTAGCACCTATTTTGCCAAAATATCTAAACCCTAGCTTGACTCTTGTCTAGCTTTCATTGGTTACACTTTCCTCCATTATTCTTTTACTTCTTTTATACTTTCTTGACTGAATTCTCTCCCATTTTCTCTCTCCCTCTTGGACGAATTTTGCTTGCCCTCTCTCTACCCTCTCTTGTTCTTCATTTTCTTGGAGCTTCCTTTCCAATTTTAGACAAATTCCACCATAGAAAGTGAGGTTTTCTTCTCCCTAAGCAAGGTTCTAAGCTTGTTTAAGGTATGTACCATGAACTTTGGCTATTAATTTCAAGTTTATTTAAGTTTTATTTAAGCTTTATTTAGGGTTTTGTTCAAGTTTTACATTAACAGTCATGCTGGACCAGTTTTAGTAAAACTTTCATAACTTGATGTACATAACTTGGATTCGAGTGATTCTTGTTGTTTTAGAAACTAGATTGATAGGGCTTTCCAACGGTATAAGGCTTGCACTGTGTTTCATTGTGTATTAATCGCAGAAAGTTTGCAAAGTTGGCTGAAAATTCGGTTCTGCGTGAAACTAGTTTTGATGATGAGCCAACTTGAGGGATGATTTTGAACCTGTTCTAGTTGGAATTTGGATTGATGATCTTCACGAAAGTTGTAGCCCTATAAACGTACTTTAAAACCATGTAATCATAATTCCTTAGTTCTTGATGGATTGACCCCAATAATGGCATGAATTTGGCTGAAAAACCAACCCTGTGCATTTTAGGTTGAAGATTCTTGGAGTATAATTCTTGATTATTTAGTGGAATTTTTGATTGAATTTGAGCTTGAATTGAACTAAGAAGTTGTAGAACTTGTTGAATTATGGGTTTGCTGATTGGAATCTTGATGGAAAACAAATTTGGATGGCCGAAAATTAAGGGGAAATAATGCCAAAATTTTGTTAGAAAACCCTAGGGTGAAAACCCTAAACCCTAAACCCTAGAACTAAAACCCTAGAATTTAATGGGGTATTTCTTGAATTTTCTTTCTAAGTTGATTAGGGTTTAAATTGAGTTTCATTAGATTATTTCTTATAAATTCCAGGATCCAAAAGTGAGACGCAACCGTTTTACGAAATATTTTCTTAAGCGTACCAGGTGAGTGTTCCTTTGCTTTTGTTATGAGTGTTTCTTCATATATTCATGATACATGTTCAAAGTGTGATTTTATTTGTACCTGATACTCGTGACTTGTTCCAATGTGTTATGTGTTCTTGATATTCTTGAATTGTTACAATGTATTATATGAAGGGAAAGCGTGTACTTTATCGCACTTACCCCATGGTTTGTTACATGCACAATTTTTATTTGATGTGAATATAATTGGTTGTGAATTCTCGACTACATAAAACTTGTTGGCTGGACTTCCGTGGTTATGCCGCGGTTAGTCTGCCAGGAGGGTACAAAGGAGGATATAAGGTGCTGGGTGTTGTAGGGCTTGCGGTTCTTTTCCTTGAGTTGTGAATCCTCAAAGAGGCCAACTCCGGACTGAATCTTCTTGCTTGTTGCCCTCCGGGGTTGAGATCTCACCCTGGATGGGTCGGACGGGTTCTTGGAGGATATAAGGTGAATGGCGGATAGGGCTCTTGCTTGATAATGCAGGTATAACCGGCAATCCACTCTCAATACCATGGTCACAGATCAGTACTTGCTCTCGCGATTGGAAAGTATCCTCCCTTGCTTAAATCAGTGATTGCTTAAATTTGTCCTTATATTGTCTTTTGACTTGTGACATTCGTTTAATTAACTTCTGTTTGATTGCCTCTGTATTTGCATGTGTGGGAACCTCACTGAGCTATTATAGCTCACTCTCTTTTATTTGTTTTCCTTAAACAGGCTCCTATCTCTAAAGCCGGTGGTGAGGAATCTAGGGTAGAACTGGGTAGGATTTTTGGGTAGAAGGACTGCTTGAGATATTATTGTAATAACAAATGTATGTAATGTAAATTGTTTAACTAGTACTTTTACTTTTAAGTTTGAATGTGATGTGACCCTGAGAACTGTCACAGTTGGTAGCTACGAGTTTTCTACAGAATTACATCTGCTTCTAAATTTTAGTGTGTGCTCGATTCGAGTCCTGGCGAGAGCCAGGCAGGCAGTCCGCTAAGCCCTTTGGTGCGCCTCTGAGTAAGGTGGGGCTGTCACAGCGCCTCTGGGTAAGGTGGGGCTGTCACACCGAGTGCGTTTCTATCAGTTTTTGAGCTCTAGTTTTTACTTTTGAAATCTACTGCGAATTCTTTTTGAAAATTTAGAGATCGCTGTCATATTTCTTGTATTAATTTTTAATTTTAGGGTTAAAAATATTTTTTTAATAAAATTAGCATTTTTTAATACTGGTGGCATTTTCGTTATTTTATACCATTCTTGGCCAACAAGACAAGGAGCCTACAAATACCCTTATAATCAGCAGAAAAAAGAGAAGAAAAAACAAAAAAAACACACTTTGATTTTACCCTAGAAGATCAAAACACACTCACACACTCAAAAACACACACAGCCGTTCTCAACTTCATTTTTACTGTTCATCGTCTGGTTCTCAACTTCATTTTTTATTGTTCATCATTAGGTCCCCAAGCTTCAAGGTGAGTTCTTAGTTTGTCTTTTGATTTTAGTTCATTTTCTTTCTATTTTTTTCTATAAGAATATGATTATTTGTAGTCATCCATCTAGAATTTTGGGCTGAATCTTGTGTTTCATCGTTTTGATTTCTGGCTTCTGCTCTTGTTAGTAAGTTTAAATTGTTTCTGGGTTTTGTTATGCGATGTTCTTGGGATCTCCTGTTAAGGGTTTTTCTTACCATCGTCTCTCTCCTCCCTCTTCCACCGCCTCTCCACCCTCCTACCACCACGCATCCACCAGTTCACCAGAACCTCACCAGCTCTCTAGCATCACTTGCCTCCACCACCGGTCTCTAATCCAAAATCAAGTCCACCCTGCTCCACTACTCCATTCCCCTATCACCGAGAAACCCACAGCCAGCTTCAGAATTCCCACCTCTGGACAATCCCAACCATCAACATTACCCAGATTCCCTCTGCCTCATTGTTTCATACACAATCACAGTCTCCAACCAAACAGCCCTCTCTAAAGCCCTTCGCAGCCTCCAATTCACTCAATCATCACCTGTTTCCACCCTCACTAATCACCAATCCCAAACGCCATCAGTTCAACCCAATTGCCAGAAACAGCCTCCACAAAACCCAGCTCCAACTGAAACTAGAAACCAAGACCTACAATGAAAACACAACCCCCAACAATCCCCCCTCAATTTTCCTTGCTCACCACCTGCAAGAAAATAGCAGCAAAAATAGCAAGAAAAAAAAAACCACGCAAACCTCACAACCCATAGAACACACAGGATCACAGACAACACACAATCACTCACATGTGCAAAAATCAATTGCATACACACACAATTAACATCAGCAAAAAGCAACACACATACACAAAAGTCCAGCTCCACTAGACCCTCACAGAACCACCAGCAGAGCCTCCACTATCTCTCTGCTGCACACACTGCCGGACCACCCCATCACAACCAAGCTGCGCAAAAACAACCCAAAAACAGACCAATCCCATCCCCTTCTCGACTGCCCAGGATCAAAGTCCACCAGTCACAAGCCCCATAACAATCGAAAATTGGTCTGCAACTAGCCTCCATCACCTCAAAACCGTTACCACGACCACACGCACGGACACACACAATCAATCACACATAATCAATCAGGCGCACACACACTCACAAATTCATACAAACACAGTCGCACACAGGCATAGCTAATAACAAACACACACAGAAGACCAAGGATCCCACCCTCAACAGCCCCAATTTCCCCAATCTGAGAGAGGGAGTAAATGGGGGTTGATTCCAGCGATCAGTGAGAGAACAAAGGGAGAGTGAATAACAGGGAAGGGGTAATCGAAAAAGGGAAACAGGGACCAAAACAGAGAGTGGCTAAGGAGACACGTGAGAGAGAGAAGTGGGAAGAGCTGAAGAAATAGAAAAGAAAAAAAAAAAGACAAGAAGAGAACAGGGAGGTTGAGACTCGATGAGGGAAAGAAGAAACTGAGAGGAGCAGAGAGGGCATCGAGCAGTGACGTGAAAGAAACGGCGAGGGAGAGAAGAGAGAACATTGTGAGAAAATGTGAGAGAGAAGAACCAGGAGAAAATCAAAGAACAGAGAGAGAGGAGGGAGCAGTGACGGGAAAGCAAAAAAGAAGAGAGAAGAGGGAAGAAGAAGAGAAGAAGAAGACGGGAGGAGAGAGAGAGAGAGAGAGAGAGAGAGAGAGAGAGAGAGAGAGAAAAAGATGAAAGAAATTTAGAAATTGGGAATGGGTTTTAATTTTAGATTTTATTCTTTTCGTTTCTTTTATTAATGTTATATTAATTTAATTTATGGTTTGGCTCCTGGTTTTGGTTTTAATTTAGTTTCTTCTGGTTTAAATAACTGGCTTAGTTATTTGGATTGATTCAAGCCTCACCTCAATTATGTCTTTGATGAATGCTGGTTTGGGGTTTGTTATTTTTGGTTTAGTTTTACTTTTAGTTAATTCATTTATTTGTTTTTCTGGTTGTGCTTTAGCTTTAGCTGAAGTTTAGTTTAATTAATTGATTTTAGTTCTTTGATTTAATTTTTATTAGTATTAGTATAAGATAGATATTTACATTTTGGCCTTTAGGTTTCTTTGAATTGCGCTAGTGTACCCCTCTATACTTCTGTTTTATGCAACTAAGTCATCCATAATTTTAAATTGACCTCCCTAAATTTTATATTTCTTACAATTAGGTCCCTCAATTTCAATTTGGTCCATTTTTATTGAAGTTTATTGTTTGCCCCTTCATTTTACTTCAATTTGTACCTTTGCCCCTTAAATTTGCTTTAACTTTCAATTTTACCCTTTAAGTTTTGTGGAGCTTTATTTTAGTCTCCTTGTAGCACCCTAGAAAATGCACATACAAGAGATTTTTTTTTCTTATTTAGGATTAAGTGTTAATCCTTGATTTATTAGTCGGGAGATTTCTTGAGTTAATTAGGTTAATTAACTAAGATTTTCATTATTAAGCAAGGACATTTAAGCACCACATTTAGAATAATTTTACTTGACCATTTAATTTATATTAGAGTTTAAATTTTGCTTAATTTATTCTACTATTTTCTAGCCTTTTGACTACTTGAATTTTAGATCAATTTTACTCAAAAATTTCGCTTATTTTCTTGCTTTATTTTCTTTTCCCTTACCTGAAATTTTTTTTTCTTTTTGGCCGAAAATTCTTTTTCTTTTTCTTTCCCCTTAGGGCCGGTTTCTCTCTCTCCCTAATTTACTCTATTTTTGTTTTAATAATTTATGTCTTATTATTGTTTATATTAAGTGATAAGAGTTAATAATTTCAACCAATCAAATTAAACCAAGTTACCACACTTGCATTAAAATCTCACTTTTTGCTTTACTCTTGTGGGATTTCTATTGGTCAACCATTTTTCCACCTTTTCTTCATTTCTTTTCCAATTTTCCTAGACTATTTCTTTCTTCTTTCTTTCTCTCTTGGCCGGCCATCATCTTCTCCTTCTTCTCTCATTTTTGCTCTCAACTTCTTGGACTTTTCTCTCTTAAGTTTGGTTAAATCCACCATAGAAAGTGAGGTTTTCTTCTTCCTAAGCAAGGTTCTAAGCTTGTTTAAGGTATGTACTATGAACTTTTGCAATTACTTTCAAGTTTTATTTAGTTTTGTTCAAGTTTTATACTAAGAATTTGATAGTAGTACTTGAAGATTTAAGATTGAACTAAAAAATACTTGAACAGTCATGCTGGACCAGTTTTAGTAAAACTTTCATAACTTGGTGTAGATAGCTTGGATTCGAATGATTCTTGTTGTTTTAGAAACTATTTTAATAGGGTTTTCCAACGGTGTAAAGCTTGCACTGTGGTTCATTGTGTATTAATCGCAGAAAGTTTGCAAAGTTGGCTGGAAATTTCATTCTGCGTAAAACAGTTTTGATGATGAGTCAAATTGAGGGCTAATTTTGAACCTGTTCTAGTTGGAATTTTAAGTGATGATCTTCACGAAAGTTGTAGCCCTATAAACTTACTTTCAAAACATGTAATCACAATTCCCTGGTTCTTGGTTGATTGACACCCACAAGGGCACGAAGTTGGCTGAAAATCAACCCTGTGCAGATTTGGGTGATTATTCTTGGAGTAGGAATTTTTAATTTGAGTGGAATCTTGATTTAATTTGAGTTTAAATTGAACATAGAAGTTGTAGAAAATGTTGAAATGGATTGGGTGGTTGATTTTTTCATGCAGGGAAAAATTTGGGTTAGTCCGATTTAAGGAAAAATGCTGCCGAAATTTTGGTAGAATTAAAAGAAGAAAAATTGATAAGTGAGATTTTAAGCCTAGAATAGGTTCAATTGAAGGAAATTGAAGTGTAGAAATTTTTAGAAATGATCTAGTGATAGATTAGACTTTCTTAGAATAAGTAAACCTTAAGCCCTGGAAACCCTAAAACCAAAACCCTAGAAGTAAGTGGGGTATTTTCTTGACTTTTTCTTACTAAATTTACTAGGGTTTTAATTGACTTTTTATGTTATTATTTCTTTTAAATTTCAGGGTCTGAAAACACATCACGACCATTTCACGAGATATTTTCTTAGGCTTTCATGGTGAGTGTCTTTATGTGTGCATGATGCATGTAATGTGCTATTTCCATTTTGTAAATATTATGCCATGACTGCAATTGCTATGTGATTAAATGTGCTACTTGAGGAAAGATGTGTACTTTATCGCATCTATTCCGCAACGTGTTACCTGCTTTCATTACCCAATGTGTTACTTGTGCTTGAGGCGTCCGTGACTAACTTCACCGTTATTTCACGGATGGTCAACCCGGCTGCACGTGGGAGGACATAAGGTGTTGGGTGTTTTAGGGTTTGATGTTCTTTCCCTTTTGAGTTGTGAATCCTCAAAGAGGCCAACTCCGGATTGAACCTGCTTGCTTGTTGGCCCTCCAGGGTTGAAAATATCTCCCTGGATGTGGTAGCCTATACGAAGGTTATAAGGTGAACGGTGGTTAGGGTTCTTGCTTGCTTGCTTGATAATACTGGCATGACTCTTGATACAGACTTGAGCTATTATCTCAGTCCTAACATCGTGATTTCATGGTCAGTGCATGCTCTTCCTGCGGTTAAGCTTGCTTCCGTAGATGAGCCCCGTATCCGCCATTGACTATTTGTTAATTGAAATGTTCATAATGTGACGCCCCAGAAATTCATATAAAATTATATAATTCATGTTATGTTTATTTGTAGAAAGAAATATATAAAATGAGGGAAAAAAAAAAAGAAGAAGAGAGGTCAAGATCAAAAATGCCCTCAATAAGAGAATTTCCTTTAGGTAGGGTTAGTGTTAATCTTTGACTTATTAGTTGGAAGATTACTTAAGTAAAATTAGGTTAACTAAATGAGATTCTTTCATGATTAAGTGGTATACCTAAGTATCAAACTTGGGTTAATTTTATTGGTCTTTTAGTTTATAATAGTGTTTAATTTTGACTAACTAACTTTATCATTTTCAAGGCTTTTGACTAAGTGAGTCTTAGTTCCAATTTTGACCTAAAAATTTCACTAATTTCTCTTGCTTTCTCTCTCTAAAATCCGGCCCTCTCTCTCTCTTATTTTTTTCTCTTTTGCTTTAAAATTTGTGCCAAAGTCTTGCAAGATGTTAGGAGATAAGTGACCAATATTTTTCACTAATCAAATTTAACCAACTAGCACCTATTTTGCCAAAATATCTAAACCCTAGCTTGACTCTTGTTTAGTTCTAATTGGTTGCACTTTCTTCCATTATTCTTTTATTCTTTTAATCTTTCTTGACCTAATTCTCTTTCATTTTATTCTCTCTTGGCCGAAATTCTCTTTCATTTTATTCTCCCTTGGCCGACTCTCTCAATCTCCCTCTCTACCCTCCCTTGTTCTTCATTTTCTTGGAGCTCTCTCTTCAATTTAAGACAAATTCCACCATAGAAAGTGAGGTTTTCTTCTTCCTAAGCAAGGTTCTCAGCTTGTTTAAGGTATGTACTATGAACTTTTGCTATTAATTTCAAGTTTTATCTGAGTTTTATTCAAGTTTTATTTAGGGTTTTGTTCAAGTTTTACTTTCACAGCCATACTGGACCAGTTTTAGTAAAACTTTCATAACTTGGTATAGATAACTTGGATTCGAGTGATTCTTGTTGTTTTAGAAACTAGATTGATAGGGATTTCCAACGGTATAAGGCTTGCACTGTGATTCATTGTATATTAATCACAGAAAGTTTACAAAGTTGGCTGAAAATTTGATTCTGCGTAAAACAGTTTTGATGATGAGCCAAATTGAGGGCTGATTTTGAACCGGTTCTAGTTGGAATTTGGATTGATGATCTTCACGAAAGTTGTAGTCCTATAAACTTAATTTCAAACCATGTAATCATAATTCCCTAGTTCTTGATGGATTGACCCCAACAATGGCACGAAGTTGGCTGAAAACCAACCCTGTGCAGATTTAGGTAAAGATTCTTGGAGTAGAATTCTTAAAATTTAGTGGAATCTTGATTGAATTTGGGCTTGAACTGAACCTAGATGTTGTAGAACTTGTTGAATTTGGGTTGGATGGCTGATTTTCTTGTAGGAAAAAAATTTGGTTTGGTCCGGTTTTAAGGGGAGATGCCGCCGAAATTTTGGTAGGAATAAAGAAGGGAAAAATGGAAAATGAAACTTCCAACCTAGAACATGTTAAAATTAAAGAGTTAATGTGCAGAAATTTTAGGTAAAATGATCTAGTAATGAGCAAAGTTCCTAGAAAAAGAGAACCCTAAAATGAAACCCTAAACCCTAAACCCTAGAAACCCTAAAACCAAAACCCTAGAAATAAGTGGGATATTTCTTGAATTTCTTTACTAAATTAATTAGGGTTTAAATCGGATTTTCATCAGATTATTTCTTCTAAATTTCAGGGTCCAAAAACACATCCCGACCATTTCACGAGATATTTTCTTAGGCTTTCCAGGTGAGTGTCTTTATGTGTGCATGATGCATGAAATGTGATATTTTATTTGATAAATATTATGCGAAAATTTGCAATTACTATGTGAATACCTGTGCTACTTGAGGAAAGATGTGTACTTTATCACATCTATTCCGCAATGTGTTATTTGTGTGTGCGTGAGACTACCGTGACTAACTTCACCGTTATTTCACGGATGGTCAACCCGGCTGCACGTGGGAGGACATAAGGTGTTGGGTGTTTTAGGGCTTGATGTTCTTTCCCTTTTGAGTTGTGAATCCTCAAAGAGGCCAACTCCGGATTGAACCTGTTTGCTTGTTGGCCCTCCAGGGTTGAGAATATCTCCCTGGATGTGGTAGCTTGTACGGAGGTTATAAGGTGATTGGCGGTTAGGGTTTGTGCTTGATAAAACTGATATGTTCTTTGATAAAGACCTGAGCTATTATCTCGGTCCAAATATCGTGGCTACATGATCAGTACTTGCTCTTTCTGCGGTTAAGCTTGCTTCCGTAGTTGAGCCCTGTATCCTCCTTTGACTACATGTTAAATTAAATTGTTTATATCTTGATTTATTAATTTAATTGTTTGATTATTTCATTTACTAAAATAATGAGTTCTTGATATGATTGCATGACTTGGACATTCACTGGGCTATTATAGCTCATTCCATTTATTTGTTTTCCTTTACTCAGGTCACCTGAAAAATTAAAGCTGGACCGACTGGTTTTTGATTATTATAAAAGTTTCAGTTATTGTAATAGCCGAACTGTGTTAAGCTATTTTTTGTGAAAATCATGTATATTATGACACATATACTTTTGATGTGAATTGTACCTTATGTTAAATAAAATGAATGTATTTTATTTATTTCATTTTATTTTAGTTATTTTATTTTAAGTTAAGTACGCTCGGACGTTTGCGTGAGTGCGTATCGAGACCTGGCGAGAGCTAGGCAGGCAGTCCGCTAAGCCCTTTGGTGCGCCTCTGGGTAAGGTGGGGCTGTCACACATAACTTGTCTACTTAAATTGTCAATTATTTTGTTCAATAAAATAATAGATTTGTGGTATGATTGCATGACTCCGATACTCACTGGGCTATTATAGCTCATTCCATTTTATTTGTTTTCCTTACTCAGGTTTCCTGAAAAAATTAAAGCTGAAACGACTGATTTTGAGTATGCTAGATGTCTTCGTTATTGTAATAGCCAAACTGTATTAGGCTATCTTTGTGAAAAAATCATGTATATTATGACACGTAAACTTTTGATGTGAATTGTACTTTATGTTGAATAAAATGAGTGTATTTTATTTATTCCATTTTATTTTAGTTTATTTTATTTTAAGTTAAGTACGCTCGGACGTTTGCGTGAGTGCGTGAATCGAGACCTGGCGAGAGCTAGGCAGGCAGTCCGCTAAGCCCTTTGGTGCGCCTCTGGGTAAGGTGGGGCTGTCACACTCCTTGGTTGCTAAACTTTGCATTTTACTCTCAATTTATTAGTATCTCGATTTTGTTTGTTTATATCAAGGTGCCTTGACTTGTTTGTTTATTTTGATTAGTATTAGTACCGGGTCTTCAAAGAGGTATTCCGATCTCTCATTATTTCTTTCTTTATGTGCTCCAACGTGCTCTAATGTGATACTTTATGCAATCTTTCATGCTTTTCTTATTTTATGCACTTTTTGCATATTTATTTATTTCGTGTTACTTAATTTTATTATTTTTGACGAAAAATGTAATATTCTTGTATTAAGCTAGTCAATGTAATAGTTAGATTATTTTTCTCGTATTTTAACAAGGATTGTGTAATTAGATAGAAAATGTAATAGATAGGGCATTTTTAATTTTCCCCCTTTAAAATTGTAAGTTAAGCCCCCGGTGTAATAGTTAGGGTTTATTTGCTTTTGCGTACTTATGTGTTTATTTCTTTTACCGCTTTCCTTAGGATTTTCGCATCTAGAATATTATGCTTATGTGTTATGTGCTCCTATGTGATCTTATATGTTCTATATGTTTAATTTTTCTTTTAATTCATGCTTTAATGTTTAATTTATGATTTATAGTATTCTGTCACCACACTAGTCCAACGCTAGTTGTGGCTTTTTTTTCCTTCCCGCTAGTCCAATGCTAGTAGGACCTTTTAGAACGGGCTAGTCCAACGCTAGACCCTAAGGACATTTTAGTGTTAGGTACATTCGTGTGTATTTCTCATCTCATTTCACACACTTTTGGTTTTCTTTCCATTCGGCATGATTTTATTATTATTATTATTATTATTATTATTATTATTATTATTTTGGCACATCTTTTAAAATGCATAACATATAGGTTGCATTTCACTTAGACTTTAGGACATTTGTGTGATTCAACTAGAAATAGTCGTCTACTCACGTGGGAAGCGGTGGCGTACAGGTCGTTCCCCCCTCCGTGAGTAAAAACATTCAGTCATGAGTTATCATTCCCCCGTACTCGTCATGTTGCATACCCACTTTCTTTCTTCACTTACTATATATTATTATTTTCTTTCTTTTTGCATCACATTTTGCATAAACTCATGACTCCCTCGAGGTCTCGACTCGGGTTTCGCAATTAATGCGATAATTCCGACCAAGCCTCGACGGAACATTTCGACCCTCCCGATACCAACATTTAGACTTAGGATTTGCATTCATTTAGATACATCCAAACGCGATAGAATCTAGGGTTAATGTAGGAAAATTTGATTAAACCTCGCAACTAGCCTCAGTTAGGTTGAAAGGGTGCTTTAGGCGCAAGCCTTTGCCTTCCCTTTCTTCAAATGTGACTCCTGGACCTTTTTCTCACGTTTTCTCGTAGACCAGAGTCGGAAAAGGGTTTTAAATAATTTTTCTAAAATTTTATTTTTTTGTCTTGTTTAAACGATTTTTCGAGTGACTTGGTACACCCTAACTCAGTACCAAGTGGCGACTCCATTTTTCAAATAAAACCCTTTTTCAAAAGTCATTCGGCCAAATCTATCGCACTTTTAGTCCTGGCCTTGTTTTCTTTTAAAATATCATTTTTCTTAAAATACACTTTTTCAATAAAAACTCGATTTTTCACACAAGCGCACGATTTTTCCCAAAAACTTGCTTTTCAAAAGGGTTATCAGACTAGACCGACTTTTCGGGACACAACAGTCATGACCCCACTAGTACACCCTTTCCTCTTAAGATTTTTTGGGACGCGACAGGATTTTGGCGACTCCACTGGGGATCACTAGTGAGTTCGAGCACTAGGTTTAATCACCTTTTCCTTATTTAACCCTTCTATTCCATCATGTTTGGATGTTAGGATTGCATTTTTCTTTCCTAGGTTTTAGGGTTTTTCTTTTTTGCATCTCACACACTTTCCGTCTCTCAGCTATTTATGTGATGTATGTATGATTCATTTACTTTTGCTTTATTCGACCGCGCTTGCATTTTGGGAGGGGATCAGTCACCCTTAGAGCCGACGCTTTATTATTCCCTCCTCTCATAAGGAGCACTTCATACGTGCATTCGATGTTTTTTACCTTTTTTCTCTTTTTGGTGGTTACCACCCACCCATCCCTTTAGGACTAGGATCAATCTGCCTAGACATGCGGCCATCGCATTCATGCATGTAGCGGTGTCTAGGGGATCACTCGAGCCACCGACCAAGGGCTTTGGGATTGATGACCCTTACCCTTAGGTCTGAAGGCTTGGAAGCCAACAGCCTAATTGAGTCTAGATGCATTAGTGAGCCCAACCTCATGCATCCATGTAGAAAAACCTAGGGTAGAGTCAGCCTTACCCTATCAGGCACACTATGCACGAAAGGAGGGAACCAACCTTATTTATTTTCCTTGTTATGCCATTTACTGTTATCTATGTGTATTAGCTGTTTTTGCCAATGTGTTATGTGTTATTTGTTCAATAAACTAACACAATTTCTTTCCTATTTTGATTGCATTCACGACCACAGAATAAAGAGCCCTGGCACGGTGCTCTCATAGGAAGCTAACCCTCTTTTGGCACATTTAAATTTCATTTTTCATAATTAATTTCTCCGAGAAAGATGGAAATGGAATTTCATAAATTTTTACAAATTGCATTTTTTAAATACTCAAGGAATCAATCATTGTGAATTTCTTAAAAATCCTAAAAATTCAATTTTCGTCTTATATATTCTTGAATGAAAATTATAGTTTTTAAATCCTTTTCAATAATTACTCATTCTTGTTGTATTTGTCAGTTTTATCCGAACTAAATTTTCTTAGAGTCAATAAATGTACTTAAGTGGTCTAATTTTTTCATATTTTGCATTTATCCTTTTTATAAAGAAATTAATGTGTCATTTTTGTCGTATCCCCTGCCCTCCCATCCCACATTACACAAAAAGTGATTTTAGCACGTATTTCATTTGACTTTAATAAACTGGCATTTTGACTTGTATATTTCTAGATAAAGTCATGACTTTTGTTTTCTTCCAATGCTGTGTCTCATAACCTCATAAAGGCTCAATTTTCTTTATCAAGCAAATAAATTTGAATCCAATAATCTTTTGTACAGTTCACGTTCCATCTTTTTTCAAAGAAATTCTGCAACATTTTCAAATTTTGCATTATTGCATATTTTAACTCGCTTTAATAAACTGGCATCATGCATAAACCCTAGAGGGCATGCCATTTTGGGAATCCCATGATAGGAAAGCCGTCCTTTTGTCTTGGGTATGTAACCCTAAAAGACATGCACGTTTATATTTTCAGTAAATCCTAGCGAGTAAGACCCTAGGTAAGGTAATACGAGCTAAATGGAGGCACCTCTTCCTGGTGGATCTGGCCAATCTACGATTAAAAGGGGGGTCTGACCCTAAAGGATTGCATTTCATGCTAGGCTTACCCTTGGCATAATAAGGGTTCCCCTAGGACATGCATCCGTTTTTGTTTTTATTTATACTAATTTTGATTTTTTTTCATTTTCACAGGTCCTCTAACGGAGGCGGTAAAATAAGAAAGACATCTGATACATATTTGGTCTTACATTTGAGTATTTTAAATTATGGTCCAATTCTAAATAAACCGTTACATGTTCGAGACCCGTAAGGACATAAAAAACATGAGTGTTCTTTTGAATTATTCGAAGGGTCATAGACGACCGATTTTTTTAGAATTGATAGTGCCTAGAAACTAGATAGGTGAGGATAATCAATGTGATAAATGAAATTGTATGTCATAGCTAGACAATTGTAAATAATTTGGATGCTAATAATTGCACTCCTTCTGTAAATTTAAGATTGCCTTATCTCTAAAATTTTTCTCAGATGAAGTGTTCAATAAGTTGCTTTCTCCAATTTGTTTATGACATTTGATTTTCCCTTCATGTCTTGCATTTAGTTTTCGAAAATTTTCTTCAAATCTTTTGTCCTATTGAGCAAACGATTTTTTGACGAGACATCGAAATAAGTCACATTTTTCTCAAAACCTAATGTTAGGTTTGTGTAATTATAAGGTTTTCTCTTTTGATAAGTTAATGAGTTCAATTGAATGAAAAGAAAAATATTTTTCTTGTATTTTTTTGAGGGTGAAAATAAATACCCATGGTCTTCGGATGTCATCTTATTTGAAGCTGATAATTGCCACTTCGGTTTCTTTCTGATTCCAAAATAATGCCAATTGCAAGAAAGAATTAGAATGACATTGAAAGGGAATTTGGACTTTGTGTTAAGGAATCTGAATGGTACAAAAAGGGAATCCAAGCTTAACCTGAAAGAGAAAGAAGCTACAAATATTGGCACCAAGAAATGGGTTAAGGAGTCAGGGCAAGATGCGCTTTTACTGCTAGAGACCTTGAAAATGTTTAGCAAACTTCACCAAGCAAGTTTGGATGAACGTTTGGAGAATTCAAGCACAACAAAAGGAATAAACTTGGAGGGGATGCGACTTCAAACAATTTACGAGGGGAGTTATTATTTCATGTCCATAAGTTCTTATTCACCGTTGGAATGTGTTGTATAAGTTATTGTGAGGTGAAGATAAGGGATGTCACACGCTTGATGTTTGTCTAATTCCCCTACTGGTTGAAATTACTTTATGTGATTTGACAAATGCTTTCTTTGAGCAATAAGAAATGATTATTATGTGGTTTAGAGTTTTGTTCTTATAGAAAGTATATCTTGTAAAGTGGTTAGGAATTATGTCTAAATTTTGTGATTTGATGAAAATTTCTCTTCTTTACTTAATTTCACATGTTAAATGATGATTATAGTCAATTAGTGCACTCATGTAATCTGTGATGTAACATCTGTTATGAGGGATTAAACAAAAAAAAAGAAAAAAAAAGAAAAAGGGAAAGAAAAAGAAAAAAAAGAAGAAAAAAGAAGAAAAGAAAAGAAATAATGCAGTCGTTCTACTCTAATGATTCTCGTGCTTAGTAACCGGGAGTCTTCATAAAAAATGTCGACTTTCGCAGTCAAACGGTACTTGAATTATGAGTAATGCATTGCAAATTCGAGTAAGTAAATTGTTGAGTAACCAGGGATCTTCATCCAACCAATGTCAATTCTTGCGTAAAAAGGCAGTGTTACTTGCTCGAATACATTGCTGCTATTGGTTTAAGATCGAGATGTTGAGTAACCGAAACCTTCATAACCAATGTCGGTTTTCGCGTCAAAAGACACTCTCATATTTTGAGTGATTAGGTCACTAGAACAAATATCCCTCAAGTGAAAAATGAAATTGACCATAGACATGTGATGTTCTCCAATTGATCATATAATTTGTTTACTTGTGAAATTCGGTAAAGCAAAGAAATTAAGTTGAGCTGACTTAATTGTGATATAATTCCTTCCCCTTTGCTTGATATTATGAGTATTAAAGACAAGATGATAAATTGCATAAGGGTTATTTACTTGGTCTTGAGGAAATACATTTTAGAATGCACATGTGTGATTTCAATGCTTAAATCATTAATTGATCTCACATTCTTCAAACAATTTGAGGACAAGTGATGATTCAAGTGTGGGGGAATTGACAAGTGTCAAAATGATGCATTTTAGCACATTGGCAGATGATGTTAATATATCTATCCCAATCAACAAGGGAAGATTGCCCTACTAATGCCAAATATTTTCTGAGCACTGGTTTGTTGTAAATGAAAAAGGAAAGATCATCTCAATTTTTGACGTTGTTGTTCATTCCACTTCTCCTCCTGAAATCAGTAATTGGGAAGAACCCTATGGTTAGGAGAATGTGACAAGTTGAAGGCTCACAGATGAGAAAATCAGTATGCTGGAAATCATTGGGAAGTTGATGAGAACAGCTGATCGAGGTTTTTCATCTGCATTGATTAGTTGTGGCAATGTTAGAATTCAAATGGGAATGACATCCAAAGATCAAAAAGCATCTTTTAAACCATTATTCCAAAATTGACTTTTTTGAAAAATGTTTCATTTAATTGTATTTCATTTAGTCTTTGTGTGTTTTTTATTGTACATAAGTTCTTTTACATTTTTTTGACCAATTCATGTTTTGAAAATTTTGACATTTGCTTTGTTCAAATTTGAATAAAAGCAAAGGCAATCTTAAGTTTATTAGAAGTCAGAGGCATGAATGAATTGAAAGATTGTTTTGAGAAGTTTGGATTTGAGTTGTGAATCAGAATTCACTGAATCAGGGAACTTGCAGAGAGTAAAGCAAGAGATTGGTCAGAGACTCAGAATGGCAATACTCAAGTTTATATGCGCTAGCAGAGTCAAGAGATCGTCAGATGGTGGCATCACTTTGGCAATTGTAGTTGCTTCCTCTTTTTGCAGGTGTAATCACATCATCATCACATTGAGGCCTTCATTAAGAATGAAAACTGGGGCAATTTTTTTTAGATAATGATGATTTGATCAAGAGTGCAATTCATTGCAAAAAAATCAATATTGGGGCAAGATTTTTTGGCAAAAATTTGACTTTGAGATTCATTTGTACGGGGACGAGCTTTTTGCATGGGATGAATTTAAATGGATTTTGATACCAAATCTCAAAAGAGTGATTTTGGGTTAGTTTGATGCCATACACTGGGACAAAATTTTTTTGAAAATTTTGATCTTTGGGATGATTTAAATACAACGTTCAATAATTGTTTTAAGTTTTCCCATGTCTCAAATTTCTTTATGCATTTTTTCATCAGTTTGGATCTCATTTTTGTTCATTTTAGTCTGGTGCATTTTGTTAATCAGTTTAGGATCATGCATTCATGCATTTTATCTAGTAGCCTGTGTTACATCATCTTGTGTTACTTTTTCGAACCGACACTTGTTCATCATTTGATTTGCGTGTTGCATGTTATTTTGATTTTGTCCAGCGTTAAGCATATTTTACTTTTCTATTTAAGTCCCAACTCGTCCGTTGGGCCCCATCTCGTCCGTTGGGTTTACTTGTTTGTTGCTTAAGTCCCAGCTCGTCCGTTGTGCCCCAACTCATCCGTTGGGCTTTAATTTCCGTTTATTTTAATCTAGTCGCTTAAACTCGTGCATTTTTATTTTATATATTATGCATTCGTTTCTCAATCTATACCCCATTAGCATGTTTTACTTTTCTAAATTTGCGTTTATTTAGTAATTGTCTTTCATTTGTCCAGCATACTGCATGGTGTTTTAATGTGTTTAGTAGTTTGCATACTGTGTTTACACGTTTTTGTCTTTATTTTCAGTTCTCGATAGGCTCAATCTTTGCATTGAGTACTGAATTTTCATTTGCAGTTCGCGGTAGGCTCAATCGTCAGCATTGGGTATCGTCTTTATTTTTAGTTCTCGGTAGGCTCAATCTTTGCATTGGGTACCGATTTTCATTTCAGTTCGCGGTAGGCTCAATCGTCAACATTGGGTACCGTCTTTATTTTTAGCTCGCGGTAGGCTCAATCGTCAGCATCAGGTACCGTCTTTATTTTCAGTTCTCGGTAAGCTCAATCTTTGCATTGGGTACCAATTTTCATTTTCAATTTGCGGTAAGCTCAATCGTCAGCATTGAGTACCGTCTTTATTTTTAGTTCTCGCTAGGCTCAATCTTTGCATTGGGTACCGATTTTTATTTTCAGTTTGCGGTTGGCTCAATCGTCAGCATTGGGTACCGTCTTTATTTTCAATTCTCGGTAGGCTCAATCTTTGCATTGGGTATCGATTTTCATTTTCAATTTGCGGTAGGCTCAATCGTCAGCATTGGGTACCGTCTTTATTTTCAGTTCTTGGTAGGCTCAATCTTTGCATTGGGCACCGATTTTTATTTTTAGTTGCGGTAGGCTCAATCGTCAGCATTGAGTACCGTCTTTATTTCCAGTTCTCGGTAGGCTCAATCTTTGCATTGGGTACCGATTTTCATTTTCAGTTTGCGGTAGGCTCAATCGTCAGCATTGGGTACCGTCTTTATTTTCTATTCTCGGTAGACTTAATCTTTGCATTGGGTACCGATTTTCATTTTCAGTTTGCGGTAGGCTCAATCGTCTGCATTGGGTACCGTCTTTATTTTCTATTCTCGGTAGACTTAATCTTTGCATTGGGTACCGATTTTCATTTTCAGTTTGCGGTAGGCTCAATCGTCTGCATTGGGTACCGTCTTTATTTCCAGTTCTCGGTAGGCTCAATCTTTGCATTGGGTACTGATTTTCATTTTCAATTTGCGATAGGCTCAATCGTCAGCATTGGGTACCGTCTTTATTTTCAGTTCTCGGTAGGCTCAATCTTTGCATTGGGTACCGATTTTCATTTTCAGTTCTCGATAGGCTCAATCTTTGCATTGGGTACCGATTTTCATTTTCAGTTTGCGGTAGGCTCAATCTTTGCATTGGGTACCAATTTTTCATTTTCAGTTGCGGTAGGTTCAGTCGTCAACATTGGGTGTCATTTTGATTTTCAATTTTCATTAATTATGTTTTGCAACATTGGAAATCATATTGCTCCAATTGCATATTCAGTCATCCTATTTCAACATGCTGTTTCTTCTTGTGTCATCATACATTAGTCATGGTATTAGTCCATTCCTTTTTTATGTTTTCTCAAAAAAAAAAAGGAAAAGAAGAAAAATTTTGATTTTGGATTGAATTGCATTTTAGGCTCGACACTTGTTTTTCCTGTCTCTTAAAATCTTTATTGTGTTTATTTTGTCCAACAATATGGACTTGCATTTTTATTTACATTTTTTAAGTCTGGCAGCCCAAACCTTGCATTTATGATTCCTGGCAGCCCAGGATCATTCATTTACTTTTTCAAGTTTGGCAGCTCAAACTTTACATTCATCAACCTTGGCAGCATAAGGTCATGCATCCGTCCAGCAGCCTGGTCGGTATCTGTTTATTTACGTTTCCAAATCTGGCAGCCCAGACTGTTCATTACATTTTATGATTCCTAGTAACCCAGGATCATTTATTTACTTTTTCAAGTTGGCAGCCCAACTTTGCATTCATCAACCTTGGCAGCCCAAGGTCATGCATCCGTCCAGCAACCTGGTCGACATCTGTTTATTTACTTTTTAAGTTTGGCAACTCAAACTTTGCATTTATCAACCTTGGCAGCCCAAGGTCATGCATCCATTCAGCAGCCTGAACGGCATATGTTTATTTACATTTTCAAGTCTGGCAGCCCAGACATTGTATTTGTCTTGTTGGTATTTGTTTTGTTTAGCAACCTGAACTCATTCTTTTGTCTTTTAGTTTATGCACTTTGCTTTGTCTTGCAGTCTCGTACCAATCTATATTATCTTTGCTTAGCAATTCGAATGTTGCATTTCTTTCTTTTGATCACAAATCTGAACTCTTGTGTTACCATTTGTAATTGTGTTTCGCATCCACCGTCTACCTGCATCTGAACTACATTTGACCTGATTCCCTTCACTGGGATATGTAGGCAACTCTTAGAGAGTTCGGTCACATTTTTTATATATTCACTTGTTTCTCTTTCATTTGGATGATCTCCTCCTGTCGCGTCCGAAAAATCGTAAAAAGCAAAAGGTGTAGTGGTGGGGTCGTTGACTGTCGCGTCCCAAAAGACGATATAGTTTGATGACCCTTTTGAAAAACTAAGTTTTTGGAAAAACCGTGCGTGTATGAGAAAAATCAAATTTTAGTAAAAAAGTGTATTTTAAGAAAAACGGTATTTTAAAAGGAAACAAGGCCGGGACTAAAAGTGCGACAGATTTGGCCAAATAATTTTTGAAAAAGGGTTTTATTTTAAAAAATGAAGTCGCCGCTTGGTACTGAGTTAGGGTGTTCCAAGTCACTCGAAAAAATCGTTTAAAAATAAAAATTTTAAAACAAATCATTTAAATCCCTTTTTTGACTCCGGTCTACGAAAAATGAGAGAAAAAGGTTCGGAGTCACATTTGAAGAAAAGGAAGGCAAAGGCTTGTGCCTAAGGCATCCTTTCAACCTAGCCAAAGCTAGTTGCGAGGTTTAATCAAAATTTCCTAAATCAACCCTAAGTTCTATCGCGTTTTGGATGTGTCTAGCTGAATGCAAATCCTAAATCTAAATATGAATATCGGGAGGGTCGGGATGTTCCGTCGAGGTTTGATCAGAATTATCGCATTAATCACGAAACCCGAGTCGAGACCTCGAGGGAGTCACGAGTGTGAATGCAAAAAATGGAATGCAAAAAAAAAAAAGAAAAGAAAATAATAGTATATAGTAAGTGAGAAAATAAGGTGGGTATGCAATATGACGGGTACGGAGGACTAATAACTCGTGACTGAATGTTTCTACTCACGGAGGGGGGAACGACATGTACGCCACCGCTTCCCACGTGAGTAGACGACTATTTCTAGTCGAATCACGCAAATGTCCTAATTTTTAAGTGAGATGCAACCTAAATGTCATGTATTTGGAGATGCATCAAAATAAATAAATAAATAATAGTAATAATAATAAAAATCATGCAAAATGGAAAGAAAACTAAAGTGTGTGAAGTGGGATGTAAAAATGCACACGAGTGTTCCTAATACTAAAATGCCCTAAGGGTCTAGCGTTGGACTAGCCCTTTCTACTGATTCTCACTAGCTTTGGACTAACGGGGAAACGATAAACCACAACTAGCGTTGGACTAGCATGGTGACGGAATATCATAAATCGTGAATTAAACATTAAAGCATGAATTAAAAGCAAATGAAACATATAAAAACATATAAGGTCACATAGGAGCACATAACACATAAGCATAATATTTTAGATGCAAAAATCCTAAGGAAAGCGGTAAAAGAAATAAACACATAAGCATGCAAAAGCAAATAAATCCTAACTATTACACCGGGGGGGCTTGATTTACAATTTAAGGGGGAAAACTTTAAAATGCCCTATCTATTACATTTTCTATCTAATTACACAATTCTTGCTAAAATATGAGAAAAATAACCTAACTATTACATTGACTAGCTAAATACAAAATTTTATATTTTTTCAAAATAATAAAAATTTCAAATTAAACAAATTAACTAATTAAATACGCAACAAGTATATAAAATAAGAAATAAACAAATAACAATAAAAATAATGCATAAAATCACATTGGAGCATATTGGAGCACATAAAGAAAATTTAACAAGTAGTAGGGATGCCTTTTCGAAGACTTGGTACAAATGCTTAAGAAAATGAACACACGAGTTAAGGTATCGTGGTATAAATAAATAAATAAATAAAGCCTAAGAATCTGTAAATGTTGACAATTTTTGGATAAAATAAATGACTAAATAAATAAATAAATTCTAGCAACTAAAAAATAAATAAATAAAATAAAATAAAAAATAAAAATAAAATTCTATAAAAATTAAAGCATAAAACTAAATAATTCACATAAGTCTAAAGGGGTAAAAATGCAAAATTAAAGTGACGTGGGGTTTGAAATACTAAATTCTAGGGGGTAAAGAAAGACACAAATTTTAGCAAAGTTAATAAGGATAATGTAAAAATACAGGACAAATTTAAAAGAAACTATAAAATGTGAAGGATAAGGACTAAATTGAAAAGAAAAAATTGAGGAATGCTGCAAGTACAATTACACTACCTAAAACTCCAAGGGCTTAAACATAAAATCTTGCAAAAATTGTACAATTGCCAATTAAAACATCCCTCCCCCCCAGGTCATCTTCTTCCTTCAAATTATAATTTTCTCATTTTTCTCTCCAAAATCCCACTTTTCTCTTTTTCATTATCTTCTTGCTCTTTTTCTCTCTGCTTTTCTTTTTCCTCTCTCTTTCTTCTCCTCTCTTCTCACTAGACTTTTTCTTCCTCTGTCATCTCTTCTTGCTTCTTACTTCTATCATCTCCAGCTCTATTCTTTGCTCCTTCTCATCGTTCTCTCCATCTCCTCCGTCTCCCTGGTTCCTTCTCTCGAATCTCTCTATTCTGTTTCTCTCCTCACTAAATTCCTCCCCTTTGATTCCTCTCTTTCCAATTCAACTCTCTCTTGGCTCTTTCTCTCCTTCAATCACTATTTGTTTCTCTTCAATTCGTTTCTGTTCTCCCTCTCGCTCCTTCTTCTTCTGCTTACAATAGTCTTCTCTCCCTAATCATTAGGACTGATCTAAAAAAACAAACCCCCCTAAATGGTTTCTTCCTCACCTAATTCCACCATCCCCAAAATCTGTTTCACTTTTAACCGAAATAAACAAAGACCGAAGATCATCTCTAAGAAAATCAGACCCTTGAATCCCTAAATCCAAACCAAGACATCCCGAATTAACAAACATCTACACTAAAATCTCACTAATCATTAATCAATTCAACAGAAATTGAAAGTAGCAAAAGTTTTTACCAGAGCTTAGAGATGGTGAAACACGGCCATAGCTATTGAAGCCGTAGCGCCGCTGGTGCTGTCCAGCTATGATTTTACTGTGGTTTGTCCACAGCTACAGTGGGCTAGCTGCTGATGGTCGTGCCCTTGGTTGTCCGTGGAGGTAGTGATAGCGAATGTGGCTTAGCAATGGTTCTGGGCGGTGGTTCTGAACACAACAGAGAGGTGATTTGCTGGTGGTAGTAGGTTGAATTGGATTGCTGATGATTTGTGACATTGCTATTGTGGTGGAGGGTGTGTCGCATCCGAAAAATCGTGGGGTAGAGGTTGCTAGTGGGGTCGTTGACTATCGCGTCCCGAAAAGATGGTCCGGTCTAGGTTACCCTTTCGAAAATAAAAGTTTTTGAAAAACCGTGCGTGTGTGAGAAAAATCAAAAAAAAATTTTTGTAAAAAAAAGTGTATTTTAAAAAAATGGTATTTTAAAAGAAAACAAGGCCGGGACTAAAAGTACGATAGGTTTGGCCAAATAATTTTTGAAAAAGGGTTTTATTTTAAAGAAAATGGAGTTGCCACTTGGTATTGAGTTAGGGTGTACCAAGTCACCCGAAAAATCGTTTAACAAAACAAAAATTAAAATTTTAGAAAAATCATTTAACACCCTTTTTCGACTCCGGTCTACGAAAAATTAGAGAAAAGGGTCTAGGAGTCACATTTGAAGAAAGGGAAGGCAAAGGCTTGCGCCTAAGGCACCCTTTCAACCTAGCTGAGGCTAGTTGCGAGGTTTAATCAAATTTTCCTAAATTAACCCTAGATTCTATTGCGTTCGGATGTATCTAAATGAATGCAAATCCTAAGTCTAAATGTGGATATCGAGAGGGTCGGAATGTCCTGTCGAAGCTTGGTCGGAATTATTGCATTAATTGCGAAATCTGAGTCGAGACCTCAAGGGAGTCACGAGTTTTTATGCAAAATGTGATGCAAAAGAAAAGAAAATAATAATAGATAATAAGTGATTGAAGAAAGTGGGGATGCAGCATAACGGGTACGGGAGACTAATAACTCGTGACTGAATATTTCTACTCACGGAGGGGAGAATGGCATGTACGCCACCGCTTCCCACGTGAGTAGATGACTATTTCTAGTCAAATCACACAAATGTCCTAATTTCTAAGTGAGATGCAACCTAAGTGTCATGCATTTAAAATGTGTCAAAATAATAATAATAATAATAATAATAATAATAATAATAATAAAGATAATAATAATAATAAAATCATGCCAAATTTAAAGAAAACTAGAAGTGTGTGAAATGTGAAATACACACGAATGCACCTAGCACTAACATGCCCTAAGGGTCTAGCGTTGGACTAGCCCGTTCTAGAATGTCCACTAGCGTTGGACTAGTGGGGGAGCGAGAAAACCACAACTAGCGTTAGACTAGTGTGGTGACGGAACAATAAAGCTGACAAAAGCATGAATTAAAAGTAAATAAACATATAAAATCAAGTAGGAGCACATAACACATAAGCTTGATATCTAGATGCAAAATCCTAATGAAAGCGGTATAACAAATAAACACATAAGCACGCAAAAGCAAATAAATCCTAACTATTACACCGGGGGGGCTTTGATTTACAATTTAAAGGGGAGAAATTAAAGCTGCCCTATCTATTACATTTTCTATCTAATTACATAATTTTTTGCTAAAATATGAGAAAAATAATCTAACTATTACATTGACTAACTAAATACAAAAATATTACATTTTTTCATCATCAAAATAATAAAATTTAAAATTAAATGAAAAAAAATAAATACATACACAAAAAGTGCAAAAAATAAAAAATGCATAAAAAAATGCATAAAATATCACATTCGAGCACGTTGGAGCACATAAAGAAAATTTAATCAAGATATAAGGGGTGCCTCTTTTCGAAAACCCGGTACTAATGCTAACAAAATGAGCAAACGCGTTAACGATATCACTATTTAAAGAAAACAAAGCATAAAATATAAAAATACCAACAAATTGAGGGTAAAAATGTAACTTCTATAAAACTAAGGAGGCCTAAAAAACAAAATTACAAATCTAAGGGATTAAAGAAAAAATTAGAAATTTTAACTAATCAAGGAGCAAAAATGAAAAATTAGACCAAACCAGGGGGATAAAAATGATAATTAAAGCAAATTGGGGGAGGGCTAGATAGTAATTTCATCAAGTATGAAGGGTTTGCAATTGGTAGGACTTATTTGGAAGAATATTAAAATCTAGGGGGTTAATTCACAAAGATCAGGGAGTTATTATAGAAAATTAAAAATGTTTATGATGCATAGTGAAATTAACCACATCCTAAAGACCAAAATGCGAATAACCAGATTATAGTACAAATAACCCAAAAGAAAGGAGAAAAAGAAAAATAAATTTAAAAAAATAAAAAATAAAAAATAAGACTAAAATTAATTATCTATGTGAAGTTAGCTAAACTGATTAGTTAACAAAATTAATGCAAATTAAACCAATTGGCAAAACGATTTATTAGGGAATTAAGCAAAAGAAACAGTCATTAAAAGAAATCAAACACTTAAAAAAAATAATCCCTAATCGATTTATTCATTGAAACCCAAATTAACCAAAGAACTTTTCCCAATCCGGTTTCTTCTTTCAAACCAGATTCAAGCTTCCCCCAAAATCACCCAGGTCTTCTTCTTCTCAAAACAAGACACTCCTGAAAAATTTCTCCCAAATTCTCTCTCTCATTCTGGACCCTCTTTCTTATTTCCTGTCTCATTTCCCTCTTTTCTTCCTCACTTTTCTTTCTCTTCTTCATTCTTTCTCGCTCTTGTTACTTCTCTATTTTTCTCCGTGTATTCCAGCTTTCATCTCCTTTGATCTTTCTTGCTCTTTTACTTCTTCTCTCAACCGAAATTTCCTGCCTTCTGTTCTATTCTCCTTCTTCTTCTCCGATCAATTCTCTCTTTTTCTCTTTTATTTTTCGATCGATTTTTCTCTCCGTCTCACTCGTCTGCCCAGGAGCCGTTAGAATCGATGCCTAAGTCGATCCCTCTATTGAAATTGGGGAGATTGAGGTGGAAGTGGTGGTGGCTGTATAGTGGATAGACTACTGGAGTATAAAAAATTCACTTCGCTGGGTATTTTCAGTTGAAATCGAGGCTACTGCTGGGCTAAAATTGAGTAATAGTTTCGATGAAGGTCTCGGTTGGACAGTGGTGATCTGAATGTGGTTGCTTTTAAGGTGAATTTGTGACTGGTGGATGTGATTTTGGAGAGGCTGGGCGGTGGGCGAAGGTGGTGACAGTGGCCAGCTATTTGGCCTGGGATTGATGGTGATGTGCCACTATGCGTGGAGGTGTATGGATTGACTTGGTGGTTCTTAGCGGCGAGGGCTTGAGTGCCATGGGGCTGGTGGTGGCGCTGGTTATGGTGAAGATAGAGGAGGCTTAACTGTGTCTATTTTCTACAGTGAAATCATGGCTGTGAAGTGGTCTAGGTGAATTTTGTGTGCTGTGTGACTGATATGTGTGTATCCGTGTGTGTATGTGTGTGTGTCACTGTGTTTGTGTGTTGTGTGTGTAATGACTGTGATTGATTTGATTTGTGGTGGGAGGAGACAGGGCTGTCTGCAGTGGTTTGGCATTGTTGTTTTGATGCTGTGATGGTGAATTCGGGTGGTTCGGCCAGTAGTGGGGCGGAGATGATTTGGTCTTGGGGCTGGGGTGAAGCTGGACCAGCTGGGCAAAGCGAAACTGATGGATTTGGGTGTCTGTTTTTGTTTGTTCTTGTAGGTTGTTAGTGTTATGGTTGAATTTGGTATTTTTATGAAGTTTTGGCGATTATGGAAGGAATTTGTCTTGCTGTGTTTGATGATTGGTGGCATAGGATGACTCTATAGATTGTTTGAGGTTGTTTGTTTGATTATTGACCGTCTCATTTTTGTGGGTTCGTTGGATGATTTTCGGTGGGTAAAATTGCAGGTAACTGATTGGGTATTGATGCTCGAATGAAATTTGCTCAATTGGTGGCGTTGGAGGGCAGAGACGACTGGGGAATTGATCTGTTTCTGTATGTGCGTGTAGGTTGAAATTGCAGATTGAATGGGGCTAGTAGTTGAAGACGGTGGTAATTGGAGCTTGGTTATGGTGATTTGGTGGAGATGGGCTTTGATTGAGTGGTCAGGAGGCTGAACGATTGAAGATGATGAAGAATTGATCTCCCAGAAACAAACACAAAAAAAGAAGAAAGACAGAAATAGAAATCCAAGAACAAGAACAAAAAACCAATTATAATTTCAAAACCCATAATCAGACTCTCACACATATATAAAATGGATGAAAACACATCAAAACAAATAGAAGAACTCACCTTTTTATGAGGATAGATCGATGGTGAGGAGAGAACGATGAATAGTAGAATCTGAGGTTGGAGGCGATGAACAGTTGATGAAAAATGAGGAACGGCGCTAGTGTGTGTTTGGTGGTGTGGAGTGTGTGTATTTTAATCTAAAAAACACAAAATAAGAAGTGTTTTAGGGTTTCCATTTTTTTCTCTCTTTTTAAAATCCCTAAGTGGAGTATTTATACTGCACAAGTCTTAACCTCCAAGAAAGGGCTAAAAGACCAAGACGCCCTTGATTACCAAAATTACAACTTTATCTTTAAAAATCTATTTTCTCTTACGAAAATAATAAAAAAAATTAAGAAAAATGTAAATAATAAATTTGTTAATAAAAAATTGCCCTAAAAAAGGTTAGAAACTTAGGAACATGCTTAAAATCTAAAAACGAATTTGGGACTCAAAAATTGGTGAAAATGAGTTTGGAATGTGAAATGACAATTTTCCCCATGGATAATGAAAATTCACAGAAAAATAGCTATTGACCTCAAAAAAATTATCAAAAATTACAAATAAGCTTAAAACACTAAAAAATGCATTTTTGACTCAAAATTTGTGAAAAATGAATTTAATTTATAAAATGACGATTTTGCCCTCGGACAATGAAAATTCACAGAAAAATAGTTATTGTTCTAAAAAAAATTTATCAAAAATTACAAATAATCTCAAAACACTGGAAAATTCCTTTTTGACTCAAAATTTGACAAAAATGAACTTAATCTGTAAAATGACGATTTTGCCCTTGGGCAATGAAAATTTGCAGAAAAATAGCTATTAACCTCAAAAAATTATCAAAAATTAAAAATAAGCTTAAAACATTGGAAAATACATTTTTGACTTAAAATTGGAAAAAATAAATTTAATTCGTAAATGACGATTTTGCCCTTAGCTGGTACAAAAATAAAAATACCAATTAAATCTAGAAAAATCATAAGAAATTAACAGTTCCACATAAAAGTAAAAATATGAATTTAAAACCCCCAAAAGTTGATAGAAAAATATTTACAGATAAAATTACTATTTTGCCCCCCAAATTATTGAAAAATTAAAAATTAAAATTTGTATCAAAAAGTGTAAACGTACTCCCCAGTGTTTGAAAATAAATGGTGTGTTAAAATTTGGTGTCTACAATTTGCCCCTCTTTGTCGAGAATCTCGTAGAGATTTTAGACAAAGATGTAGACAACACCAAATTTTAACTCACCTAAAAATGCAGAAACAGATAAGAATGTAAACTAAAATATCTAAGCATGCATAGTATAAAAATATGCTGAGACATAAATCAATGGACAGATGAATCATAAAACATGTGACCGAGCTCTAAAAGAGCTGCCTACGTATCCCGATGAAGGGAATCAGGTCAAACGTAGTTCCAACAATGAAAGTAAAAAATTTGGGCTGCCCGACTTTGAAAAATAAAATTAAAGCAAAAATGTAAACGTCCAGTTTGCTGGAGAGATGTGTGGCCCTAGTTTGCTAGGATTGATGAAATGCAAAGAAAATATGAAAACATCCAGTTTGTTGGACAAATGCGATCCCAGTTTGCTGGGATGAATGCAATGCAAAGTTTGGTTTGCCAAACTTGAAAAATAAACGTGAAGGTCCAGTTTGCTGGGATGAGATGCAATGCAAAATTTGGTTTGCCAAACTTGAAAAATAAACGTGAAGGTCCAGTTTGCTGGGATGAGATGCAATGCAAAGTTTGGTTTGCCAAACTTGAAAAATAAACGTGAAGGTCCAGTTTGCTGGACATGCACCCAGTTTGCTGGGGTGAGTACAAGAAAATTAAACGTGAAGGTCCAGTTTGTTGGACATGCACCCAGTTTGCTGGGATGAGATGCAATGCAAAGTTTGATTTGCCAAACTTATAAAATAAACGTGAAGGTCCAGTTTGCTGGACATGCACCCAGTTTGCTGGGATGAGATGCAATGCAAAGTTTGGTTTCCAAACTTAAAAAACAAACGTGAAGGTCCAGTTTGCTGGACATGCACCCAGTTTGCTGGGATGAGTACAAGAAAATTAAACGTGAAGGTCCAATTTGCTGGGATGAAATGCAATGCAAAGTTTGGTTTGCCAAACTTGGAAAATAAACGTGAAGGTCTAGTTTGCTGGACATGTACCCAGTTTGCTGGGGTGAAATGCAATGCAAAGTTTGGTTTGCCAAACTTGGAAAATAAACGTGAAAGTCCAGTTTGCTGGACATGCATGAATAAGGTTTTTTTTTTTATGTCGAAAAACAGCCCACAAAGCAATGTGAAACATCCAGTTTGTTGGACAAACATGTGAAAAAGATTAAAATATTGAAAGCAGTTTACGAAATAAATCAGCACTTGCATCCAGTATGAATCCGCATTTTCTCAGTGTTCAAACATTGTCAAAATCATTCTTTACAAAATTTACCCCGATGGTCAAACCAAATTGAAATCATTCCAATCAAAACATGACATGTTACAAGGCATCAAATGTTAGTGTATGCCCTAAAACCAAGTTGGTTTTTGGAATTTTTATTACGCTTATTTCGTGTTATACTTATATATGTGGCATTTTCTTTGTCATTTAATACTTGTTATTAATATTACTTGTTTATTTGATAAAGTCCATAGAATATTAACTGTGTATAAGAGATTGTAAGAGTTACAATGATGAGACTCTTATTACACATTAAGTTATATTCTTAAATATCCCTAGTCGTAGTATTAATGAGATTGGACATCATTAATATAGGAAGACTAGCACATACTTTGCCTCTACTCAGGATAAGTAGTAGTTGATCTCGTCAACAATGGTGTGCGACACCTAAGCTGGTATGTGGATGCTTGTTAGAGAACAAGTACATTGGATTGATCCGCCAAGAGTTACTATTCATAGTGCTTATGAATTATACTCTTAATGGCAATGGTGTAAGTGATCCTTAGACTTGAGATTACCATGGTATCTTGAGTGTGGATTGCTATGCTTTGACTCTATTGCTCGGTGCTCGTAAAAGAGTAGCCCATACGGTAGAGATTGGGTATAGCATGAAGCATGGAAGGATAGTGAGTAATCGATATAGGATTCACCACTCCTTATTATAGGAGAGTATATCCCGGATTGGCCACTTGTTGAAATATGACTTAAAGAATCTTTTGCGCAAAAGTGAAAGTATGACTTGAAAGAGTTTCAAGGTTATACTTTTATGAAAGTTGTATTTCGGGAACAAGAAATCATTAATTAGTCATTTAAAGAGTGCGCACTACACTCTTAGACTAATTGGGATATAGTGTGGTGAAAGGATATTAATTACACGATAACATTGTCATTGATAGGTGTAGTCTACCATATGACTTTCCTATTCACTTGGGTGGTCATGATGCATTGCTAGACGCCACTCATGATCTATAAGTGCAAATTAATTAATTAGTGAATTAATGATAAATTAAAGTGTTAATTTATCTAGCTCTTAATTAATTAATTAATGAGTTATAATTTGTACTTATTGCCAACGTGAATGGAACCTAATGGGTCACACACAAAAAGAACATGGTCTTTGGGTTAAATTGTCATTAAGATAAGTATAAGATACTTATGGGGTTAATTTATGTGATAAATTAACTTAAAGGACTTAATTATAAATATTCTAAGTCTTGATGGAAATTAGTTTCCTAAAAGGAATTAAGAAGCTATTTGGTTTCCTTTTGGAATTGGTTTCCTAAAGGAATAGGATTAGCTTAAGGTAAGCTTCCTAAACCTTCTTGGTTTCCAATTGCTCTTGTTTCCTTAAAGACTAGGATACTACATCTATAAATAAGTCCATGCCTTGACTCTTGATTGATTGATGAAACATAACACAAAATTTAGAGAGAGAAAAATTGAGAGCTTGGTGGCGTTTTTCTCTCCAAGAAAAACGCCACACCTCCATCCCTAATTGTTAGGGTTTCAACTTCTTTCTTCTTCTTGTGTTCTTCATGAATCATTCAAGGGAGCTAGCACTCAAAAGGCAAGGCAAGCAAGCCCAAAGGTTCCTAAAGATCATGTTCGTGTGGATGCCGTTGGAGGCTCGACACTTGGAGGGCTTTTCATGGTAGATCAACACCTTTATCGAATAGGATCTTGCCCTTTGAAGCATAGAAACCTTCTATGCTTGAGGTATTTGTGCTAAACACCCTTTAATCGTATAGATTACATCAAAGAGATCCATGGCTAAGGTAATAAATTTTTAAATTTTCCGCTGCGTTACTCCCCTTAAAACCTTACATCAAAGATCCCTTTTTGAAATTAATCCTTCCGAACAAATTGCCCCAGTGTAAATCAATCTTTCTAAAATTGTGCCTAAGGCAAAACGCATTAAGACCACTTTGAGATCCAAATTTTTTATCAAAAAAAAAAAATTTTTTTGCCCCAGTATATGAACTTCAAATCAATTTGAACTCCTTCCTTTCAAACTTTGGCCTTGTTCGAAGAAAAAAAAAATTATTTGAAATCAATCCTTCTAAAATTTGCCCTAGTGTAAACTGGAATCAAATAAAACTTTACTTCCAAAATTTTGTCCTAATTTGACTCTTTTGACCAAGTGTCAATAATGAACTCGCAATCTTACCTGTAGATGGGAAGTAAAACATGATTAGATAATGTGCCGCCACCGTGAGGTCTATCAAGCCCTAAGAAGCGTATAAACATGAGTTCTGGGAGTCAAAATCCAATCCATAATCCACTCTTGCGAGCTATCTCTGATTTTACAGTTCATCAACATCTTTTAACTGACCTCTTGCTATGCCTCATAAAACATTATCACCTGCTATGTTCCTTTATGATAAATTGCGGGGATTGCCTTTCAACACAAATCTATATGAAATGAGTAATGCAAAGACAAATTCATTTAAATCCATCATCATTCTTTTTTTTTTTTATGCAAGTATCACGTTTTACATTATTGAAAACAAAGTCTCAAAAAATGCAAAGACAACACAACACGAAAATAAATATAAAATAACCTTTATTAAAGATAAATTAAGAATTTCAAAAAAAAGTAACCAAATGACTTATATACACTGTTGAAGTTGGGTTTTTGACCAACAATATCGCACTTGACCCTTTTGGATGTCATCGATCAGAAACTCGATAGCGCCAGAAGAAGAACAACTACGAAGAGAAAGACCTAAGCGAAACATAGTCACCAGCTCTTTCAGTTTTGTCACTCCTCCTTTAACCGACTTCGTTTATGTGCACAAGATTTCCACCTTAGTGCCCTTTCGGGTTTTCACTAAGGTTCTCCCCCTCCCCTTTTCTTTTCTTTTTCTTTTTTTTTCTTTTTTTTTCTTTTTTTTTCTTTTCTTTTCTTTTTCCTTTTTTCTTTTCTTTTTTTTTTCCGGCGCCCTTTCGGGTTTTCTCCTTTTCATAGGAACAACAATCCCTCCAGTTTTGAACAGTCATTCCCTTTTTCATCAGATCAGATTGGCATTAAGTTATTTGGCATCAGTAGGACAATCTTCCCTTGATTAATTAGGGATAGATATATTAACATCATATGCCATATTGATTTGCAAATTTTCATATCGAAATTATCACAAAATAAAGACGGAGGTCGGTAACATTCTTGACTTTTATAACGGGGTCAGGTAAGGTGTTTGACATGTTAAGGCTAGAAAGCAGAATTTGTGAAAGGGTTGATTATCTTGAGGTCGCAATTTTAAAATGCACTATCCCAACTTTCATTTCTGGCATTTTTGGGATTTCCTTTCATTCATTTTCATTTCATTCATTTTTAATTTTGAATTTTTGAATTTGCCCTAGTTTATTGCTTTCTCATGGGGTTTTCTTTTCTTCTCATTTTCATTCTTTCTTTTTTTTTTAACAACAATCTATAAGAAACAATAAATTTTTGCCCTAGTGTGGGGTGCGACCATCAAGTGGGTTATGAAACGAAACTTTTAAATTCTGAAGGCTCAAAAGGGAAAACTAGGGGAAGAAAATGTTCAAAGGAAAAGAAAGAAGGCCCGCCTTTAACCCGTCCTCTTTTGTAATAATTTTAAAAGAAAATTTACTAATCAAATATAAAACTTTTTCACCATGTCTGAATTGATGATTTGGGGAAAATCTTTACCATCCATTTCTATCAGAATAAGACTTCCTCTTGATAGTACCTCTTTCACAATAAAAGGACCTTGCCAATTTGGGGCGAACTTGCCTCTCGCCTTCTCTTGATTTGGCAAGATCCGTTTCAAGACTTTATCCCCCACCTCAAATGGACGCGATCTAACTTTCTTATTATAAGCACGAGCCATTCGCCACTGATAACATTGTCCATGGCAGATAGCATTTAACCTCTTCTCATCAATGAATGCCAATTGCTCATGACGTTCCCTCAACCACTCGGCCTCTTCCAATTGGGCTTCCATCAAAATGCGCAAAGAAGGAATTTCTACCTCTGCAGGTAAAACTGCCTCCATTCCATACATAAGAGAATAAGGAGTTGCCCCAGTTGAAGTTCTAATTGCGGTTCTATAGGCCAAAAGTGCAAAAGGCAGCTTCTCATGCCAATCTCAATATGTATCAATAATCTTTCGAATAATTTTCTTCAAGTTCTTATTGGCAGCTTCGACAGCACCATTAGCTTTAGGCCTGTAGATAGTGGAGTTTCTGTGCTTAATCTTGAATAAACCGCACAATCCATCTACCATGTCATTATTGAGATTCCTTGCATTGTCAGTGATCAAAGTTTCGGATACACCAAAACGATAAATGATGTGGTTCTTGAGGAAATCTGCTACCACCTTTTTGGTTACTTGCTTGTAAGATTCTACTTCTACCCATTTAGTGAAATACTCAACGCCACCAGAATGAATTTATGTCCATTTGAGGCGAGAGGATCGATGACTCCAATCACATCCATTCCCCACATTGAGCACGGCCAAGGAGCAGTCATACTGTGCAGTTCCGAAGGAGGGGCGTGTATTACATCGCCATGTATTTGACACTTAACGTACTTTTTGACGAATACAACACAGTTGTGCTCCATGGTGAGCCAAAAATATCCTGTTCTCATGATTTTCTTGGCTAGCAAGTGTCCATTCATATGCGGGCCGCATACCCCACTATGTACCTCTTTCATTAAATACTCCGCTTCTTTCTCATCGACAGATCTTAAGAGACCCAAGTCACTTGTTCTTTTGTATAAAACTTCTCCATTCAGAAAAAATCTCGTAGACATTTTTCGGAGAAAATTCTTAGACACTGTACTAGCACCTGGGAGATAAAATCCATTCTTTATATATTCCTTCAAATCATGAAACCAGGGAAGACCATCAGATTCTGACTCGACGCGCAAACAGTGGGCCGGTTCCTCCTAAAGCCGAATTTGGATAGGCTCAATTATTAACTCATCAGGGTGTTTAATCAAGGAAGATACTGTGGCTAGAGCTTCCGCAAAGACATTACGAGTTGGCGGAATATGCCGGAACTCCAGATTCCTAAACTTGGCAGCCAAATTGAGGAGGCTACAATGATACAACATGATTTTAGAATCTCGAGTTGCCCACTGCTTAAGTGTCTGATGCACCAATAAATCAGAATCACTGAAAACCAGCAAATCCTTAATCTCCATCTCCAAGGCCATCTTTAACCCTAATATGCAAGTTTCATACTCGGCCATGTTGTTAGTACAAGGAAAACATAATTTGGCCGTTGCAGGATAATGCTTCCCTTCTGGTGATACCAAAACTGTCCCAATTCCAGCTCCAAAAGAATTCAAAGCTCCATCAAAGAATAATCTCCACTCTGTGTACTGCTCATTCATGTCTTCAACGGCCCCAACGAACAGGTTCTCTTCATCTGGTAGATAAGTGTTGAGTGGTTGATAACCATCATCTATTGGATTTTCAGCCAAGTGATCCGCTATGGCCTGTCCTTTTACTGCCTTTTGTGTGGTGAAGACAATGTCAAATTCTGAAAGGATCATTTGCCATTTGGCCATACGTCCGGTAGTTATTGGTTTTTCTAACAAATCTCTTAAAGGATCAGAGCGGGAAATGAGGTAAGTAGTATGATTAAGAAGGTAATGTCGTAGTTTTTGAACAGCCCATGCTAGTGCACAACACAACCTTTCCAAGAATGAATAATTCATCTCATAAGCCGTAAACTTGATAAGTGCTAAAGTACATTAGTTTTTAGTAGATTTTTAGGGTAGGTTTTTAGGGTTTTTCTATGAGTTTTCCTCTATTTCTTAGCTATTTCTTCTCATTTATGATTTGAATGCCAAATTGTGTAAAGGTGTGATTTACATGTGATTTGTGTCATTTTCGTAGGATTTGCACATTGCATCACCAATTTGGATCAATTTGGATGGCAATTGGATGATATTTTGAGGTGATTTGAAGTTGGTGATGAGTTAAAGTCAAGAAACCCTCAAAGTGATGCAAAGAAGCAATAGGCGAAGAAGAATTGGAAAAGAAACGGTTTGGCAGCCTGGACATATTTCAGTGATTTCGCGATAACTTGAACTAGAGATATTAGATTAAGGTGATTCATGAAGCATTTTGAAGATAAGACAATGATCTACAATTCATATGAGACATCAAAGTCCAATTCTTAAGTTTCGAAGGTTAAAATTCCAAGTTATTGAAGCATATTTGTACTGCAGTACTGTTCCGACCAGTTCTTAGTATTCAGCTATATCTCAGCGTACAGAGCTTCAAATGATGTTATTCTTGTTGATTTGGAAATATTATTCAAAGGGATAAAACTTTTATGTTTTGAGGAAAAGCTAGTTCGGCCGTTTTCAAGGTGAAATTTTGCATAGAAGAGAAGTGAAACATTCTGACCAAGGCCGCAGGTAAGGCCTTGCCACGGCCTGGGGTGCTGCCTTGGTCAGAAAAGGAGGACACAAGGCCGCGGGTAAGGCCGTGCCACGGCCTTAGCCACGGCATAGTTATGGAATTTTGCATTTTTAAGCACTTTTAGGCGAATCTTTTGAGGGGGGAACCCTACCTCTTTGGGGAAAGGAAAACGTGGTTTCTTTGGGTTCTAAGGCACAAGAAACACACTTTTACACACATCTAGAGGGATGAAGAGAGAAGAAAGCAAGAGTGGAGGAGCAACTCAAGGGCTTCCATGATACAAAGCAAGAAGGATTCATCAAGATGCAAGGGAGGAATCAAGAGAATTACATGAGAATGAGTTTTTCCATTCTTTTCTTGTATTTTGTTGGATTTATTCTTGTACATATGATTGATGTAACAGCCCCACCTTATCCAAAGGCGCACCAAAGGGCTTAGCGGACTATCTGCCTAGCTCTCGCCAGGACTCGAGTTGAGCACTCGCTCAAAATGTACACATAATTAATGCAAAATAAAACACATTCATAAAGAGATATATTCATAAAATTCATTTGAAGTATAGGTATTACAAAAGCTTTCACGCACTAAAATTTACATAGCATGTACAAGAATAGCCTAAACAAGTGGCTATCAAAAGATACCAAACAAAACATGTGCAATGTCCAAAATCAGCTTTTCCAGCTTTAGTGTTTTGGGAAACTTGGTTAAAGAAAACAAATGAACGGGATGAGCTATAATAGCCCAGTGAGTGTTCAAGTCATGCAATCATACCCAGAATCTATTATTTTACTGAACAAAATAATTAACAAATTAAATAGACAAGTTATGAACAATGTAATTACCAAGTAGTCAATGGCGGATACAGGGCTCAACTACGGAAGCAAGCTTAACCGCAGAAGAGCAAGTATTGATCATGTAACCATGATGTTAGAATTGAGATAATAGCTCGGGTCTTTATCAAAGGTCATGCCAGTATTATCAAGCAAGAACCCTAACCACCATTCACCTTATAACCTCCGTACAGGCTACCACATCCAGGGAGAAATCTCAACCCTGGAGGGCCAACACGCAAGAAAGTTCAATCCAGAGTTGGCCTCTTTGAGGATTCACAACTCATAAGGGAAAGAACATCACGCCCTAAAACACCCAGCACCTTATATCCTCCCAAGCCTGTCCGGGTTGACTATCCGTGAAGTAACGGTGAAGTTAGTCACGGAAGTCTCATGCACAAGTAACACATTGGATAATGAAAGCGTGTAGCACATTGCGGAATAGATGTGATAAAGTACACATCTTTCCTCAAGTAACACATATCATAAAATAACAATTACAAGTATAGCATAATATTTCTTAATATAACATTTTCAAGTATGACAAAGCAATTCATGCATCATGCACACATAGAGACACTCACCTGAAATGCCTAAGAAAATATTTCGTAATACGATCGCGATTCATTTTCGGATCCTGAAATTTAAAAGAAATAATATAATGAAAACCCGATTATAACTCTAGTAAACTTAATAAGAAAAATTCAAGAAAATACCCCACTTATTTCTAGGGTTTTGGTTTTAGGGTTTCTAGGGTTTAGGGTTTAGGGTTTTCTTATTCTAAGAAAATTTAATCTATCACTAGATCATTTTCTAAAAATTCCTGCACATCAACTTCCTTAAATTGAGCATATCCTAGGTTTAACAATCTCACTTGTCAATTTTTCTTCTTTTAATTCTACCAAAATTTCGGCAGCATTTCCCCTTAAAATCGGACTAACCCAAATTTTATTCCTGCAAGAAAACAACCAACCAACCCATATTTCAACAAGTTCTACAACTTCTATGTTCAACTCAAACTCAAATTCATTCAAATCTCTACTCAAATTCAAGAGTTCTACTCCAAGAATCTTCAACCAAGTAACATATAACACATGAGATTTCAAGGTTTAAATGCCATTTACTAGTCTATCTAACCACAAGAACACTTTATCTAGCAATTAAATCTTCAATTCTAACTAAATTCTTCAAGTAGTAACAACAAGGTTCTAGAGTTAAACTTATACAAAAGACCAAATAAAACTTGAAATTAACAAGAAAAGTTCTTAGTAGATACCTTGAACAAGCTTAGAAAGTTGCTTAGGAAGAAGAAAAGCTAAATTTTTATGGTGAAATTGCTCTAATTTTGGAGAGAAAGCTTCAAGAAGTTGAGAGAAAAATGAGAGGAAAAGAGAGAGTAAGGGAGTTCGGCCAAGGGGAAATAAAATGAAAGAGAAATTAGGTCAAAAAGTATAAAAGAAATAAAAGATTAATGGAAGAAAGTGCAACCAATCAAAGCTAGACAAAAGTCATGCTAGGGTTTAGGTATTTTGACATAATAGTCACTAGTTGGTGAAATATGATTAGTGGAAATTTTAATCGCTTATCACTTAATAACTAACAAGTTTTATGGCATAAATTTTTAAAGCAAAAGAGAGGAAAGAGGGGTAGGGAGTTCGGCCAAGAGAGAAAGAAAAAGAGAGAGAAATAGGCTAGAAAAATAGAAAAAAAATAAAGAAAAAGGTGAGAAAAGAATAACCAATAAAATCATAACAAGAGTCAAAGTAGGGTTTATGCTTTTTAGGTATTAGTGGTCAACTTGGATTAATTTAATTGGTGGAACTCTTACTCTCTTTTGTAAGGTAATAAGGGGAGTAACGCAGCGAAAAATTTAAAAATTTATTACCTTAGCCATGGATCTCTTTGATATAATCTATACGATTAAAAGGTGTTTAGCACAAATACCTCAAGCATAGAAGGTTTCTATGCTTCAAAGGGCAAGATCCTATTCGATGAAGGTGTTGATCTACCACGAAAAGCCCTCCAAGTGTCGAGCCTCCAACGGTATCCACACGAACACGATCTTTAGGAACCTTTGGGCTTGCTTGCCTTGCCTTTCGAGTGATAGCTCCCTTGAATGATTCATGAAGAACACAAGAAGAAGAAACAAGTTGAAACCCTAACAATTAGGGAAGGAGGTGTGGCGTTTTTCTTGGAGAGAAAAACCGCCACCAAGCTCTCAATTTTTCTCTCTCTAATTTTTGTGTTATGTTTCATCAATCATCAAGAGTCAAGGCATGGACTTATTTATAGATGTAGTATCCTAGTCTTTAAGGAAACAAGAGCAATTGGAAACCAAGAAGGTTTAGGAAGCTTACCTTAAGCTAATCCTATTCCTTTAGGAAACCTATTCCAAAAGGAAACCAAATAGCTTCTTAATTCCTTTTAGGAAACTAATTTCCATCAAGACTTAGAATATTTATAATTAAGTCCTTTAAGTTAATTTATCACATAAATTAACCCCATAAGTATCTTATACTTATCTTAATAACAATTTAACCCAAAGACCATGTTCTTATTGTGTGTGACCCATTAGGTTCCATTCACGTTGGCAATAAGTACAAATTATAACTCATTAATTAATTAATTAAGAGCCAGATAAATTAACACTTTAATTTATCATTAATTCACTAATTAATTAATTTGCACTTATAGATCATGAGTGGCGTCTAGCAATGCATCATGACCACCCAAGTGAATAGGAAAGTCATGGTAGACTACACCTATCAATGACAATGTTACCGTGTAATTAATATCCTTTCACCACACTATATCCCAATTAGTCTAAGAGTGTAGTGCGCAATCTTTAAATGACTAATTAACAATTTCTTGTTCCCGAAATATAACTTTCCATAAAAGTATAACCTTGAAACTCTTTCAAGTCATACTTTCACTTTTGCGCAAAAGATTCTTTAAGTTATATTTCAACAAGTGGCCAATCCGGGATATACTCTCCTATAATAAGGAGTGGTGAATCCTATATCGATTACTCACTATCCTTCCATTCTTCATACTATACCCAATCTCTACCGTATGGGCTACTCTTTTACGAGCACCGAGCAATAGAGTCAAAGCATAGCAATCCACACTCAGGATAGCCATGGTAATCTCAAGTCTTAGGATCACTTACACCATTGCCATTAAGAGTATAATTCATTAGCACTATGAATAGTAACTCTTGGCGGATCAATCCAATGAACTTGTTCTCTAACAAGCATCCATATACCAGCTTAGGTGTCACACGCCATAGTTGACGAGATCAACTACTACTTACCATAAGTAGAGGCAAAGTATGTGCTAGTCTTCCCATATTAATGATGTCCAATCTCATTAATACTACGACTAGGGATATTTAAGAATATAACTTAATGTGTAATAAGAGTCTCATCATTGTAACTCTTACAATCTCTTATACACAGTTAATATTCTATGGACTTTATCAAATAAACAAGTAATATTAATAACAAGTATTAAATGACAAAGAAAATGCCACATATATAAGTATAACACGAAATAAGCGTAATAAAAATCCCAAAAACCAACTTGGTTTTAGGGCATACACTAACAAACTCCCACTTGCACTAAAACCAATCACCTATAGGTTTTAGGCCATAAGCATGACTATCATGCCTACTTTGGGACAAAGCCATGGTGAAAGGATTAAGTGACACTTATATTGTGGGAACTTCCTTTATCTTTTCATCATTTGTACCAAACTATTTCCACAAATAGATGGCGGCACGAACCTACACTTTAGGATCATGGATGAGACTTTAGTTCCTTGATTAAGCGATGGCACAATTGTTTTCATAAAACAATAGAAAGAACTATTCTTTGTCCAACAAAGAATCCCTTGATCCATAGTAACTTCTAAAGCTACCATGTACTCGCCTTTGTTGTAGAATATGTTATAGTGTCTTATCATAAAACGCTTTTATCCACTACAGTTCAACGTGAACACCAATTCATCTCATGATTTTCTTATCATCCCTATTGGATTAAAAGCTTGTATCTTTAAATCCCACACTTCTTAAGTGTAATCTCCATAGTCAAGAATAGTCTTTTAGTGCTTCTAGAGTACTTAAGAATATTCTTTGATAACCATCTAGTGACACTCACCAGAAATGCTCGTAATACTTAAAGTCAGAAGACATCGGGTCTCGTACATAGGATAGCAAACAAAATAGAACCCATTGTAAAAGCATATGGGATCTATTAATGCTTTCAATCTCGACAAGTGTCAAAGACACATGTCTCTCAGAAGAGTAATCACCTATCATATAGGTAAAACCCCTTCTTCGATTGCATTATGCTAAACCTTTTAGCATCTAGCCTACGTACTTGGATCTAGTGAGACCAAGCAACCTCTTGGATCTATCTATATAGATCTTAATTCCCAGATTAGAGATCGCCTCTCCTTTAGTAAAAATTCTTGGACAACCATATCTTTACCTTTAAAGTATGTTGTTTCCATCAACGATATGTCATCCACATATAGTATCCAGAAAATGACAACGCTCCCACTCAACTTTACATTTACACAAAACTTGTCTTTGTTTTCGAGAAAATCAAACTCTTTGATTATCTTATCAAAACAAATGCTCCAACACCTTGACACTTGCAAGAGTCCACTAATGGACCCTTGAAACTTGCTTACCTAATGACTATCAATGGTAGTGAAGGCCCAGGGGATGTGTCATATACATACCTTTTAATTCCCGTTAAGGGATGAAGTCTTCATATCCATTTGTCATAGCCATAAAGGCAGCTATTGCAAGTAAAATCTTAAATGAATTTAAGCATGGCTATTGATGAAAAGGTTTCTTTCAAAGTCAAGCCTTCGAATTGAATCCTTTTCCATTAACCTTGCTTTATTGGTAAGTATGTTACCATCCATGTCAGTCTTTCTCATAAAGACTGACTTACACTCTATGAGTTTTATCTCTTTAGGTGACTCGAGCAAGGTCTACACCTTGTTCTTGTACATGGAATCCATTTTGGATTTTATGGTATCTTGCCACGTCAAGGAGTCTACATTAGACAAAGCCTCTTCGTGACTGGTAGGTTTGTCATCATATATGACTAATACATTATTGCTCTTTCTAATGAGAAATATATATCTCTCATGTGTGAGAAATCTATATTTCTCAAATGTATAACGCACTCTACCAGTCTTTTGAAGATTTTGTGTATTTTGAGCTTCCGTTGCGCCTCACTAAGATGTGGCATAAGCTGTAGTTCCAACTTTTGATCTTTGTCAATTCATGGTCCTTGAACCTTTCAAGTTCTATCTTGCTCCCACTGTCTCTTTTAAGAATAAACTATTTTTCTAGAAAAAGACATTTCTTGAGACAAACATTTTTCTCAAGGGAATTATAGAAGAGGTGTCCAATGTTTTCACAAGGATACCCCACAAATAGATGCTTGTTGGAACATGGTTGAGTGTATGGGAGTGGCATCTAAGGCAAGAACCCCTTAAATGAGGTTAGGAATTGTAGTATGACTCATCATGGTTTGCGCCATATCTCATAGGGTACAACTTCTCCTCTTTCACACATCATCAATAATGGTGTTTCAAATGGAGACATTGAGAAAGAATCACATTCTTCTTTAATTATTTTGAAACACTTGACATTGAGTATTAGCCACATAGATCAAATCTTTAGTGTTTTAATACTCTTGTCAACTTTGTTTTTCTTACTTCAATGCTAATGACTTTGAACACTTCAAAGGCCGTGGATGCGTGTATCATATGATACACATAATCATATCCCATATGATCATCCATGAAAGTGATGAAGTATGATAAACAACCTCTAGCATAGATCGACATTGGGCCAAAAACATCTATATGTTGAAGGTCTATGAAGATCACTAGCATATTCACCTTTTTATAATAAAAGGTGTTATGGTCATCTCTCTAAGTAAATGAGAATCGCATGTCTCAAACGATTCATAATTGAATGAGTCCAAGTACACAACTATTACGTGATTTGGAAGTGCGTTTCTCTTTCACATGACCAAGTCTATAATGCCAGAAGGTTATTTGTTTCAAAATATAGAGTTTTTGTCTATGTTTGAGAATGGACTTATCAAGGTCTAGGGTTTGTAAAATGTTGTTTTAGTGATCTAATACCACAAAGAACACCATTATGTAAAAGAACAGTATATATTCTCTTTTGTAATGGTAAATCTTTTCACATTTAATGTGAATTGATTTCATGTTCTTTTGTAAGAATCACATAATAACAATGTTTTAAATTCTAGAATAAGCCCAGTTGGTAAAGAGTGTATAAGTCTCTACAACAAGTGTAGCAACTCTTGCTCCATTCATCACATGTAGTTTGACTTTCTCCTTACTTATTGTCTACCATGCTTTAAGACCTTGCACATTTTGCAAATATGGGATCTATACCCAGTATCTTATACCCAATGGTCTTAATTAATAGATGAATTTATCTTAAACATAAACATACTTAGAAGTAGAAGCTTTACTTGGCCTCTTCAACTTCTTAGTATTGAAACGAGCCTTACAATTCCCTTTCCAATAGAATTGGAAACATGTGCCTTTAGACTTGTCCTTTTGATCACACCTTTAAGCTTTGTCATAGCTACTTGGTCTTCTCAAGACCATGCTAGGACTTTCCTTTAACAAGCAATAAAGTGCCCTTTTCTTCCTTGACAGATTACTCCTTAGATATCTCATATCTAATGGTCCTAGATTGTGTATCAACAACTCTTTGAGATGCACAATCACGGACAAAAAGATCTATCAATTTGTGCTACTTTTATAGCTTAGGAATTATAGATGACATTATGATATAAGTAGTAATATCATTATCATCTTTTATGCATCTTGTATGCACATTATTTCCTAACTATAATTGTCACTATAGGATAGGTGGAAGTGGGTATTAAGGACATAGCCCATAGTGCTTAAGAACTATTTTCATGTCTTACACTAGTCCAAGAAAATCGTATATGTATGGAGATATAGGGTGATAAGTGTGTTCATGTGTACATGTATTCTACAACAAGTGAAAAGATAGTACAAGTATTTGTTTCATGTTATAATTGCAAACCAAAAATGTGGGCTTCGAATTTATTTGGTTTGCTCCCACTATTTTACTTCAAATCAATAACCCTCAATCTATTGATTCGGGAATCCGTTGGAGATTCCTAGTGGGCTAGGATCCCATCTAATTAACTTTGGGTTTGACGGAGGCCAATGCCCCAAAGGTAACTTCGATTAGGTAGATAACTTTTATCAATCACAACTCTTGTGACTCCTAGATAGTTGGGTATCAACTCTTGATATGCATATCTTATGTGTTTTCCAACATTGCCTCAAAAATATCATAACATTGACGGAGGCCAAACTCGTTATGTATTTTTGTTAAGTCATACCCATTATTCAAAGATCACATCTCATAGCAAGAACATATTCCGAGTAAGGTGACCTTGACGGAGGCCAACGTGTCAACACTTAATAGGAACTCTTCGTTTTTGCTATAATAATGGAAGGCAACTTATATATATTGACTTAATATCGCCTCAAAAACACCATAGCCTTGATGGAGACCAACAAGTTAAGCATTTTTGTTAAGTCAGGCCCATTATTTGGAGATCATATCTCATAGTAAAAAACATGCTCTAGGTAAGGTGACCTTGACGGTGGGCCAACAAGTCAATACTTAACAAGAACTATGATTTTTACTATAATAATGGAAGGCAAGTGACTTAATATTTTATTTGAGGGATTTTATTTTAATTTTACAATATATAGTCTCATCATAGCATGTAATTAAAATATATCGACATATAAAATAAAAACATGCATAATTAAACCGTGGATGATTATGGACTTTACTAAGATATTTTCCTCGAGCCTTAAGGAAAATATATGGTCAAATTCCTAAGGGATGTGATCAACTCCTTGATGCATTCCTTGGGAGGTCTTCAACTCTTGATAAGCCTCCATGGTTGCTCCTTGGTTCCATCTCCATCTTCTTTGTACATTACACATGTAATTCTGTTCTAAACAATTTAGAAAATTAAAACCTAACTCTAATATACACAATGTACATTACATGTATTGACTAAGAAACCTCGAGTTACATTCGAGGGGAGTTAGGTGAGAAGAGAATTACATGAGAATAATAGAGAAGGCAGGATGCGCAGGCCCTATTTTAAAAACCAATACACGCCAACCATCAAAGTTGATAAAAATTCAACCATTCAATCACATTGGTCATAGTCCATAATCATCCACCATGCCATCATAATATTTAACAATTAAATAAATTACTCTATTTAATTCTAGTCATAAATCACATGGTCTTATGTAATTAGATTAATATTCTTGAATTTATTTGTCTCAAAAATAAAGTTATAGAAGGTGTAGGTTTCTAAAATTTAACTTTCTAAATATTAACAATTAAAGTTGGAAAGTGTTTTTATAGAGAAATTTTCAAAAATCCGTGTTTTTCAAAAAATTAGGAAAAATCCCGCTAGAACTCTGCCAGCAAACCGTGGGACAAACCGTGCGCGGGTTCATCCGCGGTTTACAAACCGTGGGACAAACCGTGCGCGGTTTCATCCGCAGTTTGTTGACAGAACATACGAGTTTTTAACCGTGGGTAAAAACGCGCGCGAGTTTTCGCGCGGTTTGTGTCCAGAAAATACGATCTTTGAAATTCTTTGGTCTTTTTCAAAACTCTTTTCAATCAAAACATGTTAAAACCCTTTTAGCACGTAAAAATAATTTAGAAACCTTGAATACAACCATAAGAACTCATCTTAATTATTTAAAACACTTTTAAACAATTAAGAACTTATCTTAAAAATCAAACTCTTGATTTTTCTAAAACAATTTTGAGACAAATTTCATCACGAACAAACCATCCATATTTATGACAATTAAATAAACACAAATCATATAGATATAATCAAAGTAGGCTCTGATACCACTATAAGGTAATAAGGGGAGTAACGCAGCGGAAAATTTAAAAATTTATTACCTTAGCCATGGATCTCTTTGATATAATCTATACGATTAAAAGGGTGTTTAGCACAAATACCTCAAGCATAGAAGGTTTCTATGCTTCAAAGGGCAAGATCCTATTCGATGATGGTGTTGATCTACCACGAAAAGCCCTCCAAGTGTCGAGCCTCCAACGGTATCCACTCGAACACGATCTTTAGGAACCTTTGGGCTTGCTTGCCTTGCCTTTCGAGTGCTAGCTCCCTTGAATGATTAATGAAGAACACAAGAAGAAGAAACAAGTTGAAACCCTAACAATTAGGGAAGGAGGTGTGGCGTTTTTCTTGGAGAGAAAAACCGCCACCAAGCTCTCAATTTTTCTCTCTCTAATTTTTGTGTTATGTTTCATCAATCAATCAAGAGTCAAGGCATGGACTTATTTATAGATGTAGTATCCTAGTCTTTAAGGAAACAAGAGCAATTGGAAACCAAGAAGGTTTAGGAAGCTTACCTTAAGCTAATCCTATTCCTTTAGGAAACCTATTCCAAAAGGAAACCAAATAGCTTCTTAATTCTTATTGTGTGTGACCCATTAGGTTCCATTCACGTTGGCAATAAGTACAAATTATAACTCATTAATTAATTAATTAAGAGCTAGATAAATTAACACTTTAATTTATCATTAATTCACTAATTAATTAATTTGCACTTATAGATCATGAGTGGCGTCTAGCAATGCATCATGACCACCCAAGTGAATAGGAAAGTCATGGTAGACTACACCTATCAATGACAATGTTACCGTGTAATTAATATCCTTTCACCACACTATATCCCAATTAGTCTAAGAGTGTAGTGCGCAATCTTTAAATGACTAATTAACAATTTCTTGTTCCCGAAATATAACTTTCCATAAAAGTATAACCTTGAAACTCTTTCAAGTCATACTTTCACTTTTGCGCAAAAGATTCTTTAAGTTATATTTCAACAAGTGGCCAATCCGGGATATACTCTCCTATAATAAGGAGTGGTGAATCCTATATCGATTACTCACTATCCTTCCATGCTTCATACTATACCCAATCTCTACCGTATGGGCTACTCTTTTACGAGCACCGAGCAATAGAGTCAAAGCATAGCAATCCACACTCAAGATCCCATGGTAATCTCAAGTCTAAGGATCACTTACACCATTGCCATTAAGAGTATAATTCATTAGCAATATGAATAGTAACTCTTGGCAGATCAATCCAATGAACTTGTTCTCTAACAAGCATCCACATACCAGCTTAGGTGTCACACGCCATAGTTGACGAGATCAACTACTACTTACCATAAGTAGAGGCAAAGTATGTGCTAGTCTTCCCATATTAATGATGTCCAATCTCATTAATACTACGACTAGGGATATTTAAGAATATAACTTAATGTGTAATAAGAGTCTCATCATTGTAACTCTTACAATCTCTTATACACAGTTAATATTCTATGGACTTTATCAAATAAACAAGTAATATTAATAACAAGTATTAAATGACAAAGAAAATGCCACATATATAAGTATAACATGAAATAAGCGTAATAAAAATCCCAAAAACCAACTTGGTTTTAGGGCATACACTAACATCTTTATCGCCTAGTAATTAGTAATATTATAGCATAAATATTAAAGCAAAAAGAGAGAAAAATAAAAGAAGAGAGAGCCGGCCATGAAGAAGAAAGAAAAGAATTTTCGGCCAAAAAGAAAAAAAGAAAAAGAGAGAAGAATTTTCGGCCAAGAGAAGAAGAAAAGACAGAAGAAATTTCAGCCAAGAAAAAGAAAATAAAGCTAGAAAATAAGTGAAATTTTTTAGTAAAATTGAGCTAAAATTTTAGTCAAAAGACTAGAAAATAGTAGAATAAACTAATCAAAATTTAAACACTAATATAAATTAATGGTCCAATAAAATTATTCTAAATTTGGTACTTAGGTGTCCTACTTAATAATGAAAATCTTAGTTAATTAACCTAATTAACTCAAGAAATCTTCCAACTAATAAATCAAGGATTAACACTTAACCCTAAATAAAAGAATGTCTCTTGTGAGTGCATTTTCTAGGGTGTTACAATTGAGTTATGAATAATTTGGATGGGATGAACCCTACCTTTCTATGACTATGATTTGAATCTTTAGTTAATGAATTCTCAATTTTTGCCTTAGATTTATTCTTGAGTTTATTGGTTATTGAATTGGGATTTGCATACATCCTTAGATTCAATACTGATTTCATAGAGTTGGATTGAGAAATCACCTATTTGATTAGATCATCTCTTGAATAAAGAGGCTTTCATGGGTTGCTAGGGATAGAATCACAGAAGTCTCTCCGATTAGATTCAAACCTAACCAAAACCATAGAATCCATAGAAACTTAATGCTTCTCTTTGGGGTTTTGACTGAGAAGAAATTCCAATCAATCAACCAAGGGGATAGAGGTTAATACTTGAGAAAGATTAAACCTAATTAAGGGATTCTATGGTCTAAGTGATTGGGTTATTCATTAATCAAGGTATAGTCTTAGCATACTTGGTTTAGGGTATTCTTCATCTAGATTCGCCTCTACTTTTGTCCATTCTCTCTACTGAATTCTAGATTGTGCTTTAATTAAGTAATTAGTTTAGTTAATTTGTATTTCCAATAAATTCGTCATTCGCTTTGTGAGGTTAGATAATAAAAAGAAGGTTAGTACTAATACTCACATAGTCATTGTGGGATCGATACTCGGTACTCCTATACACTATACTACTGGAAACGATAGGTGCACTTGCCTAAGTATCCCTAGTGTAGCTTAAGGATTATCAAAACTTCTTGCTCAAATAATAAATTGCTTGCTCCTTTTTCCCTGAATCATCATGTTGGCCCAATACACATCCAACGGCTTCATCAAGTACAGAAAGATACATGATTAAAGGTTTTCCAGGCTGAGGTGGTACTAAAACATGAGGGTTTAGCAAGTAGTCCTTAATCTTATCAAAAGCACGTTGGCAATGATCATTCCCTTCCATTGGCGCATTTTTTCTCAACAACTTGAACAAAGGCTCACAAGTAGAAGTCAATTAAGCAATAAACCTACCGATGAAGTTGATTTTTCCCAAAAAACTCTTCACATCTTTTTGAGTCTTTGGAACAGGCATATCACGAATTGCCCTAATCTTGGCAGGGTCTACCTCTATGCCCTTCTTACTAACAATGAAGCCCAACAACTTACCGGTCGGGGCTCCAAAAGCACACTTGGCAGGGTTCAATTTCAAATTATACTTTCTCAATCTTTCAAACAATTTTCTCAAATCAACCAAATGGTTCTCCACCTTCCTAGATTTGATTATGACGTCATCCACATAAACCTCCATCTCTTTGTAGATCATATCATGAAACAACGTAGTCATCATTCTTTGGTAGGTAGCTCCAACGTTTTTTAATCCAAAAGGCATCACTCTATAGCAAAAGGTTCCCCATGGAGTGACAAAAGTAGTCTTTTCTCTATCCTCTTCCGCCATTAGAATTTGATGATACCCTGAGAAACAATCTCCAAAGGATACGATCTCATGCCCTGCGGTATTATCCAAAAGAATATGAATGTTTGGCAACGAAAAATCATCTTTTGGACTTGCTTTATTAGGGTCTCTATAATCAATGCAGACTCGCACTTCTCCATTTTTCTTTGGGACAGGTACCGGATTTGATAGCCACACAGGATAATGAGATACCATAATAATCTCAGCATTGAGCTGTTTCACAATTTGCTCCTTAATTTTAAGACTCATATCCGGTTTAAACTTGTGAGGTTTTTGCTTCACAGGTGGGACATTCGGATCAGTTGGCAATCGATGAACCACTATGTCCGTGGAAATTCCAGCCACATCATCATAAGACCAAGCAAAGACATCTTGAAATGTAGTAAAAAATTCTACCATTTCTTGCTTTTGTTTCTTATTCAAATGCATGCTGATCTTGATCTCTTTGACCTCCGCTTTAGTACCAATGTTAATAACTTCTGTTTCTTCTAAGTTCGGTTTAGGTTTCTCTTCATGTTGTTCGAGAATTTTTGATAAAGACTCATATTCTTCTTCGGTATCACTCTCGTTTTGAGTGTCAAATTGCATGATTTCAAATTCGTGAGAGATATCGAGATGGCAATCATCGACTTCTAGAATAGTGACATCCAAAGGATCAAATGATTTTATTAATGGCCATACGAGAAAAAGAGAAAACAAACACATACAATAAAAAATTAAGAACAGTCGAAAACCAATAAGAGGAGTCTTTCATTTCATTGAATTTAAAACAACTGACAAACTAAAAGATCACACTAATACTCAAAAGACACTTTGAATATAAAACATTAATATAACAAAGTAACGAGACCCAATAGTAACATAATACCCAATAAAAGACTCTACATGAGACCCTATCTAAACATAGATTCGAGTGAAAGACAATCCCCTTAAATTTACCAAAATTCCCTTTGAGAGGGAAGATAACCAGCAGTCCAATTCTGAATGCCATCTTTAGGAATTGTTGGGAACTGTAAAGACCCAAATGGCTCAGCATCAGAAATGACCCTTATGAACAACTAAGACATGTTCAACAGAATTTCATTAGCAGAGTCATTGTCATCCAAACTGGATATCATTTCCCCTGATGGGTGAGTGAAAGAACAGTGCAGTGGTGGAATGTACAATTCGGTCAGCTTTCCTTCTTTTTCAGCAATCTTTCGAGCTTTCATCTCCTTTCTATCCCTTGCAGTTGGAAGAAAACCTAGTCCAAATGTGTCTTTTTGCGTTGGGAGCTCTATTGGTTCCAACAGCCCTTGCAAATTTCGCCCAAGACCCTTTCCTATCTCATATCCCCCTCAAATCATCTCTTTAGCCATCATAACACTGGCTTCCGGTACAAACGATTCAGTTTTAAAAATTCGTCCTGCAGAAACAACATCTTCAATCCGGTGAGCAGAAACAGAGATTGTTCTGCTGTCCTTCCCTTTGGAGTTGGCATTGACCATCATTGCACAATCATCTTCAGCAAATACAGCGATCAATTGATTGTTCATAACAAATTTTAGTACTTGATGCAACGAAGAAGGCACCAAATTGGAGGTATGTATCCACGGTCTTCCTAAAAGCACGTTGTAGGCACCGGAGAAATCCATAACTTGACAAGGAATTTTAAACTGAGCTGGTCCCACCTCTAAAACTAAATCAATTTCTCCCATTGGCTCCTTCCTTGTTCCGTCAAAACCCCTTACCACCACAGTAGATGGACGCAGTTTAGTATCAGATAATCCTAACCTAACAAGAGTACCCCATGGACAAATGTTTAAAGCTGATCCATTATCGACCAAAATCCTCGGCAATAATTTTCCATTACAACGTACTGATATGTGTAGTACTCTGTTGTGTCCAATCCCTTAGCAGTCAAATCATCATCCGAAAGGGTAATACAATTAGAAGCTAGAATATTGCCCACCATACCAGAGAACTTGTTAACAGGGACATCCTTAGGGATTTGAGCTTCGTTAAGCACTTTGAGCAAAAGCTTCTCGATGCGGCTCAGAGGTCAGAAGCAGGTTCAGAAAAGAAATATGAGCAAGGCGCCTTGTCCAACTGTTCCACTATCTTATACTCACTTATCTTAATCAATTTCAAGAAATCTAAAGCTTCTTTTTCAGATACGGGTTGCTTGGGTAGCACAGAGTTTCTTGGACTTTGAGCGGATCATTCTTCTTATGATCTCCTAGAACTCTCCAGAACTGGTGACAGTGCTTACTTCTACCTTCAACAATTTCTTATCTCCAATCAACAAGCACAGGTTCCTCATAATTCCAAGGCACTTCTTGTAAACTATTCACAGGCATCTGTTCAGGAAATTCAAGCACAACAGAATCTGGTGCATCCCATTCAAAAGGCGGTACGTCCAAAACAAAAGGATCGAAACATTCTTCTAACACGAAAGGCTCATCTTTCTCGAACACTGATTGTTTCAATTCGTCTTTTAAAACAGCATCTTCCGTCCTTCACTACTGCATCTTCAGCATTTGACTCCTTCCTTATCTTGATCAGATTATCCCCCATTATATTCTCAATTTCATACTCATCCACAATATATGACGCAGGATCATCAAATTCATCATCAACAGTGATTGCTCCCACAGTATTTTCATGTTCTGGGAGAGGATTCTTGTTTACATTTTGTCCCTGTTCTTCTCGCCTTCTAAGAACAATCTCTTCAGACTCAATCATGTCTTGAATTTGATTCTTTAAAGCCCAATAGTTAGCTGTGAAATGTCCCAGACTCCCCGAATGGTATGCACAAATAGCTTGAGGATTGTATCCTGCAAGTAAACCCTTGTTGTAAATCTTTGCCGAAATCACTCCAATTTTGCCAGCAGCTTTCAGTTGCTCATACAATTGGTCAATGGGACGGCCTAGATTAGTATAAGTTCGGGGTGGCCTTTGGATTTGGTCTTGGTTGGCTTGAAATGGGTTTGGTGTGATGTGGATGTTGTTTTGTTGTGGCGGTCTCGAATTATAGTAGGGACGAGGGTAGTTTTGAAAGGTTGGCCGAGGGGTTGGGAATGGAGGTGGATAGTTTGGACAACCAGATTGAGGATAATGAGGCAATGTATTAGTATGGTAGACTGGTTGAGGATTTGCAGGTTGTGAGTAAAAAGTAGTATATGAAGGACGATTCTGGGTCTTGGGTCTAAACGATGGGCCTTGATCCCAGATAAAAGCAGTCTCCCTCTCTTTCTTCTTGAATGGGGCCGTCTTCCTATTATTGTTCTGATTTTGACTTTGCAAAGCCTCCAGTTACAATTTCAGAGCTGTTACATTGACTATCTTTCTTGCCTTGACAAATTCATCATACTCTTCTAACTTGTTAATGATGGCGACAAATGAGCTCCTAGTCATGCGAAAGATTTCCTCAAAGTATGGTGGGTCATGTGCCTTAATAAAGGTACGAACAATCTCCTCTTCACTCATGGGCGGTTCAACCTTAGCAGCCAGCTTTCTCCAACGTTTAGCATAGGTTTTATGATCTTCTGAAGGTTTCCTTTTGGTGCTCTCCAAGGTAGTTCGCGTTGGTGCCCACTCACAGTTAAATTCATATTGCTTCACAAAAGCTGTTAACAAATCCAACCAGGTCCTGATCTCTTGAGGTTTTAGATTAAAATACCAGTCTAACGCGTCCTTAGGGAATAAACGCATGGGTAAGTTTTCATCATCGACCGGCTTGCCCAGTTTGTTAGCAAACATCTTGAGATGAGTTTTGGGATTACCAGTTCCATCGTATTTGGTAAACTTGGGAGCCTTGAAACCCAATGGCAACTAGGACATCAGGGAAAAGGCAAAGGTCATCATAATCCAATCCGCCATGTTTGTGCAATCCCTGACTTTTCTTCATGAACTCCTCAAACCGATCCAGCCTCTTAAGCAAATCCTTGTCTACAGGTGTAGTCAATTTCATCTATAGCCGGCCTTCCCTGAGAAGCGACGTCCCAAACAAAAGGTTCTGCTGTGTGGTGATGAGGTGCTTGAGGATTAGGTAAGAATGTTCGATTTATCTGTGGATGGAATTGAGGAATAGGGATAATTGGGCGGGTTTGTCTGAGCAAAGTTCGGACGCATATGCAGAAGGTCATGGTTGAAATGGGACAGGGAGTCCTTCAATTGGGTTGGTTAAAGGTGGGAGTGAAATAGTTTGCACATTGGACGTGAGAGGCAATTGATTGACTTGTTCAGGTGAGTGGTCAACTACTCGGCACAGGATTAGTCGGGGCACTACCACTGTTGTTTGTGACGAAGCTGATCAATGACACACCTCTGTGATGCCATTTCTGCACTTAAATCATTGAATTTACCCAACATCTCGCTCAGCTGAGCTCCCAATGCAGAAAAATCCACTAGTATGACCTGAGTTACTCTTTCGGACAATTCCTGAGTTGAACTCATGTTTGCACGCTTCAAGGCTTGACTTCGAGACCTGGTAACGAATGGGACTTCTTTGAAATGAAGCTATGGTTTAACGTACCTGAAATTCATATTAGAGAGGAACGTGATTCAGCCATCATTTCATTATTGGTACTGTCAAAATTTATTGTTTAATAAAAGAAAAAAAGAAAAATACTGAAGTTAGTAAGTGTATAAATAATTTCAATGCATGTCCTAGGGGGAGCCCTTATTATGCCAAGGGTAGGCCTAGCATGATGCAACACCCTCGAAGTAGGGCCTGTATACCAAACCTGTGTTTTTGAATATAATGTCTTGAAACAAACACTTTCATTGATAAAGTCAAATTTAAATACATTGTCTACATCATCTCTCGAAGACGACTTTGTACAAGATCATTAAACTTTTTCAACCTATCTATCATAGCATCTTTTGATTCTCTAAAATACGGGTCCTTCATGCGCTCTGCTTGATCGTACAATTCACTGCATTTCCTCTTCATCTCCTGGTTCTTCTCTCTAGCATCCTCATACAACTCTTTGTTCCGTTCTGCCATTTCCTTGCTCCGTTCCACTGATTGCCTCAATTGCAAGTTTTCCTTATCCTTGGCCTCGATGATAGCCATTAATTTCCTTACCTCTTCGGATTGTGCCATTTGTGGTCCATTCTCTTTACGACTCTGAATCCAATCTTCATACTGAGAGGTCACCAAACCCTTTTGCTTAGACTGTGGATCATAGATAATGTTATCATCATTGGACAGTGTGCCCCAAGCCTGAATGATTTGGGTCTTCATTGGAATAGAGTCCGGGCAAACCCCTTTATCGAAAGCTGATGGTGAAACTGGCTAGATCTGGTGTGGGTGGCAGACCTTGAATACGCCCAAACTGTCTGAGAAACCTTTTTCGGTGTGTATGCAGCAATACCCTGAGTCCCTAACAAAGGTATGAAGTCTGATGACTTGGTACGTAGAGCTGGATTTAGACAATCGGTCCAATCTAATACCCATATGACTTTCTGGTCTGGCAATGTCTCTAAGAAACCCAAATAATCAGATGCATTCATCGGTCTGTCGTTCTTTATCAACTCTCTTGTGATGAGTGACTTATCCAATTATATCCGATCAATGACAGACTATTAGGAGTGAGTGAACGCCTCTTGAAGTGTTCCATAGCTCATATGTATAAAATCTGATTTGACCCATGAAAGAAATTTTCTCCTCTTTGACAATTTGTACACTGAGACAAATATATCTGCCAATACAGTCGGTACTATAGATGCTTTTCGTCCTTCAATCCCGAAAAATAAGTCAGTCATAAGCTTGGTGGCCTTGAACCCGACCTTTTTGTCTTTCCTAGGGAAAAAATAAATACCAGCCATCACGAACCCATACACCATCGGTCTCTTATGCTCCCATATCGTCTTGGATGCAAATGTGAAAGTCCTTCCACATGTCGGTCGAACCCATCTTTTGCTGCTAACCGATCGAATAGGAATTTCACATCTATGCTTTGATCCTGATCCTTGCATTACCTGATTCCTTTAACCCAGTGAAATGACAGAATTCGGTCTTTCCTGAAATAGTTCGGAAACACTGGCACTGTATGTTCTGTTGTCAAGTTTAATAACCCAGCTACCTTCCTCAACAGTAATAATCATCTCTCGATCTCCAATCCTAAATAGTTGAGCAGCTAGAATCCCATAAGTGAACCAAAGCTTCTACCAGGCGTCCATCTACCTCTATATCTTTAAAGTCACCAATGGGTCATAGAACAGTTGCCACTTGATTGATTTCACTGAACGAGAGAAGTGTCAGCCATTTCTTAACTTCTGGTGGGACTGCTAACATCTGGTAGATAGCGTCGGGGACTGTCCATCTAATGCACATCACCATGTCAGATACTTACCTACAGGCCCTACTTCTCGAGTTTTACAAAAACGTAAACGTGCAATTTCCCATGAAAAAGACTATGTACCCACGGGAAGCAAGGTTGGCTTATTCCTACCATGGGGTTCCCTAAATGGCGTCCTCTTCTAAGGCTAATGCATGATGACAATTTATTAAAGCAAATTAAAATATGCAAAAATGCTAATTTTGAGAACCATCCTAAAGATTTTTTTTAATGATGTATTTTTTTGAGTAAGATAGACCATAAAATGTACAAAAGAAATTATTGACTCCAAAAATATTTGATTGAAAAATTGAAGTTCTAAAAGGTTATGAGACATAATATTGAAAACAAACAAAGAATCATGACTCTACAAGTCAAAATATCAATTTATGAAATTATTTTTGTATAATGTGGGACGGGGGAAGGGAGATATGTAAAATGACACATTAATTAATTAATAATAATAATTTTTTTGAAAAGGATAAATACAAGCTGTTCCAAAAAATTTGACCACTTAGGTGCCTTAGTTTGAATAAAATTGACAAGTACGGCAAGAATGAATAAACTTTGAAAAGGATTTGAAATTACACCTCTTATTAAAAAAAATTAGATTTTCGAGATTTTTACACACTTTACAACGACTTGACTCTTGGGTATTTATAACAAAATGCAATTTGCAAAAAATTTATGAAATTGCATTTTCCATTTTTCTCGAAAAAATTAATTATAAAAACGAAATTTAGACGTGCCAAAAGAGGGTTGGCTTCCTACGAGAGCACCATGCCAGGCTCTTTATTCTATGGTTGTGAATGCAATCAAAATAGGAAAGAAATTGTGTTAGTTTATTCAACAAATAACACATAACACATTGGCAAAAACAACTAATACACGTAATAACAATAAATGGCATAACAAGAGAAATAAATGAGGTTGGTTCCCTCCTCTCGTGCCTTAGTGTACCTGATAGGGTAAGGCTGACTCTACCCTAGGTTATTCTACATGGATGCATGAGGTTGGGCTCACTAATGCATCTAGACTCGATTAAGGCTGTCGGTTCCCAAGCCTTCAGACCTTAAGGGATAAGGGTCATCAATCCCAAATCCCTTGGTCGGTGGCTCGAGTGATCCCCCAGACACTGCTACGTGCACATCGTGCCCCGGCCACTATGTCCTGAGTGGATCTTAAAAGTCCCCGAATCTCTAGACTTATGGACTTAAGTCGAGAGTTCGGGTGATCTCCCAAACATGATTACGTGCACATCGTGCCCCGCGCACATGCTTAAGTAGATCAATCCTATTCCTAACTAGGATGGGTGAGGTGACAACCACCAAAAAGATAAAAAGGGTAAAAAAGTATCGAATGCACGTATGGAGTGCTCCTTGTGAAAGGAGGGAGTGATAAAGCGGGGGCTCTAAGGGTGAATGCTCCCCTCCCCAAATGCAAGCGCAGTCGAATAAAGCAAAAGTAAATAAATCATACATACATCACATAAATAGCCGAGAGACAGGAAGTGTGTGAGATGCAAAAGAAAAACCTAAAAACCTAGAAAAGAAAAATGCAATCCTGACATCCAAACGCGATGGAATAAAAGGGTTAAATAAGGGAAAGGTAACTAAACCTAGTGCTCGGTCTCACTAGTGATCCCCAGTGGAGTTGCCAAAAATCCTGTCGCGTCCGAAAAATCGTGGGGTAGAGGTTGCTAGTGGGGTCGTTGACTGTTGCGTCCCGAAAAGACGGACCGGTCTCGGTGACCCTTTCGAAAATAAAAGTTTTTGAAAAAACCGTGCGTGTGTGAGAAAAATCAAAAATTCTTTTTTGTAAAAAAAGTGTATTTTAAAAAAATGGTATTTTAAAAGAAAACAAGGCCAGGACTAAAAGTACAACAGGTTTGGCCAAATAATTTTTGAAAAAGGGTTTTATTTTAAAGAAAATGGAGTCGCCACTTGGTATTGAGTTAGGGTGTACCAAGTCACCCGAAAAATCGTTTAACAAAACAAAAATTAAAATTTTAGAAAAATTATTTAAAACCCTTTTTCGACTTCGGTCTACGAAAAACGAGAGAAAAGGATCCGGGAGTCACATTTGAAGAAAGGGAAGGCAAAGGCTTGCGCCTAAGGCACCCTTTCAACCTAGCTGAGGCTAGTTGCGAGGTTTAATCAAATTTTCCTAAATTAACCCTAGATTCTATCGCGTTCGGATGTATCTAAATGAATGCAAATCCTAAGTCTAAATGTGGATATCGAGAGGAGTCAGAATGTCCCGTCGAAGCTTGGTCGGAATTATCGCATTAATTGCGAAATTCCGAGTCGAGACCTCGAGGGAGTCACGAGTTTTTATGCAAAATGTGATGCAAAAGAAAAGAAAATAATAATAGATAATAAGTGATTGAAGAAAGTGGGGATGCAGCATAACGGGTACGAGAGACTAATAACTCGTGACTGAATATTTCTACTCACGGAGGGGGGAACGGCATGTACGCCACCGCTTCCCACGTGAGTAGACGACTATTTCTAGTCAAATCACACAAATGTCCTAATTTCTAAGTGAGATGCAACCTAAGTGTCATGCATTTAAAATGTGTCAAAATAATAATAATAATAATAATAATAATAATAATAATAATAAAGATAATAATAATAATAAAATCATGCCAAATGTAAAGAAAACTAGAAGTGTGTGAAATGTGAAATGCACACGAATGCACCTAACACTAACATGCCCTAAGAGTCTAGTGTTGGACTAGCCCGTTCTAGAATGTCCATTAGCGTTGGACTAGTGGGGGAGCGAGAAAACCACAACTAGCATTGGACTAGTGTGGTGACGGAACAATAAAGCTGACAAAAGCATGAATTAAAAGTAAATAAACATATAAAATCATATAAAATCAAGTAGGAGCACATAACACATAAGGATGATATCTAGATGCAAAATCCTAATGAAAGCAGTATAACAAATAAACACATAAGCACGCAAAAGCAAATAAATCCTAACTATTACACCGGGGGGGGTTTGATTTACAATTTAAAGGGGAGAAATTAAAGATGCCCTATCTGTTACATTTTCTATCTAATTACATAATTTTTTGCTAAAATATGAGAAAAATAATCTAACTATTACATTGACTAACTAAATACAAAAATATTACATTTTTTCATCATCAAAATAATAAAATTTAAAATTAAATAAAACAAAATAAATACATACACAAAAAGTGCAAAAAATAAAAAAAAATGCATAAAATATCACATTAGAGCACGTTGGAGTACATAAAGAAAATTTAATCAAGATATAAGGGGTACCTCTTTTCGAAAACCCGGTACTAATGCTAACAAAATGAGCAAACGCGTTAACGATATCACTATTTAAAGAAAACAAAGCATAAAATATAAAAATACCAACAAATTGAGGGTAAAAATGTAACTTCTATAAAACTAAGGAGGCCTAAAAAACAAAATTACAAATCTAAGGGATTAAAGAAAAAATTAGAAATTTTAACTAATCAAGGAGCAAAAATGAAAAATTAAACCAAACCAGGGGGATAAAAATTATAATTAAAGCAAATTGGGGGAGGGCTAGACAGTAAATTCATCCAGTATGAAGGGTTTGCAATTGGTGGGACTTATTTGGAAGAATATTAAAATCTAGGGGGTTAATTCACAAAGATCAGGGAGTTATTATAGAAAATTAAAAATGTTTACGATGCATAGTGAAATTAACCACATCCTAAAGACCAAAATGTGAATAACCAGATTATAGTACAAATAACCAAAAAGAAAGGAGAAAAAGAAAAATAAATAAAAAAATAAAAGATAAAAAATAAGACTAAAATTAATTATCTATGTGAAGTTAGCTAAACTGATTAGTTAACAAAATTAAAGCAAATTAAACCAATTGGCAAAATGATTTATTAGGGAATTAAGCAAAAGAAATAGTCATTAAAAGAAATCAAACACTTAAAAAAAAATAATCCCTAATCAATTTATCAATTGAAACCCAAATTAACCAAAGAAACTTTTCCCAATCCGGTTTCTTCTTTCAAACCAGATTCAAGCTTCCCCCAAAATCACCCAGGTCTTCTTCTTCTCAAAACAAGACACTCCTGAAAATTTTCTCCCAAATTCTCTCTCTCATTCTGGACCCTCTTTCTTATTTCCCGTCTCATTTCCCTCTTTTCTTCCTCACTTTTCTTTCTCTTCTTCATTCTTTCTCGCTCTTGTTACTTCTCTATTTTTCTCCGTGTATTCCAGCTTTCATCTCCTCTGATCTTTCTTGCTCTTTTACTTCTTCTCTCAACTGAAATTTCCTGCCTTCTGTTCTATTCTCCTTCTTCTTCTCCGATCAATTCTCTCTTTTTCTCTTTTATTTTTCGATCGATTTGTCTCTCCGTCTCACTCGTCTGCCCAGGAGCCGTTAGAATCGATGCCTAAGTCGATCCCTCTATTGAAACTGGGGAGATTGAGGTGGAAGTGGTGGTGGCTGTATAGTGGATGGACTGTTGGAGTATAAAAAATTCACATCGCTGGGTATTTTCAGTTGAAATCGGGGCTACTGCTAGGGCTAAAATTGAGTAATAGTTTCGATGAAGGTCTCGTCTGGACAGTGGTGATCTAAATGTGGTTGCCTTTCAGGTGAATTTGTGACTGGTGGATGTGATTTTGGAGAGGCTGGGCGGTGGGCGAAGGTGGTGACAGTGGCCAGCTATTTGGCCTGGGATTGATGGTGATGTGCCACTGTGCGTGGAGGTGTATGGATTGACTTGGTGGTTCTTAGCTACGAGGGCTTGAGTGCCATAGGGGCTGGTGGTGGCGCTGGTTATGGTGAAGACAGGGGAGGCTTAACTATGTCTATTTTGTGCAGTGAAATCGTGGCTGTGAAGTGGTCTGGGTGAATTTTGTGTGCTGTGTGACTGATATGTGTGTATCCGTGTGTGTATGTGTGTGTGTCACTGTGTTTGTGTGTTGTGTGTGTAATGGCTGTGATTGATTTGATTTGTGGTGGGAGGAGACAGGGCTATCTGCAGTGGTTTGGCATCGTTGTTTTGATGCTGTGATGGTGAATTCGGGTGGTTCGGCCAGCAGTGGGGCGGAGATGATTTGGTCTTGGGGCTGGGGTGAAGCTGGACCAGTTGGGCAAAGCGAAACTGATGGATTTGGGAGTCTGTTTTTGTTTGTTCTTGCAGGTTGTTTGTGTTAGGGTTGAATTTGGTATTTTTATGAAGTTCTGGCGATTATGGAAGGAATTTGTCTTGCTGTGTCTGATGACTGGTGGCATAGGATGACTCTATAGATTGTTTGAAGTTGTTTGTTTGATTGTTGACTGTCTCATTTTTGTGGGTTCGTTGGATGATTTTCGGTGGGTAAAATTGCAGGTAACTGATTGGGTATTGATGCTCGAATGAAATTTGCTCAATTGGTAGCGTTGGAGGGCAGAGACGACTAGGGGAATTGATCTGTTTCTGTATGTGTGTGCAGGTTGAAATTGCAGATTGAATGGGGCTAGTAGTTGAAGACGGTGGTGATTGGAGCTTGGTTATGGTGATTTGGTGGAGATGGGCTTTGATTGAGGGGTCAGGAGGCTGAACGATTGAAGATGATGAAGAATTGATCTCCCAGAAACAAACAAAAAAAAAAAAAAAGAAAGATAGAAATAGAAATCCAAGAACAAGAACAAAAAACCAATTATAATTTCAAAACACATAATCAAACTCTCACATATATATAAAATGGACGAAAACACATCAAAACAAATAGAAGAACTCACCTTTTTATGAGGATAGATCGATGGTGAGGAGAGAACGATGAACAGTAGAATCTGAGGTTGGAGGCGATGAACAATTGATGAAAAAATGAGGAACGGCGCTAGTGTGTGTTTGGTGGTGTGGAGTGTGTGTATTTTAATCTAAAAAACACAAAAGAAGAAGTGTTTTAGGGTTTCCATTTTTTTTCTCTCTTTTAAAATCCCTAAGTGGAGTATTTATACTGCACAAGTCTTAACCTCCAAGAAAGGGCTAAAAGACCAAAACGCCCTTGATTACCAAAATTACAACTTTATCTTTAAAAATCTATTTTCTCTTACCAAAATAATAAAAAAATTAAGAAAAATGTAAATAATAAATTTGTTAATAAAAAATCACCCTAAAAAAGTTAGAAACTTAGAAACATGCTTAAAATCTAAAAACGAATTTGGGACCCAAAAATTAGTGAAATTGAGTTTGGAATGTGAAATGACAATTTTGCCCTTGCATGACGAAAATTCACAGAAAAATAGCTATTGACCTCAAAAAAATTATCAAAAATTACAAATAAGCTTAAAACACTAAAAAAATGCATTTTTGACTCAAAATTTGTGAAAAATGAATTTAATTTATAAAATGACGATTTTGCCCTCGGACAATGAAAATTTACAGAAAAATAGTTATTGTTCTCAAAAAAAAATTTATCAAAAATTACAAATAATCTCAAAACACTGGAAAATGCCTTTTTGACTCAAAATTTGACAAAAATGAACTTAATCTGTAAAATGACGATTTTGCCCTTGGGCAATGAAAATTTGCAGAAAAATAGCTATTGACCTCAAAAAATTATCAAAAATTAAAAATAAGCTTAAAACATTGGAAAATGCATTTTTGACTTAAAATTGGAAAAAATAAATTTAATTCGTAAATGACGATTTTGCCCTTAGCTGGTACAAAAATAAAAATACCAATTAAATCCAGAAAAATCATAAGAAATTAACAGTTCCACATAAAAGTAAAAATATGAATTTAAAACCCCCAAAAGTTGATAGAAAAATATTTACAGATAAAATTACTATTTTGCCCCCCAAATTATTGAAAAATTAAAAATTAAAATTTGTATCAAAAAGTGTAAACGTACCCCCCAGTGTTTGAAAAGAAATGGTGTGTTAAAATTTGGTGTCTACAGGGTGTTTGGAATGGTGAGTTTGGGACTGATGTTTGGCAGTCAAGGGACTGGATTTGAGGGTCATTTATAGTGAGTTCATAGAGAAGGCTAATTTGGTATAGCTGCTGATGAAGGGGTAGCGCCTATTTGGTGGTTTGGGCTGGACTGTGAGGTTGCGTTCCTGATTGGTGATGTCTGAGGGTAGAGGGATTGGGACGGATAATGGTTGAGGTTTGGTTTGTGTTCTACGGTGGAGGGGAGTGAAGTCAGATTAAGGGGAGAGGAATGGCAGTTCATGGCCGAAATTGGTAACTCGGTGTGGGGGTTCTTGGGTAACCTGATGGTTTATTGGTTAATGGGTGGTTTGCTACTACAATTTGTGACTGATTTTGGGGCTAATTGTGGGGTGGCTTGCTGGTGGAGGGAAATGGTTGCTTGGTTTCGTTAGTTTCAGTAGGCTGCTAGTGATTTTCTAATTTGAAGATGGTGATCGTGTGTTATCCCAGTCTTTCTCGCAGTTTAGTGTGTGTGAAGCTGTGTATCTGTGTGTGTGTGACTAGAATGCTCCTCTGTGTATTGTGTGAGTATGACTGGAATGGTCCTCTGTGTATTGTGTGAGTGTTTATGGCTCTGAGTGTGTGAATGTATGTAATCTGCGTATGTGTGTTTGGCTCTGAGTGTGTGAATGTATGCAATCTGCGTGTGTGTGTTTGGCTCTGAGTGTGTGTTTGAATCTCTGTGCCTGTGTGTTGTTTGTGAGTGAATGAATGTGTGTTCTGGTTGTGTATGTGATTATATGGAACTGATGCATGTGAATGTGTGTCCGTGTGTGTATCTGCTATGTGTTGTGTGTGCAAATGTAAGAATCCGTGGACTGTGTGGGTGTGTGTGTGAGGGCTTTATGAATCGTGTGTGAGTTATTGTGTGTGAATTACTGTGTGTGATTGCAAGAATGCAAGTGTGTGAATCTGTGTTGTTGCTATGTGTATTGTGTGTGAGAGTGTGTGTGTAATGTGTGTAGTGTGTGTGAGAGAGTGTGAGTAGTGTGTGTAGTGAGTGAGAGAGAAAGTGCAAGTGTGTGTTCTAGGTGTTTTAGGTGAAAATTTGAATATACACTAGTGTGTGTTCTTGGTGTTCTTGGTGAAATTTTGAATATACACTAGTGTGTGTTCTTGGCGTTCTTGGTGAAATGAAAAACCTAAAAACTAAAAAAAAAAAAAAAAACTAAAAAAAACTCTCTTCTAGACTTTTTATTTTCTCCCCCCTTTTTAAAATCCCCAAGTGGGGTATTTATAGTGCACAAGTCTTAACCTCCAAGAAATGGCTAAAAGACTAAAATGCCCTTGACTACAAAAATTACAATTTTATCCTTAAAAATAAAAAATCTCTATTCTCTCACAAAAATAGAAAAAAATTAAGAACAATGTAAATAATTAATAGAAATTCACCCCGAAAAAAGTTAAGAAAATTTAAAAACATGCTTGAAAACTTGAAAAATAAATTTGGTACACAAAAATGGGCGAAAGTGGTATTCGCGATGTGAAATTACCGTTTTGCCCCTGTGCTAGCAAAAATACATAAAAATACCAACTGAATCCGAAAAAAGTACAAAAAAATGAATTTAAACTCTCCAAAATTAATGAAAAAATATTTACAATTAAAAAATTACTATTCTGCCCTCCAAAATTGCTGAATTCTTCATTTTTACCCAAAAATCAGGATTTGACTCCAAATAGTATCATTTTTACCCAAAAATCAGGATTTGACTCCAAATAGTAGGGAAAAAGGTCCCCCAATATTTGAAAATAAATGGTGTGTCAAAATTTGGTGTCTACACCTCAGTTTACACTTACATTTATTTTCACATTTTAGGTGAGTCAAAATTTGGTGTTGTTTACGTCTTTGTCTAAAATCTCTACGAGATTCTCGACAAAGAGGGGCAAACTGTAGACACCAAATTTTGACACACCATTTATTTTCAAACACGGGAAGGACATGTTTGCATTTTTTGAGACAAATTTTAATTTTTCAATAATCTGGGGGGCAAAATAGTAATTTTATCTGTAAATATTTTTCTATCAGCTTTTGGGGGTCTTAAATTCATATTTTTACTGTTATGTGAATTTGTTAATTTTTTATAATTTTCGGGACTTAATTAGTATTCTTTATGTTTTTTACTATCATGAGGGCAAAATGGTAATTTCATCCCGTGAATACCATTTTACCTCATTTTAAGTTCCAAATTCGTTTTTCAAATTCTTGAGGCATGTTTCTGAATATTCCTAATTTTTTTCAGAGACGATTATTATTTTTTCTGTGAATTTTCATTGCCCAAGGGTAAAATCGTCATTTTACAGTTTAAATTCATTTTTCACCAGTTTTGAGTCAAAAATGTATTTTCCAGTATTTTAAGCTTATTTTTAGTTTTTGGTAATTTTTTGAGATCAATAATTATTTTTCTATGAATTTTCATTACCCAAGGGCAAAATCGTTATTTTTACAAATTAAATTCATTTTTCACAAATTTTGAGTCAAAAATTCATTTTCTAGTGTTTTAAGCTTATTGTAATTTTTGATAATTTTTTGAAGACAATAACTATTTTTCTGTGAATTTTCATTGCCTAAGGGCAAAATCGTCATTTTACAGTTTAAATTCATTTTTTGTCAAATTTTGATTCAAAAATGCATTTTCTAGTGTTTTAAGCTTATTTTTAATTTTTGATAATTTTTTTAGGCTAATAGCTATTTTTTGTGTATTTTCGTTGTCCAGGAGTAAAATCGTCATTTTTACACCCGAGCGCGTTTCTGTTAGTTTTTGAACTCTAGTTTTTACTTTTGAAATCTATTGTGAATTCTTTTTGAAAATTTAGAGATCGCTGTCATATTTCTTGTATTAATTTTTAATTTTAGGGTTAAAAATATTTTTTTAATAAAATTAGCATTTTTTAATACCGGTGGCATTTTCGTTATTTTATTCCATTCTTGGCCAACAAGACAAGGGGCCTATAAATACCCTTATAATCAGCAGAAAAGAGAGAAGAAAAAACAAAAAAAACACACTTTGATTTTACCCTAGAAGATCAAAACACACACTCACACACTAAAAAACACACACAGCCGTTCTCAACTTCATTTTTACTGTTCATTGTTTGGTTCTCAACTTCATTTTTTTCTGTTCATCGTCAGGTCCCCAAGCTTCAAGGTGAGTTTTTAGTTTGTCTTTTGATTTTAGTTCATTTTCTTTCTATTTTTTTTCTAGAAGAATATGATTATTTGCAGTCATCCATCTAGAATTTTGGACTAAATCTTGTGTTTCATCGTTTTGATTTCTGGCTTTTGTTCTTGTTATTAAGTTTAAATTGTTTTTGGGTTTTGTTATGTGATGTTCTTGGGATCTCCTGTTAAGGGTTTTTCTTACCATCGTCTCTCTCCTCCCTCTTCCACCGCCTCTCCACCCTCCTACCACCACGCATCCACCAGTTCACCAGAACCTCACCAGCTCTCTGGCATCACTTGCCTCCACCACCGGTCTCTAATCCAAAATCAAGTCCACCCTGCTCCACTACTCTATTCCCTTGTCACCGAGAAACCCACAGCCAGCTTCAGAATTCCCACCTCTGGACAATCTCAACCATCAACATTACCCAGATTCCTTCTGCCTCGTTGTTTCATACACAATCACAGTCTCCAACCAAACAGCCCTCTCTAAAGCCCTTCGCAGCCTCCAATTCACTCAATCATCACCTGTTTCCACCCTCACTAATCACCAATCCCAAACGCCATCAATTCAACCCAATTGCTAGAAAACAGCCTCCACAAAACCCAGCTCCAACTGAAACTAGCAACCAAGACCTACAATGAAAACACAGCCCCCAACAATCCCCTCTCAATTTTCCTTGCTCGCCACCTGCAAGAAAATAGCAGCAAAAATAGCAAGAAAAAAAAAACCACGCAAACCTCACAACCCACAGAACACACAGGATCACAGACAACACACAATCACTCACATGCGCAAAAATCAATTGCATACACACACACAATTAACATCAGCAAAAACCAACACACATACACAAAATTCCAGCTCCACTAGACCCTCACAGAACCACCAGTAGAGCCTCCACCATCTCTCTGCTGCACACACTGCTGGACCACCCAATCGCAACCAAGCTGCGCAAAAACAACCCAAAAACAGACCAATCCCATCCCCTTCCCGACTGCCCAGGATCAAAGTCCACCAGTCACAAGCCCCATGAACAATCGAAAATTGGTCTGCAACTAGCCTCCATCACCTCAAAACCGTTACCACGACCACATGCACAGACACACACAATCAATCACACATAATCAATTAGGCTGCACACACACTCACAAATTCATACAAACACAGTCCACACACACAGGCATAGCTAATAACAAACACACACAGAAGACCAAGGATCCCACCCTCAACAGCCCCAGTTTTCCCAATCTGAGGGAGGGAGTAATTGGGGGTTGATTCCAGCGATCAGTGAGAGAACAAAGGGAGAGTGAATAATAGGGAAGGGGTAATCGAAAAGGGGAAATAGGGACCAAAACAGAGAGTGGCTAAGGAGACACGCGAGAGAGAGAAGTGGGAAGTGCTGAAGAAATTGAAAAGAAAAAAAAAAGACAAGAAGAGAACAGGGAGGTTGAGACTCGATGAGGGAAAGAAGAAACTGAGAGGAGCAGAGAGGGCATCGAGCAGTGACAGGAAAGAAACGGCGAGGGAGAGAAGAGAGAACATTGTGAGAAAATGTGAGAGAGAAGAACCAGGAGAAAATCAAAGAACAGAGAGAGAGGAGGGAGCAGTGACGGGAAAGAAAAAGAGAAGAGGGAAGAAGAAGAGAAGAAGAAGACGGGAGGAGAGAGAGAGAGAGAGAGAGAGAGAAAAGATGATAGAAATTTAGAAATTGGGAATGGGTTTTAATTTTAGATTTTATTCTTTTCCTTTCTTTTATTAATGTTATATTAATTTAATTTGTGGTTTGGCTCCTGATTTTGGTTTTAATTTAGTTTCTTCTGGTTTAAATAACTGGCTTAGTTATTTGGATTGATTCAAGCCTCACCTCAATTATGTCTTTGATGAATGCTGGTTTGGGGTTTGTTATTTTTGGTTTAGTTTTACTTTTAGTTAATTCCTTTATTTGTTTTTCTGGTTGTGCTTTAGCTTTAGCTTAAGTTTAGTTTAATTAATTGATTTTAGTTCTTTGATTTAATTTTTATTAGTATTAGTATAAGATAGATATTTACATTTCGGCCTTTAGGTTTCTTTGAATTGCGCTAGTGTACCCCTCTATACTTCTGTTTTATGCAACTAAGTCATCCATAATTTTAAATTGACCTCCCTAAATTTTATATTTCTTACAATTAGGTCCCTCAATTTCAATTTGGTCCATTTTTATTGAAGTTTATTGTTTGCCCCTTCATTTTACTTCAATTTGTACCTTAGCCCCTTAAATTTGCTTTAACTTTCAATTTTACCCTTTAAGTTTTGTGGAGCTTTATTTTAGTCTCCTTGGTTGCTAAACTTTGCATTTTACTCTCAATTTATTAGTATCTCGGTTTTGTTTGTTTATATCAAGGTGCCTTGACTTGTTTGTTTATTTTGATTAGTATTAGTACCGGGTCTTCAAAGAGGTATTCCTGATCTCTCATTATTTCTTTCTTTATGTGCTCCAACGTGCTCTAATGTGATACTTTATGCAATCTTTCATGCGTTTCTTATTTTATGCACTTTTTGCATATTTATTTATTTCGTGTTACTTAATTTTATTATTTTTGACGAAAAATGTAATATTCTTGTATTTAGCTAGTCAATGTAATAGTTAGATTATTTTTCTCGTATTTTAACAAGGATTGTGTAATTAGATAGAAAATGTAATAGATAGGGAATTTTTAATTTTCCCCCTTTAAAATTGTAAATTAAGCCCCCGGTGTAATAGTTAGGGTTTATTTGTTTTTGTGTACTTATGTGTTTATTTCTTTTACCGCTTTCCTTAGGATTTTCGCATCTAGAATATTATGCTTATGTGTTATGTGCTCCTATGTGATCTTATATGTTCTATATGTTTAATTTTGCTTTTAATTCATGCTTTAATGTTTAATTTATGATTTATAGTATTCCGTCACCACACTAGTCCAACGCTAGTTGTGGCTTTTTTTTCCTTCCCGCTAGTCCAATGCTAGTAGGACCTTTTAGAACGGGCTAGTTCAACGCTAGACCCTTAGGACATTTTAGTGTTAGGTACATTCGTGTGTATTTCTCATCTCATTTCACACACTCTTGGTTTTCTTTCCATTCGGCATGATTTTATTATTATTATTATTATTATTATTATTATTATTATTTTGACACATCTTTTAAAATGCATAACATATAGGTTGCATTTCACTTAGACTTTAGGACATTTATGTGATTCGACTAGAAATAGTCGTCTACTCACGTGGGAAGCGGTGGCGTACAGGTCGTTCCCCCCTCCGTGAGTAAAAACATTCAGTCACGAGTTATCAGTCCCCTGTACCCATCATGTTGCATGCCCACTTTCTTTCTTCACTTACTATATATTATTATTTTCTTTCTTTTTGCATCACATTTTGCATAAACTCGTGACTCCCTCGAGGTCTCGACTCGGGTTTCGCAATTAATGCGATAATTCCGACCAAGCCTCGACGGAACATTTCGACCCTCCCGATACCAACATTTAGACTTAGGATTTGCATTCATTTAGATACATCCAAATGCGATAGAATCTAGGGTTAATGTAGGAAAATTTGATTAAACCTCGCAACTAGCCTCGGTTAGGTTGAAAGGGCGCCTTAGGCGCAAGCCTTTGCCTTCCCTTTCTTCAAATGTGACTTCCGGACCTTTTTCTCTCATTTTCTCGTAGACCGGAGTCGGAAAAGGGTTTTAAATAAATTTTCTAAAATTTTATTTTTTTGTCTTATTTAAACGATTTTTCGGGTGACTTGGTACACCCTAACTCAGTACCAAGTGGCGACTCCATTTTTCAAATAAAACCCTTTTTCAAAAGTCATTCGGCCAAATCTGTCACATTTTTAGTTCCGGCCTTGTTTTCTTTTAAAATACTATTTTTCTTAAAATACACTTTTTCAATAAAAACTCGATTTTTCACACACGCGCACGATTTTTTCCAAAAACTTGCTTTTCAAAAGGGTCATCAGACTAGACAGACTTTTCGGGACGCGACAGTCACGACCCCACTAGTACACCCTTTCCTCTTAAGATTTTTTGGGACGCAACACCCCTGATACAACTAATTAGATATAATTTATCCAAAAATTACAATTAGCCCCCGAAAAATAAAAAGTATCCCCAAATGAGATGAAATACATTTTCTTATGAAGGGTGTGTCAAAATTTGGTGTCTACAACTTGCCCCTCTTTGTCGGGAATCTCGTAGAGATTTCAGACAAAGACGTAGACAACACCAAATTTTGACTCACCTAAACACAAAAACAAACGCAAATGTAGAATAAGACAAATATCTAAACATACATAGCATAAGAATGTAAACAAATGAAAAAGTGATAATATGACTGAACTCTCTAAGAGCTGCTTACGTATTCCACGTAAGGGAGTCAGGTCAAAACGTAGTTCGGATTCGATGAATTATGAACACAAAATACAATTGATAACACAAGAATTCGTCTTTTTTTATCAAAAAAAATAGAGAAAAAAATGCAACATTTGAACTACTGGACAAAGATAACATAAAGCGATGAAAACTAGAAGACTTAATAAAATGCTTAAACTAATAGACAAAAAAAATGAGTCCAGGCTGCTAGACAAAATAAATACTGATAATCTAAATGCAAAGTCGAGGGTGTCAGACTTGAAACCTAAATAAATAGATGCCGACCAGGCTGCTGGACGGATGCATGACCTTGGGCTGCCAAGGTTAATGAATGCAAAGTTGGGCTACCAACTTAAAAAGGAAATAAATGATCTTGGGTTGCCAGGAATCATAAAAATGCAATGTAAGGTCTAGGCTGCTAGACTTGGAAACATAAATGAACAGATGCCGATCAGGCTGCTAGACGGATGCATGACCTTGGGCTGCCAAGGTTTGATAAATGCAAAGTTGGGCTGCCAACTTGAAAAGGAAATAAATGATCCTGGGTTACCAGGAATCATAGAATACAATGCAAGGTCTGGGTTGCCAGACTTGGAAACATAAATGAACAGATGCCGATCAAGCTACTGGACGGATGCATGACCTTGGGCTGCCAATGTTTGATGAATGTAAAGTTGGGCTGCCAACTTGAAAAGGAAATAAATGATCCTGGGTTGCCAGGAATCATGGAATACAATGCAAGGTCTAGGCTACCAGACTTGGAAACATAAATTAACAGATGCTAAACAGGCTGCTAAATGGATGCATGACCTTGGGCTGCCAAGGTTTGATGAATGGAAAGTTTGGCCTGCCAAACTTGAAAAGGAAATTAATGATCCTAGGCTGCTAGGAATCATAAAATGCAATGCAAGGTCTGGACTGCCAGACTAGGAACGTAAATGAAAAGATGCCAACCAGGCTGCTGGACGGATGCATGAGCTTGGGCTGCTAAGGTTTGATGAATACAAAGTTTGGGCTGCCAAACATGAAGATATAAGGGAATGATCCTGGGCTGCCAGGAATCATGGAATACAATGCAAGGTCTGGACTGCCAGACTTGGAAACATAAATAAACAAATGTCAACCAGGCTGCTGGACGGATACATGACCTTGGGCTACCAAGGTTTGATGAATGCAAAGTTGGGTTGCCAACTTGAAAAGGAAATAAATGATCCTGGACTACCAGGAATCATGGAATACAATGCAAGGTCTGGGCTGCCAGACTTGGAAACATAAATGAACAGATGCCGACCAGACTGCTGGACGGATGCATGACCTTGGGCTGCCAGGGTTTGATGAATGCAAAGTTTGGACTACCAAACTTGAAAAGGAAATAAATGATCTTGGGCTGTCAGGAATCATAAAATGCAATGCAAGGTCTGGGCTGCTAGACTTGGACCGTAAATGAAAAGATGCTGACCTGGCTGCTGGACGAATGCATGACCTTGGGCTGTCAAGGTTTGATGAATGCAAAGTTTGGACTACCAAACTTGAAGATATAAAGGAATGATCCTGGGCTACCAGGAATCATGGAATACAATGCAAGGTCTGGGCTGCCAGACTTGGAAACGTAAATAAACAGATGCCGACCAGGCTGCTGGACGGATGCATGACCTTGGGCTGCATGGTTTGATGAATGCAAAGTTTGGACTGCCAAACTTGAAAACGTAAATAAATAGATGTCGATCAGGTTGCTGAACGGATGCATTACCTTGGGCTGCTAACTTGAAAGGGAAATAAACATGTGCCATTATGATATAAGAAAACTTAAAAACAATTGTCAAACGTTGCATCCAAATCAACAAAACTGTTAAAAATTTTTCCTAAAATTTTTTTTGCCCCAGTGTATGGAATCAAATGAATTCGAAATTACGTTTTTCAAACTTGAGACTTGTGTAACATGAAAATCCACTTGTAATCAATCCTCTTTTTTTTTGTAGGAAAAATTTATCCCAATTGTCGCTTTCTAAAAAATCGATGAAGTAAAGGGGTGTTGGTGGGGTCATTGACTGTCGCGCCCCGAAAAGGACGGTCCAGTCTGATGACCCTTTTGAAAATAAAAGTTTTTGGAAAACCGTGCGTGTGTGAGAAAAATCAAATTTTAGTAGAAAAAGTGTATTTTAAGAAAAATGATGTTTTTAAAAGAAAACAAGGCCGGGACTAAAAGTACGACAGGTTTGGCCCAAATAAATTTTGAAAAAGGGTCTTATTTTAGAAAATGGAGTTGCCACTTGGTATTGAGTTAGGGTGTACCAAGTCACCCGAAAAATCGTTTAACAAAACAAAAATAAAATTTTTAGAAAAATATTTTAAAACCCTTTTTCGACTCCGGTCTACGAAAAAACAAGAAAAAAAAGGTCCGGGAGTCACATTTGAAGAAAGGGAAGGCAAAGGCTTGCACCTAAGGCACCCTTTCAACCTAGCCGAGGCTAATTGCGAGGTTTAATCGAAATTTCCTAAATTAACCCTAAGTTCTATCGCGTTCGGATGTATCTAAATGAATGCTAATCCTAAGTCTAAATGTGGGTATTGGGAGGGTCGGAATGTTCCGTCGAGGCTTGGTCGGAATTATCGCATTAATTGCAAAACCCGAGTCGAGACGTCGAGGGAGTCACGAGTTGATGCAAAATGAAATGTAGAAAAGAAAAATAATAATAATATATAGTAAGTGATCGAAGAAAGTGGGTATGCAACATGTCGGGTACGGGGGACTAATAACTCGTGACTGAATGTCTCTACTCACGGAGGGGGGAACGGCTTATATGCCACCGCTTCCCACGTGAGTAGACGACTATTTCTAGTCGAATCACACAAATGTCCTAAAGTCTAAGTGAAATGCAACTTAGATGTCATGCATTTGAAGATGCGTCAAAATAATAATAATAATGATAATAATTAAAATCATGCCGAATGGAAAGAAAACTAAAAGTGTGTTAAATGAGATGTAAAATACACACAAGTGCACCTGACACTAAAATGCTCTAAGGGTCTAGCGTTGGACTAACCCGTTCTAAAGAATCCCATTAGCATTGGACTAGCAGGAAACGAATGAAACCACAACTAGCGTTGGACTAGTGTGGTGACGGAATAACATAAAACATAAATTTAAATAATAATAATAAAGCGTGAATTAAAAGCAAATTAAACACATGAAGACATATAAAGTCAAGTAGGAGCACATAACACATAAGCATGATATCTAGATGTAAAATCCTAATGAAAGCAGTAAAACAAATAAGCACGTATGCACGCAAAAGTAAATAAAACCTAACTATTACACCGGGGGGCTTAATTTACAATTTAAAGGGGGAAACTAAAAATGCCTTATCTATTACACTTTCTATCTAATTACACAATTCTTGCTAAAATATGAGAAAAATAACCTAACTATTACATTAACTAGCTAAATGCAAAATATTATATTTTTCAAAATAATAAAAATTCCAAAACTAAACAAATTAACTACGTGAATACGCAACAAGTATATAAAATAAAAATAAACAAATAATAATGCAAATAATGTATAAAATCACATTGGAGCACATTGGAGCACATAAAGAAAATTTAACAAATAGTAGGAATACCTTTTCGAAGGCTTGGTACAAATGCTTAAGAAAATGAACACACGAGTCACGGTATCGCGATATAAATAAGTAAAAATGTGAAATATAAAAATATTGACAAATTGGAGTAAAATTATAAATCTTAGCAAATTAGGGGCACAAATTGCAAAATTAAGCAAATATGGGACTCAATTGTAAAACTAGAACTAAGTAAGGGACATTAATGGAATTTTAGCAACTAAGGGGCACAAACATAAATCAATACGGACCTAATTGAAAACAATTAAACAATGAGGGGGCAATCTATAATTAAAAGGGCTTAATAAAATAAAATAAATTAAAATGAAATAAAATCACTCTAATTTAGAGAAACTACTCTAAATGAGTTCATTGTAAAAAATACAAATAAAATAAAAATAAAAAAATAAAAGAGTTTAGGAGGTAAATAAAATATATTAAAATGAGCACTAAACTAGAATACAAAAATAAAATGTGTGTTAAGATAAAAGTTAAATTAAACTAATTAAACATAATTAACTATTAACTCAAAACTAAATCAGAATTAAAACTCAATTACACATTTTTTATTAGATTAAACCAATACAAAAAGCAAAAATAAATAAGATCAATAAAATACCCCACCCCCTCCATCGTCTTCTCTCTCTCTCTGTGTTCTTTCCCGATTTCTTCTCTCCCTTCTCTCTTCTCTCTCTGTCTTTCAATTTCTTCTCCTTCTGTTTCTTTTGATTTCTTTCTCTTCTACTTCTATTCCTCTCTGCTCTTTGTTCACTCTTCCTATATCTCCCTTTCCGTTCTTCTTCAAACCTATTAATTGCTGCTCTCTCTGATCTCGTTCCTTCTTCCTCTCTCACTTGCCGTTTCTCTCTTCTCTCTTGTCTGATTACTCATCCCTCTCTCACGCACTGACTTGCTCTCTCTCTCCCTCCAGCTTTCTTTCTCTTTTTCGTGTTTCCTTTTGCCGAAATCTCTTCCTTTTCTCTCTCAATTTTTCTGTTTTCTTTTGCTTTCTCGCTGCTTCCCTTCTCTGATTTTTCCGTTTCTCTCTTTGTTCTCTCTAGTTTTGTCTTTTACTCTCTAGCTCTTTCTTTTCCCCAGATTCTTTCTTCTTGAATCTCTCTTCTCTCGTTCGTCTCTGCTCCTCTCTTCGTCTTTTCCAGAAGCAGTGGAGTGAATTTCCTAGCTAATTTCTTTTTTGAAGCAAGGGGAGATGTGAGTAGAGTGGTGGAGCGTATGGTTGCTGAGGACCTATAGTAGTGGTAGATTTGTCCAGAGGTGGTGTTTTAGTGACTTGGGTAGTGACGCATCTTGCTGTAGGGTGGGGGGAATTAAAATTTGTTGGGTTTGGGATGCTAGAATTGATATTGATTTTGTAGAAATTGTGATGATTGTGGTCTGGGTTGGACTGATTGAGGGGTGATTTGCAATGGAGCTTGAGGTATCAATTTGGGGGCTGGTTTTGATGAGTTGTAATTGGTTAATTTGGGTCTGTTTGTTATTGTTTTCTGTAGGTTTTGTAAATGGCGGTGGAGCTACTGAAGACTTGTCCAGGGGCTGGGGTTGTTTGCAGGGGAGAGTTGCGGTTCAAGTGGTGGTTTTGAAGTCACGGTGGTGGTTCTTTGGTGGTAAAGAGGGAACAGATTTGGAATCAATTTGTGGTGGTGAAAATTTTGGGATTCTGATGCTGCTAATTGAGGGTTTGCTGGTGTTTGGGCAGTTTTATTTAGCTCTGTCTGTGTGTGCGTGTGTGTATGATTGTCTGAATTGTGCGTTTGTGTTTTGTATCCTGTATTTTGTTGGTTTGCTGATTCAATTTGATGGTGTTGGGTTTTCTTGAGTCTGGGTTGGTGGTTTTTGTAGGTTAGTGAAATGGGGACTAGTGGTGAGTTGAGCGAGGGAGGTTTGGAGTTATAATTGGTCTGTGGTAGCTTCTGGTTGTTTGTGGTTGCTGACAGTGGAGGGCGTGAGTGATGGGGTGGTGATTGCTGTTGATTTGAAGCTTGGTTCATCAGTGGGTTGGGAGAATTTGGGGTCGTTTGATTGTTGTTTGGAAAAGGGCTGTGAGTTGCAGGTGATTGTTGGGTGGAGGTAAAACTGATAAAGAAAATAAGAAGTTGAGGGAGGCGGTGGTTAAAGGTGGGGCTTTTGGGGTGGTTCAGGTGGTGGTTGTAGGTGGTAAGAGAGACAGAAACGGTGAGAGAGAAAGAGACGGTGAGAGGAAGGAGGAAAGAGGTGGAGATACAGAAAGAACGGTGAAGAAATGGACCAAGGAAGTAAAACAGAAACCCAGGAACACAAACCTAGAAAATAAAAATCCAAGAACGAAACCAATTCAAGGAAAAACTCACATAAATGAACAAAAACAATTAGATAACTAAATGAAACTGATGGATCAAAAATAAAAATTAAAAACTTACCTTTTAACTTGAAGAAGGATTGAACAGTGAATCTGATGACGATGAACAGTTGCTGGGAAGATGATGAACAGTGGCTTTTTGTAGCACCCTAGAAAATGCACATATAAGAGACATTTTTTTTCTTATTTAGGGTTAAGTGTTAATCCTAGATTTATTAGTTGGAAGATTTTCATTTTAAGCAAGAACACTTAAGTATTACATTTAGAATAATTTTACTTGACCATTTAATTTATATTAGAGTTTAAATTTTGCTTAATTTATTCTACTATTTTCTAGCCTTTTACTACTTGAATTTTAGCTCAATTTTACTCAAAAATTTCACTTATTTTCTTGCTTTATTTTCTTTTCCCTTAGCTGAAATTTTTCTCTTTCTTTTCTTTTTCTCTTGGCCGAGTTTCTCCTTTCTTTTTCTTGTCCTTCTTGGCCGGATTTTCTTTTCTTATTTTCCTCTCTTTTTGCTTTAATATTTATGTCATAATGTTACTAACTACTAGGTTGAAGAGATATTTTTATGTCACCAATTACATTAAACCAAGTTTACAACTAATGCCTAAAAAGCCTAAACCCTAACTTGCTTCTTGTAATATTTTTATTGGTTATTCTTTCTCCCATCTTTTCATTATTTCTTTACTATTTTTCCTAGCCTATTTCTTTCTTTTCTTCACTCCTCTTGGCCGACTCTCTCAACCTCTCTCTCTCTACCCTCTCTTGTTCTTCATTTTCTTAGAGTTTTTCTTCCAATTTTAGACAAATTCCACCATAGAAAGTGAGGTTTTCTTCTTCCTAAGCAAGGTTCTAAGCTTGTTTAAGGTATGTACCATGAACTTTTGCTATTAATTTCAAGTTTATTTAAGTTTTATTTAAGCTTTATTTAGGGTTTTGTTCAAGTTTTACTTTCAACAGTCATACTGGACCAGTTTTAGTAAAACGTTCATAACTTGATGTAGATAACTTGGATTCGAGTGATTCTTGTTGTTTTAGAAACTAGATTGATAGGGCTTTCCAACGGTATAAGGCTTGCACTGTGGATTCATTGTATATTAATCGCAGAAAGTTTGCAAAGTTGGCTGAAAATTCGGATTCTGCGTGAAACAGTTTTGATGATGAGCCAACTTGAGGGCTGATTTTGAACCTGTTCTAGTTGGAATTTGGATTGATGATCTTCACGAAAGTTGTAGCCCTATAAACTTACTTTAAAACCATGTAATCAGAATTCCCTTAGTTCTTAGATGGATTGACCCCAGATAATGGCACGAAGTTGGCTGAAAACCAACCCTGTGCAGAGTTGAGTGATTATTCTTGGAGTAGGAATTTTGAATTTGAGTGAAATCTTGATTGAATTTGAGTTTAAAGTGAACATGAAAGTTGTAGTACATGTTGAATGGATTGGGTTGTTGAATTTTCTTGCAGGTTTAAAAATTTTGGTTAGTTCGATTTTAAGGGGAAATGCTGCCGAAATTTTGGTAGAATTAAAACAAGAAAAATGGATAAGTGAAATTTTAAGCTTAGAATATGTTCAATTGAGGGAAATTTAAGTGTAGAAATTTTTAGAAAATGATCTAGTGATAGATTAGACTTTCTTAGAATAAGTAAACCCTAGAAACCCTAAAACCAAAACCCTAGAAGTAAGTAGGGTATTTTCTTGATTTTTCTTACTAAATTTACTAGGATTATAATTGAGCTTTTATGTTATTATTTCTTTTAAATTTCAGGGTCCGAAAACACATCACGACCATTTCACGAGATATTTTCTTAGGCTTTCAAGGTGAGTGTCTTTATGTGTGCATGATGCATGAAATGTGATATTTATTTGATAAATATTATGCGCAAATTTGCAAGTACTATGTGAATACCTGTGCTACTTGAGGAAAGATGTGTACTTTATCACATCTATTCCGCAATGTGTTACTTGCTTTCATTGACCAATGTGTTATTTGTGTGTGCGTGAGACTACCGTGACTAACTTCACCGTTATTTCACGGATAGGTCAACCCGGCTGCACGTGGGAGGACATAAGGTGTTGGGTGTTTTAGGGCTTGATGTTCTTTCCCTTTTGAAGTTGTGAATCCTCAAAGAGGCCAACTCCGGATTGAACCTGTTTGCTTGTTGGCCCTCCAGGGTTGAGAATATCTCCCTAGGATGTGGTAGCTTGTACGGAGGTTATAAGGTGATTGGCGGTTAGGGTTTGTGCTTGATAAAACTGATATGTTATTTGATAAAGACCTGAGCTATTATCTCGGTCCAAATATCGTGACTACATGATCAGTACTTGCTCTTTCTGCGGTTAAGCTTGCTTCCGTAGTTGAGCCCTGTATCCTCCTTTGACTACATGTTAAATTAAATTGTTCATATCTTGATTTATTAATTAATTGCTCGATTATTTTATTTACTAAAATAATGAGTTCTTGATTTGATTGCATGACTTGGACATTCACTGGGCTATTATAGCTCATTCCGTTTTATTTGTTTTCCTTACTCAGGTTTCCTGAAAAAATTAAAGCTGGAACGACTGATTTTGAGTATGCTAGATGTCTTCGTTAATGTAATAGCCAAACTGTAGTTAGACTATCTTTGTGAAAAATCATGTATGTTACTGACAGTGTAAACTTTTGATGTGAATTGTACCTTATGTTAAATAAAATGAGTATATTTTATTTTATTCCATTTTATTTTAGTTTACTTTATTTTAAGTTAAGTACGCTCGGACGTTTGCGTGAGTGTGTGAATCGAGACCTGGCGAGAGCTAGGCAGGCAGTCCGCTAAGCCCTTTGGTGCGCCTCTGGGTAAGGTGGGGCTGTCACACTTTTCCTAAAAGAAACGGCTGCTTGTGTGTTTTTTTTTGTGTAGACTGTGTGTGTTTTGATATAAAAAATTACAAAAGAAGAAGTGTTTTAGGGTTTTCTATTTTTTCTCCTTTTTAAAATTCCGAAGTGAGGTATTCATACTGCACAAGTCTTAACCTCCAAGAAATGATTAAAAGACTAAAATACCCTTGACTACAAAAATTACAACTTTATCCTTTCAAAATTTATTCTTTCACAATAATAATAAAAAAATCAAGAAAAATGTAAATAATAAATTCATTAACACTAATTCACTCCGAAAAAAATTAGAAACTTAGAAATATGTTTAAAATCTAAAAAAGAATTTGGGACCAAAAAACTAGTGAAAAATGAGTTTGGAATGTGAAATGACAATTTTGCCCTTGGATGACAAAAATTCACAGAAAAATAGTTATTGTCCTTAGAAAATTACCAAAAATTAAAAATAAGTTTAAAACACTAGAAAATGCATTTTTGACTCAAAATTGATGAAAAATGAATTTAATTTGTAAAATGACGATTTTGCCCTTGGGCAATGAAAATTCACAGAAAAATAATTATTGACCTCAAAAAATTACCAAAAACTAAAAATAAGCTTAATACACTGGAAAATACATTTTTGGTATATATTTTATTATTATCTATTTTTATCATTTGACAATGCATGACATTTAGATTGCATTTCACTTAGAAATTAGGTCATTTGTGTGCTCCGACTAGAAATAGTCGTCTACTCACGTGGGAAGCAGTGGCGTAATAGGTTGTTCGCCCCTCTGTGAGTAGAAAAAGTGAAAGTCGCGAGTTTTTAGTCCCTTGTACCCATTATGCTCCATCTCCACTTTCTTTGACACTTACTATCTATACTATTTTCTTTTTTTTTATTTTGCATTCCATTTTGAATATACACTCGTGACTTCCTAGAGGTCTCGACTCGGGTTTCGCAATTAATGCGATAATCCCGACCAAGTCTCAATGGAACATTTTGACCCTCCCAATACCCACATTTAGATTTAGGATTTGCATTCATATAGATACATCCAAACACGATAGAACTTAGGGTTATCTTAGGAAAATTTGATTAAGCCTTGCAACTAGTCTTGACTAGGTAGAAATGGTGCCTTAGGCGCAAGCTTTTGCCTTCCCTTTCTTCAAATGTGACTCCCAGACTATTTTCTCTCATTTTTCGTAGATCGAAATCGAAATAAGGTTTTTAAATGTTTTTTTCTAAAAAAATTAATTTTTGTTTTATTAAACAATTTTTGAGTGACTTGGTACACCCGAATCAATACCAAGTGGCGGCTCTATTTTTAAAATAAAACCCTTTTTCAAAATTCGTTGGCAAAAACTGTTGCATTTTTTTAGTCCCGGCCTTACTTTATTTTTATTTTTATTTTAAAATAACATTTTTCTTAAATAACACTTTTTCAATAAATACTCAATTTTTCTCACACATGCACAGTTTTTCAAATCTTTTCAAAAAGGGTCACCAGATTGGACTGTCCTTTCAGGGTGCGACAGTCATGGACCCACTCATGCACGATTTTTTTGGGACGCAACATAAGCTATAAAAGTCTATTAATGGACTTAAGCAAGCTTCAAGGATTTGGAACATTCGTTTTGACGAAACAATCAAAGAGTTTTGGTTTTCTCAAAAACAAGGACGAGCCTTGTATATACAAGAAGATGAGTGGGAGTGTTGTCGTTTTCTTGATACATTATGTGGATGACATATTATTGATGGGAAATGACATCCCTTTGCTACAAACTGTAAAGGTATGGCTGTCCAAAAGTTTCTCCATAAAAGATCTAGGAGAGGCAACCTGCATTCTGGGAATTAGGATCTATAGAGATAGATGCAATAAGTTGCTTGGTCTCAGTCAATCGACATACATAAACAAGATGCTAAAGAGGTTTGGCATGGAGTAATCGAAGAAGGGGTTTGTAGACAACAAATTTTGACACACCTTTAATAAAAATGTGTGTTTTTTTTTATTTCATTCAGGAGTACTTTTGTTTTTCGGGAGTCAGTTGCAATTGTCGTGTATATTATGATTAATTAGTCGTGTAAGGGGTAAAATGGTAATTTTAGCATGTAGATACTTTTTATTTTTATTGTAATTTCTAAGTTCATATTTTCATAGTTTTTTATCATTTTCTAATTTTAAGGATTTTTCGGAGTCATTTAGTAATTATTTAGAATTTTAGTATTTTTAAGTTAATGGCATGATTTCCAATGCATCCTTTTTATTAAAATTTTTCCATGAAAATTTTTATATATGCGTTTTTACATACTTATAGATTTTTTGTATAAAATTTCATGATTTTTTATATGCTGTTTGGTATTTATTTAATTTTTTTATTTTTATTAAAAATACGTTTCTCAAACATACATAAATGTTAAAATTTTTTAGTGAAAATTTTAGTATATGTGTTTCGTGTGATAATGTATTTTTGTGTAAAGTTTTGTGATTTTTAAAGGTCATTTAATATTTTTATAATTTTTATAGTTTTTGTCATATATGGCACACTTTCCGAGGTACCTTTCTATTAAGAATTTTTGTGTGAAAAAATTTATATGTGTATTTTGTATATTTATAAATTTTAAGTAAAATTTCATGATTTTTAGATAGCGTTTGATATTTATTTCAAATTTTATCTTTTTGTTTATTAATAACACGTTTTCCCAATATTACATTATCTCCTAATTTTTACTTTGAATTTTTTTTCTTCCTATAATGTTGAATTTCAATATTTTTTATATAATTTAAAGTAGTCCAAGTGGTTTTTATTTATTTCATTTTCATTTTTATTTGTTTTATTACAAATTTCTCATAAAAAAAAAAAAGAGTGCTGCTGCTGCTATTGCTATCTATGGCTGCCAAGCCATATCCCTACCCCAAAACATCATTATTATCCCAGCCACTCTACTCATCATCATCACAACTCAATCACCCCAACTTGGATTGACACATCTAGAATTTAGGGGACTGTTTTGCTGGTTTTTTCTTCATCCATTAGAGCACATACATACACTCATCAACTCATTCCATTCATTCTCCTGCACACACAAACTCTCCCAGTTCATTTCCACTCTCTCTTGGCCCTCCCTCATTGCACACACAACTCACTTTCTCTCTCTGGTTTTCCACTCACAGACACACAAACTCACTCTTGCACTCTCACACCTTTGCACACAATCCTCACTCCTCTCTCGGTTTCTACTCACACTGCACACAATTCACTCCTCTTTCAGCTTACCTTCACTTCACAACACACTCATCTCACTTGCACTCAACCAAAAACTCACCATTTTACCATACACTCACTTCTCCTGCATTCACAATCACGCAAGGAATTCACTCACTCTTAGTCTCTCTCTCACTCATGCCCAAAAACTCACCATTTTACCACATACTCACTTCTCCTGCATTCACAATCCCGCAAGGAATTCACTCACTCTCAGTCTCTCTCTCACTCCCTCTGCCTCTCCCTCATAAGAAAACACACACCCTCAACTCACTTGCACCACTCCTGATCACACACATTTTACGCACTTACGTTTCATACATCACACACACACTCACTTCTTCATTCTCTCCACTTGTTTTCCCTCATCAGTGCACTCCCACAAAACACACACACACACACCAGAAAGCAAATCATGAAAAAAATACACCACACACTCCAAGTTCACACATGCACATACACTTACAGCCATTCACACATACCACACTTCACCTGCATTCTTTACACAATGCACACAACACATTCACACATTACCATAGACAATCACTCACAGATTTCACTCACAGCCTACACACTCATTTGTACACATTCACACCCAGCAGTTTCAAGCACACACACATCATGCAGTAGCCAGAACACACACACACACACCCCAGTTCTAGCATGCACACACACCATTTTCAGCACGCACACACATCCCTCAGCTCCATTCACACACACAATCACATTTCAACTGCACACACACCCAAACAATGATTTCACATTGCACGGACTAGTACACATTCGCAGTCAACCACCATCGTCGCTACCCCAATCGCCATCGTGCCATCACACCTGCCTCACCACCGTACCGCTGTCAGCACCCAAACGCCACCGGAGAACTCACAATGTCCCAATCCACCGTCACCTCTACTCCCTTATCTTCTCAAGTCAGGAATAATTGAGAAATCTTAGTTCAAAGAATTAAGGAATTCAAACGATTGAGGGAGGATTCAATTTGGATTTCAAAAGACCCAAATAGAGAGAGAAAGAGAGAGTGAAGAGAAGAGAGAACAAACGAAAAAGAGGAGAAACAGAGAGAGATTGAGAACAAGAAAGAAAGAGGAGAGAAGTAGAGGAAGAAGACAGGGTGTAGAGAGAAGAAGAAAGAAGAAATGGAGAAGAGGAAGGAGAGAGAGAACAAGAAAAACAGAGAGAGGGAGAGAACCAGAGGGAAGAACGAGAGAGAGAAGAGAAATCTAGAGAAGGAGAGAAGAGAAGAAGAAAGAAGAAAAGGAGAGAGAGAGGAGAAGAGAGAAGGAAGAAGAAAAAGAGAGAGGAGAAAAGACGAAAGAAGAAAAGGAAAAAGAGAGAAAAGAGAGAAATACAAAAAACAAAAAAAAAAAAAAAAGAAAGAGAGAAATAGGAAGAAAGAAAGAAAAAAAAGAAGAAGAGAAAATCGGTTAAAAAAAGTAGAGGAAAGAATTGTAAAAACTACGTCGTCTCTGACATAGTTTTTGTTAGTTTCTTTTTTTTTTTTTATCAAAATACATATTTATGTTCTGCTCCTTAAGTTTCTGATTTGTTTTATTATACCCTTGAATGCTTTTTACTTTATGCATTTAACTCCTTATTTATTTAAGTTGATCACTGGGATTTGTGTTTCCTTTCAATTATGTCCAGAATAATTGTAATTTGATCTTTAAATTATTAGACATTATATTTTGGCCCTCAAGTTTGCTGTGAATAGTAATTTTCCACCCTTAAGCTTATTTAAATTACATTTTTAGCCCTGGCATATTGCTGGAAAATTTGATCTTGCCCCCCAACTGTAGCAGCCCCACCTTACCCAGAGGCGCACCAAGGGGCTTAGCGGACTGCCTGCCTAGCTCTCGCCAGGTCTCGATTCACGCACTCACGCAAACGACTGAGCGTACTTAACTTAAAATAAAATAAACTAAAATAAAATGGAACAAAATGAAATACACTCTTATTATTTAATTGAAAGGTACAAGTCATACCGCAAGTTTACAAGTCATAATATACATGATTTTCACAAAAATAGCCTAACACAGTTCGGCTATTACAATAGCTACAACATCCATAATAATCGAAAACCAGTGGGTCCAGCTTTAATTTTTCAAGTAACCTGAGTAAAGGAAAACAAATAAAATGGAATGAGCTATAATAGCCCAGTGAGTGCTCAAGTCATGCGATCATACCAGTGAAATGTGATTTTTGTTCGATAAAATATTTAATGAGTAAATAAACAATTTGTGAACAAATTAATTAACAAATAGTCAATGGCGGATATGGGCTCACTGCAGAAGCAAGCTTAGGTCCAGCATACTCGTAAAATTCAATCCGGAGTTACCCTCTTTGAGGAATGAAACTCTTATCAGAAAGAATATCAAGCACCTATATTCTCCAGCACCTTATATCACCCCAAACGCTCCCGGATGACTAACCGAGGAGTAACGGTGAAGTTAGCCCCGGAAGTCCAAGATCAAGAATAAATTCAATCATGAGTTAACCTTTTTCAGGACTTTACTCAGATAAACAATTAACAAGCACCAAATAACGCCCAACACCTTATATCTCTCCCATACGCTCCCAATTTGATTAACCGTGGAAAATAGTAAAATTAACCATGGAAGTCACAAGCACAATTAACATATTAAATAGTGAAAGCATGTAACACTTTACGGAATAGATGCGATAAAGTACACATCTTTCCTCAAATAACACAAATTATTATATACTCATGTCAAGTGTAATCATACCATTTCATGCATGGAAATAATAATAACTAGTATGACATGGCATTTCATGCATCATGCACACAGAAGAACACTCACCTGGTGCCTAAGAAAATATCTCGTAGAAAGGTCGGGTCTCACTTTCGGATCCTGAAATTCACGAGAAAGAATCGTGTAAAAACCCTGACTAAAATCTAAGAAATTTCATAAGGAAATTCAAGAAATACCCCAAGTCTTTCTAGGTTTAAGTTTCTAGGGTTTTGCTCGGAAAGGTTTAATTCACTAATAGCTAATCTACAAAAATTTTTGCACACTTAAATCACTAAATTATAGCTTATAAAGTCTTAAATCATAGCCTAATCACATTTATTTCCTAGGTTTTACCGAAATTTCGGCAGCACTTCCCCTATAACCGGACTAACCCAAAAATTTAAAATCTGCAAGAAAACATCCAACAACCCAATTTCAACAAGTTCTACAACTTTTATATTCAATTTAAACCCAAATTCAATCAAAATTCCACTCAAATTCAAAATCCCTACTCCAAGAATCATCACCCAAATCTGCACAGGGTTGGTTTTCAGCCAACTTCGTGCCAGTTCTGGGGTCAATCCACCAAGAACCAGGGAATTCTGATTACATGGTTTGAAAGTACGTTTATAGGGCTACAACTTTCATGAGATCATCACTTAAAATTCCAACTAGAACAGGTTCAAAATCAGCCCCCAAGTTGGCTCTTCATCAAAACTGTTTACGCAGAACCGAATTTTCAGCCAACTTTGCAAGCTTTCTGCGATTAATACACAATGAACCACCATGCAAGCTTTATACCGTTTTAAAGCCCTATGAATCTAGTTTCTAAAACAACAAGAATCATTCGAATCCAAGTTATCTACACCAAGTTATGAAAGTTTTACTAAAACTGGTCCAACATGACTGTTTAAGTGTTCTTAAGTTCAAGCTTAAATCTTCAACCAAATCAAACTTAAATCATGTCATTTCAAGTTTAAATCACTATCTACAAGTCATACAAGTCCATAATTCAAGCTTAAATCTTCAACCAAATCAAACTTAAATCATGTAATTTCAAGTTTAAATCACTATCTACAAGTCATACAAGTCCATAAACCTCATATTCATGGAATAAAACTTCATATTCATGGCCAAAATCAATCATACTTAACAATCAAAACATGTCTTATAAACTATAAAACTATGATCTATATACTTGAAATAAGATGAAAAGTTCTTGGGAAATACCTTTATTAAGGCAAGATCTTTGCTTAGGAGGAAGATCAACTTAATTTCTATGGATGAAAAATGATTAAATGGAAGGAAAAACTCCAAGAAAATGAAAGAAAATGGAGAGAAAAATGGAGAAAGAGCAGCCGGCCAGCAAGAAGAAAAAAAGAAGAGAAAAATTGGGTAAGTAGGAAGAAAAGAAATGGAAAAGAATTGGAAAAAAAATTTGACCAATCAAAGCAAGACAAAACCAAAGAAATCTTGACTTTCTTAACAATGGAAGACTACACTTGGCTAAAAGTAATTAGAAGAGATTTTTCTCACTTATCTTACCCTTAATCTTGCAAGACTTATAAGGTACAACTCCTAAAGGAAATGGTACAACATGCTAGTAAAATAGAAAATCAATTCCTTATTTCTTCTCACTAATTTCGGCCCCCTTTTTTTTTTTTTCTAATGAACATAATACAAAATAAATGGTTTTGGCATGAATTTCTAGGGTGTTACACCAACCTTGCTGAAATTTTATTTTTGCCATTATACTTTGTTGGAATTACATTTTTAGCCTCAAAGGTTGCTGGAAATTGCATTTTTACTCACCAAGTTTGCTGGAATTACATTTTTCACCCTCAAATATTGCTAGAAATTATGATTTTGCCCTTGTGTTTGCTAGGAATTGTAATTTGATCCCTCACACCTGCTAGATAATATATATATATATATATTGTTTGCCCAAAACTTGCTATAATTCTTATTTTTGGCTCCCCAAAATTGTTGTAATTTATTTTTCACCCTGAGACTTGCTGGAATTCATGTATTTGTCCCTTAGTTGGCTGGAATTTGCATTTTTTTAGAATTACTACTCCATTTACATTTTTACCTCACAAATTGTTGGCATTTATTTTATATGCTTTATTTATTTAAATAGTGGTACCTTGGAGATGTTTGTTTGTTTTATTAGCAATTTATACCAAAATCTTCAAATGGGAGGTACCTTTATTATCCTTTATTTCTTTTTATGTGCCACTAGGTGCTCCTATGTGTTTTTTTTCTTTTCTATGTTTTTATGTGCCTTTTACGTGTTTATTATTTTATTTGTTAGCATTTTTTATGTCTTTTTATTTATTTGAATTTAATATTAATTATTCAAAGAAATGTAATAGATAGGTAATATTTATTTAACAAAATTTGTATTTCGATAGGTAATGTAATAGATAGGTAATATTTTCATTTATTTTGTATTTTTAGATAGAAAATTGTAGTAGATAGGTTAGATAGATTATTTTTTTATTTTTATCCATTGTAGATTGTAATTAGACTTTCCCCAGTGTAATAGTTAGGGCTTGGTGTGCTATATGTCTTTGCATGATTATGTGCTTATGTGTTTACTTGCTTTCCTTAGGGTTTTGCATCTAGAATATTATACTTATGGGCTATGTGCTCCTATGTACTATTATCTGTTTGCATGTGCTTATTACTTTAATTTATGTTTATTTATTTATTGCTTCGCTTTATTATGATATATGTGTGTCGTCAGCACACTAGTCCAACGCTAGTTTTGGTTCATTCTCGTTTCTTCATTAGTCCAACACTAATGAGGAATTTATAGAAAATGGGCTAGTCCAATGCTAGACCCTACAGTCATTTTAGTGTTAGATCACTCCTTGTGTGCATTTCATATCATTTCACACACTTTTTCTCTTTTTTAAAGCCTTTTCCATTTTAGCATGGTTTTTATGTATTATTATTCTTATTATCTATTTTTCACATATGTTTAGTGCATGACATCTAGGTTGCATTTCACTTAGAAGTTAGGTCATTTTGTGTGCTTCGACTAGAAATAGTGGATTGATAGATCGTTCCCCCCTCCGTGAGCAGAAAAAGTTAGTCACGAGTTTATTAGTCCCATATATTGCATCCCCACTTTTTTCGACCACTTATTATCTATATTATTATTTTTCTTTTCTTTTTGCATTTCATTTTTGCGTTTACATTCATGACTCCCTCGAGGTCCCTACTCGGGTTTCACAATTAATGCGATAATTCCGATCAAGTCTCGACGGGACATTTTGACCCTCCCGACACCACATTAGAATTAGGATTTGCATTCATTTAGACACATCCAGATGCAATAGAGTTTAGGGTTCTTTTAGGAAAATTTGACTAAACCTTGCAACTAGCCCCTTTTGATGACTTTTTGAAGATCCTTTGCACCTTCACTACCCAAGAAAACATTGCAAAATTCAATAGAAATCTATTTGTGATTTCAAGACAACTTTTCTTGCAAATTGTCATGGAAGTTGTCTAGATGATTAGGGTGAATTTGTCTATAAATTGGGAGCTCTTGCAAGACATTTAGAGCATGTCTTGAAGGGAAAAGCACTCCCAAGTGGCTTATAGTAGTAGTTTTCTTTGTAGTTTAGAAGAATTTTCATTACTTGTAAGAAAACTCTTGGAGGATTCAAGTGTATCAATTCATATCAATGAGAAATGAAGCTTTGGAGCCATGTTCTATCAACAAATGAGCATTTCTTACGTTAGCTCTTTAATTTACTTACTTGTTTATGAGTTGTTCTATTATATATTATTCATACAAGTTATGTTTAACTAAATACATGTCTTAGGATTAGATGAAGCTAATTATATGATTTGAATGTTATTATACTTGCTATAACTTGTATTTGCTTGTTCATCTATCAAGGTTTAACATTTGTAGTAGCTTGATCAACCATTACAAATTATTTAGATGTTATTTGACAATAAGAAATGCTTATAATATTAGAAAATGGTAGATGAAACTTATGTTGTACACACATGCAAATAGTTGTACAAGTAGGTGGATTGAGGTTGTTTAATACCACAATTCATGCATTTCACAATAGTTCGTCATGAACATAATTGAACTCTAGTCAATTCATTGTGAAAACAAGTCTTCATTTTATATAGAGTTGCAATCCTAAGCAAGACAAAATTAACATAGCAAGGTGTTAATTCATTTAATCATATTAGTGACAATTAGTGGATTCTAAACCCCATTACTTGTGTTTGTGAATTTCTTCCAAGTGTTTCAATTCAAGTAGTCGAATTTTCTTACCTTGCACACCACCTATTTGATGTTTTGTCTAGATAATAAAGCAAGTTAGTAGCTTTGGTACTTACAAATTCTTATTTCCTCGTGGGATTGACTCTAATACTTTCCCTACTATATTTGACCTGTGCACTCGCAAAAAGGGGTATTAGGTTATAAATTTTATTACTTGTTTGTGTGAATTTTGCCTAGATTTTGATAGTACCTAAACTTCACAATCAAGTTTTTGGCGCCATTGCCGAGGAAATGTAGACACCAAATTTTGACACACCATTTACTTTTCAAACATTGGGGAGGTGTTTATATTTTTGGGGTCAAATTTTAATTTTTTCCATAATCTCAGGGGTCAAAATAGTAATTTTTATCTGTAAATATTTTTTCATTAGTTTTGGGGGTTTTAAATTCACATTTTTACTTTCATACGTATTTTTTAATTTTCTGTGATTTTTCCAGATTTAATTGGTATTCTTTTTATATTTTTTAGCACAAGGGTAAAATGGTAATTTAGCCTCGTGAACACTATTTTAGCTCATTTCAAGTCCCAAATTTATTTTTCTAATTTTTTAAGCATGTTTTTAAATTTTCTTGATTTTTTCGGAGACGATTGCTATTTTTTTTTGTAAATACTGCATTTAAGGTCAAAATCGTCATTTTATAGTTTAAATTCATTTTTCGTCATTTTTTTATTCATAAATGCATTTTCTAGAGTTTTAAGCTTATTTTTAATTTTTTATAATTTTTTGAAACCAATAGCCATTTTTTGTATATTTTCATTATCCAAGGGCAAAATTGTCATTTCACATTCTAAACTCCATTTTCACCAATTTTTGGGTCCCAAGTTCATTTTTAGGTTTTTAAGCATGTTTTAAAGTTTTTCTAATTTTTTTTAGGGTGAATTTTTATTAACAAATTTGTTATTTATATTTTTCTTAATTTTTTTTTATTTTGTAAGAGAAAATAGATTTTTAAAGATAAAGTTGTAATTTTGGTAGTCAAGGGCGTTTTGGTCTTTCAACCATTTCTTGGAGGTTAAGACTTGTGCACTATAAATACCCTCACTTGGGGATTTAAAAAAAGAGGGAGAAAATAAAAAGTCTAGGGAGAGTTTTTTAGTTTTTTTTAATTTTTAGTTTTTAGTTTTTTCATTTCACCAAGAACACACACTTCTTTTTATACACATCTTCAAGTTTTCACACACCACACCAAGAACACACACCACATATCTTCAAGTTTTCACACACTACACCAAGAACACACACTCACATTCTCTCACACACACTACACACACTAAAACTTTCTCACACTCTTCTTACGTAAATTTACTCTCTCTCACACACTACACACACTGCTAAAAAAAAAAAGATTCACATCATACATCACATCTGCACACATATTTCACACATTTCACACACTTACAGCCACACACCAAAACACACACTAACACACGTTCCCAAACACACATTAACACAAACGCACAAAAAACACTCACGCAATACACATACCACACACTGACACTCACATGATCAGATTCACTGATGCAAACAACTCACAGGCACACACACTCAGACACAGAGTAATTCACACATACACACGCTCATATTCACACACAGTCACACACACACACGCATTCACATTCACATCTTCACACACACATACACACAGAGCCAAAACATACATAGAGTCACATACGTACACAGCCAAAACGCGCACATTTGCACACAATTCACAACACAGACTCACTAACATCACCATCCAAATCAGCTCCCCTGTTTCCCTCATTCACTGCCAAGCATATCTTCCCTTCACCACCGGCGAAGAAAAACAATCCCTGTTATCTTCATCTCCAACAATCACTATTCCACCTAGCTCATCCCTCCCCTGCTCTACAAAGCAAGACCGACCAAAAAACCAAACCCACAACCACAACTAAACCACCAACAACTGCCCTAAAAAACCAACTCCACCAGTCCCTCCAAATGCCACTGACACCGTAGTTCTCCCACCAAATTGAACTAAGGCAATTCCATCAGTCCCAATCTCCTCACTGTCAACCACAGCCACCCTCAGTTCACGCACACAATCTCACTATTTTATGCAAATACAATACACACACAGAGTCATACATAGATACAGTTTACACACACAAACCTCCTGGGAATTCACCAATTTGCGTGCACAAAACTCATCACTTGTAGTCAATGGCCACCCTCAAACAATCAATTCGGCATACACACAACACACAATCAGACAGTCATCAGTAGCAACAACACAATTACAGTCACAAGCCTCCGGGAATCACCAAATTACCACCAGAATCCCCACAAAATCAACAGTAGCCCAATATAACCTGCAGAAGCCAAAACAAAAACAACCAAGTCAACCCCCACATGCCTTCCACAGTCGCATCAACTCCAACTCAAGACCATCAGCGTCATTAGTCCAAGCCACCAACTCCTCCATCTTTTTACTCCACCATCAGCTCTCTTCATAGCTCAGAATTCAGGTAAAATTCGCAATTTTTCCTTCCAATTTCTAAGATGAATTTTGTATGGGTTAAATTAGATATTAAAAGGATTGATGTGGAGTGGGTTTGGGTAAGAGAGGTGAGAGCTTATTCTAGTTTGAAAACCAAATTGAGGGGAATTTAGAGAAGAGGGGAGAGGCAGAGAAGCTAGAGGTCGACCGGAGAGCAAAACCGAGAGAGAAATAGAGAGAAAGAGTGAGTAACAGAGAGAAAGAGAGACGAGAGAAGAACACAAAATCGAAAATAGAGGGGGAGAATGACAGACAGACCAAGAACAGAGAGAAAGGAACTAAGGAAGAAAAGAATGATTCGGTGGAGAGAAAGACAAAGAAAAATTGGAGGAGTCTCAAGAGAGCTTAAGGAACAAATAGAAGCGAAAAGAAAAAGGAAAGAGAAAGAGTGAGAAGAATAGAAAACAGAAAAGAAAATTGAGGAAAGAGAGTGGAACAGAAAAAAAAAACAAAGCAGAGAAAGAGAACGAAACAGGGAGAGAGAGGTCCTATTTTTTATTTTATTTTATTTTTTTCTGAAAGAAGACAACTGATTTAGGGGTGGGGGTTTTTTGGTTTTGATTCGATTTGTTTGTTTGTTTGTTTGTTTGTTTTTATTTTTTATTTTAGTCGTTATTTTGCTTTTAGTCTTGTATTCTTAGTTGGTTTAATAATAAAAGATGATAAAACCAATTACGAAAAAATAGTTTGGTTTGGAAAGTATTTTTTAGTAATCGGTCTTTAATCGTGATAAGTTTTCTTCTACTCAAATTTGTTTTGTGACATGTTTTGGTTTAATTTTATTTTAGTTATTATTTTGGTTAATTATTTTTTTAGTTAGTTAATTAACTTAGTTTGAATTTGATTGGTATATTCTATAATTTTTTAGTTAAGTCCTTAGTAAATACAGATTGCCCCCTCTAGATTTTTTACATTCTTTCAATTAAATTCCCTAATTTTGCAAGTTATGCCTTTAACTTGCTCAAATTTGCATTTCTTTGCCCCCTTACTTGCTGAAATTTATGCCTTGCTCCCCAAATTGGTAAAATTTTGCAATTTTAGCTTAAGAATAATGCTTTAAATTATTATTTGGCCCCCTAGGTTTGTTTAAGTTTGTTTAATCCCTTAGTTTAATAGTATTTGCATTTTACGTTCAATTTGTTAGAATTTTTATATTTTGTGATTTATGTTATTAAATAGTGGTACCTTAACATGTGTATTCATTTTTTAAGCTTTGGTACCGGGTCTCTAAAGAGGTATCCTGACTTCTTGTTATTCTCCTCCTTATGTGCTCCAATATGCTCCAATGTGATTTTATGCATTATTTTTATTATTATTTGTTTATTTCTTATTTTATATACTTGTTGCGTATTTATGTAGTTAATTTGTTTAATTTTGAATTTTTATTATTTTGGAAAAATATAATATTTTGTATTTAGCTAGTCAATGTAATAGTTAAGTTATTTTTCTCATATTTTAGCAAAAATTGTGCAATTAGATAGAAAGTGTAATAGATAGGGCATTTTTAATTTTCCCCTTTTAAATTGCAAATTAAGCCCCTAATGTAATAGTTAGGGTTTATTTCTTTTTGCGTGCTTATGTGCTTATTTATTTTACCGCTTTCATTAGGATTTTGCATCTAGATATCATGCTTGTGTGTTATGTGCTCTTACTTGATTTTAGGTGTTTTTTTATGTTTAATTTGCTTTTAATTCATGCTTTAATGTTTAATTCATGATTTATGGTATTCCGTCACCACACTAGTCTAACGCTAGTTGTGGCTTCATTTTTTTCTGCTAGTCCAACGCTAGTGGGATTTTTTAGAACGGGCTAGCCCAACGCTAGACCCCTAGGACATTTTAGTGTTAGGTTCATTCGTATGCATTTCACATCTCATTTCACATACTTTTAGTTTTCTTTCCATTTGGCATGATTTATTATTACTCTTATTATTATTTATTATTATTATTATTATTATTTTGACTCACATTTTAAAATGCATGACATATAGGTTGCATTTCACTTAGACTTTAGGACATTTGTGTAATTTGACTAGAAATAGTCGTCTACTCACGTGGGAAGCGGTGGCATACATGCCGTTCCCCCTCCATGAGTAGAAACATTCAGTCACGAGATATTAGTCCCTCGTACCCATCATGTTGCATCCCCACTTTCTTCAATCACTTATTATCTATATTACTATTTTGCTTTTCTTTTTACATTTCATTTTTGCATTCACACTCGTGACTCCCTCGAGGTCTCGATTCGGGTTTCGCAATTAATGCGATGATTCCGATCAAGCCCCGACGGTACATTTTGACCCTCCCGATATCCACATTTAGACTTAGGATTTGCATTCATTTAGATACGTCCAAACGTGATAGAATTAGGGTTAATTTAGGAAAATTTGATTAAATCTCGCAACTAGCCTCGGCTAGGTTGAAAGGGTGCCTTAGGTGCAAGCCTTTGCCTTCCCTTTCTTCAAATGCGACTCCCGGACATTTTTCTCTCGTTTGTCGTAGACCGGAGTCGAAAAAGGGTTTTAAAATATTTTTATAAAATTTTTTATTTTTATTTTGTTAAACAAATTTTTAGGTGACTTGGTACACCCTAACTCAATACCAAGTGGTGACTCCATTTTTCAAAATAAAACCCTTTTTCAAAAATTAGTTGGCCAAACCTGTCGCAATTTTAGTCTCGGCCTTGTTTTCTTTTAAAATACTATTTTCCTTAAAATACACTTTTTTCGCTAAAATTCAATTTTTATCACACACGCACATTTTCAAAAGGAGGTCACCAAACCAGACCGTCTTTTTGGGATGTGACAGTCAACAACTCCACTAGTCCCCCTTTGCTCACGATTTTTTAGGACGCGACAGGAAACAAAGAAACTTTGGCAATATCAAGGCAAACATAAGCTTTATTACTCTAGACGCTTTTGTATTTATTGTTTTGATATCTCTTGAGTTATGTTTTTGTAGGTACTAATTGAATTTTGGGTGAAGGGAAGCATTTAAAGGTTGAAGTTGATTCAAGCCTTTCATCGATCATTTGTTAGACATGTTCAATAATATGCATATGGATGAGGTTTTGCCAGAAGTTTCAATGTCATATGTTACAAATCAAAGGCAAGAACAAGCAACAAGTGCAAGTGATGATGAATTTGATCCAGAAGTTATTTGTGTAGTTAGACATGACCAATTTGGAGGAAATCCAAATGAATATGCTTATTCTCATTTAGCCAATTTTTCAAATTTAATTGATCTACTTAGTTTTGATAGATACAATGGAATAAATAAAGATCCAATAAAATTATATTGTTTCCATTAACTCTAGTACATGAACCTAAAGATTGGCTAAGATCATATGGATCAAATTATTTCATAGTTGGAAGCAATTTGCACATGCTTTCTTAGAGAAATATGATATGTATTATGTTGACTATAAGTCAAATTTGAATGTTATTTCTTATACTACACGTGGAGGTGACCATGAAAATCATGAATGTGCTATATTAGCTAAGGTACAACCTTGTGATATTCAAAATGATTCATATATTAGCATTAGCACTCAAACTTGTGAAAAACATGATTCTAGTTATCAAATGGGTATGTGTAGTATAGAGGTGGAAAACATGTCTTATACTTCTGTTATTCATACACGTGATGATGGTGAAGAAATGCTTAATAGTTCTACTTTTGAACATGACCAAGAACAAGTAATTGAAGAAAATGCATGTAAAAAGGTAGTTGAAAATGTGGAAAATGATAAAATAGTTGTTGCTCCTATTTTTGAACAAACAAATCTCAATAATGAACTGTCTCTTGATGAAGAAATTGAAAATTCAAAGATAGAAAATGAAGAGTTTAATGATCTTATTTTCACTTATGACATTAATTTTATTGGTATTAAGAAAATACTAATATAAGAGAAAGGCATAGCCAATTTTGGCTATGATGGTCTTTTTAAGTGTTTCCATGTAATGGGTACAATTGCTAGATGGATCATAGAATTGGGAGCACTCATTCTGAGGTAAAGGATGCATCTTTACCTACTTAATCAATTGAGCACTAAAGGCATATTAAATCTTTTATGGGACACTCCAATTACGTGAGAGAAAGTTGGAGGAAAGGCTAGCTCTAGATTTTAAATGAAGCGCTTGTAGGAGGCAATCCAATGTTTTTGGTATCTTAAGTTGTTTTGGTGTGTTTTATGTTTTATGTGTGTTTTATAGTTAGTTTGTTTGATTAGTTTAGTTTGAATTTAAGTTTGAAGCATTTTGATGCAATCCATGAAGTTTCATGTTTAAACTTGGATGTTGAATGCCAAATTTTCATATTTCTTGTGTTTTGAAGGTACATTTGGTTTAGACATCCTAGTTTCATCATTTGAAATGTGTTTGAAGTGTTTTTGTGCTTAAAATGAACAAGAAAACCAATTTAAAGCATTGAATTTCAAAATTACTATGCCATTAGTTACTATTCATGAGTGATACGCTCCAAAGGACCAAGGCTCAAGTTGGTTTAGGTGTTAGTGTGATTTCAAGAGCACCGCCCAAGTAAAGGCCACCATTGATACGAATCCTGTGGTCATAATTCCTATCATTCAAGTTTCACCAACGGATATCGTCACCGTGTGCAAATTGGAGGTGTCAAAGAGCTTAAATTATGGCAATAGAGCATAGAAGATGGCTTACTTAGCATCCACTCGAGGGACCAAAGGCTGGTAGTCACGTTTTAGGTCCAAAGTGCGAGGACGGATTTTCAGCGGACAAGACCAAAAGCCAGTCGCAGACATTCTGTTGGAGGCCGCGCCCTAGGCCGTTCCACGGCCTTTCTCCACGGCCTGGATCAGAATGTGTGCCAAGGCCAGAATTGCTTCTGACCAAGGCCGCGCCTAAGGCCGACCCGCGGCTTTCGTCCGCAACTTTTAAATTTTATTATTTTAATTAGTTTTAGTTTAAGTTTTAAGTTTTATTTAATTTACACTTTTCATATTTAGTTTTAGAGTTTGTACGCCTATATAAGGCTGATTATTATCATCTATTATGAAGTTTATTATTGAATTATGATTTGAAATCAATGAATTGATTTTCTCCCTTTGACGGATTTCGTTAGTTCTTGCAATGAGAACTATCTTTGCCTTTTCAAGAGTGATTCGTTAGTTCTTGTTAGTTCTAGTCAACAGGTTTGATTAGGGTTTAGGTTTTCCTCTTGTTAGATTCAAACGGTTTCATTCCACAGGGTTGGATTGGGGTCGAGTGATTCGGTGAGAGTATTATTTGTTAATTTGGTCCAATTTTGCGGGAGGGATTGGATTAGATTATCGCCTGATATTCAAGACGGTCCTTTGGGGATGATATTCCTATGATATACGAGAGGGTGCACCCCCCCCCCCCCCGATCGTATCAACCACCAACCCCTAATGGAGGCATAGGAGCACCCAAGAAGGGCAAGAAGGGCCAGGAGAAGAGATCATTCATGGCTGGGAAGAATTTACTTGCGAGTGGGAGGCAGAAGAAGGCTAGAGTGATCTTCTGACCTTATTCGCAAGGTGTATCCGCACGCAGATAGGGCCGCGGATAGAAGTAGAAATGGATCACATAGAATCAAGGTTTCTGATATTATCCGCGCACGAATAGTCGACGTGGATATGATCAGAAAGTTTGCTTTTTTACTGTTTCAACGAGTTTTCAATTGTATTGTCCTGTCCAACTTTCCATAGTAATTTAGACGTGTTTTCTGTTTATATATGTTTGGTTTTTTTATTAATTAAAACAACTTGGAAGATCAATAATATTGAACGAGGGTTTTTGCCTCTTTTCTCTCTTAGTGAGAATTTTGGATTCTTCAAGTGACTCGTTGGATTCTTTTGATATCTTGAATTCTAGCCAACACGTGGGGTTAGGGTTTGGGATCCTATTAAGTTAGTTCCAATTCTTGGGTAGATTTGGAGTTAATTTGCACAGTTGATATACAGGACGATCCTTGGGAGGGGCTAATCCTGTGGATTGCGAGCACGTCAAGGTTCTTGTTAGGAGATTAATGAGGGGTCTTCGGAGCAGATCGCATCAAGTGGTATTAGAGCTTCTGGGTTCTTGGTATCAAATGTATTCAATCCATCTCTTGAATTTCAATCCTTTGAGATTAGATATATCTTTTTCTCTTTATTTTTGTCAAATTCTTACAGTAATTCTTGTGTCTGCCCATTGTTCTTGAGCAATTTCACTCCTAGGGTTTTTCTATTGTTGTGGGTTTTGTGCTTGTTGTTTTCGTGGTTAGGGATTGTTGCTTTGCATAATTCCTAGTGCCTGAATCGAATATTCCTGCAATTTTTTGCTATTTTTTGTAATTCTCTTTGCCTCTTTAGTGTTGTCTTTGATTCAGGGCGTCTAGAAATCCAAAAAATTTCATGTCTCTTGTCTCTTTGTTGATTGGATTATTGATTATTAGTGATTTGTTGAATATTCGTTAACAAAAATCATCAAAAGTCCCATCCCATTGTTCAAAAAAAAAAGTCACTGTTCATCATTACTGTAGCACACTATTCATCGGTACTGTTTATCTCGAGTTATTGTTCATCCTTTTGAGTTGTGAGTTTTGGTATTGGGTAGTATTCTTTTCGTAGAAATTCTTGCCTCACTTGAGTCTATATCACTTCTTCCATAAAGCACATTTGTTTGCTCAAAAAAAAAAAAAAAAGTTCATCATGTCTAACAAGGGAGAATCTAAGGCATTTGACCTTAGAGACTTTGTTGAGACAATGAATGCTAGCATCCAGGGTATGAGGCAGACTATGGAAGCTATGTGTGAGCAACTAGAAAGGCGAGACCATTCCCATTCAAGATCAAGGAGTAGCCACAGAAGTCACAGAAGGAGATCACTGTAGACACCAAATTTTGATACATTATTTATTTTAAAAAACTGGGGGGCATATTTGCATTTTTTGGGGCAAATTTTAATTTTTGATTTTTCAATAATCTGGGGGTAAAATAGTAATTTTATCTGTAAATATTTTTTTATCAGCTTTTGAGGGTTTTAAATTCATATTTTTACTTTTATGTGAATTTGTTAATTTCTTATGATTTTTTTGGATTTAGTTGGTATTCTTTATATTTTTACCAGCACAAGGGCAAAATGGTAATTTCACCCCGCGAATACCATTTTAGCTCATTTTTAGTTTCAAATTCATTTTTCTAATTCTTTAAGCATGTTTTTAAATTTTCTTGATTTTTTTAGAGACGATTACTATTTTTTTCTGTGAATTTTCATTGCCCAAGGGCAAAATCCTCATTTTACAGTTTAAATTCATTTTTTCCCAATTTTGAGTAAAAAATGCATTTTCTAGTGTTTTAAGCTTATTTGTAATTTTTGATAATTTTTTGAGGATAATAACTATTTTTCTGTGAAATTTCATTATCCGAGGGCAAAATCGTCATTTTACAGTTTAAATTCATTTTTCACCATTTTGAGTCAAAAATGCATTTTCTAGTGTTTTAAGCTTATTTTTAATTTTTTATAATTTTTCGAAGTCAATAGCTATTTTTCTGTCAATTTTCATTGTCCGAGGGTAAAATCGTCATTTTACAGTTTAAATTCATTTTTTGCCAAATTTTGAATCAAAAAGGCATTTTCTAATGTTTTAAGCTTAATTTTAATTTTTGATAATTTTTTGAGACTAATATCTATTTTTTGTGTATTTTCGTTGTCCAGGGGCAAAATCGTCATTTTACACCCTGAGCGCGTTTTATCAGTTTTGACCTTTAATTTTTATTTTTGAAATCTACTGTAAATTATTTTTGAAAATTTAGAGATCGCTATCATATTCCTTGTATTAATTTTTAATTTTAGGGTTAAAAAATATTTTTTTAATAAAATTAGCATTTTTAATACTGGTGGTATTTTCGTTATTTTATAGCATTCTTGGCCAACAAGACAAGTGGCTTATAAATACCCTTATAATCAGCAGAAAAAAAAAAAGAGAAAAATTTAGAAACCCTAAAAACACATTTAATCTTATCTAAAAAGATCAAACACACACACCAAAACACCACAAAGCACACATTCAGCCGTTCTCTTATTCAAGGTATTACTGTTCATCGCCACCTGAAATTTCACTGTTCATCATTAGATCTTGGCTCCAACATTTGAAAGGTAAGTTCTTATTTAACTTTTCTCTTTGTTAATCTATTTTTGCTTTAGTTTTTATGGCAATCTGATTGATGGTGTTTATGTGATTGGAATTTCAATATTGTAATTTCAGTTGTATTTGGATTTTCTTCTTATTGTTGCTTCTGGGTTTGTTTTATCTTGTTCCTAATTTCTTGTTTCTAGAATTTCTCTCGATCGTTCATTTCAATCCTACCCAAACATACAACTCAGAAAGCCTCACTACTCCAACTATCAGACCTCCGCTGTCCACTCAAAACCTCCAACCAGGACTGCCAGACAACCTCCAAACAACCACAATCCATTGCCCATTTCTAGAAACTCACCACTCCATCCACCAGCGAAAAACCATAGCTCAAGCTACCAGTAAGCCACTCACACAACCAAGACAACCCCAACAACCTGTAATAGACCCAAATGACTCACTACTACGCTCAACCCAAAAGCAACCAACCTGCAAAAATAATCAAAACCCACCAAAAAACTCAAGCCCTGCAAACCCCTAACCTGCCACCAAGTTCTATCTTCAACCACCAACAACCGTCTCCCATCTACAATTGCCCAAAACAACCCCTACCATCACCACGAATCCACCTCCCCTCCAATTGCCCATAACCTGCAAACCAACAGTAACAAAACCACCATCAATTATCCCTACTTCATCTAATTTCCACCATAATCTAGCCATCAGAAATCACTCACCCCTCAAACCATCCTTATCCCAACTTCCTGCCAACAACAACACAACCCATCACTGCCCACTATCACATCACTGCCAGCAAGGTTCTTCACGCCACCCCCTCCACTGAACCCTTAAGAAAAACCAACAAAAACATAAATGAGTCCAAAATCACAGCTTCCCAACTCCTCCATCGCGGCCCTCCCGCAAGACAATCAAACAAAATAGATCAAAATCAGCAAAAAAAAATATGAAATAAACCCCCAAAGTCAGTCCCAAATTAGTCCAAGAACTGTCTGCACAGCCATCAAAACCCACCACTAGCACGCATCCCCATCACCTCAGTTTCGAAGAAAGGGTCAATTTGGGAAAGATTGATCCCATTTGTGTCAAATTAGACAGGGAGAAGAGAGTGATTCGAAAGTGAGAGATGCGAGAAGGAGAAGTAGTAGAAGAAATAGAGAGAGAGAAGGGGAAAAAGGAAAGAGAGTAAAGAGGGAAGAAAGAGAAAGCCAAAGACTGGGGAGAAGAATCGGAGAAGAAGGTGAGAGAACAGAGAGAAAGAAGAAATCATTGAGAGAGAGAGAGAGAGAGAGAGTGAGAGTGAGAATAAGAAAAAAGAGAAGAACGAGGGAAGGGAAGAGACAGAAGCTGGAGATGCAAAACAGAAACGAGAGAAGAGAGATTGGAGAGAAGAAAGAAAAGAAAAATAGAGACGAGAGGAGAGGCAAGAGAGAATCAGAGGAGAGAAAAACAGGATTAGAAAAGAGAGGTTTTAGAGAGAAAGAAATCGTGAGAAGGGTAAAGAGATAGAAAGGAAGGAAAAATGGAGAAATAGAGAAAGGGGGTACCAGGGAAATTGTGAGAGAAAACAAAGACATAGAGAGATATGCGAAGGAAGAAGCTGGAGAGAGCAGTGAAGAAGACCATTTGGGGATTGGACTTTCATTTTTTTTTTTTTTAGGATTAGTCTGTATTAGTTAGTTAGTTTAGGACTTTTGATTTTGTTTTAGTTCGTTTAATCTAATAATTAACTTGACTAATTTTTATTAATTTAGTTAATTAGTTTAATTTTAAATTAGTTTATGCATTTTAATCTTGGTGATTATTACATTATAAAAAAATAACATTTATATCTTGGCCCTTATATTGTTAGGTACTATTAATTTGCCCTCAAAGTCCTTTTTATTTTGCTCAATTCAATACTTGCTAATTATAGATTGGACCTCGAATTTTACTTTCTTTCAATTAGTCCCTATTAATTGCAATTAAGTCTGAGTGATTGTTGAAATTTATATTTTTGTGCCCTTTTACTTGCTTAAAGTTACATTTTTGGCCCCCAGTTTATGTGAATTTTTTTGTTGTATCCCTTGAATTTTATAGAATTTCATTATAGCTCCTTAGTTGTTAGAATCCATTTTTATCTCAATTCGTCAATAGTTATATATTTTTGGGTTTTATTTGATTATACTGAGGTGCCTTGACTTGTTTGTTCATTTTGGGTAGTATTTGTACCGGGTCTTCGAAAGGTATCCCTATTTCTTATTATTTTCTTCTTTATGTGCTCCAATATGCTCCAATGTGATTTTCTGCATTATTTTTATTATTATTTGTTTATTCCTTATTTTATATACTTGTTGATTATTTACATAGTTAATTTGTTTAATTTTGAGTTTTTATTATTTTGAAAAATATAATATTTTGTATTTAGCTAGTCAATGTAATAGTTAGATTATTTTTTTCCATATTTTAGCAAAAAATTGTGTAATTCGATAGAAAATGTAATAGATAGGGCATTTTTAATTTTTCCCCCCTTAAATTGTAAATCAAGCCCCCCGGTGTAAAAGTTAGGATTTATTTGCTTTTGTGTGTTTATGTGTTTATTTCTTTTACCGCTTTTCTTAGGATCCTTGCATCTAGAATATTATGCTTATGTGTTCTGTGCTCTTATGTGCTCTTATATGTTTTTATATGTTTAATTTGCTTTTAATTCATGTTTTAATACTTAATTCATGATTTATGGTATTTCGTCATCACACTAGTCCAATGCTAGTTGTGGCTTCATTCTCTTCCCGCTAGTCCAACGCTAGTGAGATTTTTAGAACGGGTTAGTCCAATGCTAGACCCTTAGGACATTTTAATATTAGGTGCATTCATGTGCATTTCACATTTCACACACTTCTAATTTTCTTTTCATTTGGCATGATTTTATTACTACTATTACTATTATTATTATTATTATTATTATTATTATTATTATTATTATTATTATTTTGACACATTTTTAAAATGCATGACATTTAGGTTGCATCTCACTTAGAAAATAGGACATTTGTGTGATTCGACTAGAAATAGTCACCTACTCACGTGGGAAGCGGTGGTATACATGCCGTTCCCCTCTCCGTGAGTAGGAACATTCAGTCGCAAGTTATTAGTCCCCATACCCGTCATGTTGCATAACCACCTTCTTTCTTCACTTACTATATATTATTATTTTCTTTTCTTTTGCATCACATTTTGCATAAAAACTCGTGACTCCCTCGAGGAACATGCCGACCCTCCCGATATTACATTTAGACTTAGAATTTGCAATCATTTAGATACATCCGAACGCGATAGAACTTAGGGTTAACTTAGGAAAATTTGATTAAACCTCGCAACTAGCCTCGGCTAAGTTGAAAGGGTGCCTTAGGCGCAAGGTTTTGCCTTCCCTTTCTTCAAATGTGACTCCTGGACCTTTTTCTCTCGTTTTTCGTAGACCGGAGTTGAAAAAAGGTTTTAAATGATTTTTCTAAAACGATTTTTTTGGTGACTTGGTACACCCTAACTCATTACCAAGTGGCGACTCCATTTTCTTTTAAAACAAAACCCTTTTTCAAAAATTAGTTGGCCAAACCTATCGCACTTTTAGTCCCGGCCTTGTTTTCTTTTAAAAGATCATTTTTCTCAAAATACACTTTTGTCACTCAAACTCGATTTTGATCACACACGCACCATTTTTCAAAAATCTATCTTTTCAAAAGGGATCTCGGATCGGACCGTCCTTTTCGAGACACGACAGTCAACGACCCCACCTTTTACCTTTTCTTTACGATTTTTTAGGACGCAACAATCACTATTGGTTGAGTCTGAGGATTCTAATGATGAGATGGGGGCTGATAGGAGGCCTAGAAGAGGAGAGCAAGCTTGTGATGGCAACATTGGGAGCATTAAAATGAAGATTCCCACATTCCAAGGACGGAGTGACCCAGAGCTTTACTTGGAGTAGGAGCGGAAGGTGGAGCATGTGTTTGACTACTATTATTATACTGAGGAGAGAAAGGTTGGCTGCTGTGGAGTTCTCTGACTACGCAAGTGTGTGGTGGGATCAGTTAGGCACTACCCGAAGAAGATGTAGAGAGCGACATGTTCGCACATGGGAGGAAATGAGGACAATCATGTGGAGGAGGTTCGTGCTTGGCCATTATTACAAGGAGCTGCACCAGAGACTACAGTCCATGTCACAAGGTTGTCGTATAGTGGATGATTGCTACAAGGATATGGAGTTAGCAATGATTCCTACTAACGTAGTAGAGGACTGGGAGGCGACAATGGCGAGATTTTTAGCTGGGTTGAACCAAGAAATCTGAGAGAAAGTGGAGTTGCAAACCTATGTCGATATTGATGACGCAGTTCAAAAGGCTAAGACGGTGGAGAAGCAGCTTGTGGACACCAAACTTTGATACACCATTTATTTTTCAGACATTGGAAGCATGCTTGTGTTTTTGGGGTCAAATTCTAATTTTTTAATACAAAGGGGAACAAAATCAGTTTTCGGGGGGCAAAACAATAAGTTTTAACTATAAATATTTTTTCATTAGTTTTGAAGTTTTAAATTCATATTTTTGCTTTCGTACGTATTTTTTTTTAATTTTTCTGTGATTTTTTCCGGATTTAATTGGTATTTTTTTTATATTTTATTAGCACAAGGGCAAAATGATAATTTTACCTCGTGAACATCATTTTAGCTCATTCTAGGTCCCAAATTTATTTTTCTAATTTTTTAAGCATGTTTCTAAATTTTCTTTATTTTTTTGGGAACGATTGTTATTTTTTCTGTAAATACTACATTCAGGGGCGAAATCATCATTTTACAGTTTAAATTCATTTTTTGCCAATTTTTGAGTTATAAATGCATTTCCTAGGGTTTTAAGCTTATTTTAAATTTTTGATAATTTTCGAGGTCGATAGCTATTTTTCTGTGTATTTTCGTTGTCCAGGGGCAAAATCGTCATTTCACACCCTGAACACGTTTTTGATCAATTTTAAGCTCTAAACTTTATTTTGAATTTTATTTTGAATTTTTTTGAAAAATTTTGGAGATTACTGTCATTTTTTTGTATTAATTTTTAATTTTTTTGGGTAAAAAATATTTTTCTTAAATAAAATTAGAATTTTTACTACCGGTGGCATTTTTGTTATTTTGTAGTATTCTTGGTGACCAAAACAACTAGCCCTATAAATATCCCCTCTTAAATCAGAAAAAGGGGAGGAAAAATCCAAAACCCTAAAAACATTTTTACTTTTATGCTTTAAAGTTCAAAACACACAATTCACACCCAAAAAACATGCACAAGCCGCCGTTCTTTTTATCTATATACACTATTCATCTTCAACCTCAAGGACACATTAACCGTTTTTCTCAAGATGTAGAGCTACTATTCATCATTCATCATCAGGCTCCAAAAGGTGACATTCTAAGTTCTTCTTTTTATCTTCCATTGTCATGATTCAGTTTTCATTATGAATAATATGATTTTGAAGAGTTATTTTTATTAATGTTTTCTTTGAGTTTCTCCTTTAGTTTTGCCGTTTGCTCTTTTTGGGATTTCTTTCTCTTTGGTTGGTTTTTCTTGGCTTTTATTTTTTTGGGCTTGGGTTCCTTCTTTCTGGGTTCATTTTTTGCACAATAATCAGGTCATCAACGTGCAAATTTTCAGAAACCACCGGACCCCTCCCCTATCTCCTCCTTACTCTTCCAACAGCTTACTCCCTCCATCACCTTGATCACCCTGTCACCTCCCAACTTTTGTTTCTTCCACTACTGTCTCCACCACCACCAGTTCCCTCATCAGCCCTGTAAACCCCTCCATCATCAATTAACCAAGATTGGTCCAAAATTTCACAAGTCATCAATAACCAGCAGCCATACTAAATCAGCCCCCTCCATGAATTCACCATAAATGACCCCAAAAACCAGTCCAAGACCACCAATTTTCACAGCCTCAATCAAATAGAGTCATACAAAACTGCAACCAAAATAGAACCATCAAAGATAAACACACACAAGCAATCACATACAAGCACACACATAATCAGGCACACACACACATAATCAATCATGCATGCACACACAATCATAATCCAAACCTTTCAAACACACATTGGTTCGCACAATAATCACACACAGACCATAAAAAATCACTACCCCCAACCTCTCCCTGTCACCACCAGTCGCCAAAACCCTCCCCAGACTCTAGCAACCACCAACCAAACCACACAATCACTACAATATCATTGATTCCAGTTTCAATCACAACCAAAACCACCCACCATCAGTAAATCCAAATGCAGAAACCTCGCCTGCAGAGAAAAACAGAGCAAAAACATCTGCAGAACCATAAATCCATCACAGCCCCTACAACACTTATTCCATCTCACATTCGCCGAAGCCCCCTGCAGAGAGAATAGATGAGAAAAAAGAAAAATAGAGGGAGAAATCTGGTTAGAGACAGTGAGAGAGAGAGAGAGAGATGGCTAAGAATGGAGAGAATCAAAGAAGGGAGGAGAAAAGAACACAAGAGAGAACAAAAAGAAAAGGATTGGGGAAGAAAAAAAACGAGAAAGAAATTGAAAACCAAAGAGAACGAACAGAGAAGGAACAAAGAGAAACGGATGGAGAGGAGAGAAGATTAGAAGAGAATTAGCAGAGAAGGAGAGAATCAGAGAGGGGAGTTTGAGAGAGAGAATCAGAGGAGAAGAGGAAAGCAGAAAAAAAAAAAAAAGAAAAGAAGGAGAAACAGAAAGAGTGCATGGAGAGAAAGAAGAGAAAGAGTGAGGAAGAAGTTAGAGAAAGAAAGAAGGGAAAAGAGAAAAAACTAGCAGAGAGAGAGAGAGAGAGAGAGAGAGAGCCGGAAGAGAGAATTTGGGGGAGGAGAAATTTTCATTTTTGAGCATTAATGTTGATGAAGAAGATGATTGGGGGTGGGATTTAGTTTTAGGTTTTTATTTTTTTTTGTTTCATTTTTCCTTTTCTTTTCTTTTCTCTTTACTAATTTGTGTGTTAATATGGTTTGATTTTTTATTATTCATTTAGTTTAATTTTTAATTTAGTTATTTAATTGAGTTTAGACATTTTTTTCTTTTTTTTTCTCTCTTTTTCTGACTTTAAACATAAAAATAATAATTATATTTGGGTCATTGTTTTCTTGGATTAATGTTATTATGCTCCACGAACGTGTTTGTTTTACGCAATTAAGTCTTCATTAATTACAGATTGACCCCTTTATGTTTAATTTCATTTAATTGAATTTGAATTAATTGCAACTTGGCCTTTCAACTTGTGTGACTTACTGCTTTGCCCCCCCCCCCCATTTCACTTTAATTTGCATCTTTGCCCCTTAGATTTCCATTAACTTTCAATTTTTACCCCTTAAGTTTTATGGAGCTTTATTTTAGTCTCCTTGCTTGCTAAACTTTACATTTTACTCTCAATTTTTTAGTGCCTCGTATTTATTCTTTATATTGAGGTACCTTGACTTGTGTGTTCATTTTCTTAAGCATTGATACTGGGTTTTCAAAGAGGTATCCTATTTCTTATTAATTTCTCTTTTATGTGCTTCAATGTACTCCTACGTGATTTTTATGCATTTTTGAAGACCTTATGGTCCTAAATCATCTTAGTTTTGATGATTAACAAACTAATGATAATGTTTACTAATGTTTTATCAAGTTATCTTTGCAATAAAATCAATTAGGATTCAAAAGAAGATGAAAACTTCAAAAAGCACTCATCCGGACGACCATGCGGACGTCCAGATGAACAGTAACTGCGTCCGGATAAACAGTACCAAAAACAGTGCCGGATGAATAGTACCATATGAACAGTAACCATGAACAGTATCGGATGAACAATACCCGTGTCCGGACCCTTGTCTGGATGAACAGTAACTTTTGGACAAAATGTATGCGGACGACCATTGGGACATCCGGATGAACAGTAGCGGACGTCCGGATCTCAAAATTACTGTCTAACGGCTAGATTCTACAGATTTATCAATTTGACCGTTAGAGCCATTTTCAACCCTTTTTCTCACCCCCATAATACCATTATGTTTAGAATTAAAGCAGAACCTTTACCTACATTTATTACAAGCTTTCAAGAGTGATTTTAGTGTAAAATACTCTCTCCCTTTATGTTATTGTAATAGTTTGTGAGGTAGTTGGTTGGGGATAAATTGTGTTCTTCAAAGTGAGGGTGGTAGCATTCAAGTGTATCTTTGTGAGGGTTAATTGAGTGAATTGTAAAACTCTTTGGCTCAACTAGAGGTGCTAGGGTGAGCAAAGAGTGATTCCTACATTGTACATGTTGGTTTGCTTCTCCAACTTGTGAAGAAGCACAATAGTAGATTCAAACTCTAAGTTGAGGAACTTAGGAGTGGACATAGGTGTCAAGCTTGGCACCGAACCACTATAAATCAATTTTGTCTCTTTCTCTCTTTTACTTTATTTATTGATTATTTGTGAACTTGTTTTGCTATAACTTTATCATTATTATTACAAGTTCATTTTTATAATTATATTGCTGCATAATTATTTGGGGCCAACAATTTTCTTCAATGATTTTTCTTATTTTAATCTACTTTTTACATATTTGTTTACTTTATGCTATTTAGTTTGTAATTTTATTATTTGACAAAAATGTGATAGAATAGATCACAATTTCTTTTATTTTGGCATATTTTTGTATTTAGCTAGTTAATGTAATAGCTGGATAATATTTCTCATGTTCTTATAAAAAATTTTGTATTTAGATAGCAATTGTAATAGATAAGTTATTCTTAACATTTTCCCCTAAAAATTGTAGCTAACCCCCCCGATGTAATAGTTAGGGCTTATTTGCTTTTGTGTGCTTGCGTGTTTATTTGTTTTACCGCTTTCCTTAGGATTTTGCATCTAGAATATTATATTCACGTGTTATGTGCTTCTACTTGACTTTATATGTCTTTATGTGTTTAATTTGCTTTTTTTTTAATTCATGCTTTACTATATAATTCAGGTTTTATGTTATTCCGTCACCATACCAGTCCAATGCTAGTTGTGGCTTTATCGTTTCCCCGCTAGTCCAATGCTAGTGGGAATCCCTAGAAAGGGCTAGTCCAATGCTAGGCCCTTAGGGCATTTCAGTGTTAGGTGCACTCGTGTGCATTTTACATCTCACTTCACACATTTTTAATTTTCTTTCCATTTTGTATAATTTTTATTATTTTATTATTACTATTATTCATCTATTTTTGACAAAAATTCAGTGCATAACATTTAGGATGCATTTACACTTAGAAGTTAAGTCATCTTGTGTGCTCCGACTAGAAACAGTCCCCTATTTACGTGGGAAGCGGTGACGTACATGCCGTTCCCCCCTCTGTGAGTAAGAATATTCAGTCACGAGTTGTTTAGTTCCCCGTACCCATCATGTTGCATACCCACTTTTTTTCTTCACTTACTATATATTATTATTTTCTTTTCTTTTTGCATCGCATCTTACATAGATACTCGTGACTCCTTCGAGGTCTCAACTCGAATTTCGCAATTAATGCAATAATCCCGACCAAGCCTTGTAACACCCTAGAAATGCACTTACAAGAGACTTTTTTTTTCTTAGTTAGGGTTAAGTGTTAAACCTTGATTTATTAGTTAGAAGATTTCTTGAGTTAATTAGGTTAATTAGTTAAGATTTTCATTTTAAGCAAGAACACTTAAGTACTAAAGTTAGAATAATTTTACTTGACCATTTAATTTATATTAGTGTTTAAATTTTGATTAGTTCATTTTACTATTTTCTAGTCTTTTGACTACTTGAATTTTTAGCTCAATTTTACTAAAAAATTTCACTTATTTTCTTGCTTTATTTTCTTTTCCCTTGGCTGAAATTTTTCTCTCTCTTTTCTTTTTCTCTTGGCCGAAAATTCTTCTCTTTTCTCTTTTTCTTTTTTTGGGCCGAAATTCTTTTCTTTTCTTTCTTCTTGTGGCCGGTTCTCTCTCTCCCTATTTTACTCTCTTTTTGCTTTAATAATTTGTGTCTTATTATTGTTGGTATTAAGTGATAAGAAGTTAATGAGCTCCACCAATCAAATTAATCCAAGTAGCTACTCTTGCATTTAAAGACCACCTTTTTGCTTTACTCTTGTGAGGTTTTAATTGGTTAATCATTTTCCCACCTTTTCTTCATTTCTTTTCCATTTTTCCTAGACTATTTCTTTCTCTTTCTTCTCCCTTTTGGCCGGCCATCCCCTTTCCTCTTCTTCTCTCATTTTTAGTCTCAACTTCTTGAAGCTTTATCACCAAATTTTGGGCAAATCCACCATAGGAAGTGGGCTTCTTTATTTTCTAAGCAAAGTTCTAAGAATATCTAAGGTATTTACCATGAACTTTTCCTATTAATTTCATGTTTTAATTAGTTTTATTTGCAAGCTTAAACCTAAATTCTTGATATTACTACTTTGAAAACTTAGTTTGAATTGGAGATTTACTTATTAGATAAGATGTTCTTGTGGTTAGATAGACTAGTATATGGCCTTTAAACCTTGAAATTTCATGTTTTAGATGTTGTTTGGTTGATGATTCTTGGGGTAAAATCCTTGGAATTTAGTGGAATTTTGATTGAATTTGAACTTGAGTTGAATATAAAAGTTGTAGAACTTGTTGAATTGGGTTGGATTGTTGAATTTTCTTGCAGGGAAAAAATTTGGGTTAGTCCGATTTTAAGGGGAAATACTGCCGAAATTTTGGTAGAATTAAAAGAAGAAAAATTGACAAGTGAGATTTTAAGCCTAGAATGTATTCAATTGAAGGAAATTGAAGTGTAGGAATTTTTAGAAATGATCTAGTGATAGATTAGACTTTCTTAGAATAAGTAAACTCTAAACCCTAAAACCAAAATCCTAGAAATAAGTGGGGTATTTTCTTGAATTTTTCTTACTAAATTTACTAGGATTTTAGTTGAATTTTCATTATATTATTTTCTTTTAAATTTCAGGGTCCGAAAACGCATCACGACCATTTTACGAGATCTTTTCTTAGGCACTCCAGGTGAGTGTCTTTATGTGTGCATGATGCATGAAATGTTATGTTTTTCTTGTAAATATTATGTTACACTTGCAAATATTATGTGATAAAATGTGTTACTTGAGGAAAGATGTGTACTTTATCGCATCTATTCCGTAATGTGTTATATGCTTTCACTATTCAACGTGTTATTTGTGCGTGAGACTTTTGTGACTAACTTTACCGTTACTTCACGGATAGTCAACCCGGACAGGCTTGGGAGGTTATAAGGTGCTGGGTGTTTTAGGGTGTGATGTTCTTTTCCTTTTGAGTTGTGAATCCTCAAAGAGGCCAACTCCGGATCGAACTTTCTTGCGTGTTGGCCCTCCCAGGTTGAGATTACTCCCTAGATGTGGTAGCTTGTACGGAGGTTATAAGGTGAAGGTGGTTAGGGCTTGCGTGATAAAACTGGCATGTTCCTTGACAAAAGACCTAAGCTATTATCTCGGTCAAAATGTCAGGGTTACATGATCAGTACTTGCTTTTCCTGCGGTTGAGCTTGCTCCCGTAGTTGAGCCTTGTATCCGCCCTTGACTATTTGATATTTAAATTGTGCATATCTTGTTTATTTAATTTATCAATTATTTTATTTACTAAAATAATGAGTTTTGATATGATTGCATGAATTGGACATTCACTAGGCTATTATAGCTCATTCCTTTTATTTGTTTTCCTTTACTCAGGTTGCTCGAAAAAAATTAAAGCCGGACTGACTAGTTTTGATTATTATAGATGTTTAGTATTGTAATAGCCAAACTGTGTTAGGCTATCGTTGTGAAAATCATGTCTATTATGACATGTAAACTTTGGATGTGACTTGTACCCTTTAAGTAAATAATATGAGTGTATTTTATGTTATTCCATTTTTTTATTTTAGTTTATTTATTTTGAGTTAAGTACGCTCGGATGTTTGCGTGAGTGCATGATTCGAGTCCTGGCGAGAGCTAGGCAGGCAGTCTGCTAAGCCCTTTGGTGCGCCTTTGGGTAAGGTGGGGCTATCACAAGCCTCAACGGAACATCTCGACCCTCACGATACCACGTTAGACTTAGAATTTGCATTCATATAGATACATCCAAATGCGATAGAATTTAGGATTAATTTAGAAAAATTTGATTAAACCTTGCAACTAGCCTCGGCTAAGTTGAAAGGGTGCTTAGGCACAAGCCTTTGTCTTCCCTTTCTTCAAATGTGACTCCAAAACCTTTTTCTCTCATTTCTGTAGACCAAAGTCGAAAAAGAATTTTTCAAACATTTTTCAAAACAATTTTATTATTGTTTTGCTAAATGATTTTTCGGGTGACTTGGTACACTCTAACTCCATACCAAGTGTGTGACAGCCCCACCTTACTCAGAGGCGCACCAAAGGGCTTAGCGGACTGCCTGCCTAGTTCTCGCCAGGACTCAAACACGCACTCGCTTAACCATCCAAGCGTACTTAACTCAAAATAAAATGCACTCATAAATAAATACATTCATAATATTTACTTAAAAGTGTAAATATCACAAGAGTTTTACATCCCCAAAATGTAAATAATATTTACAATAAAAGCTTACACACTTAGGCTATCAAAACACATTAAACAAAATATTTACTAGGTCCAAATCAGCTTTTCCAGCTTTAGTAGTTTTGGAAACCTAGTTAAAGAAAACAAATAAATGGGATGAGCTAAAATAGCCCAGTGAGTGCTCAAGTCATGCAACCATACCAGTAAAATATAATTTTTGTTCGATAAAATATTTAACGAGTAAATAAATAATTTGTGAACAATTTAATTAACAAGTAGTCACTGGCGGATACGGGGCTCAACTATGGGAGCAAGCTCAACCACAGAAGTAGCAAGCACTGAACATGTAACCAAGATGTTCGGACCGAGATAATAGCTCAGGTCCTCGTCAAGGAACATACCAATATAAACAAGCAAGTACCCTAACCACCATTCACCTTGTAACCTTCAAACAAGCTACCACCTCCAGGGAGTAATCTCAACCTTGGAAGGGCCAACAAGCAAGAAAGTTCAATCCGGAGTTGGCCTCTTAGAGGAATTCAACTCATTTAGGGAAAGAACACACACCCTAAAACACCCAGCACCTTATGTCCTCCCAAGTCACGTCAGGGTTGACTAACCGTGAAGTAACGGTGAAGTTAGTCACGGTAGTCTCACGCACAATTAACACATTTAATAGTGAAAGCATGTAACACATCGTGAAATAGATGCGATAAAGTACACATCTTTTCTCAAGTAACACATTTTATCAAATAAAAATATCAAGTAGAACATGGCATTTCATGCATCATACACACATAAGAACACTCACCTGAAATGTCTAACAAAAGATTTCGCGGTAAGGTTGAGTCTCACTTCCGGATCCTGAAATTCACGAGAAATAATCGTATAAAAATCCTGACTAAAATCTAAGAAATTTCATAAGGAAGAATACCCCAAGTCTTTCTAGGGTTTAATTTCTAGGGTTTTGGAGCTTAGTGTTTTACCTTAGGGTTTAGGGTTTTCAAAATTAGGGTTTTCTAACTTTCTAGGGTTTTGCTCGGAAAGGTTTAATTCACTAATAGCTAATCTACGAAAACTTGTGCACGCTTAAATCACTAAATTAAAGCTTATAAAGTCTTAAATCATAGCCTAATTACTTTTATTTCCTAAGTTTTACCGAAATTTCGGCAGCACTTCCCCTACAATCGGACTAACCCAAAAATTTTTAACGTGCAAGAAAACATCCAACAACCCAATCTCAAGTAGTTCTACTAATCTCACATCAAACTCAATTCAATTCCATTCAAATTCATCAAAAAAATACATAAACTACTCCAAGTTCTTCAAGCAAATCAAACCTAGATCATGCCATTCCAAGTTTAATTTACTATCTACAAGGCATACAAGTTCACAAGCTTCACATTCATGGAATAAAACTTTATTTTTCATGGCCAAAATCAATCATACTTAACCATAAAAACATAACTTAAGAGCTAAAAACTATGATCTTTCACTTGAAATTAGAAGAAAAATTCATGGGAAATATCTCTAGGTAGACAAGATTGTTGCTTAGGAGGAAGTTCCACTCAATTTCCATGGTTGAAAAATGAGTAAATGGAAGTAAAAGCTCCAAGAAAAATGAAAGAAAATGGAGAGAAAAGAGAAGAGAGCAGCCGGCCAAGAAGAAAAAGAAAAGAGAGAAAATTAACCAATCAAAAGTAAAGAAGAAAAGAAATGGAAAAGAATTGGGAAAAAAATTGACCAATCAAAACAAGACAAAGGCAAAGTAGTCTTGACTTTCTCTCCATGGAAGACTACACTTGGCAATGGTTAATTAGGAGGGTGTCGCGCCCCATTTTTTGAAAAAGAACTTAAAATAATAAAATGATAGATGTGTCGGAAAAAGGAAAAGGGAGAATTAAATGTGATTTTATGGTTATAAAAAAAAAAGAGTGTTTATTTTATTGGAAAAAGAAAATTTTTAGAAAAATGCTTTGTAAAAGATAACTCGATAAAATGTGACAAACAAATACTTTATTTTTAAAATAAAAGAAAAAGGGCGTAAAATGGGACTTTGAAAATGCGACGATTTTTGGGCCCGAAAATAGAGTCTAAAAAGGGTTTTTTAGTGAAAAAGGAGTCGCCACTTGGTATTGAGTTTTGGTGTACCAAGTCACCCGAAAATATTTTATAAAAGGTAAGAAAATCAAAATGCTTTATTTAAAGAAATGGTTTTTGGAAAAAATAAGGAAAAACAAGAAAACCCTTTTAGACGACTCCAGGTCTTTGAAAACAAGAGAAAAAGGTTCAGGAGTCACAGTTGAAGAAAGGGAAGGCAAAGGCTCGCGCCTAAGGCACCCTTTCAACCTAGCCGAAACTAGTTGCGAGGTTTAGTCTAAATTTTCCTAATATAACCCTAAGATTTTATCGCATTTGGATGCAACTATATGAATGCAAATCTAATCCTAAAAATGAATATCGATAAGGGACGAAAATGTTCCACTGAGGTTTAGTCGGAATTACCGCATTAATTGCGAAACCCGAGTCTAGACCTCGATGGAGTCACGAGTATAGATGCAAAATGGAATGCAAAAGAAAAAAGAAAATAATAGTATAGATAGTAAGTGAACAAAGAAAATGGGGATGCAACATAACGGGTGCGGGGGACTAATAGACTCGTGACTATCTGTTTCTACTCACGGAGGGGGGAACGACATGTACGCCATCGCTTCCCACGTGAGTAGATGACTATTTCTTAGTCTGAAATCACGCAAATGACCTAAAATTCTATGTGTAGTGGAATCTAAATGTTATGTACCAAATAGATGTTAAAATAAGTAATAAGTTATAAAGTATATATAAAAATTCATAGAAAATGGGAAAAAAGCCTAAAAAGATAAAATGTGTGTGAAATGTCATGAAATGCACACGAAAATGATCCTAAGGCTAAAATGACCTAAAGGCTTAGCATTGGACTAGCTCCTTTTCTATAAGTTCTCCGCTAGCGTTGGACTAGCGAAGAAACCGGAATTAATCACAACTAGCGTTGGACTAGTGTGACGGCGATACACATATATAATCAAAGCAAGTAAATAAATAAAGCATGTATTAAAGCAATAATCACATAAAAGCAAATAATAGCAAGTAGGAGCACATAGCACATAAGCATGGTATTCTAGATGCGAAGTTCCTAGGAAAAGCGAATAAAACACATAAGCACATAGCACACAAAGCCCTAACTATTACACCGGAGAAGCCTAATTGCAATCTAAAAATAAAAAGGTAACCTATCTAGCCTATCTATTACATTTTCTATCTAAATACATAAAATTTTTGTTAAATGGATAACACATAAACTATCTATTACATTAACTATCTAAATACAAAATTTTTTGCTCAATAGAATATTACCTATCTATTACATTTCTTTGAATAATCAAAAATTAATTTCTAATAAATAACATGGCATAAATAAATAAACACTCTCACATGGATAAAAAGTATAAGCACAAAAACACGTAGAAAAACACATAGGAGCACGTAGGAGCACATAAAAGAAATATTGGAAGGGTAATCGAGGTACCTCTCATTCGCAAACCCGGTATAAATTGCTACTAAAATGAACAAACACGTCAAAATTACCACTATTTAATAAGTCAATCACTAATTTGAATAATTTTCTACCTATCACTATGAACTCACTACGATAATTCAAACAATCATAGCAATAATGAACAAAATAAGAGGAAGAAAATACTGATAATAATAATTAATTATTTAGGAAGAAAAATGAAAATTGTTTAAGTCAAAAAATAAATAAGCAAATAGATAAGTAAAGCAAAACAACAAAAATAAAATAAAAATAAAGTAAATAATAATAATAATAATAATAGAAGATAAAACATAATAATACATACATTGAAATTTTAACACCTCAAATAGGAATTATTAAAATAACTAAAAGGAAAATAGAGAAACTAATTTGAACATTAATTAGACTAACAAGACCCAATCTTAGAACATTAATTATAAGTTTGATAAAAATAAATAAAGAAAATGTAAAAAGAAATAATTTAAAGCTTTGAGGACTTAACTAATTTTAATTAACACTTTTTAGCAAAAATAAAATATTATAAGATTTGGATTAAAGTGGAAATTTAAGCAATATTCTAAAGTAAAAATGTAATTTGCAACAAGTAAAAGGTAAAATTATAATTTTTAAACCTTACTTACGGTAATGACATAGTTTACAACGAATTTAAAGGCCAAAATATAATTTTCAGCAAGTATAATGCCCAAAAATAAAAAATTCCAGCAATACTTAAGTCCAAGAATATAATTTCAGCAAAGTCATTAAACAATACCTAATTTACAGCAATGTCTAGGGTCAAATTATAATTTTCAGCTATATAAAAGGGCCAAAATAAAAATTCCAGCAACTACAAGTATAAAAATACAAATTCCAGCAACAAATAAAGGCTAAAATATAATTCTAACAATTAATGGAGGTCTTAAAACAAATTCCAGCAACAAAAAGGACCAAAATATAAATTCCAGCAACAATAAGGGGCCAAAAATAAAATTCCAGCAAGTTTGGGGACAAAAATGCAAAAATTCCAGCAATGTGAGGGACCAAATTGCAAATTCCAGCCACATTCAAGGACTAAAACAGAATTCCAGCGACATTTAAAGCCTAAAATACAATAACAGCAAGCTTGGGAGGTAAAATTGCAATTTTTATAAATATCAGAGGGTAAAATTGCAATTCCAGAAAAATTATAGGGGTCAAAATGTAATTACCGAAAAATATAGGGTCAAAATGGAAATTAAAAAATGTAGGGGCCAAAATTATAATTAGATAAAAGTCGGGGGACCTAAATGCAATTAATTAGGACCTAATTGAAAAGAAAATAAAATTATGGGGGTCAATCTACAATAAACAGAAACTTAAATGCATAAATCAGAGATGTCCGGGGCCACAGTAGCATTAATGAAAGTATAAGGACTATAAAATAAATAACTATTATCAATTAAAATAAATAAATAAAAAAAACTAACTAACCAAAACGACGTAGTTTTGAGTGAAACTACGTCAAAACGACGTAGTTTCACCAAAACATTTTTTTTTTTTCGGTTTTAGTTTTTCTTTTCCCTTTTTTTCTTTTTCTTTTTCTTCTTTCTTTTCTTTCTTTTCTCTACCAGATTACCCCCTTTTTTTCTTCTTCTCTTTTTCTTTCTTTCTTCTTCTTTTCTTTCTTCTTCTTTCTTTCTTCTTCTCTCTTTTTTTTTCTTCTTCTTCCCCTAGGTCCGCCTCCCCCCCGCCGATTCTCTCTTTCCTCTCGCTTCTCGATTTCTCCGCCTCTCGCCGGAGTTCTCTCCGTCCGGTCTCACTCTTTCCGTTCGGCCCTCTCTCTCTCTCTCTCTCGGCCGGACGTTTTTCGGTTTTCCTTTTTTTTTTTTTTAATACAAAAACAAAACAGAAAACAAAAACAAAAATTTTGAAAGCAAAAGTAGGAAATTTACCTGGCAGTGGTGGTGCTATTGCTGTTGTCTGGTGGCTCCGGGTTGTTCTCCGACGGTGGTGAGGCTTCGGCCGGTTGGATTCGGCAGTGGGAGTAGTCCCTTTTTTTTTTCGATTCTTGCAGGTGTGTGTGTGTGTTAACAAGTGTTTTGTGTGTGTCTGTGTTTTTACCGGTGAATTGGAAATGTGATTCTGGACGTTTGTGTGTGAGTGAGTGAACTGGTATGAGGTGTGTGTTTGCAGGTTGTGAGAGTGTGTGCAATGTGTGTGATTGGCTGTGTGTGTGTTTCTGTGCGTTTGAATGTGTGTGCCGTGTGTGTTTGAATGTGGTGTGTGTTTAACAGGTGCAGGGGTGCGTGTGTGTGTGAATTGAATGTGTATTGTGTGTGCCGTGTGTGTAATTGTGTGTGTGATTGGTGTGAATCGCGTGACTTAGGGATAGTGAAACTGGTGTGTGTTATGTTTGTGTGAATGTGCAGGTGTGTTATGATGAATTGTGTTTGTGTTGTGGCTGTGTTCTGGTGTGTTTGTGATTGCAGGGAGGAATCCGAGAGAGGGAAGAAGGTGAGGTTGTGTAATGGTGTCTGTGTATTGTGTGAGTGATCCGTGTGTGTGCAAATGCAGGTTTGTGTTTGTGTGCAGGTGTGTTTGTGCCTAGTGGTGTGTGAGTATGAGTGATGTGTTCTGGTTTTTTGGTGAAGAGAGGGAGAGAACAGAGAGAAGTGTGTGCAACATGAGAGTGAGGGAGAGCGAGAGAGGGAGACGGAGTGAAATGTGCGTGTTGGTTGTGCCTGTGTGTGATGCGTGTGTTTGCAGGTCTCTGTTTGTGGTGCTTGTGTGTGATGGCAGGTGCGGGTGGAGAGGTGAGTGAAATGCAGGTGCAGGGGGAGTGAAAAAATGTGCAGGTGTGTGAATGGTGTTCTGTGCTTGTGTGTATGGCCGAGAGAGAAGAGAGTTGTGTGTGTTTGTGTGATTGTTGCTGAACTGAGTGCAGGGAAGTGAGGGAAAGCTGAGGGTGATGGAGAGGTGTGTGTCTGTGGTGTGATCAAAAAAAATGCAGGGGAAGGGGGGCCGAGAGAAGGAAGAAGGGGAGTGCATCTGTGTGTCTGTGAGGGAGAGAATTTTTAGTGAAAAAACTTGAGTGCCAAATCCCTCAAAATCTGGTAAAGGGTGAAAAAAAAATGGGGAGAAGGTGGAATTGAATGATGGTGTTGGTGCGTGTATGCAGAAACAAACAGGAGCAGCTCATTCTTCTTTTTTTTTTTTTCTCTAAGAAAAAGAAAATAAAATGAAGAAAACAAAGAAAAAATGAAAAAAAAATAAAATATAACATTATAAGGAAGAAAAAAGACAAATTTAGTGTAAGAAAAACTAAAAGTTAATTTTACGTTAGAAAATATAACAAATGGCCTTAAAAATAAATAAATAAATTTTGAAATTTTTCTTTACATAAAATTTATAAAATACACACAACAAAGTTCTCATAAAGAAAATTTTTAAATAATAATAAAAAATGTATTGGAAAATGTGACCTAAATATGGCAAAATTATAAAATTTATGAAAATTAATAAATGACATCACACAAAAATTTTACCCAGCATACATTATCACATAAAGCACATATAGTATAATTTTCACTCAAAAAACTTTAAGATTAACGCATTCTTGAAAAACGTGCCCTTAATAAACAAAAAGACAAAAAATCAATAAATACTAAATGACCTCTAAAAATCATGTAATTTTACAGAAAATTTATGAATATACAAAAATGTAAATATAAAATTTTTCACTTGAAAATTATCGTAAAAATAGTGCATTGGAAAACGTGCTGTTGAATAAAAAAAATACTAAAATTTTACACAAAATAATGAATGACTCCCAAAAATCACTAAAATCATAAATAATGATAAAAATAGTGAAATTATGTATTTAGGAAACAAAATAAAATAAATTAATATTTACATGGTGAAATTACCGTTTTTGCCCCTAATGTGACGAATTAGACCTAATATGCGAAAATTGTACTCGACCCCTGAAAAATGAAAAATACCCCCTAAAATAAAGTAACACACATATTTTTACCAAAGGTGTGTCAAAATTTGGTGTCTACAGAGGGAATTTTATTATTTATCCTATAATTAGTCTTGCAAGATATCCTAAGTACAACTCCTAAGGAAGAAAATACAACATGCTCATTCTCTATTTTTTTTTTCCACAAATTCGGCCACCTTTATTTTTTTTTCCTAATAAACATAATACAAAATAAATGGTTTCGCATGAATTTCTAGGGTGTTACAAAGTGGTGACTCCATTTTTAAATAAAACCCTTTTTCAAAATAAGTTGGTCAAAACTGTCGCACTTTTAGTCTCGACCTTATTTTTCTTTTAAAATACCATTTTCCTTAAAATACACTTTTTTGACTAAAACTCAATTTTCATCACATATGCACTTTTCCAAAACTCTATCTTTTTGAAATGGGTCACCAGACCGAACCTTCTTCTTGGGATGCGACAGTCAACGATCCCACCGTGTGTCATTTCGGGATATGACATAGCTCAAGGCTAGGCGGAGAGATAGTACAGGTTCTTCTTATGGGAAGTCGAGATGGCAAGATAGACCGTCCATGAGATGAGAGGATCGCTGTAAGGTAATAAGGGGAGTAACGCAGCGGAAAATTTAAAAATTTATTACCTTAGCCATGGATCTCTTTGATGTAATCTATACGATTAAAGGGTGTTTAGCACAAATACCTCAAGCATAGAAGGTTTCTATGCTTCAAAGGGCAAGATCCTATTCGATGAAGGTGTTGATCTACCATGAAAAGCCCTCCAAGTGTCAAGCCTCCAACGGTATCCACACGAACATGATCTTTAGGAACCTTTGGACTTGCTTGCCTTGCCTTTTGAGTGCTAGCTCCCTTGAATGTTACATGAAGAACACAAGAAGAAGAAAGAAGTTGAAACCCTAACAATTAGGGATGGAGGTGTGGCGTTTTTCTTGGAAAGAAAAACGCCACCAAGCTCTCAATTTTTCTCTCTCTAAATTTTGTGTTATGTTTCATCAATCTTCCAAGAGTCAAGGCATTGGACTTATTTATAGATGTAGTATCCTAGTTTTTAAGGAAACAAGAGCAATTGGAAACCAAGAAGGTTTAGGAAGCTTACCTTAAGCTAATCCTATTCCTTTAGGAAACCAATTCCAAAAGGAAACCAAATAGCTTCTTAATTCCTTTTAGGAAACTAATTTCCATCAAGACTTAGAATATTTATAATTAAGTCCTTTAAGTTAATTTATCATATAAATTAACCCCATAAGTATCATATACTTATCTTAATAACAATTAAACCCAAAGACCATGTTCTTATTGTGTGTGACCCATTAGGTTCCATTCACGTTGGCAATAAGTACAAAATATAACTCATTAATTAATTAATTAAGAGCTAGATAAATTAACACTTTAATTTATCATTAATTCCCTAATTAATTAATTTGCACTTATAGATCATGAGTGGCGTCTAGCAATGCATCATGACCACCCAAGTGAATAGGAAAGTCATATGGTAGACTACACCTATCAATGACAATGTTACCGTGTAATTAATATCCTTTCACCACACTATATCCCAATTAGTCTAAGAGTGTAGTGCGCACTCTTTAAATGACTAGTTAATGATTTCTTGTTCCCGAAATACAACTTTCATAAAAGTATAACCTTGAAACTCTTTCAAGTCATACTTTCACTTTTGCGCAAAAGATTCTTTAAGTCATATTTCAACAAGTGGCCAATCCGGGATATACTCTCCTATAATAAGGAGTGGTGAATTCTATATTGATTACTCACTATCCTTCCATGCTTCATACTATACCCAATCTCTACCGTATGGGCTACTCTTTTACGAGCACCGAGCAATAGAGTCAAAGCATAGCAATCCATACTCAAGATACTATGGTAATCTCAAGTCTAAGGATCACTTACACCATTGCCATTAAGAATATAATTCATAAGCACTATGAATAGTAACTCTTGGCGGATCAATCCAATGTACTTGTTCTCTAACAAGCATCCACATACCAGCTTAGGTGTCGCACACCATAGTTGACGAGATCAACTACTACTTACCCTGAGTAGAGGCAAAGTATGTGCTAGTCTTCCTATATTAATGATGTCCAATCTCATTAATACTACGACTAGGGATATTTAAGAATATAACTTAATGTGTAATAAGAGTCTCATCATTGTAACTCTTACAATCTCTTATACACAGTTAATATTCTATGGACTTCATCAAATAAACTAGTAATATAAATAACAAGTATTAAATGACAAAGAAAATGCCACATATATAAGTATAACACGAAATAAGCGTAATAAAAATCCCAAAAACCAACTTGGTTTTAGGGCATACACTAACAAACTCCCACTTGCACTAAAACCAATCACCTATAGGTTTTAGGCCATGAGCATGACTATCATGCTTATTCTGGGACAAGTCCATGGTGAAAGGATTAGTGGCACTTATATTGTGGGAGTTTCCTCTATCTTTTCATCATTTATACCAAACTATTTCTACAAATAGATGGTAGTACAAAAATACACTTTAGGATCATGGATGAGACTTTAGTTCCTTAATTAAATGATGGCACAATTGTTTTCATAAAACAATAGAAGGAACTATTCTTTGTCCAACAAAGAATCCCTTGATCCATAGTAACTTCTAAAGCTATCATGTACTCGCCTTTGTTGTAGAATATGTTGTAGTGTCTATCATAAAACGCTTTTATCCACTACAGTTCAACGTGAACATCAATTCATGCCATGATTTACTTATTATCCCTATTGGATTTAAGAGCTTAAGTCTTTAAATCCACACACTTCCTAAGTGTGATCTCCATAGACAAGAATAATCTTTTAGTGCTACTCGAGTACTTAAGAATATTCTTTGATAACCATCCAGTGACACTCACTAGAATTGCTCGTAACACTTAAAGCCATAAGACATCGAGTCTCATACATAGGATAGCATATATAATAGAACCTATTGCAAAAACATATGGGATCTATTAATGCTATCAACCTCAATAAGTGTCAAAGACACATGTCTCTCAGAAGAGTAATCTCCTATCACATAGGTAAAACCCCTTCTTCGATTACACTATGCTAAACCCTTTAGCATCTAGCCTATGTACTTGGATCTAATGAGACCAAGCAACCTCTTGGATCTATCTATATAGATCTTAATTTCCAAATTAGAGATCGCCTCTCTTAGATTAAGAAATTCTTGGACAACCATATCTTTACCTTTAAAGTATGTTGTTTCCATCAATGATATGTCATCCACATATAGTATCAAGAAAATGACAATGCTCCCACTCAACTTTACATTTACACAAAGCTCGTCTTTGTTTTTGAGAAAATCAAACTCTTTGATTATCTTATCAAAACAAATGCTCCAACACCTTGACATTTGCAGGAGTCCACAAATGGACCCTTGAAGCTTGCGTATCCAATGACTATCAATGGAGGTGAAGGCCCAAGGGATGTGTCATATACATACCTTTTAATTCCCGTTAAGGGATGAAGTCTTCATATCCATTTGTCCTAGCCATAAAAGCAGCTATTGCAAGTAAAATCTTAAATGGATTTAAGCATGGCTATTGGTGAAATAGTTTCTTTCAAAGTCAAGCCTTTGAATTGAATTCTTTTTCCATTAACCTTGCTTTATAGGTAACTACGTTACCATCCATGTCAGTCTTTCTCATAAAGACCTACTTGCACCCTATGGGTTTTATCCCTTTAGGTGACTCGAGCAAGGTCTACACCTTGTTCTTGTACATGGAATCCATTTTGGACTTTATGGCATCTTGCCATATCAAGGAGTCTACATTAGACAAAGCCTCTTCGTGACTAGTAGGTTTGTCATCATATATGACTAGTACATTATTGCTCTTGCTAATGAAAAATCTATATATCTCATATGTGAGAAATCTGTATTTCTCAAGAGTATAACGTACTCTACCAGTCTTTTGAAGATTTTGTGTACTTTGAGCTTCCGTTGCGCCTCATCAACATGTGGCATAAGCTCTAGTTCCAACTATTGATCTTTGTCAATTCATGGTTCTTGAACCTTTCAAGTTCTATCTTACTCCCACTGTCTCTTTTAAGAATAACTATTTTTCTAGAAAAAGACATTTCTTGAGACAAACGTTTTGCTCAGGGAATTATAGAAGTGGTGTCCATTGTTTTCACAAGGATACCCCACAAATAGACATCAGTTGAGTGTATAGGAGTGGTGTCCAAGGTAAAAATTCCTAAAAATGAGGTTAGGAATTGTAGTATGGTTCATCATAGTTTGCACCATATCTCATAGGGTACAACTTCTCCTCTTTCACACATCATCAACAATGGTGTGTCAAGTGGAGACATTGACAAAGAATCACATTCTTCTTTAATTATTTTGAAACACTTGACATTGAGTATTATCCACATAGGTCAAATCTTACTCTTGTCAACTTGTTTTTCTTACTTCAACTTTAATGACTTTGAACATTTCAAAGGCCATGGATGCGTGTATCATATGATACACTTAATCATATCCCATATGATCATCCATGAAAGTGATGAAGTATGATAAACATCCTCTAGCATGGATCGACATTGAGCTAAAAACATCTATATGTTAACGTTCTATGAGGATCACTAGCACATTCACCTTTTTCAAATAAAAGGTGTTTTGGTCATCTTTCAAAGTAAATGAGAATCACATGTCTCAAACGATTCATAATTGAATGAGTCCAAGTACACAACTATTATGTAATTTAGAAGTGCGTTTCTCATTCACATGACCAAGTATATAATGCCAGAAGGATAGTTGTTTCAAAATATAGAGTTTTTGTCTATGTTTGAGAATGGACTTATCAAGGTCTAGGATTTATAAAACGTTGTTTTAGTGATCTAATACCACAAAGAACACCATTACGTAAAAGAACAGTATATATTCTCTTTTGTAATGGTAAATCTTTTCACATTTAATGTGAATTGATTTCATGTTCTATTGTAAGTATCACAACATAATAAAAATGTTTTAAATTCTAGAACAAGCCCAGTTGGTAAAGAGTGTATAAGTCTCTACAACGAGTGTAGCAACTCTTGCTCCATTCATCACATGTAGTTTGACTTTCTCCTTACTTATTATCTACCATGCTTTAAGACCTTGCACATTTTTGCAAATATGGGATCTATATCCAGTATCTTATACCCAATGGTCTTAATTAGTAGATAAATTTATCTCAAACATAAACATACTTAGAAGTAGAAGCCTTACTTCGCCTCTTCAACTTCTTAGTATTGAAACGAGCCTTACAATTCCCTTTCCAATAGAATTGGAAACACGTGCCCTTAGACTTGTCCATTTTGATCACACCTTTAAACTTTGTCATAGCTACTATGGTCTTCTTAAGACTACTGCTTGGGTTTCCCCTTGACAAGCAATAAAGTGCCCCTTTCTTCCTTGATAGACTACTCTTTAGATATCTCAGATCTAATGGCCCTAGATTGTGTATCAACAACTCTTTGAGATGCACAATCACAGACAAAAGATCTATCAATTTGTGCTACTCTTATAGCTTAGGAATTATAGATGACATTATGATATAAGTAGCAATATCATTATCATCTTTTATGCATCTTGTATGCACATTGTTTCCTAACTATAATTGTCTCTATAGGACAAGTGGAAGTGGGTATCAAGGACATAGCCAATTGTGCTTAAGAACCATTCTCAAGTCTTACACTAGTCCAAGAAAATCGTATATAAATGGAGACATGGGGTGATAAGTGTGTTCATGTATACATTCATTCTACAACAAATGAAAAGATAGTACAAGTATTTGTTTCGTGTTATAATTGCAAACAAAAAATGTGGGCTTCGAATTTATTTGGTTTGCTCCCACTATTTTACTTCAAATCAATAACCCTCAATCTATTGATTCGGGAATCCATTGGAGATTCCTAGTGGGCTAGAATCCCATCTAATTAACTTTGGGTTTGACGGAGGCCAATGCCCCAAAGGTAACTTCGATTAGGTAGATAACTTTTATCAATCACAACTCTTGTGACTCCTAGATAGTTGGGTATCAACTCTTGATATTCACATCTTATGTGTTTCCCAACATTGCCTCAAAAATATCATAACATTGACGGAGGCCAAACTCGTTATGTATTTTTGTTAAGTCATACCCATTATTCAGAGATCAAATCTCATAGCAAGAACATATTCCGAGTAAGGTGACCTTGACGGAGGCCAACGTGTCAACACTTAATAAGAACTCTTCGTTTTTGCTATAATAATGGAAGGCAACTTGTATATATTGACTTAATATCGCCTCAAAAACACCATAGCCTTGATGGAAACCAACAAATTAAGCATTTTTGTTAAGTCAGACCCATTATTTGGAAATCATATCTCATAGTAAAAAACATGTTCTAGGTAAGGTGACCTTGACGGAGGCCAACGTGTCAACACTTAGCAAGAACTATGATTTTTACTACAATAATGGAAGGCTAGTGACTTAATATTTTATTTGAGGGATTTTTATTTTAATTATACAATATATAGTCTCATCATAGCATGTAATTAAAATATATCGACATATAAAATAAAAACATGCACAATAAACCGTGGATGATTATGGACTTTACTAAGATATTTTCCTCGAGCCTTAAGGAAAATATATGGTCAAATTCCTAAGGGATGTGATCAACTCCTTGATGCATTCCTTTGGAGGTCTTCAACTCTTGATAGCCTTCATGGTTGCTCCTTGGTTCCATCTCTATCTTCTTTGTACATTACACATGTAATTCTATTCTAAACAATTTAGAAAATTAAAACCTAACTCTAACCTACACAATCTACATTACATGTATTGACTAAGAAACCTCGAGTTACATTCGAGGGGAGTTAGGTGAGAAGAGAATTACATGAGAATAATAGAGAAGGCAGGACACGCAGGCCCTATTTTAAAAACCAATACAAGCCAACCATCAAAATTGATAAAAATTCAACCATTCAATCACATTGGTCATAGTCCATAATCATCCACCATGCCATCATAATATTTAACAATTAAATAAATTACTTTATTTAATTCTAGTCATAAATCACATGGTCTAAATTAATTAGATTAATATTCTTGAATTTATTTGTCTCAAAAATAAAGTTATAGAAGGTGTAGGTTTCCAAAAATTAACTTTCCAAATATTAACAATTAAATAGGAAAGTGTTTTTTAGAGAAAATTCAAAAAAATTCGCGTTTTCCAAAAAATTAGGAAAAATTCCGCTAGAACTCTGCCAGCAAACCGTGGGACAAACCGTGCGCGGGTTCATCCGCGGTTTACAAACCGTGGGACAAACCGTGCGCGGTTTCATCCGCGGTTTGTCGACAGAACGTACGGGATTTCAACCGTGGGTTAAAACGCGCGCGAGTTTTCGCGCGGTTTGTGTCCAGAAAATACGATCTTTGAAATTCTTTGGTCTTTTTCAAAACTCTTTTGAATCAAAACATGTTAAAACCCTTTTAGCATATAAAAAATAATTTAGAAACCTTGAATACAACCATAAGAACTCATCTTAATTATTTAAAATACTTTTAAACAATTAAGAACTTATCTTAAAAATCAAACTCTTGATTTTTCTAAAATAATTTTGAGACAAATTTCATCAAGAACAAACCATTCATATTTATGACAATTAAATAAACATAAATCATATAGATATAATCAAAGGAGGCTCTGATACCACTGTAAGGTAATAAGGGGAGTAACGCAGCGGAAAATTTAAAAATTTATTACCTTAGCCATGGATCTCTTTGATGTAATCTATACGGTTAAAGGGTGTTTAGCACAAATACCTCAAGCATAGAAGGTTTCTATGCTTCAAAGGGCAAGATCCTATTCGATGAAGGTGTTGATCTACCATGAAAAGCCCTCCAAGTGTCGAGCCTCCAACGGTATCCACACGAACATGATCTTTAGGAACCTTTGGGCTTGCTTGCCTTGCCTTTTGAGTGCTAGCTCCCTTGAATGTTACATGAAGAACACAAGAAGAAGAAAGAAGTTGAAACCCTAACAATTAGGGATGGAGGTGTGGCGTTTTTCTTGGAGAGAAAAACGCCACCAAGCTCTCAATTTTTCTCTCTCTAAATTTTGTGTTATGTTTCATCAATCTTCCAAGAGTCAAGGCATTGGACTTATTTATAGATGTAGTATCCTAGTCTTTAAGGAAACAAGAGCAATTAGAAACCAAGAAGGTTTAGGAAGCTTACCTTAAGCTAATCCTATTCCTTTAGGAAACCAATTCCAAAAGGAAACCAAATAGCTTCTTAATTCCTTTTAGGAAACTAATTTCCATCAAGACTTAGAATATTTATAATTAAGTCCTTTAAGTTAATTTATCATATAAATTAACCCCATAAGTATCATATACTTATCTTAATAACAATTAACCCAAAGACCATGTTCTTATTGTGTGTGACCCATTAGGTTCCATTCACGTTGGCAATAAGTACAAAATATAACTCATTAATTAATTAATTAAGAGCTAGATAAATTAACACTTTAATTTATCATTAATTCCCTAATTAATTAATTTGCACTTATAGATCATGAGTGGCGTCTAGCAATGCATCATGACCACCCAAGTGAATAAGAAAGTCATATGGTAGACTACACCTATCAATGACAATGTTACCGTGTAATTAATATCCTTTCACCACACTATATCCCAATTAGTCTAAGAGTGTAGTGCGCACTCTTTAAATGACTAGTTAATGATTTCTTGTTCCCGAAATACAACTTTCATAAAAGTATAACCTTGAAACTCTTTCAAGTCATACTTTCACTTTTGCGCAAAAGATTCTTTAAGTCATATTTCAACAAGTGGCCAATCCGGGATATACTCTCCTACAATAAGGAGTGGTGAATTCTATATTGATTACTCACTATCCTTCCATGCTTCATACTATACCCAATCTCTACCGTATGGGCTACTCTTTTACGAGCACCGAGCAATAGAGTCAAAGCATAGCAATCCATACTCAAGATACTATGGTAATCTCAAGTCTAAGGATCACTTACACCATTGCCATTAAGAGTATAATTCATAAGCACTATGAATAGTAACTCTTGGCGGATCAATCCAATGTACTTGTTCTCTAACAAGCATCCACATACCAGCTTAGGTGTCGCACACCATAGTTGACGAGATCAACTACTACTTACCCTGAGTAGAGGCAAAGTATGTGCTAGTCTTCCTATATTAATGATGTCCAATCTCATTAATACTACGACTAGGGATATTTAAGAATATAACTTAATGTGTAATAAGAGTCTCATCATTGTAACTCTTACAATCTCTTATACACAGTTAATATTCTATGGACTTCATCAAATAAACTAGTAATATAAATAACAAGTATTAAATGACAAAGAAAATGCCACATATATAAGTATAACACGAAATAAGCGTAATAAAAATCCCAAAAACTAACTTGGTTTTAGGGCATACACTAACAGATCGAGGTGACATGAGGTCAAGAGATGTGGTCAAGCCAAATGAGGGCACGGGTGACGGCAAAGGGCAAATAAAGGCATCTATGAGGACGCACGACATCCAGTGCTTTAAGTGCCAGGGACGTGGTCACGTGGCATCTCAGTGTCCTAACACTATGACCATGATCATGTTGGATGGAAGAGACATAGAGAGTGTTTCTTCAGATGGTGAGAAGATGCCACCACTGGAGGGAGGAAGCAATAGTGAAGGTCCTATTAGCTACGAACCTAACAAGGGAGAGTTCTTTTTCACAAGAAAAATTTTAGATGAGCACCCTAAGGAAGCTGGACCTAATTTGCAGAAAGAATCAATCTTCCATACTCGGTGTTTCATTGGGGATAAAGTATGTGGCATTGCCGTTGACTCTAGTAGTTGCACTAACCTTGTGAATTCATTATTGATAGATGAGCTTGGTTTGAGAACAGTGAAGCATCCCAAACCTTATAAACTGCAGTGGGTGAGGGATAGTGGTGAATTAAAGGTGACCAAGCAAGTCGAGGTCGAGTTCACCATTGGAGCCTATAAAGATAAGGTTTTATGTGATGTGGCACTTATGGGGGCATGTCACTTACTACTGGGGCGTCCGTGGCAATTTGATCGTAAGGTGATGTATGATGGGTTTCACAATCAGTACTTGTTCTCTTGGCATGGAAAGGACATCACACTTGTGCTATTGACACCATTGGAAGCTTATAGGGACTATGTGAAGCTGTCCAAGGAGTTTGAGGTTGTGAAGGGGAAGAAGAAGACAATGAAGAAGGATCTTATTAATTCTCATTCTTCTCTTCCACACATTTCATATGTGCAGGTAAATGATGTTCCCTCAGTTGGAATCATAAAGAAGCAAGATTCGAGGACAAATCTTCTTGAAGAGGAGGCGAATGATATGCTCCAAAGGACCAAGGCTCAAGTTGGTCAAGGTGTTAGTGTGATCTCAAGAGCACCGCCTAAGCAAAGGCCACCACCAACCCCTAATGGAGGCATAAGAGCACCCAAGAAGGGCAAGAAGGGTTGGGGAAAGAGATCATTCATGGCTAGAAAGAGTTTACTCGCGAGTGGGAGGTAGAAGAAGGCCAGAGTGACCTCTGACCTTATTCGTAAGGTGTATCCGTGCGCGAATAGGGCCACGGATAGAAGCAGAAATAGATGACATCAAATCAAGGTTCCTGATGTTATCAGCACCTACTATCCGCACGTGGATAGCCGGCATGGATACGATCAGAAAGTTTGCGTTTTTATTGTTTCGACGAGTTTTCAATTGTATTGTCCTATCCAACTTTCCATAATAGTTTAGACGTGTTTTTTGCTTATATATGTTTGGTTTTTCATTATTAAAAACAACTTGAAAGATCAATAATATTGAACAAGGGTTTTTTTCTCTTTTCTCTCTTGGTGAGAATTTTGGATTCATCGAGTGACTCGTTGGATTCCTTTGATATCTTGAGTTCTATCCAACACGTGGGGTTAGGGTTTGGGATCCTATCAAGTTAGTTCCAGTTCTCGGATAGATTTGGGATTAATTTGCACAGTTGATGTACAAGACGATCCTTGGGAGGAGTTAGTCCTGTGGATTGTGAGCACGTCAAGGTTCCTGTTAGGAGATTAACGAGGGGTCTTCGGGGCGGATCGCATCAATGAGCTAAGTTTCATTGAGCAATTTGATTATCGTTTTGTAATCCATTGACTTTTTATGCATAAATTGATTTTGAGCAGCTTTGTTTTATCAATTGAAATTTGTTCACTTTATTTTTGGTGTTAGAATAACTCAAAGAATCAAATTGAAGTATTAAGTGCAAAAGTAACCATTCATTTAGTTACTATTCATCAAGAGAGATTCTTTGTGATTTTGTGTTTAATCTTGGAATTTTCATGTTTTCAGTGCCTAAAAATCATGTTAACAATTTTTTTTAACATAAGAAATATGTTTAAAGTGTTAAATTGGTCAAAAACACGAAAAGGAAAATTTTGAATTTGAAGTTCATCTTGAAATTTCATATTGCAAAATTTTTGGAAGGCCTACTTTGATCGATTCTCATTTCATTTGTGTTGATGTTTAGGATGAGTTTAGTGCATGCATTGAAAGTTTGTTGACATGGTTACATGATCATAAAGTTGTTTGCCCAAAACTTGAGGTTTAAATGGAAGAAATCATCACTCAAAATTGCCAAAAAATCAGCCTGCACCACTTGGAATTGCAGCTACAACTTCTGGGGGTTGCTACAAATCCGTGGGTGCTTGATCTGCGAGTCTGACCCACGGATCCATGAATTTTTGGCCTTCCATTGGTGCTTTTGAGTGGTTTTGTTTGGCAAATGTTATGGCATGATTTGTGTAATTGTTTGGCAAGTTTATGGGCATGAAAAACACCAATTAACACATTCAATTGGATTACATCTCATGTTTCATTTCAATGATTCAAACTTTAACTTTTTCCATCAAAGTATGAAATCTTGATTTGAGGCATTTGAGTTCAAGTTTCATTTGCTTTTCACTTCATCATAGGATATTACATTTGCTCACATAACATACATATCAAAATCTCACCCTTTGGAGTGACATTGCAAGAACTAGGTGTGGGGGAAATCAAGTACTTCAAAGCATGTTAGGTTACTTTTTGAGCTTATTTGTCATTAAAACATGATTTAACATAGCTTTTGAGTTTTTCTAAACTTTGAAATAAGGTTGTGGAGCAAGAATGGACCAATTGAAGACATGGTGAACCATTGCAAAAGAAACTTCACAAAGGCTAATGGACATCAATGGACAATAATAATATCAACTTTTGGGACTCATGAACCAAACAAGGGGAGTTTTCTTCTTCCATTTTTCTTTCTTATCTTTTTTTTTTTTTTTACACATTGAGGACAATGTGACATTTTGAGTGTGGGGCAAAAGGTAAAGGATTATGTTTGGTAGGGTCTTTGGTAAAATGTGTCAAGATATAGTTTTAGTAAAATATGGTCAAATTTTTTGAAAATTTGCCTTTTTATCATACTTTGTGCCATGAACATATTAAATTCCTTTACTTTTGAAATAATTTATGCAACTTTGATTGAATATTTTCTACAAATATATGAAGAAATAGTTATTATGTGATTAAGAGTTTTATTTTTAAGAAAGTACATCTTGTAAAATGGTTGTAATTATGTCTTGATTTGACATGTTTGATTTTAAATTTCTTTTCTTTACTTGATTTTACAAGTTAAATGATGAGCATGGTCAATTAGTTCAAGCATGTAATCTATAGTTTAATACTTTCAATAAGGGATACTTACACTACAAAAATAAAAAAAAAGAATGAAGTAGTTTTTTCTACTCTAATGGCTTTTGTGCTTAGTAATCGGGGTTTTCATCTAAAAATGTCGACTTTTGCGTAAAATGATACATGAATTATGAGTAATGCATAGCAATTTGAGTGAGTAAATTGTTGAATAACCAGGGATCTTCATTGGCCAATGTCGATCATTGCGTAAAAAGACAATTTTACTTCTCAAATATGGTTTTTGCTACTTGCTTAACATTGAGGTGTTGAGTAATTGGGAACGTATATCGGCCAATGTCAATTTTCGCATCAAAAGAAATTCTCATCTTGAGCAATTAGTTTGCTAAATAATACTTTCTCAAGTGAAAAATGAAAATAATCATAGACATGTGAAGTACTTTGATTGACCATATGGATCATTTTCTTGTAAAATTTTGTAAAGCAATGAAATTTTATTGAACTAGTTTTAATCTTGAGATAATTACTTCTCTTTTACTTGATATAATGAGTATTAGAAACATTACAAGGAATTGCATAATGCCTGTTTAATTTATCTTGTGGAATTGCATTCAACAATGAGACATGTATTATTTCAAGCCTTGAATCACCATTTAATCTCTTGATTTTCTAATTGCTTGATAACAAGCAATGATTCAATAGTAAAAATGGCGTAAGAACGAAGTTCTTTGTTCTCCAACTGATTCTTTTGGATCATGGAAACTCTCTCAAACCCATAGCCATAGACAAACAAATAAACTCAAATTTAGTGTCATCAAGAAGATTCCAATTGATGGTGCTTTCCCTTGATGATCAACCTGCATAAGAGACACAAAAACACTAGGAAAACAATGGTTAAGTGAAGTAGCAAAATAAACTTCTTCTTTGGAGTACAATTTTACAAGTGGTGTACACCTCACAAGTAAAACACTCTTTTCCTTACTTTTGCTTTTTCTCTCTTATTCGTTTCTTTTTTCTTAATTTGTTTTCTCTTACCAATTTCACCACTTTTGCTTTTGTTTTGCGCACTTTCTTTCTTTTGTTCACTCTTATTTTCTACCTTGTGTGCACTGTTTTGTTTTGTTTTGTTCTCAAATTACACTCTTCATAGATTTCCAAAGATGATGATGGAACATTTTTAGTCATCTCCAAGGGCATCTTTAGATTAATATCAAGTAATAGTATAGCAACTTCACAAGGCTCCTCTAATGCTTATTTATCATCCTCGCCCTTAGACTTCTCCAAAGATGATTCCTCCAAAGGTGACTCCTCCATAAGTAACAAATTATTGTCTACTCTCGCCTCTTTTAAAGTAGACTCTTTAGGCTCCTTTGTTTCAATGAGCACCTTCTCCTCTTCAATTTTAGGAACCCTTTCTACTTGATCAACTATAGGAATTTTTTTTTTATATTTACTCAAAAACCTATTGATAATGTCATTGAGTTAGCAAAAGAATTATCTCCTTTGTATTTCGAAGTAGCTTTGGAAATCCTTCCATGAGAATTGAATTGAGAATCTTTTGACTGAATTGGTCTCCTCTCTTTCTTCCTTAAAATATAATAATCTTCATTATCATGATCAATAGCATTCTTAGAAAATCAGGATGGAAATTTGGAACAACCTTTTTTATTAAACAATCCCTTGGCTTACCAACTATCAAATCTTACATTGATGGAATCAAATTGACTTTGAAATTCTTGCATAAGATGCATGAGGTTTCTACCCATCTCTTAAACCTACAAGAAAAATATTAGTAACAAAAATAGATTTGTTCTCACCACTCCCTTAGTGTTTGCACTCTTCACTCGTATATTTCTCAAGTATAATGGTTTTTACCCGATGATATTCGCACCAACTAAGCCTCTTACCACTCTTAAGAATGTTTCTTGTAAGTTCTTTAGGAAGAACTTGCTCAATCAAGCCTTACTAATGTCCCAAAGCAATCATTTTAAGAAGAGAATCAAGGATTAATCAAGAAAACAGGATGCTTAGAGACAAGGTTTGACTCATGAAGAATTTCAGAAATGTTAAGAAAAGCAAAATTTAAGACTCAAGGATACAATGATGACACCATAATGTGTGGTTCCTTGTGTGTGAAATCCCAAATAATAATGCTTTTCTTGAAAATAAAATAGTGCAGAATTAATTTGTGAAAAGCTAAAAACTCCAATATCTTAGACCAATCAAGTATTGGTCTAAATTCCCTCCAAAAATTTAGAATCAATTAGGATTGATTCTCCCTCCAAAATTAGAATCAATTAGAATTAAAGCCACAAAAAATTTCCAGCAATACTACTCAGGTTTCCTTAATTGACGATAAGCACTTTTTCAAAGGAAACAAATCTTAAACAAGGTAAGTAGTTGATTTTTTTTTTTTTTGTTAATAACACAAACTGTGTTCTCAAATTCGGACCGGACCGACCGATCAGACCGATCAAACCAAAAATGGCCAGGCATCCGATCCGAATGAACTAGAAAAATCAAGAATGAAAAAGACCGGTCAAACAATTTGACCGAATTTGACCGGCCAAAACCGGGGTTGACCGGGCAATGGATATAACCCGATTCTACATTAGCCCTCAAATTAAAAGTGGTGGAAAAGTGGTGGGCCCACTGGTACACACTCAACCTTTCTTGCATCGGAATATGCAAAATTCCAAACCTGCCACCTCATTACTACACCTTTTGGGGGGCCTCATTGCTCTATCCCTTGGTATATAATAAATTATTAGGCTAGAATAACAGTATTTGTACTACTTTTCTTTTTCTCCTTTGTTTAAGTGCGTGTACATACTTTCTCAAAATTTGAGCTCCTATCCGAAACTCAAATAAGGCAACAGAGAGATTGGGATTTCTGTAAATGGTGGTTGCCCCTCTTTGTTTTAATCTATAGTTTGGCAGAGAACATATTTTCTCAAAAAAAAAAAGAAAAAGAAAGTGCGTATACCTATATTTACATATATTATGTATAATATATAATGTAATCTAAATAAGTATGTGTGTGTGTGTGTATATATATATATATGACGTATTTATGATATCATCCGGTTCGACCCGAGTCGACTCTTGGTCGAACCTATTGACTCCTGACCCATGAGCTCAACTGAGTCGATACCTGATCCGAGTCTAAAAACATAGCACACAAACACCCTTACACCTCAATCACATTTTGAACAGCAAGATTATGCAAGGCTTTTTACTCCTTCAAAACACACCTACTAACTTTCCTTTTCTTTCTTTTGGTGCACGCTTTTTCCTTCTTTTTTGTGCATGACTCTTTTTTTTTTTTTTTTTAACCATATAACACCAGCAAAATATCACACAAATCAACACTAAAATTTTTGGATTTTCTTGAAAAATTTTATTTTTCACAAAGTACCAAAACCAAGAAAGTAAGATACACAAATCAAACAAGACAACTGCACGGATCTAAAATTCTTGATTTAAACAATCACGAATGATTGCAAAGTGCTATTGGGCATTTTTAAATTGCAACTTGGATTCTAAGGCCGTCAACTTGAAATCATCAAACCAGCCAAGCTCTTGTACAACTCCTTGGCCTATTTGATACTCCTTGGCCTTCTTTGAATATATGTTTAATCCAAAACTAATGAGACATCTTTTGGCCTATATTCCAAGCTTGAATCTCATGATTAGAGCTTTTAATGAACTGAGCTGTTCGCAAACACAGGTTGATTTGGCTCGTGAAAGCTCGAATTCGGCTCGATTGAATAGTCAAACGAGCCGAACTCGAATAAGGATTTGAGTTTATTTATTAAACGAACGAACTCGAATACTGTTCGCGAACGCTCGTTTGCATTCGTGAACATAGGTAATAGTGTCTTTTCACATTATTTCCAAAATAAAAATATTTGAGCTCAATCGAATTTTGTTCGATTGTGTAAAAATCGAATTCGATCGAGCTCTATTTGGTTGTGTTAAACGAGCCGAGCCCATTCGAACTTATTTGAGCTTGGTTCATTCATGTTAAACAAGCCGAATCAAATTCGATCTCGAACATATGTTTTATTTGACGAACCAAGCTCGAACACAAATATTAACTCATTTAATAATCGAGCTTAGCCGAGCCAATTTGTTTATTAAACGAACAGAATCTGAACAAGGAGTATTCGGCTCGATTCGGTTCGTTAAAAGCTCTACTCATGATCTTAAAGCCTAAATGTAGCCTTGAGCCCGAAATCATGCCTTGACCCGTCTCCTTGCAAGTACGTTCTGTTCCATGGCCAACAATGCATCCTCAAACTTAATGTGTTGAGTGATCCTTTACTCCATGCTCAAAAGCTTGGTGTCGATTTGGTAACTTGAATTCTCCAGAATCAGAAAGATTGAGTTGCGTAGGTGATCTTGGAATTCTATTAGTAGATCATCCATTTAAAAACTAAACGAAAAATGAAAATCAAGCGCTACCGTTCAAGAGCTTCTTTTGAGGAAGACTAGCAAGGCAATTTTTCGAATGCACATTGGGTGCACAATACAAAAGAACACCAACTGACCATGGAAGCATTTAAAACTAAAAAAGGTACAATAATCTTCATACAAGGAATGGAAGTCATTATCAACATTGCTTCAAGTACTTCTTTAACTTGTAAACATGACATTTGCATAAATTTTCTCAACTTCTTGCTTAGAGAAGCAAATTTATCTATGGGTCACGAAATTGACAATTTTGCAAATTGAGATGCTTTGTTTCTCCAAATATTGCGGAATCTAGAGTGCACCCAAAGTGAACCAGTAGTGTCACATTATCTTCAGCTTTGGTTGGACTTGGACCCAGGAATAGATTTTAAACTTCTGCATAATCATCAACATCAAGAATGCCAAGTCAGTTCTTGTTTTGCTTTAATTTCTTGACATATGCAATATCTCACACAAAGAACATGCATATATACAACAAAAAGGGTGGAGATTGAGATGATTTGTGAATCCTGTTACTGATTTCGACATGCAGGACTATAAATGTCATGCTAACTGATTGGACTTATTGATAATATGAGAGTATTACATATACAGAGAACGAAACTCATTATTCGACATCATGTTTTGGAGTTTCAAACCCCATCTCGATTTTGACGTGTCCACATTTACATTATGTACATGAGAGAGAGAGAGATGCTACACCTATAATGTCAGCGAAGTTCTACTTTCTTGCGTGCAGAATTAGTATGTACATCCCATATTTATGCAAATACTGCGTGTGGCTCATGCATGTTATATACAAATAAAAAAAGCACAAGGTGCATAGTTTTCAGTACAAGCAGGAGTAAGTTACACTGCCCTCCTCAAGTTTTAGTAAACTACAATTAGCCCTTTTCTTGAGTGGAAACTATAATCATATAATCCTTCAAACAATTTCCTGTCAAGTGACAAACAATAGAATATGCTCCTTTAAATATGCTTGAATCTCCCGCCATCTTCCAGGTGTTCACAACTCCTTTATTCTTTGAAAAAAATCTAGCATATATGCTTGTTCGTAGACAATAATCCCCCCATGGAGATCCTTACTTTTCTTTCCATGTCATCTAGTTAATCTCATCCCAAGTTCCATCTATAAACACACATAATTAGCTAAATTTCATTTCTCTTCTGCAATTACTCGGTATGCAGCACCATGGTTTTTCTTAGTTTATAGAAGTTGTTTAGTAGATGAATCTTAAGAATTAATAATGGATACTTGGGAAGATAAAGGTATGCAAATTTTATGAATTTGTAGGAAACTTCAAAATTATGACGGAGGATATATGATATTCAAATTCTACAAATTACTGCAACCAATTTGTGCTATATATACGTGTCAGCACTGTGACAGTCCCACCTTACCCAAAGGCGCACCAAAGGGTTTAGCGGACTGCTTGCCTAACTCTCGCCAGGACTCAAACAAGCACTCACTTGGAACATTCAAGCATACTTAACTCAAATAAAATATATTCATAATGAAATACATTCATTTAATTCATTCGAAAGTACAAGAATCACAAGAAGTTTACATCTCAAAATATACATAGCATTTACAATAAAAGCCTATACAATTATGCTATCAAAATACATGAAGCAAAATATTTATTATATCCAAAAGCAGCTTTTTCAACTTTAGTATTTTGAAAAACTTGGTTAAAGAAAACAAATGAACGGGATGAGGTATAATAGCCAAGTGAGTGCCCAAGTCATGCAATCATACTAGGAATTCATTATTTTATGGAACAAGATAATTGACAAGGTAAATAAACAGGTTATGAACAATTTAATTAACAAAGAATCAATAGTGGATACAGGGTTCAACTACGGGAGTAAGCTCAACCGCAAGAGAAGCAAGTATTGTTCATGTAACCATGATGTTAGGATTGAAATAATAGCTCAGGTATTTATCAAAGGACATGCCAGTATTATCACGCAAGCCTTAACCACCGTTCACCTTATAACTTTCGTATAGGCTACCACATCCAGGGAGTAATCTTAACCTTGGAGGGCCAATACGCAAGAAAGTTCAATCCGAAGTTGGCTTCTTTGAGAATTCACAACTCAAAAGGGAAAGAACAACACGCCCTAAAACATCCAGCACCTTATATCCTTCCAAGCCTGCCTGGGTTGACTATCCGTAAAGTAACGGTAAAGTTAGTCACGAAATTCTCACGCACAAGTAACACATTGGATAGTGAAAGCATGTAACACATTGCGGAATAGATGCGATAAAGTACACATCTTTCCTCAAGTAACACATTTCATTAGATAATCATGTCAAGTATAACATATCATTTCATGCATCGAAATAATAACGTCAAATATTACATGTCATTTCATGCATCACGCACACATAAGAATACTCACCTTAAGTGCTTAAGAAAATATTTCGTAATACGGGCGGGTTTCACTTCCGGAGCCTAAAATTCAAAAGAAAATAGTCATATAAAAACCGGATAAAAATTTAAGTAATTCAATAAGAAATTTTGAGAAATACCTCAAGTATTTCTAAGGTTTAATTTCTAGGGTTTTGGAGTTTAGGATTTTACCCTAGGGTTTAGGGTTTTCAAAATTAGGATTTTCTAAATTTTTGAGTTTTTGCTCAGAAAGGTTCAATTCACTAATAGCTCATCTTACGGAAATTTCTACACGTTCCAATCACTAAATTACAGCTTATAAAGTTTTAAATCATAGCCTAATCACTTTATTTTTTAGGTTTTACTGAAATTTCGGTAACATCTCCCTTTAAAATCGGACTACCCAAAATTTTTACCTATAAGAAATCAACCAACCAATCTAATTTTCTACAAGTTTTATAGCTTCCATATTTAAATCAAACTCAATTTCATTCAAAATTTCACTCAAATCTAAGATTTCAAGCCCAAGTTTCTTCAACCATTCATCACATAATACGTGAAATTTTAAGGTTTAAACATTATCTACTAGTTCATCTAATCAAGAAAACACTTAAACTAGCAAGTAAAATTTCATTTCAAGTTTAAAACTCTAAGTTTTAATAACAAGTACCTAGTATAAACTTGAACAAAAGCTAAATAAAACTTGAAATCAATAGCAAAAGTTCATAGTAGGTACTTCAAATAAGCTTAGATCTTTGCTTAGGAAGAAGATGAGCTCACTTTCTACGGTGGAGATTGTCTAAAATTGAAGAGAAAGTTTCAAGAAAATGAAACAAAAGAGAGGAGAAAAAGGCATAGAGAGGGCCGGCCAAGAGGGTAGAGAAATGGGAGAGAAATAGGTCAAGAAAAGAGAAAAGAAATAAAGAGATAAATGGGAAAAGAAGTGACCAATCATAGCATAACAAGAGTCAAGCTAGGGTTTAGATATTTTAACATAACAGTTACTAGTTGGTTAAATATGATTGGTGCAAATTTTAATCACTTATCACTTAATAATTAACAAGCTTTATGACATAAATTTTTAAAGCAAAAGAGAGGGAAAAGGGAGTAGGGAGGGCCGGCAATGATGAAGCAAAAGAAGACAAAAATAGGCCAAGAAAATAGAAAAGAAATAAAGAAAATAATGAGGAAAAAAATGACCAATTATAACAAGACAGGAGTCATGTTAGGTTGTATGCTTTTAATGAAATAATGACCAACTTAGTCAATTTTGATTGGTGATAATTTTAATCATTTATCTCCTAATAATTAACAAACTTTATGGCACAAAATTAAAGCAAAAAGAGAGAAAAATAGGGAGAATAATTTCGGCCAAGAGGAGAGAAAAGAAGAAGAAAATTCGGCCAAGAAGAAAGAAAAGAAAGTAAAAGAATAAGTGAAATTTTTGGATAAAATTGAGCTAAAATTCAATTGGTCAAAAGACTAGAAAATGGTAAGATGAAGTAGTCAAAATTAAACACTATTATAAACTAATGATCCAATGAAATTAATCCAAATTGGGTACTTAGGTGTCCCACTCAATCATGAGAAAATCTCATTTACTTAACCTATTAACTTAAATAATCTTCCAACTAATAAATCAAAAATTAACACTAAACCCTAAATGAGAGAAATCTCCTTATAAAATGCATTTCGGTTTTCCTTTTCTTTTCTCTTCTCTTCTTTTTTTTTTTTTACTAATAGACATAATATGAATTAAATGATTTTTTGTGTGAATTTCTAGGGTGTTACAAGCACAATCTAAGAGTTCTAATTACTTTGGACTAAATACTCAGAAATTGTGAAAATTTCCCTTGAGCAAACCTATTGCTTATCCACAAGGACCACGCTATGTTATGAATAACTCTTATATCTGCATTCATTGGTCAGTATCTGAAAAATCTCTTTGACATTTTCAGTGAACCTAAACCAATGTCTAGAATGAAGACCACCAGACACTAACAAAAAAGAGAAGAAGATATTTGCGTCTCTAGTTTTCTAGAGCAAACAGGCACCTCAGTCACAATTTTGGCCAATATGGGAAGCAGGATTGACTTCACTGGAAAAGGGTTAACTTTAATTAAAGGTTCAAACTTCAACAACAGAAGTGATCGTTCTAATTACACTGTAGTCAAGGCCTGAAAGGACAGATGGTCAAGAATAATTATGACAAATTCTTAAAAGCTTTAAACAATAAAAAAGATTCTAGAAATGCTAATGGTGAAGGGCATCTGGGAACAATTAAATCACGTCTATACATTGAGATATAATGCTGAAATCATCTTTTATGTTTTCTTTTCCTATTTCCACTTTTCTGTAGATGAGGGTCAAGGAAGCAGTGTTATGATTACAGTCTAGTAATATACTCTTACTCACAATTACCTGCAATCTATGTATATACTTATTCAGCTTTTCATCAGAAGAACAACTCTATGAATATATCTGGAGAAAATTCAGCACATGCCGACAGCTAATCATCAAAGCCTTCCTAGCCTAACCAAATTCACATGTTTGTTGATGTTGAGTGCAGATAGGACACTATTAAATATATATGTTCTTGGCTAAATTGTATTGATGAAACCAGTGTATGAGCTTCCATCACTAATTTCCTTAGAAATATATCAGACTCGTCTAATTTGTGTAGACAAACATATTGTGCCAAAAGTTTGGATGGATTGACATTATTTGCACTGGCGTTATCCTATAACATTTAATTCACATAAAGACTGTAGCCCCACGTGTGCTGAAACTTTAATTACTCCCATGTCCACTCAATAGTGTTTGGCTAACTGAACCAAGAGAGAATGGATGACAGATAAATGCTCCCTTATTGTATCGTAACAAAGCAGTTATACTGCAGAACTCTTTAATTTATTAGAGCTTCCTCTTTATTTCAACATAAATTTACACAAGATTGTTCAACGTGTTCAATATGGTCGCTATAACTTTTCTGTCACTCCAGTTTCTTCTACTACTGATTTTCTGGAGAACATCCATTTCCACAGTGTCTCAGATAATGTACAAATCATTGTTCGTCTTCTATATTTCAAATGGTAGACAAGAGTCACAACAAGACACGAAACCAAAAATTATCTGCCAATTATGGAACCAAGAAGACCAGGTAATTAATTACACAACCTTCCAAGCCACACAATTTTGCCTAGAAATAAACAAAATTTACCCTATTCCTGCAGCCAAACAGATGATCAATAACACCATAGGATTTCAGAAGTCCAGCAAAATAGAAAAGGAAAACAGACAAAAAATCCATTTATTTGTTTAAAATCATAAACTCACATTTTTATTTTTCTCCCAAATCACCCAAGCAACAGTTCTAACTCCAAGAAAACATAACAAAATTACATAAAGATCCAAACTTCACCTCAAATTGATGCCAGAAGCAGAGATTCTTGGAAGCCTTTATTCTGACAGGTGGGAACAGTTTGGAACTCATCAGCAGGCAAATTCCGTGACAAAACCCCCACATGAAATTCAATCATATTTGAGCTTTCAATAACATCCATCCCAGTAACAGAAACCCATACGAAGAACTCCTTTGCGTGAATTCCAGTGACATCAGAAACCTTCCCATACCCCAATTTTCCAGTCAAAACAGGATCATAAAGAACCAACTGATCCTTGAACTGAACATAGCATTTGTGAGTGAGTTCAATGACGAAAGAATTGTCTTCTGAAGAAAGGGAATAGGACTTGACATTCCCCGGAAGGAGACCCTTCGGGATGTTGTACTTTGGGAGGAGGTCATGGACGTCTGTGATTGAGGTCTCGGAGGTCAATGGATGGTTGGAATTGGAAAGGGAGAATGGGGTTAAGAAGAGGAAGATGAGAAGTAGAAGTTGTAGCTTTGAAGCAAAGGCTGAGGCCATTGTTGATGATGAATTGCTTGGACTTTCTTGATTGATGGAGTTGGAGAAAGAGAAGACTGGGAAGAGTATTTATGGTGAAATTCTTGAGAATGTTGACTTGACGTAATGACAAAACCAACCAAACTTACTTGGTTGGCCACCACCGAAGGCAAGTGAGGTGAGAGAGGGTTTTTTTCCTTTTTTTTTTAATAATAATAATATTATTATTATTATTAAAAAAAAGACTAACGTAAAGACAAAGGCAAGAGAATAGCATTTTTATTGGCTGTGGTGTTTTTGAAGTGATCGACTAGTTTGTCTGACTTGCCTGCCTCAGAAACAACTATATTGCGAAGGTCCGGAAGCCTAGGTTGTAAAATTGCAAGTAGCCCAATTGCATTTGGTTTATAACTTGTCCGAGAGTACTACCAGAGTGCTATAATTTTGCTTCGTATAAGAAGATCGGGTTAAGGGCTCTAATTATGCATTTGGAAGGTCAGGTAGTTTATACTTTAAAAGTTAATATGTTTTGATACTTCTAGATTCGTTTATAATGTTTGGTTTATAATAATATTGTCAAAGTAAGGATTTTTCTACAAGATTCTTACTGATGTCACCCCTTACTCATGTCCTTACTTAAAATTTTATGAATTTCTATTTTTTGTCCTTTTCTTTATGTCTCCCGTTTCCATTTTCTAATTCAAAACATAATTGCAGTTATAGTTGGGCCATCTTCTTATGCCATTACAACCACAATACCACGCTTTCCTATATTCATTAATTCAAAACTCAATTCCGGTCAAAAAATCCCTGGGGAACTACAACCAAAACACCATGTATTTCAATTTCCTAAATAAAGATAAACGTATCTTTATTTATTAACTATGTCGAACAATTTATTGATTAAATTAGGTAGAGAAATCTATGTGAAAAATCACATGACCATAGTAAGTATCCAATAAAATTATCAAACATAAATTTGAACATTAAAAACCCTTTCCATATTTTGAATCTTCAATTATTTAGAGATTCTTTAAAAGTTGTGGGGTGGAAAGGCATCGAGATGTAATTGACGAGAAGAAAAAATTGGAAGCTTTAGTTTATGAGAAAGCAGAAAATTGGGAAAGAAAATAGAGGGATAATGATTATTAAGCCTTAGGGGATATTTTACCTGTGTAGCATGTGGCTGGCTTTATCCAACAGATGGAATTGATGAGGGTGGAGAAAAATTACAGTGCCATAACTTGACAGGGGACATAGTGGGTGGAACTAGGGAGGGGTGGAGAAAAGTAGCAGTATCAGAGTGGGGTGGAGTCACTTGAACTTGGGAAAAAAAATGAAGAATTAGGGTGATCATATTTTGTAAGAATTCGTTTTGAATTCAGAAATGTTAGTATTTAGATAAAATTGCTCTGCTTGGAAAATTTTTGCTCTGGCATTATTGCCAACCAATGTAAAATATAATGTAATGTATATTTGCATTGTTTTGTCCAAAATACCCTTGCAATTACAGTATGTGAGAAGTTTTGATAGAATAATGTTATTTTATAATCCAAATCATTAAAAATTATATGTTAATAAATATTATTTTTTTCTTTTATTTTATCAATATATTATATAAAACTATCAAAATTATTTTATAAAAGAAATATAATATTAACAATTATGTTTAAACGAGGTTTGTTATCATGGAAAGAAAATCTCAACTACAAATGCGACCTTGTTTTAGATGCAGTTGAGTTGTTATTAGCACAACAAAAAAATACTCGTTCTATTTAATTCAATCACAACTGAGTGTTGCCTAGAACTAAATAATCTAAGTAATAAAATAGTATTATTATTGAATTAAAATAACTAATATCAGTCAATCGCGAATTTATACTTTATCTAACATTTATGATCTGATTGGTAAAAAATAGACAATACTCCAATCATGCACTTAAATCATAATAAATATTAATTATTAAAATGAAATGTCAAACAATATTTATATTAGAAGTACTAAAACGAATAAATACGACAAATCTTTCATAACTAGCTACTAATTTAAAGTTCCCTTAGAAATTGTTCTTTTTTAGAATCCATGATAGTGAAAAAATCTACCTATCTAATATACACCAAGCTTCAGCAACTATAGCATCCCACTGAGATTTGGTGCAATCCGATTGGTGTGTTACTTCATGCATATTTTTTTTCCTTTCTTCCAATCTACCTTGGTTGCATTTCTGGTGAATTTACTTCTGTGCCCGCAAGCTTTATAACCCAACATTTTGGGCTTTTTATGCCCTTTGTAGTCATTTCAATGTTTCTCCTTCTTGCCCATGTTGGTTTTGGTTTGGTTCAAGCAAGTTTCGCTGGCCCAATAGGATGAAATTACCATTCAGTTCAACAACCATACGGTTTCCTTCATGCTATTGCTTTCGTCAGTGGCTGCTTTCAACTTTTTTCTTTTTTCTTACCGCACTTTACATGAACGTTTACCCCAAGCAGTGGGATCTTTAGTGGATGCCTTTTTTTATTTTTTATTCTTTGTGATTTAACAGCCTGCATTTTTGTGAGATTTTCCCCCTCATCTGACACACCATCATCGCCGGCGTCCCTATAGTCAAATCTAACAATGCCACTAACATGCCTTAGCCATTGGATCTTCATGAAATCTTTCAGATTTGCCGTTCTTATGCCACCACCAAAAAGAAAGTGGAAGGGAAGCCTATATTCTCTTTGTTGATGTTGCTTCTTATTTTTCTTTCCATTCTTCTACCTTTTCTCTCTGCTTCTGTTTGTATGGTTTTGGTTGATCTCAATCAAGGTCTTAAATATTCAGATCTTGTTGTTTTTATATAAATTTAGGGCCCATTTTATTCTATTTGTGTTTCTATGGACTGTTGCTTTTCCCCCCCTTTTTTTTTTCTCCTACTTTTGTTTTGTTTTAGATTAGGGTTTGTTTCACTCCCTTTAAAGTATTCATTTTTTCCTTTTCTTCCCCCATTTGTTTGATGATTATTTTTCATATTAGGGCTTGTTTCTCCCCCTTTAAAGTATGCAGTTTTTCCCTTTTCCCCCCATTTGTTGATGAATATTTTCTCTGTTGTGGCTGTATCTTATTTTATCTCTTTTTAATGGACTTTTTCTTTTTGCTCCTATTTTGGCTAGATTGAACTCTTTAGAGATTCGTCGCTTCTGGTTGTTGTTGTCTTCGTTATAGGGAAGCTTTATGTTTCTAATTTTTTATTTATTATGTTCGTAAAAAATTAGTTGTTATTTCATTCTTGTTTGTATAGAAAACTAGTTTTTTTCACTTTTTTTGCCCTTTCTGTTTTCCTTTTTTTTAAATTAGGATTTGTTCCTCTTGATTTGAAGCTTTGAATTTTTTTTCCTTTTCTTTTTGCTTCCCATTTGTAGACACCAAATTTTGACACACCCTTTATAAAAAGGATATATTTTACTTCATTTGGAGATACTTTTAATTTTCAAGGGCTAATTGTAACTTTTGCGTAAATTATGTCTAATTAGTTATATCAGGAGCAAAATAGTAATTTCACCATGTAAATATTATTTTATTTTAATTTATTTTTTTAATACATAATTTTACCGTTTTATCATTATTTCTAATTTTAATGATTGTTGAGAGTCATTTATTATTTATTTAAAATTTTAGTATTTTTAAATGTCATTTAGTAATTTTCATAAATTTTAAAATTTTGCCATATTTAGGTCACACTTTCCAATGCCCTTTTTATTTAAAATTTTCTTTATGAGAATTTTGTATATGTGCATTTTATATACTTATAAATTTTATGTAAAAAAAAATTTTCATAATTTATTTTGAAGACCATTTGATATTTATTTTAAATTGTATTTTTCTAATGTTGAATTAACTTTTAATTTGTTACATTGAATTTTTTTTCCTTCTTATAATGTTGTATTTCAGTATTGTTTTTAATATATAATTTAAAAGAGTTCAAGTAATTTTTATTTTGTTTCATTTTCATTTTTCTTTATGTTCTTACAAATTTAAAAAAAAAAAAAAAAAAAACAGAGCAGCAGTAGCGTTGTACCTACTGCTGCTGCAACTGCAATGGCTGCTAAGCAACCATACCTCTACCCAAAACACTATCATTTTTGTAGGACATCCTAACCCACCAACTCCATCCTCTAATCACATCACTCCCTCACCTCTTGCACTCTTGGCCAGATTTTATGGGATTTGGTTCAAATTTTTTGCTCACACTCGCAGACTACTAACACTCTCCCTCACTTTTGCCCTCACTCTCGGCCTTCTCTTACCACATTCACAAACATAGCTCACATCTCTGCACACACAGACCACACCAATTCACTCTCAACTCCTCTCTTGATTTTCTCTCCCAAAGCACACACCTCACACACCAATTCACTCTCAACTCCTCTCTCGGTTTTCTCTCCCAAAGCACACACCTTCACCATCTATCCACTCCGAATTCATTCTCTCCATCTTGCACACTAACACTTGCACACACCTGCACAAAAACAGCCCAAAAGCTCATCCAAATCACCAAAAAACAACCACAAATCACTCGCAATATTAACCCAAAAAACTGCACAAAATCACAAACACAAACACACAACTCACTCCTCACTCTCTTTGCCTCTCCTTCACCATAAACACGCACATTACACGCACATTACACACACACACACACACACGGCACACACATTACCAGTTTCAAACACACACACACACAATACACACAAACACTTGCACACCCCTGCAAAAACAGACCATAATCAATCCAAAATTCCAGACTATCGGCACCACCTTGTCACCTTTGGTTCACCAATCATCACCGCCATTCATACCGGGACCATCAGACCTCCACCATCGCCACTCCATCGAACCACCTGATACGGCCAACCACCATCACCACCAATCTTCTTCATTCCCAAATCAAGTAAAATATTCTGGTCTCCTCCCCAATCTCTTATGCAGATATGAAATTTTGCTTACCCATTTTCACTGCCTTGTGTCGAATTGGAATGAAGAGGGTTGGAATTGAAGTGGAATTTTGCGGAAAGACTAATTCGGTCATGTGAGAGAGAGAGAACCCGACTAAGAGAGAGAGAGAGAGAGAGAGAGAACGAACCAGAAGAAAAAAAGAGAAATAAAAGAAAGAAATTTGGCGAAGCAGGGAAGGAAAGAAGAAAGAAAGAAAAAGAAAGAAGAAAAGAAAGAAAAAATGGGGGAATTCGGTTAAAAAAAAAGAAATCGGTTAAATTTTTTTTTTCTATTATCAAAACTACGTCGTTTTGACGTAAAACGGCATAGTTTTGATTAGTTTCTTTTACTTTTTTTTTATTATTTGGTTATCAGATTAGTATTTATGTTTTAGCCCTTAGGATTTTGGTTAGACTTTTATTCTACCCTAAATGTTTTTTAACTATTGCATTTAGCTCCTTAATATTTGTAGGTTGACCCTCTAGATTTTAATTTCTCTTTATTTAGGTCCTATTAATTTCAATTTAGTTCAAAATCTTGCTGGATTTATATTCTAGTCCTTGAATGTTGCTGGAAGTTGCAATTTTATCCTTTAAGTCTTGCTAAAATTACGTTTTTACCCCCTAGGTTTGCTCTAGTTTTCATTTTTATCCCCAAGTTTGCTAGAATTGTATTTTAGCTTTTGAATGTTGCTGGAAATTGTAAATTTGGTCCCTCATGTTGCTGAAAATTGCATCTTTGCCCCTATGCATTGCTGGAAATTCTATTTTGGCCCTAGAATATTACTAGAATTTATATTTTTGCCCCCCAAGTAGCTAGAAATTGCATTTTCACTCTTGAATGTTGGTGAAAATTTTAATTTGGTGTTTAATACTTGTTGGAATTTACAAATTGGGGCTTATTATTGCTGTAAAGTTCATTTTTATCCTTGAACATTGCTGGAAATTGCAATTTAGTTCTTAAGTTTGCTGGAATTTCATTTTGATCCTCAAATGTTGCTGGAAATTTGATTTTTACCTCACCAAGTTTGCTGAAATTGCGTTTTTTGCCTTTAAATGTTGCTGTAAATTATGTTTTATCCCATAACTTTGCTGAAATTACATATTTGGCCTTAAGTTTTGCTGGAAATTTTTATTTTTGGCATTATGCTTGCTGGAAATTATATTTTAGTCTTTTAAATTTGTCGTAAATTATGTTATTACCTTAACTATGGTTTGAAATTGTAATTTTACCCTTTAGTTTGTTGTAAATTATATTTTTACTCTAAGAATATTGCCTAAATTTCCATTTTTAATCCAAAACCTTGGAACATTTTATTTTTGCAAAAAAAAAAAAGGATTTAATTAAGTCCTCAAAGCTTTTAATTAATTCTTTTCACATTTTTATTTTATTTTATTAAATTTATAATTAATATTCTAAAATTTGGTCTTTTTTTTGTCTAATTAATGCTCAAATTAGTTTTCTTTGTTTCCCTTTTAGTTATTTTGGTATTTTTTATTATTTTTTATTTTTTGCGCTATAAACTTAATTAGGTATTATTATATATTATTTATTTATTTATTATTATTATTATTTGAAATTAACTAAACAATCTTCATTTTCCTCCTAAATGTTTAATTATTATTATTATTTTAATTCTTGTTTATTGTTGCTAGAATTGTTTTGAACTTTGTCGTATGTCTATAGTGATTAATATGAAATTATTTAATTAATGGTTTATTTATTTAAATGGTGGTGCCTTAATATGTTTGTTCATTTTATTAGCAATCTATACTGAGTCTTCAAATGGGAGGTACCCCTATTATCCTTTCAATGTCTCTTTATGTGCTCCTACGTGCTCCTATGTGTTTTTCTATGTGTTTTTTTTTGTATGTATGTATCTCTTTGTGTTTATTATTTTTATTCATGTGTGAGTGTTTATTTATTTATGTTATGTTATTTATTTGAATTTAATTTTTAATTATTCAAAGAAATGTAATAGATAGGTAATATTCTATTTAGCCAAAATTTTGTATTGATATAATTAATGTAATAGATAGTTTATAGTTTCATCTATTTAACAAAAGCTTATGTATTTTAGATAGAAAATGTAATAGATAGATTAGATAGGTCATCTCTTATCTTTTTTTCATTTTTAGATTGTGATTAGGCTTTTCCCCGGTGTAATAATTAGGGCTTTTATGTGCTATGTGTGCTATGTGCTTATATGTTTTATTCCCTTTCCCTAGGACTTTGCATCTAGAATATTATGCTTATGTGTTATGTGCTCCTATGTGATCTTATATGCTTGTTATGTGTTTATTTAAGTTTATTATGCTTCAATTTATGTTTATTTGTGCCGTCACACACTAGTCCAACGCTAGTTGTGGTTTTATCACTTTTTTCCTAGTCCAACGCAAGCGGAAAATTTCTAGAAAATGGGCTAGTCCAATGCTAGGCCCCTTAGGTCATTTTAATATTAAAATCACTTCTTGTGTGCATTTCATATCATTTTACACACATTTTCTCTTTTTAAAGCCTTGTTTTCCATTTTTGCATGGTTTTTATGTATTATTATTTTTATTATCTATTTTTACATATATTCAGTGCTTGACATTTAGGTCACATTTCACTTAGAATCTTAGGTCATTTTGTATGTGATTCGACTAGAAATAGTCACCTACTCATGTGGGAAGCGGTGGCATACATGTCATTCCCCCTTTCGTGAGTAGAAACATTCAGTCACGAGACGTTAGTCCCCCGTACCCATTATGTTGCATCCCTACTTTCTTTGTTCACTTATTATCTATATTACTATTTTTCTTTTCTTTTTGCATTCCATTTTTGCATCTACACTCGTGACTCCATCGAGGTCTAGACTCGGGTTTCGCAATTAATGCGCTAATCCTGACCAAACCTCAATGGAACATTTTGTCCCTTAATGATATCTATTTTTTAAGTCTATGTTGCATTCATATAGTTGCATCCAAATGTGACAAAATATTAGGGTTATATTAGGAAAATTTGGACTAAACCTCGCAACTAGTTTCGGCTATGTTGAAAGGGTGCCTTAGGTGTAAACCATTGCCTTCCCTTTCTTCAACTGTGACTCCCGAACCTTTTTTTCTTGTTTTCAAAGACCTGGAGTTGTCTTAAAAAGGGTTTTCTTGTTTTTTCTTATATTTTCTCAAAATCATTTTCTAAATAAATCATTCTCGATTTTCTTACCTTTATAAAATATTTTTTGGTGACTTGGTACACCAAAACTCAATACCAAGTGGCAACTCCCTTTTTACTAAAAACCCTTTTTAGACTCTATTTTCGGGCCAAAAAATCGTCACATTTTAATGTCCCATTTTAGGCCATTTTCTTCTTATTTTCAAAATAAAGCATTTTCTAAAAATCACATCTTTTGTCAAACTACCTTTTTATAAAGCATTTTCTAAAAAATCATTTTACAAAAACCTACACTCTTTTTCCAACAAATAAGAATAACAAAACAAATTTCTTTTTCCGTCTTTCGAAAAATGGGGCGCGACACCATTCTTTGATGGATTATTTTTTTTCTTTCTATTTGATGACTATGTTGATTTTCAAAGTTGTTTACTGCTTATTCAAACTTAAATATTGTGCCCTATCATCAACTGTAATTTTAGTTCCATTTTTTCCAACGAATGTCTTTTATTTACCTTATGGCTTTTTCTGGCTGCTAATCTTTTTTGTTGGTTAGTTAGTTATTTACTTCTTTTGCTCCTATCTTTGTTTGCTTATTTCTATTTAGTGCACTGTTGCCTATTTGTTTTTTTCCAAACTTTTGTTTCTGCAATGCAGTTTTTTATTGTTTAAGTATCTTTGTTCCAGTGTGAATTCTTATATTTTGTTTCCTATACTCTCAAAATATAGTCATTCCTTTCTAGTTTATAGCTGTAGTTCGTCATGCTTATAAGAAAAAATATATACCTTTGCTCTACTTTTTGTTCTTTGGCTGTCATTTATGCTTGCTCATATAGTTTAATGCTTTTCTTACTTCGCTTATTTATTTGTATCTATTGCACTATTCTATATTTGTTTTTCCAACTTCTTGTGCTACAGAATAGTTTTAAAATGTTAAATTATCTCGCTTCTAGGTACAGACTTTCACTTCTTTGTTTCCTATATTGTGAAAACATGTGTTTGCTTCCCATATTTGGCTTAGTTTGTTCCTCTTCAGTTCATTGCTGCACCTTTTAGCAGGCACTTTTGATGTGGGAGCATTAAGTGATCAACAGGTCCAAGATGACGAACAAGGATTGATGCCAAAAGGACTTATGACAAGGGTAAGGACTAAGCGGTTCAAGGAACAACTTCAATTGTTCATCAATAATGCCATTCCTAAGTTAAAAATTCAAGTCCATTTGAAGATTTGAAGCAAGGAACCAAGTTACATAGCTTAATTCAAGTGGAAGATGGATCTCAAAAAGGAGTTGAATCAACTTGGAAAATGGAGCTAACAGTTGATCCGCGGGTCACCTATACCGAGCCCCTCCCACGACTCACTCATAGCCTAGAACAAGAAGCACTTGTGGATCAAACTTCTAGGAGCATTGTGTGGACCCATCCGCAGGATGCTTACACATGAATCCAACCCGCGGATGTCAGCTGCCACTTAAGACGAACTTGCAGCTCACCTATTTCCACCAATAGCTTGCAAGGTAGAAGGCATATGGGACTTGATTTTTTCCAACCATGACTTGATTTCTTCCAGCTGTGCTCATGGCTCAGCCAAACCCTACCCACTGTTGACCAAAAGTCAATAGCAGTGAAGAGTTTTGACCAGAGTTTTTGTGATGTTAAACTTGTCCTTTTTGGACATTTTTCTTGTATTAGGGGTTACCATGTAATAGCGGTATAAATAGTTTGAGATGTACTACTATCCACAATTAATTTTGAAGAATTATTCTAGAATTTGAGAGAAAATTTTCTCTTCGGATTTTAAGCCCTAATTTTGAGCTCTTGAGGTTCAAACTTAAGAGCTTCAAACCTTGGCTTATCAATCAAGAATCGCACTTGATTGTGGTGCCTTTTACAATTATTTTGGTTCACTAATTCGTGCAATTTGGGTTAAGATAATATCAATATTGTTTGAAGTTGTAGGGGTTAGAAGGGTCAACATTTTCCATCCCTTGAAGCTTAATCTAGACTTAATCTTGATCTTCGATGCGCATCAACTTTTTAGCGGTTATCGGTGGTCTGCTTTATTGTTGTTCAATTTTCATTTACGTTTGCTAATATAATTTAGCCATTTTCTTAGTTTCTTTGTTTAATCATTCATTAATGAAAGCCAAAAAAAAAAAAATACTTTGGTTAGATCTCATCTGCTTAGGCAAATGCTTAATTAGGTGTTAGATAATAGGAATGCAATTTATAGAACAAAAACTTATGAAGTTTCACAACCCATCGGGTCCACATCAGTGGACCACCGGCATATGTGCACTCAACTGCTGCCCCATTTGCCTTTTTCATCACAAAACACAAAAGATCCTGCCATCGTGCTGTCTCATAATGAACCTCTTACTCATAGTCACCATCAGACAGCCATTCAAATTAATGAATCCATTGAATCTAAAAATTAAAAAGTCACCGAATCTAACCAGCACCTTCAAGCTAACAATGTTTGCCAAAAATCAACTATTTTATCAGCTACAAATCTCTATACTCATACAATGGCTAAAGCCAATTATGTCATCAATTTGACTAATAGCTATATCCATAATGCTGGCTTTTGTAACAATGCCACGATTGACAAGTATGTTCATGAGAGTTCCCACAGCATGCATCTTCCACAACAAATGGAAATTTAATAGTTATCCCACAATCCTCTCCAAATGAAATAACCTACACTAAAAAAAACATATTTAACCAAACAATGAATGCTGAAATTCATACAGAAAAGAAGCAACCATAAGGTAAAAAAGAAAATGCTGACAAACAAGTGTTTCAAGATCTAAAAACTCTTTCAAATCATCAACTGCACAAACTAGCAACAATATAGTCCAGCATGATAATCCTCCAGCTAATGCAGCTGAGTCTTTCAACCCTGCAGATAATGAACGTGAGGGTGTTCATGCTTGATTCTCATGTTAGGCTAGAAATAAACAAAAATGCCCAGGTTTACTTGAATCCAATATTTTTTGTTAACTACTAAGTTAAACTGGTATTCGATAGCTATTGTCTGAGTCAATACTTTCTACATATTTTAGGAACATTTGGCAAGACTGGAAGAGATCTTCTAGATATCTTCATTGAGGAAGCTGATGTTCTGCCTCACAATCAAACTGCCCTCATTGTGGTGCAAAAAAATTTGCACATGAAATAGCAAACTTTTGTTGTTCAGATGATGATATTATTTTCGCTAATAACAAGATCCCTGATAATAAGTAATAAATTTATCAATATTATGATATATATTATTATATATTTTAAATAATATTTTAGCGTAATTATAGTACTTTTAGCTACAAATGACTCATTTTTCAAAAATTGTAAAAAATTAGGGTTTTTATTGGATTTAGGGTTTTTAAGGTAGAATCTTTACTTGACCAAATTAATGCACAATTCTTTGGCATAATTGTAGGTTCATCATACTTAAACTCATTTTGGATCAATTGGAGTAGAGAAAGATCAAAGTCAAAGGTGATTCAAAGAGGCAGGGTTGGATGAACAACTTAAAGGAATTATTATGCAAAAATAATGAAAAAAATCAATCCTTCATCACAATGCTTGGAAATATGTGAAAAAGGCTTGCACACATGAGGTCCACCTCAGCAAAAATCAGAAACAAAGTGGAGGCCACAAATATGGAATCCGTGGATGAAGATCCGCGGGTGGCCATCCACGTATCGCCATCCGCGGATCGTAAGTCGGCTGGACTTTCTAGGGCATCAACTTGCATCCTCTTCCAGCTGGTTTTTGCAGACATTTTCAGATGATATTAGGGTTTTGCAAGTGGGAGAATACATTAGAAGCATAAATGAAGACTTTTGTGCCCATTTGGAACCCCCATGCAAATCTTCATCATTTCCATGCATTAATGATTCATGCAAGTTGGAAAATAACCTAAGGAGCATTTGTCTATAAATAGAAGTCATTTGTAAAGCATAAAGAAGAGTGGGGAGGAAGAGAACAAATTTAGAGGTAGAAAGTAGTTATAGTTTTATACTTAGTTTGATAGAGAATTAGTAGAATTCTCTTAATCCTTCAATAGAGTTGTGAGGACTATTGTAAGAGATTTTTTGTAGTTCAATCTTTTGAAGGTGAATAAAGAAGAGGACTAATTCTCATATTGGTTGAGCAATTCTCAAACTCTATCTCTTTTACTTTCAATAGTTACCATGAATTCTATCTTTGAAGCTAAACTTTTAGTTGTTTCACTAATCATGTTGAATTAAAAGCTTCACCTAGACCATAGATGAAGCAAATGAATCAGCAAACATGACTTAACTCTATTGCACTCACTAAGCTTGCATTTGTTTGTTTACTTGTTCCAATTTTAACACTTGTTTTTGCTTGGCCAACTTAAACAAGTTATTTAGTTGCTACTTGACATCGAGAGATACATGTAACAATGGAAAATGAACAAGTAATGCTTAAGTAGTTCATATGAAAATAATGAATGCTTAAGTGAATCAATACAATTCATGTTTTCATAGGATTTCATCATGAGAATAGTTGAAATCTTGTCATTTCATAGAGAGATCTAGTTATGACATTTAAGGAATTGGATTCTAAATAAAGCTAGACAACACTTAGTGAGTCATTCATGCATGCTTCATTAGTGAATTCTATGTTCTAGGCTTCTTTGACTTGAATTTTACAAAAAGTTTTCAATCATATACCTACTCTATTGAAGGGACCCCTTATCTATCGTGCTTTACATTGTGTTTAGATAATAAAAGTTACTGAAAAACCTTTAGTAATTACACATATTTGATTCTCTGTGGGATTCGACACCTAACACTCCAAATACTACAACTGACCCGTGCACTTGCAGATCAAACTGGGAGATTAAGTTTTTATTACTTGATTGATGTGTTTTTGTTCATAATTATTATACCTAATCTACACCAAGTCAAGTTTTTGGCACTGTTGCCAGGGAATCAAGGCAATATTAAGGCCAAAGCTAACTTTATTAATCTAAACTTTGTACATATTTGCTTGTAAATAACTATTTTCTTTTGTTTGTAGGTGTATGCAATGGAGCTCAAGAGTTGTTTTTCTGTTTGATCTAGAAATAGAAAGAACTGCACAGAAAGCAAGGAGACAAAGGCAAGAAGAACAAGCTAAGGTGGAGGAGATTGGTGACACCTCAAGTACATATCGACCTCAAGAACAACAACAAGTAGCTATGGAAGAGGTAAATCAAACTCCAAACCCTCAAACTCGTTCTTTAAGAGATTTTGCTATGCCGGATCCAACTGGTTCTCATGCAAACATAATTAGAACACCGGTAAATGCAAATAATTTTGAACTTAAGCTAGGACTAATTCAAATGGTTCAACAAAACCAATTTGGTGGTAATACAAATAAAGGTCCACATTTACACTTGGCCAATTTTTTGGAAATATGTGACACAATTAAGTTAAATGGTGTTACCGAAGATGCCATAAGGCTAAGATTATTTCCACTCTCTTTGAGAGACAAGGCTAAGCAATGGCTTCAAGTATATCCACCAAATACCTTTGCAACTTGGACAGACATTTCCAAAGCATTTTTAACAAATATTTCCCACCGAGAAAGACCGCAAGACTAAGGATGGATATTACCAATTTTCACTGAAGCGAAGGAGAGTCTCTATATGAGGCTTGGGACCACTTTAAGAATCTAATTAGAAAATGTCCACACTATGGACTTCCCAATTGGTTAATAATTCAAACCTTCTATAATGGACTTAATAATCAAACAAAAATCAATATAGATACAGTTGCGGGGAAAGCTCTCATGGCAAAATCAGCGGAAGAGGCCCAAGAATTATAGAAGAAATGGCTGCAAATCACTACTAATGGGCTAATGAAAGAGGTATTAATAGAAGACCACAACGTATGTATGAAATTGATACTTGCGATATGTTACGTGCTCAAATGCAAAACATGATAAATGTTTTTAATGGACATGTCTCTAGTAATCAAAATTTATCAAGTAGTGTTGCATATTGTCATTTGTGTGGTGATTCTCATGATCTATCTACTTGTGCACAAGTTCAATATATTAATAACTACAAGCCTTCTTCTTCTTCTAATAATCCTTTTTCTAAGACATATAATCTGGGGTGGAGAAACAATCCAAATCTTGAGTGGAGGGAACCAAAGATGATTACTCAACTAGGATTTTCACAAAACAAACTAGCTTGGGAAGTGGCAAATGAAAAAGTAATGGAAAGGGTGGAGCAATTTGAAAATAGAATGATAGGAATGGCTAGATCTTTAGAAAATCAAATTGTTCAAATAGCGGAACAAATAAAAACCAGGGGAGTTACTAAGTAAAACTGAAATTAATCCTAAGGAACAAGTCCAAGCAATAGCATTAAGGAGTGGTAAAATGCTAAAGGAACCAATAATTGAAGAATGTGGAAATAAAACAGACAAAAAAGAAGAAAAAGGGAAAGAAATAGTGAGTGATAAAGAAGTTGGTGTAGAAAATATGACATCACAAACTATTCCTCTTCCACCCTAAATTCCATTTCCATAAAGGCTTAAAAATGAAAAGCAAGAAAAAGAATTGGGAAGAATTGCACAAATGCTTAAGCAATTACATGTAAACATTCCTTTCATAGATGCATTTTTGTAGGTTCCCAAGTACAACAAGTTTTGAAGGATTTTTTGAAAAGGAGGAAAAGTCTTGATGACTTTGCAATCGTAGCACTCACGGAAGATTGTAGTGCACGGATCCAAAACAAATTGCCACAAAAACTCAAGGATCCAAGGAATTTTTCTATCCCATGCACTATTGGTGATGTTAATTTTCCAATGCTTTATGTGATTTGTGTGCTAGTATATCATTAATCCCCATGTCAATAGTTAGAAGGCTAGGTTTTAAGGAAGTTCAAAGCACAAACATTACATTGCAACTAGCCGATAGGTCCATTAGACATCCACTTGGTGTTCTTGAAAATGTTTTAATGAAAGTGGACAAATTCATCATCCCGGTAGATTTCATTATTTTAGACATGGAAGATGATATTAACATGCCTATTATACTTGGAAGACCTTTTCTTGCTACCGCTGGTGCAATAATTGATGTTAAGAATGGTACATTAAAGTTAAAAGTAGGTGAAGAAGAAATAACTTTTGATTTAAATGATATGATGAAGCAACCCTCTTTTATTTTTAACATGTAACTTATTGATGATTTGAATGAAGATGTGTCAACTGGATCATTTCTAGGTTATGGAAGCACAAGAAAAAGAACGACAAAAAGAAAGGACCAAATACACTTCATTGATATATCTACTGTTAGTGTATGCCCTAAAACCAAGATGGTTTAAGGTGTTTTATATTTACACTTATTTATGTTATATTTATTCATGTGGTATTTTTCTTTATTATCTATACTTGTATTTCCATGTTACTTGTTTAATTGATAAAGTCCTTAGAATATTGATTGTGTATTAGAGATTGTAAGGGGTTACAATTATGAGACTCTAATACATAAAGTCATATTCTTAAATATCCCTAGTCATAGTATTAATGAGATTGGACATCATTAATACGGATAGACTAGCACATACTTTGCCTCTACTTATGGTAAGTAGTAGTTGATCTCATTGACTATGGTGTGCGTGACACTTAAGCTGGTATGTGGATGCTTGTTTGAGAACAAGTTCATTGGGTTGATCCGCCAAGAGTTTTAACTATAGTGCCAATGGTTAAACTCTTAATGGCAATGGTGTAAGTGATCCTTTGACTTGAGATTACCATAGTATCTTGAGTGTGGATTGCTATACTTTGACTCTATTCCTCGGTGCCTGTAAAAGGGTAGCTCATAGGTTAGAGATTGGGTATAGTTTGAAGCATGGAAAGATAGTGAGTAATCAATATAGGATTCACCACTCCTTAATAGGAGAGTATATCCCTATATGGCCACTTGTTGGAAATATTAACTCATAAATCTTCTGCAGAAGTGATAGTATAACTTGGAAGTAGTTTCAAGGTTTTTACATCATGGAGAGTTATATTTCCGGAACAAGAGAATATATATTAGTCATTATTAAAGTATGCACTATACTTTTAGACTAATTGGGATATAGTGTGGTGAAAGGATATTAATTACACGATAACATTGTCATTGAAGGGTATGGTCTACCATATGACTTTCCTATTCACTTGGGTGGTCATGATGCATTGCTAGACGCCACTCATGATCTATAAGTATGAATTGATTAATTAGTGAATTAATGATAAATTAAAAGTGTTTAATTTATCTAGCTCAATTAATGAGTTATAATTTATACTTATTGCCAACGTGAATGGAACCTAATGGGTCACACACATAAAGAACAAAATCTTTGGGTTAAAATGTAATAAAGATAAGTATGAGATACTTATGGGGTTAATTTATGAGATAAATTAACTTAAAGGACTTATTTATAAATATTCTAAGTCTTGCAGGAAATTTGTTTCCTAAAAGAAATAAAGTAACTAATTAGTTTCCTTATGGAATAGATTTCCTAAAGGAGAAGGATTAGCTTAAAGTAAGTTACCTAAACCTTCTTGGTTTCTAATTAGCCTTATTTCCTAAAAGACTAGAATACTACCTCTATAAATAGGTTTATGCTTTGACTCTTGAATGTTTGTTGCAACACAAAAAGAAAAATTAGTGAGAGAAAATTATTGAAAGATAAGCACGCCTCTTTCTCTCTCTCTTGGCGTCTCTCTCTCTCTCTCCTAAGGGTTAGGGTTTTTCTTCTTCTTGTGTTCTTAAATAATTCAAGGGAGCTAGCACTCAAAAGTCAAAGCAAGCAAGCCTACTAGGTTCCCAAAGAAGTTGTTCGTGTGGATATCGTTAGAGGCTCTACGCTTGGAGGGCTTTTCGTGGTAGATCAAACATCTTCTTCCAAGGATCTTTGCCTAGAAGCATAGAAATCTTCTGTGCTTAAGGTAATCTTCATGCAAACCCCCTTGTAAATCATATAGATATGTCAAAGAGATCCATGGTTAAGGTAATAAATTTTTATTTTTCCGCTGCGTTACCTATGCTATTACCTTACATCTACCCCCAAAGGAGTGGAGGATTCTTTGGGTTATAGTCCTCAAAAGTAAAGCCTACACCTACAAAGTCTAGCTCTAGACTTTAAATGAAGTGCTTATTGGGAAGCAACCCAATGCTCTTAATCTTTGTGTAGAATTTCAGTTTGATTTATTATATATTATATGAAGTTTTAAGTGTTATTATGCTTGTTTTGTAGGAATTTCAATAAGAAATCAAAATTGCAAGATTGGTTAAAGAGGACTCAAGATCATGAGTTTGAATGCTAGACCCTTATTTGAATGCATTTCATACTTAGAAAGTATGTTGATATATTTTTGAAGTTAAAAGTTCATAGAAGTCACTATTCGTAGTTAAAAACTTTTTTATCAAAAAGGTCATTTGATGATTTAGTTATATTGTATGATGTTTGACCTTGATTATGAGCTTAATGTGCCTAAAGAAACATGTGTGCATAGTTGGTTTAACGATTGTATTTCATTTTGGCAAAAAATGCAACTTAAAGATTCAAGCTCATTCCATTGTTCATGTTGCAATTTTGATCCAAAATTTGAAGGATTAGTGTTTGCACATATGTATTTTCATGATTTGAACTTGCCTCAAGTATTAATTTGTTCATAAACATGTTAAAATTAAGTTTGAAGTTGCTGCAGAAAATTGAAAAAACCAATAGAATAGTAATCTGCAAATTCCAGAAGTCACTGCCTGTTGCAGGATGAGATCTGCAGATGAGATACGTTGATGTCGTCCGTGTATCGCATCCGTGTATCAACTTCTGGAAGGTAGGCCACATATGCTGCGCAGAGAAACGCGGATGGGTTAGGAGAGCCACAGATTTGCACTCACGGATCACTGTAACTTGTTGTTTTTCCAAACTATTTTTTATGCTTTCCAATTGATTGTTTTACAACTTCTTTTGCACGATTCGTGTAAATGTTGAGAACACTTTAATTAACACTTTAACATGTTTCATTCTTGCATTTTGTTGTTCCATAGTACTTAGAAAATTTTGACCTATTGGCATGAAATGGTCGACTTTTGAAATAAAGCAACTTTGAGCAAGTTTTTTTAGCACTTTACTTCATCTCTATATAATACATTTGCTCATGTAACTTGTCTTTCAAATTTTCACCCCCTTGAGTCACATTGCACAAACTAAGTGTGGGGAAAATCATGAGCTTCAAGCATGTTATGTTGATATTATGCTTCATTAACTATTCATTCATCATCTACATAGCATTCAAGTGTTTTGAACTTATGAAACAAGAACAATGAGCTAAGTGGAGATCAAATGAGGAACACTGATGGAGCATTGCAAAAAGAGACTTGTCAAAGCCAAAGGACTTCAAGGACAACAATATCAACTTAAGGATTCATAACCAAACAAGGAGAGCTTTCTTGTTCTATTTTTCTTCTTAACTTTTCCTTTACACATTGAGGACAATGTTTCATTTAAGTGTAGGGGGGAAGGTATTAAGATTATGTTTGGTTGGATTTGGAGAAAATAGTGTCAAGATATTAGTTTTGGTAAAATATGGCCAAAATTTTTAAAATTGCTTTATTAACATGTTTTCATGCCATAAACTTGTTGAATTCCTTTACTCTTTGAAATAATTTATGCACTTAGCTTGAATATTTTCTACAAATATATGAAGAAATAGTCATTATGTGATTAGGAGTTTGTTTTTAGAAAAATATATCTTGTAAAATGGTTATAATTATGTATTGATTTGGCATGTTTGATTCTAAGTTTCTTTTATTTACTTAATTTTACATTCTTAAGTGGTAGATATGGACAAAAAGTATACTTATTTGAATTAAGGGATAATAATATTATGAAGGTTATTGATGAATGTTTATTTATCTCTAATCCAATGATTCAAATTGCTTAGTAATCGGGAATCTTCATCACAAAATGTCGATTATCGCATCAAATGGCAATTGAATTAAGAGTATGCATAGCAAGTTTGATTGAAAGTGAATTGTTGAGTAATAAGGGATCTTCATCACAAAATGTCGATCTTTTCATCAAAAGACAATTTCACTTCTCAAACTAATGGGCTAAAAAGTGGTTAAATGATCAAAGTGTTGAGTAATCGGGAGTTCTCATCTAAAAATGTCAACCTTTTCATCAAAAGACACTTACAAAGTACAAAATGCAATATGTCCCTATTTGTGAAAATTGAGTTGTATATGCTTGTCCATATTGAAAACTTAGGATGCAAAATTGTGTAAGGCATTTTGAAGAAGTTTAATCTTGGTATAATTACTTCCCTTTTACTTGAAATGATTAGTACTAGAAACTTCACAAGGAATTGCATAATGCCTATTACTTTATTTTGTGGAAATACATTCAACAATGTGGCATTTTATATTTCAAGCCTTGAATCATGTCATTGATCTCTTGATTTTCAAATTGCATGAGGACAAGCAATGATTCAAGTGTGAGGGAGCTTGATAAGTAATAAATTTACCAATATTATGATATATATTATGATATATTTTAAATATTATTTTAGGGTAATTATAGTACTTTTAGCTACATATGACTCATTTTCCAAAAATTGTTAAGAATTAGGGTTTTTATTGGATTTAGGGTTTTTAAGGTAGAATCTTTACTTGAGCAAATTAATGCACAATTCTTTGGTATAATTGCAGGTTCATCATACTTAAACTCATTTTGGATCAATTGGAGTAAAGAAAGATCAAAGTCAAAGGTGATTCAAAGAGGTAGGGTTGGATGAACAACTTAAAGGAATTATTATGCAAAAATAATGGAAAAATTCAATCCTTCATCACAATGCTTGGAAATATGTGAAAAAGGCTTGCATACATGAGATCTAGCTCAGCAAAAATCAAAAATCAAGTGGGGGCCACAAATATGGAATCCGCGGGTGGCCTTCCACGGATTGTAAGTCGGCTAGACTTTCTAGAGCATCAACTTGCATCCTCTTCCAGCTGGTTTTTGTAGACATTTTCAGATGAGGATAGGGTTTTGCAAGTGAAAGAATACATTGGAAGCATAAATGAAGACTTTTGTGCCCATTTGGAACCCCTAGCAAATCTTTGTCATTTCCATGCATTAATGATTCATGCAAGTTCGAAAATGACCTAAGGAGCGTTTGTCTATAAATAGAAGTTATTTGTAAAGCATAAAGAAGAGTGGGGAGGAAGAGAACAAATTTAGAAGTAGAAAGTAGTTATAGTTTTATACTTAGTTTGATAGCGAATTAATAGAATTCTCTTAATCCTTCAATAGAGTTGTGAGGACTATTTTAAGAGACTTTTTGTAGTGCAATCTTTTGAAGGTGAATAAAGAAGAGGACTAATTCTCATATTGGTTGAGCAATTCTCAAACTCTATCTCTTTTACTTTCAATAGTTGCCATGAATTTTATTTTTGAAGTTAAACTTTTAGTTGTTTCACTAACCATGTTGAACTTAAAAGCTTCACCTAGACCATAGATGAAGCTAATGAATCAACAAACATGACTTAACTCTATTGCACTCACTAAGCTTGCATTTGTTTGTTTATTTGTTCAAGTTTTAACACTTGTTTTTGCTTGGCTAACTTAAACAAGTCATTTAGTTGCTACTCGACATTGAGTGATGCATCTAACAATGGAAAATGAACAAGTAATGCTTAAGTAGTTCATATGAAAATAATGAATGCTTAAGTGAATTAATACAATTCATGTTTTCATAGGATTTCATCATGAAAATAGTTGAAATCTTGTCATTTCATAGAGAGATCTAGTTATGCCATTTAAGGAATTGGATTCTAAACAAAGCAAGACAACACTTAGTGAGTCATTCATGCATGCTTCATTAGTGAATTCTATATTCTAGGCTTCTTTGATTTGAATTTTACAAAAAGTTCTCAATCATATACCTACTCTATTAAAGGGACCTCTTATCTATCATGCTTTAAATTGTGTTTAGATAATAAAAGTTGGTGAAAAAGGTTTAGTAATTGCACATATTTGATTCCCTGTGAGATTTGACACCTAACACTCCAAATACTACAACCGACCTGTGCACTTGCTGATTAGGTTGGGAGATTAGGTTTTTATTACTTGATTGATGTGTTTTTGTTCATAATTGTTGTACTTAATCTACACCAAGTCACCTGATATAATGAAATAGCTTCTCATATTATAGTCAAATGAAGCTAAATCTTTTAGAGCATGTATAAGAACATACAACAACCACCTTACCTTCACTTCCTTTGGCATGAAGTATGATAAAAATCTAGCTAAAAGGAATAAGGGCATATATACATTTAGAGTGCAGGGTCAAATATATTATTTTATAAATAATCTGTTACCATCCAATGAAACAACAAAAAACCTCTAGTTCTACTTTCATGAAACTGATAATGAGCTATCAAATCGTATTTGATCATGTCCAAGACTTTCATAATCAACTTCTCGTAAATTGTTAGCTATGCTTGATAACAATCCATATGCTCGATTCTTTCGTAGCTCGAGAAATATTCCCAATTTAGAGTCATATAACGTTTTCCTTCGCACTAGACCAAGCATAGATCAAAGAGTATACAATAAACCTATAGTTTCATAGGTTGCTGGGTTGTAGGTTGAAGGAGAATACAACAGTGAGACCAACCCTAGGAACATTCAGGATTGTACACATGGTGGTAGCTCTAGAAATATCGAATACTATGACGGTTGCTATGATTCACTACAATTTCCCTTATTTTTCCCTTATGGTAAGCTTGGTTGGCATTAAGGAATACCAAAAAGGGGACTTAAAAACAAAGTAGAAATGGGAAAAGGAAAAAAGATGCTAAGCAATTGATCTGTCCTCTCAATAGCAACGATGTAGATGAGCTTCTACAATTGGAACAAGATGGTTATTATATATTCTATCTAATTTTTTAACACAAAGGAGCAATCATCTTAGGATCCTTTGAGTTGATACTTCTGTTTCTTGTCCTTCTTGTTGGTAGTTATGGACAAACTAGATGATGATCCCAATTTTGTATCGATTAGAGAATATCATGCCTACAAGCTTCAAATGCGAGATGATGATGAGTCTTTCTTATGGCATTTTGCACAGTTGCTATAGCAATATGTAGTTGACATGTATGTGAAACTTGAATTACAAAGATTAGAATTCTATAGATCGCGACAAGAAGAAATTAAGAAAGAATTTCTTCAAAGAATCGTAAATGCTATGGCTATAGGGGAAATACAATGATCAAAAGTCAGACGACGAATTATCTTACCTGCTAGCTTTATAGGAGGCCCTAGGAATACAAGACATAAATACATAGATGCTATGACTTTGGTGCAAAAATTTGGGAAGCCAGACATATTTTTAACTATTACATGTAATCCAAATTGGCCAGAGATAAAAGAACATCTTAACACTGAAGAAGAAGCACATAACAGACCCGATCTAATAACTAGAGTTTTCCATGCAAAACTGGAGGAGCTAAAAAATGAAATTTTCAAAAATAATATTTTTGGGGAAGTAGCTGTTTATACTTACGTTACAGAATTTCAGAAGAGATGCCTTCCACATGTTCATTTCCTATTGATCTTGAAACCACAGTACAAAGTGTTTAGGCCAGAAGCATATGATAGAATTGTCTCTATTGAAATACCAGACAAGAGAAAACACCCTCACTTATACAAAACTGTTGTTAAACATAAGTTACATGGTCCTTGTGGTAAAAAGAATCCTACAAATGTTTGCATGAGAAAAAATGGAACTTGCAGGAATTCATATCCTAATGGCTACTGTGAACAAACAACTCAAATAGAAAATACTTATCCAAAGTATAGACGGAGAAGAAATGGCTTTAAGGTTAAAGTTCAAGGAGCTTGGTTAGACAATAGATGGATTGTGTCTTACAATGCTTGTTGAAAATTTTGACTACCATATTAACGTCATTTGCTTCATGATAAAAGCAATAAAATACATCTACAAATACATTTGCAAAGGCCATGATAAAATTCTTTTCCATGTAGCCGTTGGTTCCTCAAATGAAGAAATAGATGAAATAAAGCTATACTTTTTAGCAAGATGGGTCTCTCCCTGGATTGGAAAGCACAGTTTGTATAAGGGGGAGCCTACCTTCAAACTTACTCGGCAAGAGTTCATTCAAATTTCACAGCCATCCAAGAATTCCCTAATGGGGAGATTTTCAATAGGCAGGCCTGCATTGGAGATTATCCAAAATTTCATTGTGTTTATAGGCCTGAAAGGAGACTATCCGATCGGTCTCTTGGATGCCAAACCCATGTTGCTTTGGCATGTGCTAGAGGAGGACTACATGAGGCTTTTTTGCAGACAAACTTTGTTCATCTAGAACTGTCCAATGACTCTATCTAAATGGACAATTGGTTTTTCTCCAAATCATGAGTCATTTGTTGTACCGGTCTAGGTAAGTTTACCTAGACTGCCCTTGCCTTTCTTCAATTGGAATATGCTTCACAGGTTTTCTACATTGCTTGGACGCTACTTAAAGGTAGATGAAGCCACTTTGTCTCTGAAAAGGCCGTCTGATTGCGCGTGTTCTAGTTGAGTTGGATGTTCCTACTGAACTGAAGAAGAGAATCTAGATTGGGGATGAGTAGTTTGGATTTTGGCAAGTAGTTGGATATGACAATCTACCTGCTAATTGTCATCACCGATCTCAGATTGGTCAAAAGAAGATAACTTGTCATTGAAAATTTCTGAAATTGAGACTAAAGAAGGGAACAAATGATGGCAAGTAATAGGTCAATCATAAGTGCTAAAGTGTACTAGTTTTTAGTAGGTTTTAGTGTTACGTTTTTAGGGTTTTTCCATGAGTTTTCTTTTATTTCTTATCTATTTCTTTTCATTTTTGATTTTATTGTCAAATTGTGTAAATGTATGATTTACACGTATTTTTGTGCTATTTTGCAAGGTTTGATAGCTTCATCATCGAACTCAATCAATTGGAGTTGTGGGGATGAAGTTTAGAAGGTTGATGCGATGATGGCAAACGATTAACAGAGCAAAACATGCCAAATTATAGAGCAAAGTCCAAGGTTTTTTAGCTATAAAGTCAATAGGACCACCGGACCATGGTTGGTGGTGTGATTGGATGCAAAAGTAAAGTTTTTGACCATAATTGCACCATTGGCAACTCCACGACTTGAGTCGCAGCCAAGGACAAAAACTTTGAAGCTCGAGTTGCGAGCTAAGCCTGAGCTGCGGTTGCGGCTCACTGGATTTCACCCGCGACTAACCAGCAATGGGTCTAGACGTGGTCGCACTTTGCTAGTTTCTAGCCGTGGCTCATCCATCTGTGGGTGCGGTTGGGTGATCCGTGGGTACGGCCCACATAGTGCATTTTGTGAGTTTTTTGCAACAAAGGGACGTGATTTGGAAAACTTAGGGATATTGTTTAAAAGCCTTAAAAGAGGACTTGTCCCAAGCAATTAGAGCAGAAAGAACACGATAGAAGGGGTCTTGGATCCCTAGTAGGGAGATTACCCACACAAACACACACATCTCTCATACATTCACACACATTTAGAAGGATGTATATAAGAAAGCAAGGGTAGAGGAGCAACTCAAGGGCTTCTATGGTGAAAAGCAAGGAGATTTCATTAGAATTCAAGGGAGGATTCAAGAAGATTGCATGAGAATGAGTTTTCTTATTCTTTTCTTGTATTTTGGTTAATTTATTCTTGTAATTATGGATTGAGTTATTTATACTCTAGATGAATGAACCCTAGAGTACTTTGTTATTAACTTTGATTACTTGAATTAATGAAAATTCCATGTTATTCATAGATTTATTCTTGAATTTATTTGTTAGTTGAATTGGAATTTGCATGCATCCATTGATTCAATATGATTGCATATAGGTAGATTGAGAAATCACTTATTATGATTATGATCTATCCTCATTAATAAAGATGCTTGTATGGGTTGCTAGAGATAGAACTACACTAGTCTTCCCGGTTAGACTTAAACCTAATCAACACATTATAGAATTCATAAAACCTTTAAGGCATACTCTTAGGGGTTTTAATTGAGAAGAGATTTCAATCAATCAACCAAGGGGATAGTGGTTAATACTTGAGAAAGATTAAACCTAATTAAGGAATTCTAGGGTCTAAGCAATTGGGTTGTTCATTAATCAAGGTAGAGTTGCTAGCAATGTTTGGTTTTGGAGAATTCTACATCTAGGTTTTCCTCTACTTTTGTCCATTCTCTCTGCTGACTTCTAGATTGTGAGTTAGTTAGGTTATTTGTTTTAGTTAATTCATATTTTCATTTAATTCACTATTCGTTTTGTAAGGTTAGATAATAGAAAGAAGCTTAGTACTAGTACTCGCATAGTTCCTGTGAGATCGATACTCGGTACTTTTGTACACTATACTACTGGAATGATTGGTGCACTTGCCTAAAGTATCCATAATATAGCCAAAGGGATAACAAGTTTTTGGTGCCGTTGCGGGGAGTAAGATATTAGGAATGCCGTATTTTTATTACTCTAATCATTTTGTGTTTCTTTATGTTAATTCTTGTTTATTTTGTTTATTTTTATTTCTTAATTTTTCTTTGATTTTTGGTTCTGTAGTTTGGGTTTTCGAGGATCTCGACTAAGCAACTTTCACTTGAGGATGGCGGAGTACTTTTACAATTGGCCTAATAAACATGGTAACAATATGGAGTCTACAGGTATGGATAACTAGGTGCTCTTGAGAGGCTAATTGAGGAGATTTGTAATAAAAACAATGAGCAGGTTCAAGGTAATTTTTCTTTTTCCCACGCTAATGTGATTATCTGTACTTGTTGTGGAGGAAATTATATTTCTTATGAGTGTTTTAATGGTAGACAAGGGCCTTATGATAACATTAGTGACCATTCACCTTTTTGTGACCCCTATCCCAATACTTACAACTTGAATTGGTGGGATCATCCATTGTATGGACGGAGGGAGTTGAAAATCAACCACAATCTACTTGGGAATTAGCCCATGATAGAGTAGAAGAGTATAGGTTTGAATCGTATTATCCCCTTGTAGACTCTAATCCTCAACTAGAATTGGCCATTGTGAATTTTATGAAAGCATCTAACGATAGGATGGACAAATTAAAGGTGGAAATAGAGAAAATGGGGAAACAACTTATTGCTATCACTAAAGCTATTGAATTCTTATAGGTCAATTTACTGAAGTTATGAACACTAGGAAGTGATATGATGTGATGAGTGACATGGAGGTAAACTCTAGTAAGCTAATAGAAGTGATTGATTTTTCCAATGGTGATCAATTGAGTGACCCTCTATTCGTGAGTAAAGGGGAAGTGCATGAATGGTTTGAAAAAAGAAAAAGTGAATGAAGTAGAAGTTGTAAGTAAGGTGAATAAATCTAGTGAATCAATTGAATTAGGTGATCTGACACTTTCAATCACTATTTTCATTCCACATGAGGCACCTCAAGCTCAAAATTTTAAGCCTCTATACATAAATCTTCTTTGTGAATATTTTGCAGATTCCTCCTTACTATGGAATTATTGATGGTATATTGCTATGTAAGAGGGAGCCAGTGGAACTTAAGAGTAAGGTCAGAAAGGAAGATTGTCGTCCTATCATGGTGGTGCTGCCACCAAAACTAAGGAGCTCCAAAGTTGCAACGTGCCAAAAAAGATAGACATTCGAAGATTGAGATCCGATGGCCCAAAAGGAAGAAGGAATGGGTCAAAGAGATCTTTCATCAAGGGGTTACATGATGCCACATGATGTTTTCAAGTTAAAGATGTTAAACAAGCACTTGTTAGGAGGCAACCCACATTTTACTTTACTATTTTGGTGTTTTTAATTGTTTTTATGTTCAGTAAAATTCCTTTAATTAGTTTTGTAGACACCAAATTTTGACACACCATTTATTTTCAAATATTGGGGGACCTTTTTTCTACTATTTGGAGTCAAATCTTGATTTTTTGGTAAAAATGAAGAAGTCAGCAATTTTGGAGGGCAGAATAGTAATTTTTTAATTGTAAATATTTTTTCATTAATTTTGGAGGGTTTAAATTCATTTTTTGTACTTTTATACACATTTTTAAATTCTGTGATTTTTTCGGGTTCAGCTAGTATTTTTATGCATTTTCGCTAGCACAGGGGTAAAATGGTAATTTCGCATCGCGAATACCACTTTCGCCCATTTTTGTGTACCAAATTTATTTTTAGGTTTTTAAGCATGTTTCTAAGTTTTTCTAAATTTTTTCGAAGTGAATTTCTATTAACAAATTTATTATTTGCATTTTTCTTAATTTTTTCTATTTTTTGTGAGAGAATATAAATTTTGATATTTTTTAAGGGCAAGGTTGTAATTTTTGTAGTCAAGGGCGTTTTGGTCTTTTAACCATTTCTTGGAGGTTAAGACTTGTGCACTATAAATACCCCACTTGGGGATTTTAGAAAAAGGAGGAGAAAAAAATAAAAAGTCTAGGGAGAGTTTTTAATTTTTAGTTTTTTAATTTTTCCATTTCACCAAGAACACCAAGAACACACACTTCTTTTTTACACACATCTTTAAGTTTTCACACACCACACCAAGAACACACACTTTTTTCTACACACATCTTCAAATTCTCACCTAGAACACCTAGAACACATACTAGTACATCTTCAACCACACACCTAGAACACCAAGAACACACACTCACATTTTCTCTCACACACTACTCACACTCACACTCTGTAATGCCCTAGAAATTCACATCAAAACCCATTTAATTCGTGTTATGTCCATTAGTAGAAAAAAGAGAGAAAAGAAAAGAAAGGGAAAACCGAAATGTATTTTATAAGGAGATTTCTTTTATTTAGAGTTTAGTATTAATCTTTGATTCATTAGTTGAAAGATTACTTGAGTTAATTAGGTTAAGTAAATGAGATTCTTTCATGATTAAGTGAGACATCTAAGTACCTAATTGGGATTAATTTTGTTGGACAATTAGTTTATATTAGAATTTAATAGTAACTAACTTATTCTACTATTTTCTAGTCTTTTGACCAATTGAATTTTAGCTCAATTTTACTCAAAAATTTCACTTATTCTCTTGCTTTCTTTTCTTTCTTCTTGGCCGAATTTTCTTCTCCTTTTCTCTCCTCATGGCCGGCTCTCTCTCTTCTCTATTTCTTTTCATTTTTGCTTTAATAATTTGTGCCATAATATTGCTAGTATTAAGTGATAAGAGATTACAAAGTTCTACCAATCAAATTGATCCAAGTAACCACTATTGCATTAAAAGACTACATCTTCACTTTATTCTTGTTATGATTTTATTGGTTATTCTTTTTCTCACCTTTTCTTTATTTCTTTTATATTTTCCTAGCCTATTTCTCTCTTGGCCGAATTCCCTACCCCCTCTTTCCTCTCTTTTGCTTTAAAAATTTATGCCATAAAACTTGTTAGTTATTAAGTGATAAGTGATTAAAAATTTCCACTAATCATATTTCACCAACTAGTACCTATTATGTCTTAAAAGTCCAAACCCTAGCTTGCTTCTTGTTCAGTTATTATTGGTTATTCTTTTCCTTATCTTTTCTTTATTTATTTTCTATTTCCCTAGCTTACTTCTTTCTCTTTTCATTTTCCCTTGGCCGGCCACCCTTAGCTCTCTTTTCCTCTCATTTTTCTCTCAACTTCTTGAAGCTTTCTCTCCAAATTTCAAGCAATTTCACCATAGAAATTTATTTTTTCTTCTTCCTAAGCAACCTTCTAAGCTTGATCAAGGTATGTACTATGAACTTTTCCTAGTAATTTCAAGTTTTATGTAGAGTTTTGTACAAGTTTATATCTAGATTCTTGGTACTACTACATGAAGAACATAGTTTGAATTGAAGATTTACTTGCTAGATAAAGTGTTTTTGTGGTTAGATAGACTAGGAACTAGCATTTAAACCTTGAAATCTCAAGTATTATATGTTGCTTGGTTGAAGATTCTTGGAGTAGAATTCTTGAAATTTAGTGGAATTTTGATTAAATTTGAGCTTGAATTGAACATAGAAGTTATAGAACTTGTTGAATTGGGTTGGATGGCTGTCTTTCTTGCAGGTTAAAAATTTGGGTTAGTCCGATTTTAAGTGGAGATGCTGCCGAAATTTTGGTAGAAATAAATAAGGGAAAAATGGTAGATGAACATTTCTAACCTAGAATGTGCTCAATTTAAGGAAATTGATGTGCAGGAATTTTTATAAAATCATCTAGTGATGAATTGAATTTTTCTAGGACGGGAAAATCCTAGAGCCAAAACCCTAAATCTAAAACCCTAAACCTTAGGGTGAAACCCTAAGCTATAGAAACCCTAGAAATAATTGGGTTATTTCTTGAATTTTCTTGCTAATTTACATAGGGTTTTAATCGGGTTTTCATCAGATTATTTCTTTTAAATTTCTGGACTTGAAAGTGAATCTCGACTTTTTACGAAATATTTTCTAGGCATTCCAGGTGAGTGTCTCTATGTGTGCATGATGCATGAAATGCTTTGTCGTACTTGAGAATATTATATTAAGAAATATTATGTTATGCTTGTAATTGTTATGTTATGACATGTGTTACTTGAGGAAAGATGTGTACTTTATCACATCTATTTCGCAATGTGTTACACGCTTTCATCATCCAACGTGTTACTTGTGCATGAGACTTCCGTGACTAACTTCACAGTTACTTCACAGATTGTCAACTTGGACAGGCTTGGGAGAATATAAGGTGCTGGGTGTTTTAGGGCGTGATGTTCTTTCCCTTATGAGTTGTGAATCCTCAAAGAAGCCAACTCCGGATTGAACTTTCTTGCGTGTTGGCCCTCCAGGGTTGAGATTTTTCTCCCTGGATGTGGTAGCCTGTACGGAGGTTATAAAGTGAATGGTGGTTAGGGTTCTTGCTTGATAATACTAGCATGACCTTTGATAAAGACCTGAGCTATTATCTCAGTCCTAACATCATGGTTACATGATCAGTACTTGCTCTTTTTGCGGTTAAGCTTGCTTCCGTAGTTGAGCCCTATATCCGCCATTGACTACTTGTTAATTAAAGTGTTCATGCCCTACTTATTTAATCTTGTCCATTATTTTGTTCAATAAAATACTAGATTCTGGGTATGATTGCATGACTTGGACACTCACTGGGCTATTATAGCTCATCCCGTTCATTTGTTTTCTTTAACCAGGTTTCCAAAAATACTAAAGCGGGAAAAGCTGATTTTGGACGTGTACATGTTTTATTTCGTGTATTTTGATAGCCAAACTATTTTGGGCTATCTTGGTGAAAATCATGTATATTGTGACGTGTAAACTTCTTGATGTTACTTGTACCTTTAAATTAAGTAAAATGTATATATTTTATTTTATTCTATTTTATTTCATTTTATTTGGAGTTAAGCACGCGTGCATGTTTTGAGTGAGTGCTTAACTTGAGTCCTGGCGAGAGTTAGGCAGGCAATCCGCTAGGCCCTTTGGTGCGCCTTTGGGTAAGGTGGGACTGTTACACACTCTCTCTCACGCACTACACACACTCTATACATTTCTTGCATTTTTTCTCTCACATACTAGTTCATAATCTCACACACAGCCACGCATACTCACATTTGCACACACAATACACACACAACCCCTTAACAAATACACACACTTGCACACACAACACATACTAATTTCCAGTCACTGTATTTCACACACTATTCTATACACAGCACACACACACTTCAAACAGCCACATACTCACACACAAATCACGCAGCTCTTCCACATATTAATTCACACACAGTCACACAATTAGACACACACATGGTCACACCATTAGACACACGCATGCTCAGAATTCACATGTCCAGACACTCAAAACACACACAGCCCTTCACATACACACAGTTCACATGCATTCAAAAACACACACCTCAGAAACAAAACACACAGCTCACATACACACACACACACAAACACACAGTCTGATGCACGCACAGAAATACATTGCACACACAATTCACACTAACAACACTTAGATTCACAGACAGTCATGTACACCAAACACACATCCTGCACACATATTCGAGCACATAGTTTCACACAAATTAACACAGACAGAGGCACACAGACACAACCCATGCACACATTATAACTCACTGTTCTCACACAAACACACGTAGTCTCACAACATTTTTCACAGTCCTGCCACCCCAAAGCCACAAACAACCCCCAAAACAACCTCATTGCTCCCTCAACCATCAAGAAACAGTCCCAAAATTCACTGAACTTTTCTCACCAGGAACACCTACATCTGTCTGTAACTATCACAAACAACCACCTCATCCACCCGAAAACACCATCACAAAGTCATTTGAGATAACCACCAATCTCGTCCAACTCAGTCCAAAAAATTACCGAATTTCACACCCTGCCATTAGTGATCCTTCCCTGTTTCAGTCAACCAAAATTCGACTTCCCAAACTCACCCAATCCAACCTTCCCTAACCACCACTGCCTGCTAATCAGCCAAAATCACCCAAATTAGCACAAAAAAAATCACCACTAAAACCCAGTTACGCCTTCCATTAGTTCAACCCTCAAACATCAGTCCCAACAATCACTTGAAATCCCAAATCTAGCCATCGCCTTTACCAGACCCTCCCCTGCCTACTACTCAGGATCGCAATTTGCCGACAATCAACAGCAAAACAAACTATCAGCCCCCTGCAACTACCGTTTCCCACGCAATTATCCCAATTCCATATCACCCCTGATAACCCAATCAGTCCCAGAACTGCCTCCTTCACTTGCGAAAACGTTCATATCCACCAGCGGCGCCACCATTTCAATCGCGTCTGCTCCGGCCTCAAAACCAAGCAAGCACTGCTGACTACCATCAAGGCCAACTCCATTGCCGTCTACCCCTCATATTCGGGTAACTCCCTTCATTCCATCTTTTATAGCATGTAATTTGTAAACTCTGTATGTATGGCTGTCTATTTGCGATGGGAATCGATTTGTTGCTAGACAGAAAACGACGAAAGAGAAAAATCAGGGAAAAGGGGGAAACAGAGAGAATAAAAGGGAGATGAGAGAGTAAAAAGAAAGTAAAGAAAGAACCAGACAAGAAAAATTGAAAGGGAAGGCAGTGAGGGAGAAGAAAAGAATAGGTGGAAAAATAGAGAAACAGATGAAGAAAGGGGGAATCAGGCAGATTGAAAAGAATAGAGAGGGATTCTGAGAGAGAGAATAATCGCAAGAAGGAGAAAAGTGTAAGGTAATAGCATAGGTAACGCAGCGGAAAAATAAAAATTTATTACCTTAACCATGGATCTCTTTGACATATCTATATGATTAACAAGGGGGTTTGCATGAAGATTCACCTTAAGCACAGAAGATTTCTATGCTTCTAGGCAAAGATCCTTCGAAGAAGATGTTTGATCTACCACGAAAAGCCCTCCAAGCGTAGAGCCTCTAACGATATCCACACGAACAACTTCTTTGGGAACCTTGTAGGCTTGCTTGCTTTGACTTTTGAGTGCTAGCTCCCTTGAATTATTAAGAACACAAGAAGAAGAAAAACCTAACCCTTAGGAGAGAGAGAGAGACGCCTAGAGAGAGAGAGAGAGGCGTGCCTTTTCTTTCTTCTATTTTCTCTCACTAGTTTTCTTTTTGTGTAGCAACAACAATTCAAGAGTCAAAGCATGAACCTATTTATAGAGGAAGTATTCTAGTCTTTTAGGAAATAAAGCTAATTAGAAACCAAGAAGGTTTAGGCAACTTACTTTAAGCTAATCCTTCTCCTTTAGGAAATCTATTCCATAAGGAAACCAATTAGTTACTTTATTTCTTTTAGGAAACTAATTTCCTGCAAGACTTAGAATATTTATAAATAAGTCCTTTAAGTTAATTTATCTCATAAATTAACCCCATAAGTATCTCATACTTATCTTAATTACATTTTAACCCAAAGATTTTGTTCTTTATGTGTGTGACCCATTAGGTTCCATTCACGTTGGCAATAAGTATAAATTATAACTCATTAATTGAGCTAGATAAATTAAACACTTTTAATTTATCATTAATTCACTAATTAATCAATTCATACTTATAGATCATGAGTGGCGTCTAGCAATGCATCATGACCACCCAAGTGAATAGGAAAGTCATATGGTAGACCATACCCTTCAATGACAATGTTACCGTGTAATTAATATCCTTTCACCACACTATATCCCAATTAGTCTAAAAGTATAGTGCATACTATTAAATGACTAATTTATATTTTCTTGTTCTAGAAATATAACTCTCCATGATGTATAACCTTGAAACTACTTCCAAGTTATACTATCACTTCTGCAGAAGATTTATGAGTTAATATTTCCAACAAGTGGCCATTAAGGGATATACTCTCCTATTAAGGAGTGGTGAATCCTATATTGATTACTCACTATCTTTCCATGCTTCAAACTATACCCAATCTCTAACCTATGAGCTACCCTTTTACGGGCACCGAGGAATAGAGTCAAAGTATAGCAATCCACACTCAAGATACTATGGTAATCTCAAGTCAAAGGATCACTTACACCATTGCCATTAAGAGTTCAACTATTGGCACTATAGTTGAAACTCTTGGCGGATCAATCCAATGAACTTGTTCTCAAACAAGCATCCACATACTAGCTTAAGTGTCACGCACACCATAGTCAATGAGATCAACTACTACTTACCATAAGTAGAGGCAAAGTATGTGCTAGTCTATCCGTATTAATGATGTCCAATCTCATTAATACTATGACTAGGGATATTTAAGAATATGACTTTATGTATTAGAGTCTCATAATTGTAACCCTTACAATCTCTAATACACAGTCAATATTCTAAGGACTTTATCAATCAAACAAGTAACATGGAAATACAAGTATAGATGATAAAGAAAAATACCACATGGATAAATATAACATAATAAGTGTAAACACCTTAAACCATCTTGGTTTTAGGGCATACACTAACAAACTCCCACTTGCACTAAAACCAATCACTCATTTGTTTTAGGCCAAAAGCATTTACATGAGCATCATGCTTTTTCTGGGACAAGGCCTTAGTGAGATGATCAGCTATATTGTCATCAGTGGGAACCTTTTCTATCTTTACATCATTCCTACCAACTATTTCTCTAATAAGATGGTAGCGCCTAAGTACGTGTTTGGATCGTTGATGAGACCTAGGTTCCTTTGCTTGGGCTATGGCACCATTGTTGTCACAATACAAAGGTATAGGATCAACAATGGAAGGAACCACTCCTAGCTCGGTGACGAACTTCTTGATCCAAACAGCCTCTTTTGCAGCTTCAGAAGCAGCAATGTACTCGGCTTCAGTTGTAGAATCAGCGGTAGTTTCTTGCTTCGAACTCTTCCAGCTCACAGCACCACCATTTAACGTGAATATAAATCCAGACTGCGACTTACTATCATCCTTGTCTGACTGAAAAACTCGCATCAGTGAAACCACACACTTCTAAAGTGTGTCCTCCATAAACCAAGAATAATTCTTTAGTTCTTCTCAAGTACTTAAGAATACTCTTGACAGCTACCCAGTGACCCTCACCAGGGTTAGCTTGGAATCTGCTCGTAACACTTAGAGCATAGGAGACGTCGGGTCTTGTACATAGCATAGCATACATAATGGATCCTATTGCCGAGGCATAAGGAACCTTTTGCATGCTATCAATCTCGACAGGTGTCTTAGGACACATGTCTCTCGAAAGAGTAATCCCATGTCTCATAGGTAAGTACCCTTTCTTCGATTGCTCCATGCTAAACCTCTTTAGCATCTTGTCTATGTATGTCGATTGACTGAGACCAAGCAACCTCTTGGATCTATCTCTATAGATCCTAATTCCCAGAATATAGGTTGCCTCTCCTAAATCTTTCATGGAAAAACTCTTGGACAGCCATACCTTTACGGTTTGTAGTAAAGGTATGTCGTTTCCCATCAACAATATGTCATCCACATAAAGTATTAAGAAAACGACAGCGCTCCCACTCACCTTCTTGTATACACAAGGCTCGTCTTCATTCTTAAGAAAACCAAACTCTTTGATTGTCTCATCAAAACGAATGTTCCAACTCCTTGAAGCTTGCTTGAGTCCATAAATAGACTTTTGTAGCTTGCATACCTTATGACTATCAATGGAGTCAAAACCCTCAAGGTTGTGTCATGTACACATCCTCTTGCAAATTCCCGTTAAGGAATGCAGTCTTGACATCCATTTGCCAAATCTCATAGTCATAATAAGCAGCTATGGCAAGCAAAATCCTTATAGATTTAAGCATAGCTACCGGCGAAAAAGTTTCTTCAAAGTCAATTCCTTGCCTTTGTTTATAACCTTTTGCCACTAACCTTGCTTTATAGGTAACAATATTACCATCCATGTCAGTCTTTCTTTTAAAGACCCACTTGCACCCTATGGGTTTTATTCCTTCAGGTGGCTCGACCAAGGTCCATACCTTGTTCTCGTACATGGAATCCATTTCGGATTTCATGGCTTCGCGCCATTTCAAAGAGTCTACATTAGACATAGCTTCTTCGTAGCTAGTAGGGTCATCATCATCTATGACCAACACATCATTGCTCTCACTAATGAGAAATCCATATCTCTCAGGAGCATAACGTGTTCTACTAGATCTTCGAAGTTCTTGTGTAACTTGAGCTTCCGACTGCGCCTCATCAACATGTGGCATAAGCTCTTGTTCCAACTGTTGACTACTTTGTGGTTCTTGAATTTCTTCAAGTTCTACTTTGCTCCCACTACTTCTTTCAAGAATAAACAATTTTTCTAGAAAAGTAGCATGTCTTGAAACAAACACCTTTTGCTCAAGGGGATTGTAGAAGTAGTATCCACGACTCTCTCTAGGATACCCCACAAACAAGCATTTGTCAGACTTAGCCTCTAGCTTGTCTGACATGTTTCGCTTCACATAAGCAGAACAACCCCAAATCTTTAAATGATTAAGATTTGGTTTCTTACCATACCAAATCTCATAAGGTGTGGTATCAACAGATTTTGATGGAACACGGTTGAGTATATAGGAGGCGGAATCTAAGGCATATCCCCAAAACGAACTAGGAAGTGATGCATGGCCCATCATTGAACGTACCATATCTAATAAAGTACGATTTCTCCTTTCAGACACACCATTTAGTTGTGGCGTGTATGGAGGAGTCCATTGAGGAATAATCCCATTTTCCTCTAGATATTGTTGGAACTCTTGACTTAAGTATTCTCCACCTCGATCAGATCTAAGTGTTTTGATACTCTTGCCAAGTTGTTTCTCAACTTCAACTTTAAAGACTTTGAACTTTTCAAAGGCCTCGGATTTGTGCTTCATTAGAAACACATAACCATATCTAGAATGGTCATCCGTGAAAGTGATGAAGTAGGAGAAACCACCTCTAGCATGGATCGACATTGGGCCACAAACATCAGTATGTATAAGCCCAAGAAGATCACTAGCACGTTCACCCTTTCCAGAAAAAGGTGTCTTGGTCATCTTACCAAGTAAACAAGATTCGCATGTCCCAAATGATTCATAATCAAATGAGTCCAAGTATCCATTTTTATGTAACTTGGATATGCGTTTCTCATTTACATGACCAAGTCTACAATGCCAAAGGTATGTTTGGTTAACAATATCTAATTTTTGTTTCTTGGTGTTTATGTTGAGAATGGACTTTTGTTCATCTAGAATATATAAACCATTAATTAATGTACCAGTACCATAAGTAATACCATCACGTGAAAAAGAACTAACTTTTATTCCTTTGAATGATGGTAAAACCATCCAAATCTAACAATGAGATAGAAATGATGTTCTTTGTAAGTACGGGAACAAAATAACAGTTTCTCAATTCTAAAATAAGCCCAGTGGCAAAGAGAGTACATAGGTTCCTACGGCTAATGCAGCAACTCTTGCTCCATTCCCTACGCGTAGCTCGACCTCTCCCTTTGCCAAGAATCTACTATCTTTAAGACCCTGCATATTATTACAAATATGAGATCCAGATCCGGTATCTAATACCCATGAGTCTTGGTTAGTAGACAAATTAATCTCAATCATAAACATACCAGAGGTTGAAGCTTCACCAAGCTTCTTTGACTTCAGAGAGTCAAGGTAGGCCTTGCAATTCCTCTTCCAATGCCCATCTTGTCCGCAATGGAAGCATGTGCCCTTGGGTTTGTCCTTCTTAACCCCACCCTTAGGCTTGGTTCTCTTCTTCTTGGACTTCTTAAGCCCAGAATTGGGCTTCTTTTTCTTGGAGCCCGAGACAAGCATAACGGTGCCCTTCTCCTTCTTAAGATTAGGCTCAGCAGTCTTGAGCATGTTCATCAATTCAGTCAACGTGCACTCAACTTTTCGCATGTTGAAGTGCAGGATGAATTGTGAATAGCTCTCAGGGAGGGACTGAAGAATTAAGTCAATACTTAACTCATTGTCAGAAACGTGTCCCAGATCAGCTAATTTTTCAATTAGCCCAATCATCTTCAGTACATGGGTAGTCACTGAAGATCCCTCTGCCATCTTGCATTGATAAAGCTCCCTTGAGGTCTCATACCTCTCAGTCCTAGCTTGTGCATCGAACATTTCTTTTAAGTGCACAATCATGGACGGAGCATCCATCTTAAGATGTTGCTTTTGCAATGCAGGGGACATAGCAGCTAACATGATACATGTTGCAGCATCATTGTCGGCTTTGTGCATCTCATATGCATCTATGTCCTCTTGTGATGCAGTAGCGGGTGGAGGAGGGGGCATGGGTTTATCGAGGACATACTCAATTTTTTCATGTTTGAGAACAATTCTCAAATTGATATTCCAGTCCTCAAAGTTGGTTTCATTGAGTTTGTTGTCAAGAATCGGTCGCAAATTCACGTTAGACATTCTACAAAAAGTAAAGACAGAAAATAAGTATTTGTTTTATGTTATATGCAAACCAAAAAGTGTGGATTCGTGAATTTATTTGGTTTGCTCCCACTATTTTACTTCAAATCAATAACCCTCAATATTGATTCGGAAATCCGTTGGAGATTTCTAGTGGGCTTAGGATCCCATCTAATTAGCTTTGGGTTTGACGGAGGCCAATGCCCCAAAGATAAATTCGATTAGGTAGATAACTATTTATCAATCACAACCTTGTGACTCCTAGATAGTTGGGTATCAACTCTTTGAAATTTACATCTTATGTATTACCCAACATTGCCTCAAAAATATCATAACATTGACGGAGGCCAAACTCGTTATGTAATTTTTGTTAAGTCAAACCCATTATTCAGAGATCATATCTCATAACAAAAACATATTCCGAGTAAGGTGACCTTGACGGAGGCCAACGTGTCAACCTTAATAGGAACTCTTCGTTTTTGTTATAATAATGGAAGGCAACTTAAGTAGATGACTTAATATTTGATATTGAGGGATTTTAGTTTAAATATTAATGTCTCATCATATTATGCAATTAAAATATATCAATCATATAAAATAAAAGCATAATAAACGTGGATGATTATGGACTTTAACTAGTAATATTTCCTTCGAGCCTTGAAGAAAATATTTGGTTAAAATTCCTAGGGGACGTTTCAACTCCTTGATGCGCCTCCTTGGTTGCTCCTTGGTACCACCTCCATCTTCTTGTACATTACATATGTAATTCTAGTCTAAACAATTTAAATAAACCTATTCCTAACCTATACTTTGTACATTACAAGTATTGATCAAGAAACCTCGAGTTACATTCGAGGGGAGTTTAGATGAGAAGAGAATTACATCAGAAAATAGAGAGGGAAGGACACGCAGGCCCTATTTATAAAACCAATACAAGCCAACCATAAAAGAAGTAATAACCATTCAATCGCATTGGTCTAGTCCATAATCATCCACCATGCCATCATACTATTTAACAATTAAATAAATTGATTTATTTAATTCTAGTCATAAATCATATGGTCTAAATAGTATAGATTAATGCTCTTGAAATTTATTTGTCTCAAAAATATAGTTATAGAAGGTATAGGTTTCCAAATTTTAACTTTCCAAATCTTAACAATTAAAATTGGAAAGTGTTTTATTTGAGAAATTATCAAAATTCAGCGTTCTTTCAAAAAATAGGAAAAATCCCGCTAGGTTTCTGCCTACAAACCGCGCGACTAAAACGTGCGCGGGTTCATCCGCGGTTTGTAACCTGCGCGACAAACCGTGCGCGGTTTCATCCGCGGTTTGTGGACAGAAGTTACGGGATTTTGACCGCGGGTCAAAACGCGCGCGAGTTTTCGCGCGGTTTGTGTCCAGAAAATACGATCTTTGAAATTCTTTGGAGTTTTTCAAAACTCTTTTGAATCAAAACATGTTAAAACCCTTTTAGCATGTAAAAACAATTTAGAAACCATAAAAACAACCTTAAGAACTTATCTTAATTATTTAAAACACCTTTTAAACAATCAAGAACTTTTCTTAAAAATCAAACTCTTGATTTTTGCTATAATGCTTTTGAGACAAATTTCATCAAGAACAAACCATCCATATTTGTGACAATTAAATAAACACAAATCATATAGATATAATCAAAGAAGGCTCTGATACCACTGTAAGGTAATAGCATAGGTAACGCAGCGGAAAAATAAAAATTTATTACCTTAACCATGGATCTCTTTGACATATCTATATGATTAACAAGGGGGTTTGCATGAAGATTACCTTAAGCACAGAAGATTTCTATGCTTCTAGGCAAAGATCCTTCGAAGAAGATGTTTGATCTACCACGAAAAGCCCTCCAAGCGTAGAGCCTCTAACGATATCCACACGAACAACTTCTTTGGGAACCTTGTAGGCTTGCTTGCTTTGACTTTTGAGTGCTAGCTCCCTTGAATTATTAAGAACACAAGAAGAAGAAAAACCTAACCCTTAGGAGAGAGAGAGAGATGCCTAGAGAGAGAGAGAGGCGTGCCTTTTCTTTCTTCTATTTTCTCTCACTAGTTTTCTTTTTGTGTAGCAACAACAATTCAAGAGTCAAAGCATGAACCTATTTATAGAGGAAGTATTCTAGTCTTTTAGGAAATAAAGCTAATTAGAAACCAAGTAGGTTTAGGCAACTTACTTTAAGCTAATCCTTCTCCTTTAGGAAATCTATTCCAGTAAGGAAACCAATTAGTTATTTTATTTCTTTTAGGAAACTAATTTCCTGCAAGACTTAGAATATTTATAAATAAGTCCTTTAAGTTAATTTATCTCATAAATTAACCCCATAAGTATCTCATACTTATCTTAATTACATTTTAACCCAAAGATTTTGTTCTTTATGTGTGTGACCCATTAGGTTCCATTCACGTTGGCAATAAGTATAAATTATAACTCATTAATTGAGCTAGATAAATTAAACACTTTTAATTTATCATTAATTCACTAATTAATCAATTCATACTTATAGATCATGAGTGGCGTCTAGCAATGCATCATGACCACCCAAGTGAATAGGAAAGTCATATAGGTAGACCATACCCTTCAATGACAATGTTACCGTGTAATTAATATCCTTTCACCACACTATATCCCAATTAGTCTAAAAGTATAGTGCATACTATTAAATGACTAATTTATATTTTCTTGTTCCAGAAATATAACTCTCCATGATGTATAACCTTGAAACTACTTCCAAGTTATACTATCACTTCTGCAAAGATTTATGAGTTAATATTTCCAACAAGTGGCCATTAAGGGATATACTCTCCTATTAAGGAGTGGTGAATCCTATATTGATTACTCACTATCTTTCCATGCTTCAAACTATACCCAATCTCTAACCTATGAGCTACCCTTTTACGGGCACCGAGGAATAGAGTCAAAGTATAGCAATCCACACTCAAGATACTATGGTAATCTCAAGTCAAAGGATCACTTACACCATTGCCATTAAGAGTTCAACTATTGGCACTATAGTTGAAACTCTTGGCGGATCAATCCAATGAACTTGTTCTCAAACAAGCATCCACATACTAGCTTAAGTGTCACGCACACCATAGTCAATGAGATCAACTACTACTTACCATAAGTAGAGGCAAAGTATGTGCTAGTCTATCCGTATTAATGATGTCCAATCTCATTAATACTATGACTAGGGATATTTAAGAATATGACTTTATATATTAGAGTCTCATAATTGTAACCCTTACAATCTCTAATACACAGTCAATATTCTAATGACTTTATCAATCAAACAAGTAACATGGAAATACAAGTATAGATGATAAAGAAAAATACCACATAGATAAATATAACATATAAAGCACCTTAAACCATCTTGGTTTTAGGGCATACACTAACAAAAAGAAACGCGAGAAAGAGGTACAGAACAGAAATAGAACGGAGGGGATGAGAGAAAACATGGAAACTAGAAATGAGGAAGAGAGAAATTCGGAGAGGGAACAAAAAGGAAACAGAAAGGGAGAGAATCGGAGAGGGAACAAAAAGGACGACAAGAGAGATAGGGAGAGCAGTGCAATGAGATACAGAGAAAGAGGAAAAACTGGAAATAGAAAATAGAGGAGAGAGAGAACGAGAAAAAAAACTGGAGAGAGGAAGATGATTTAAAAAAAAAGGGGAGTGTTTGATTTTTGGTTTGAGATGTATTTTTGGAATTTGTGTTTATGGGTTTAACGATTTTTGTTAAATTGATTTTAGGTATAATAAGTATTTGCACTTTAGTCCTTAGACTTTTAATTAATTTTTCTTAGTCCCTAAGTTTTATTTTTATTTTTTTTTATTTTACACAATTGAGTCCCCCATGATTTTCAATTGATCTCCCCTAGTTTTAATTTCTTTCAATTAAGTTTTTATTAATTGCGATTAAGCCCACTAGTTGCTAAAATTTATAGTTGTGTGCCCTTTTACTTGCTTAAATTTACATTTTTGCCCCCCGTTTGTGTGAATTTTTTAGTCTTACCTGTGACAGCCCCACCTTACCCAGAGGCGCACCAAAGGGCTTAGCGGACTGCCTGCCTAGCTCTCGCCAGGACTCAAACACGCACTCGCTCATACATCCAAGCGTACTTCACTCGAAATAAAATGCAATCATAACTAAATACATTCAAAATATTTACTTAAAAGTGTAAATATTACAAGAGTTTTACATCCCAAAAATATAATAATATTTACAATAAAAGCCTACACATTTAGGCTATCAAAACGCAATAAACAAAATATTTACTAGGTCCAAGTCAGCTTTTCCAGCTTTAGTAGTTTTGGAAACCTGGTTAAAGAAAACAAATAAATGGGATGAGCTAAAATAGCCCAGTGAGTGCTCAAGTCATGCAACCATACCAGTAAAATAAAATTTTTGTTCGATAAAATATTTAATGAGTAAATAAACAATTTGTGAACAATTTAATTAACAAGTAGTCATTAGCGGATACGGGGCTCAACTACGGGAGCAAGCTCAACCGCAGAAGTAGCAAGCACTGAACATGTAACCAAGACATTCGGACCGAGATAATAACTCAGGTCCTCGTCAAGGAGCATACCAGTATAAACAAGCAAGTACCCTAACCACCACTCACCTTGTAACCTCCAAACAAGCTACCACCTCCAGGGAGTAATCTCAACCTTGGAAGGGCCAACAAGCAAGAAAGTTCAATCCGGAGTTGGCCTCTTAGAGGAATTCAACTCATTTAAGGAAAGAACATCACGCCCTAAAACACCCAGCACCTTATATCCTCCCAAGTCACGTCAGGGTTGACTAACCGTGAAGTAACGGTGAAGTTAGTCACGGTAGTCTCACGCACAACTAACACATTTAATAGTGAAAGCATGTAACACATTGTGAAATAGATGCGATAAAGTACACATCTTTTCTCAAGTAATACATTTTTTTCAAATAATAATATCAAGTAGATCATGGCATTTCATGCATCATGCACACATAAGAACACTCACCTGAAATGTCTAAGAAAAGATTTCGCGGTAAGGTTGAGTCTCACTTTTGGATCCTGAAATTCACGAGAAATAATCGTATAAAAATCTTGACTAAAATCTAAGAAATTTCATAAGAAAATTCAAGAAATACCCCAAGTCTTTCTAGGGTTTAATTTCTAGGGTTTTGGAGCTTAGGGTTTTACCCTAGGGTTTAGGGTTTTCAAAATTAGGGTTTTCTAACATTCTAGGGTTTTGCTCGGAAAGGTTTAATTCACTAATAGCTAATCTACGAAAATTTCTGCACGCTTAAATTACTAAATTACAGCTTATGAAGCCTTAAATCATAGCCTAATTACTTTTATTTCCTAGGTGATAAGTGCTAAAATATACTAGTTTTTAGTAGGCTTTTAGGTTAGGTTTATAGGGTTTTCCATGAGCTTTTCTCTATTTACTTGCTATTTCTTCTTATTTTTGAGTTTAATAGCTAAATCGTGTGTTAAAGATAATTATTTGCATTATTCTTGTGTTTTCATAGGGTTTGTACATTGTGTCACCAATTTGGATGATAGTTGGATGATATTTTAAGATGATTTTAAGTTGGTGATGAGTTGAAGTCAAGAAACCCTCAAATTGGTGCAAAGAATCAATGGTGGAACAAGAATGGGAAAGAAATGGATTTGCAGCTCGGACAGGTTTCAGTATTTTGGTAATAACTCCAGATAGAGATATTGGATGGAGATGCTTCTTGAGCCATTTTAAAGCTAAGATGATGTTCTACAATTCATATGAAGACATCAAAGTCCAGTTCTCACGTTTTGATGGTCAAATTTCCAAGTTTCTGAAGCACATCTGTACTGTGAGGCAGTTCCGACCAGTTCCCAGTATTTTGACTATATCTCGAGCTAAAGAGCTTAAAATGACTTGATTTTTATTGTTGTGGAAAGCTATCACAAGGGGCTACAACTTTCGTGTTTTGAAGAAAAGTTAATTCTGCCGTCTTCGAGGTCAAATCTGACATGGAAGTAAAAATTGAGCTTCTGTCCGCATCCGCGACGTCACCCGCGGCGCGGATGACGACTCGGATGGGATCAGAAAGTCACGTATTCCATCTGCGAATGCGGCCGTGGCGCGGATGGCACCGCAGCTCAGTCACAAATACCTGCGATTTTCTTTGTTTTGGGTGAAATCTTTTAAAAAGGGAACCCTACCTCTTGGGGAGGGATTACACACGCACCAAAGACATAAAAAACACGCCTTTGCACACATCGAGAGAGATGTAGAGAGGGAAAAGCAAGAGTAGAGGGACAACTCAAGGGCTTCAATGGTGCAAAGCAAGAAAGTTTTATCAAGATACAAGGGAGGATTCAAGAGGGCTGCATGAGAATGAGCTTTCTCTTTCTTTCTTGTCTTTTGCTAATTGTATTCTTGTACTTACGAATTGGGTTGTTTATGATTTAGATGGAAAGAACCCTAAACTCTTATGGCTATGATTTTATTCTTTGTTAATAAAAGACCCACTTTGTTTTAGATTTATTCTTGAGTTTATTGGCTATTGAAGTGGGATTTGCGTGCATCCTTAGATTCAATATTGATTTCATATAGTTGGATTGAGAAATCACCTATTTGATTAGATCATCTCTTGAATAAAGAGGCTTTCATGGGTTGTTAGAGATAGGAATTACATAAGTCTCCCCGGTTAGATTCAAACCTAACCAAAACCATAGAATCCATAGAAACTTAATGCTTCTCTTTGGGGTTTTGATTGAGAAGAGATTCCAATCAATCAACCAAGGGGACAGGGGGTTAATACTTGAGAAAGATTAAGCCTAATTAAGGGATTCTAGGGTCTAAGTGATTGGGTTATTCATTAATCAAGGTATAGTCTTAGCATGCTTGGTTTAGGGTATTCTTCATCTTGATTCCCCTCTACTTTTGTCCATTCTCTCTACTGACTTCTAGATTGTGGTTTAATTAGGTAATTCGTTTAGTTAATTTGTCTTTCTAATCAATTTGTCATTCGATTTGTGAGGTTAGATAATAGAAAAAAGGTTAGTACTAGTACTCACATGTCCCTGTGGGATCGACACTCGGTACTCCTGTACACTGTACTACTAGGAATGATAGGTGCACTTGCCTAAAGTATCCATAGTATAGCGAGACGGATACCACTAGGTTTTACCGAAATTTTGGCAGCACTTCCCCTATAATCGGACTAACCCAAAAATTTTTAAACCTGCAAGAAAATGTCCAACAACCCAATTTCAAGTAGTTCTACTAATCTCACATCAAACTCAATTCAATTCCATTCAAATTCATCACAAAAATACATAAACCGCTCCAAGTTCTTCAAGTAAATCAAACCTAGATCATGACTTTTCAAGTTTAATGTACTATCTACAAGGCATACAAGTTCACAAGCTTCACATTTATGGAATAAAACTTCACTTTTCATGACCAAAATCAATCTTACTTAACCAAGAAAAAACATAACTTAAGAGCTAAAACTATAATCTTACACTTGAAATTAGAAGAGAAATTCATGGGAAATACCTCTAGGTAGACAAGATAGTTGCTTAGGAGGAAGTTCCACTCAATTTCTATGGTTGAAAAATGAGTAAATGGAAGTAAAAGATCCAAGAAAATTGAAAGAAAATGGAGAGAAAAGAGGAAGAAAGCAGCCGGCCAGCAAGAAGAAAAAGAAGAGAGAAATTGGGTAAGTAAAGAAGAAAAGAAATGGAAAAGAAATGGAAAAAAAAATGGACCAATTAAAACAAGACAAAGATAAAGTAATTTTTGACTTTCTTCCCAACACTTGGCAATGGTTAATTAGAAAGAATTTTTGTTATTTATCTTTCAATAAGTCTTGCAAGATTTCCTAGGTATAACTCTTAAGGAACTAAGTACAACATGCTCAATCTTTTTTTCTAAAATTTGGCCACCCCATTTTTTTTTCCTAATGAACATAATACAAATAAATGGTTTTTTTTGCATGAATTTATAGGGTGTTACATCCTCCCCCCCTTAAAAGAATTTCGTCCTTGAAATTCTACCTAGATTTTCGAAGAGTCGGGGATAACTTCACCGCATCTCTTCCTCTGTTTCCCAAGTGGCTTCTTCGAGTTCGTGATGCTTCCAGAGAATTTTGACAAGTGGAATTTGTTTATTTCTCAGCTCTTTCACCTTCCGATCTAGGATGCGAACTGGTTGCTCTTCATAGGCTAAAGTCTCGTCAAATTCAATTTCATCTGGTTGAAGTACATGTTGTGGGTCCGGGTGGTACTTTTTCAAGACAGATACATGGAAGACATTGTGCAGTTTGGCCAATTGTGACGGTAATTCCAATTGGTAGGCAACGTTACCGACACGCTTAACGATTTTAAATGGCCCCACATATCTTGATTGAAGTTTCTTCCTCTTCCCAAATTTAATTCCTCCTTTAAATGGAGAGATTTTGAGGAACACTCTATCTCCCACTTCAAATTCCAGCTCCTTCCTTCGATGGTCAGCATAACTCTTCTGGCGGTCTTGTGCAGTCTGGATTCGTTGCTGAATTAGCTTGACCTTCTCATAGGCTTCTTCTATCCACGGTACCTTTTTCGGACCTAATACTCTTCGTTCACCCACTTCATCCCAGTAGCCAGGTGTTCTGCATCTCCTTCCATACAACGCCTCGAACGGAGCCATCTAGATAGAGGATTGATAGCTGTTATTGTAGGCAAATTCTATCAAAGTCACATGTTGATCCCAACCACTACCAAAATCCATCACGCTTGCCCGTAGCATATCCTCCAAAATCTGGATCACTCGTTCAGACTGTCCATCAGTTTGGGGATGATAAGCCGTGCTGAAATTCAAATTTGTTCCCAAGGCTTCGTGCATTTGTCTCCATAATCGGGAAGTAAACCGAGGATCTCGATCCGAGACAATACTCACAGGAATTCCATGGAGCCTTACCACTTCATCAATAAACATTCGAGCAAGTTTCTCCAAAGGATAAGTCATATTCATAGGCAGAAAATGGGCAGATTTGGTTAGTCGATCAACAATCACCCAAATCGCATCATGCCCTCTTTGGGTTCTCGGTAGACCAGAAACAAAGTCCATAGTAATAAGTTCCCACTTCCACTCTGGGATTTCCAAGGGTTATAACAGTCCTGACGGTCTCTGGTGTTCAGCTTTTACCTGCTGACACGTAGGACAAGTTTGAACATACTGTGCTATCTCTCTCTTCATATTATCCCAACAATAGAGTTTCTTCAGGTCTTGATATATCTTTGTACTGCCTGGGTGCACCGTGTTTCTGGAACGGTGAGATTCATCCAAAATCATTCTTTTCAACTCTTCATTTCCTGGTATAAAGATTCGGCTTCGGAACCTCAACAAGCCTTCCGGTCCAACATTATATTTAGGTAAGATCCCTGCTCTGGCTTTCTCTATCCGCTTTTGTAACGTAGGATCTCTACCTTGAGCTTCTTTAATTTGCCTCAACAATTCAGATTTAACACTTATATTCCCGCAAATCACCTTTGAGCCAACTATCCGTGGGTTGCTTTCACTCACTTGCTCTAACAATCTCCACTCACAGATGGCCAAACTAGCCACTTGCACCTTTCTACTTAGAGCGTCTGCGGCAACATTGGCTTTACCCGGATGATAATTAATAGTACAGTCATAATCTTCCAATAACTCCACCTATTTGCGCTACCGCAAATTCAGTTCCTTTTGAGAAAATAAATATTTTAGGCTCTTATGATCTGTATACACCTCAAAAGTGACTCCATACAAATAATGCCTCCATTTCTTGAGAGCAAATACCACGGCTGCTAACTCCAAATCATGTGTGGGATAATTCTTTTCGTGAGGTTTCAACTTACGGGAAGCATAGGCAATTACTTGTTTCCCTTGCATTAATACACATCCCAGACCTTCCCGTGAAGCATCTGTGTACACACTAAAAGTCTCCTTGCCACTTGGCAATGCTAATACCAGAGCTGATGTTAATCGCTTCTTAAGCTCAATGAAACTTTGCTCACACCGTCCATCCCAATTAAACTTAGCATTCTTTTGAGTCAAAGCAGTGAGTGGTGTGGCTATCTTTGAAAAATCCTGAATAAATCGCCGATAATATCCAGCTAAATCCAAGAAACTACGGATTTCAGTTGGATTCTCAGGTCGTTTCCAACTAACCACAGCTTCCACTTTTGAGGGATCTACTGCTATTCCTTCCCCAGAAATGACATGGCCTAAAAAGGCTACTCGGTCTCTCCAAAATTCACACTTGCTAAATTTGGCATACAACCTGTTGTCTCTTAAAACTTGCAGTACAATCTTCAAATGTTGCTCATGCCCCTTGTGAGACTTGGAAAATATTAAAATATCATCAATAAATATTACCACAAATTGATCCAAGTATGGCCTAAAAACCCTATGCATCAAATCCATAAAGGCCGCCGGGGCATTAGTCAATCCAAATGGCATCACCACAAATTCATAGTGACCATATCGAGAATTAAAAGTAGCTTTGGGCACGTCTTCTTCCTTAATTTTTAACTGGTAGTATCCTTGCCTAAGGTCTATTTTAGAAAATACTACCGCTCCCTCCAATTGATCGAACAATTCATCGATGTGAGGTAAAGGATACTTATTCTTGATAGTGACATTGTTTAATCCTCGATAGTCAATACAAAGCCTAAGGGTACCATCTTTCTTCTTTACAAAGAGCACTGGAGCTCCCCATGGTGACATACTGGGCCTAATAAATCCCCTCTCCAACAAATCTTGAAGTTGAATCTTAAGCTCTCCGAGTTCTGCATGAGACATGCGATACGGAGTTTTAGAAATTGGCGAAACTCCTGGCACCAATTCTATGCCAAATTCCACTTCTCGTTCAGGGGGTAGAGAGCTTAATTCCTCTAAAAAAACATCAGAAAACTCTCGTACCACGGGTACATCTTCAAGCCTAACTTTATCCCCAGGGGTATTAATTAAGTATGCCAGGTATCCCACTGCCCCTCTAAACATCAATTTCCTAGCTTGCATGGCAGAAAGAAGGTTTGAAGAAGCTAGGGTTTTCTGTACATCCAACCTTAAAATAGGCTCTCCCGGTATATTAAAATCTACTACTTTCGTTCCACAATTTAATTGAGCACTATACCGGGTTAAACAATCCATGCCTAAAATTATATCATAACCCTGAATAGGAAACGCTATGAGGTCCGCTAAAATTTTTCTCTTTCCTACCCAGAGTTCACAATTTGTATAAATAAGGTTGGTAGTCAAACAATGATCCCCAGTAGGCGTCCTTACTTCAAATTCATAAGGCAATCTAACAGGTTGTACTTCAACAGTAGTCATAAATTGGGAATTCACAAATGAATGAGTAGAGCCAGGATCTACTAATAATTTAGCGAGATAGTTGAAAACAAGAGTCGTACCTTCAATAACCGCCGATGACTCCCGTGCATCGCGCTTGTCTAAGGCATAGACTCGAGCTGGCACTTTCCTCTTATTCCCACTCTCCTTAGCTTGACCACTGTGCCCAGGTTGAGGTACACTCGATCCACTGGTTGCTTGCTTCGGACAGTGACTGATTTGATGCTCACCACTACCGCAAACTAAACATTTCTGATTCTTTCTCCAACAAGCATCTTCAAGGTGACTATCCTTACCACAATACCCACATACCACTGGAGCAACTGATGCTTGGGTTCCCTTCCGGGTATCCTCCTTCCGTTCACTTCTTTGCGGCGTCCTTCCTATTGGTGCTCCTCTTGCCCTGCCAGGTTGAGTACCCTGCCAAACTCTTGCCCCACCAGCTCCCCTTCCCGCTTTAGGAGCTGGGGCACTTCCGGGTAATGGATGGGAATCACTGGCATTTCCACATTACTTAGCTTGAAAAGTTCTAACCAATGATTTAGTTTCCTCCACTTGCTATGCTTTATCGACCGCAACCTCATAAGTTTCCATAGTAGCAGCAGCAAGGGCCTCTTGAATTTCCAAATTTAACCCTTGGATGAACCGTCTTCTCCTCCGTCTGTCCGTGGCTACTAGCTCAGGTGCGTATCGTGACAATTTGGTAAATTGGGCTTCATATTCCGCCACACTCATCAGTCCTTATCTCAACCTCAAAAATTCATCCTCCCGCTTCTCTTGTACTCTGGCAGGAATATATTTTTCTTTGAACTCCCGGGTGAAATTGACCCAAGTTCTTGGGATTTGGTAACGTTCCCACTTAGTATTTATCAAATTCCACCAGGGTGTGACAGCTCCTTCTAGTTGAAATATAGCAAAAGTCACCTGCCTTTCATCAGTGTATCTTAAGGCGGTGAAAATTTTCTCGATGTCTTCCAACCATTTCTCGGCGATCTCCGGGTTTGGGCTGCCATTAAACTTAGGGGGATTAAATTTTTGGAATCTCTCTAAGGCAACATCTTCTCCGATTATTGGATTTCTATACGAGTTGCCAACTTCCATTCCTGGGTTTTGCCGATTTCCCAGCTGGGTCAAAACATTGGTCATACGATTTAACACGGCAATCATTGGGTCAGCCCCAGGATTTGGGTTTTCGCCCGACGCGTTGCCCTCCTCGGGATCTTGTCGACGAGGTCGACCTCTTCCTCTACTTGCCATCGCTTAATATTCTAAAATAATATTAACTAGTTATTTCGAGATCCATGTAATAATTAACAAAGCATATAAAATGCACCACTTAATGAATAAGACAAAGAAAGCAAATATCATGTCAAATAAAGTGACATATATATACATGTCATTCAATTTATGCATGTCAAAAGTCTCACGTAGAGAACATAACATGATATACATAGATCCAAAAGTTTTACATGCCAAAATATATCACAACTACAAGCATAACAAAATAAATACAAACTTTGTACATACTCCTATCTAAGGATCGATGCTAACTATATGGATCCAACAAGGCTTGTATCAATAAGCTCCTAGCCAAAAACTAAACCCCTAGTCTAGCTCCCTACGGAACTAGCAGAATCCTCCGATGACTCCTCCTCAGGACCCTCCCCAATCTCCGGGGATGCAGGCACTACCGGTCTAGGTCCAGGGGGAATCTCCTCCTCACCTCGTGCCTCTCCCACCACGCGCTCAAGGGTATGCGCGCACTCATGAAGGACCTGACCTAAACCATCCCGAACATGCCCATCTATACGAGTCAATCGCTCACGAGATCTCCGGAGCTGCTGAGTCAACGCTAAGTCCTCTGTCTCTCTCTCATAAGCTCCTCCTCCAGCTCCCCAATCTGGTGAGCCTGGAGGCCCACCTCGTCTCTCAAACTGCGGACGCTCGCCTGGGCAGCAGCTGTAGTGCAAGCGAAACTCCTATTCTCCTCGATCAGTGGGACTACCACATAATCGGGATAGGAGTACAACCTCCAGCATCCGCAAGGCGGTCGAATCTGGCGGGCAGGTGAAAAACACAAGGATGTCCCAGCTGCTGGCGATAGCGAGCTACGGGTCTACATCTCGATCCCTGATACCTCAAGGGTATCACCATCAAGTCTCGTACCTCGGACGCCTCACCTCGACCCTCGTCCGTCATACCTACATATTTAAATAATTAATCAATTAGGTCTAGCCCAAAAATACTTAATAATAATTAATACTTAAATATTACACTCAAATATCAAGCTTAAAGTAACCTAAACCCATGCTCAAGCATATCCATAATAGCGTCTGGGTGCGAAAATTCGGATCTTATCTCTCACAGTCAGGGTGATCAGGCCAAAGAGTAACCGACTTGACCCAAATTTCCTACCCGACACCCAAGCAAGTCTAACACTAGCGACAGGATTAAATCCTAAGCTCTTATACCACCTGTGACAGCCCCACCTTACCTAGAGGCGCACCAAAGGGCTTAGCGGACTGCCTGCCTAGCTCTCGCCAGGACTCAAACACGCACTCGCTCATACATCCAAGCGTACTTAACTCGAAATAAAATGCAATCATAACTAAATACATTCAAAATATTTACTTAAAAGTGTAAATATTACAAGATTTTTACATCCCAAAAATATAATAATATTTACAATAAAAGCCTACACATTTAGGCTATCAAAACGCAATAAACAAAATATTTACTAGGTGCAAGTCAGCTTTTCCAGCTTTAGTAGTTTTGGAAACCTAGTTAAAGAAAATAAATAAATGGGATGAGCTAAAATAGCCCAGTGAGTGCTCAAGTCATGCAACCATACCAGTAAAATAAAATTTTTGTTCGATAAAATATTTAACGAGTAAATAAACAATTTGTGAACAATTTAATTAACAAGTAGTCACTGGCGGATACGGGGCTCAACTATGGGAGCAAGCTCAACCGCAGAAGTAGCAAGCACTGAACATGTAACCAAGACATTCGGACCGAGATAATAACTCAGGTCCTCGTCAAGGAACATACCAGTATAAACAAGCAAGTACCCTAACCACCACTCACCTTGTAACCTCCAAACAAGCTACCACCTCCAGGGAGTAATCTCAACCTTGGAAGGGCCAACAAGCAAGAAAGTTCAATCCGGAGTTGGCCTCTTAGAGGAATTCAACTCATTTAAGGAAAGAACATCACGCCCTAAAACACCCAGGACCTTATATCCTCCCAAGTCACGTCAGGGTTGACTAATCGTGAAGTAACGGTGAAGTTAGTCACGGTAGTCTCACGCACAACTAACACATTTAATAGTGAAAGAATGTAACACATTGTGAAATAGATGCGATAAAATACACATCTTTTCTCAAGTAATACATTTTTTTCAAATAATAATATCAAGTAGATCATGGCATTTCATGCATCATGCACACATAAGAACACTCACTTGAAATGTCTAAGAAAAGATTTCGCGGTAAGGTTGAGTCTCACTTTCGGATCCTGAAATTCACGAGAAATAATCATATAAAAATCCTGACTAAAATCTAAGAAATTTCATAAGAAAATTCAAGAAATACCCCAAGTCTTTCTAGGGTTTAATTTCTAGGGTTTTGGAGCTTAGGGTTTTACCCTAGGGTTTAGGGTTTTCAAAATTAGGGTTTTCTAACATTCTAGGGTTTTGCTCGGAAAGATTTAATTCACTAATAGCTAATCTACGAAAATTTCTGCACGCTTAAATTACTAAATCACAGATTATAAAGCCTTAAATCATAGCCTAATTACTTTTATTTCCTAGGTTTTACCGAAATTTCGGCAGCACTTCCCCTATAATCGGACTAACCCAAAAATTTTTAAACCTGCAAGAAAATGTCCAACAACCCAATTTCAAGTAGTTCTACTAATCTCACATCAAACTCAATTCAATTCCATTCAAATTCATCACAAAAATACATAAACTGCTCCAAGTTCTTCAAGTAAATCAAACCTAGATCATGACTTTTCAAGTTTAATGTACTATCTACAAGGCATACAAGTTCACAAGCTTCACATTTATGGAATAAAACTTCACTTTTCATGACCAAAATCAATCTTACTTAACCAAGAAAAAACATAACTTAAGAGCTAAAACTATAATCTTACACTTGAAATTAGAAGAGAAATTCATGGGAAATACCTCTAGGTAGACAAGATAGTTGCTTCGGAGGAAGTTCCACTCAATTTCTATGGTTGAAAAATGAGTAAATGGAAGTAAAAGATCCAAGAAAATTGAAAGAAAATGGAGAGAAAAGAGGAAGAAAGCAGCCGGCCAGCAAGAAGAAAAAGAAGAGAGAAATTGGGTAAGTAAAGAAGAAAAGAAATGGAAAAGAATTGGGAAAAAATAGACCAATTAAAACAAGACAAAGATAAAGTAATTTTTGACTTTCTTCCCAACACTTGGCAATGGTTAATTAGAAAGAATTTTTGTTATTTATCTTCCAACAAGTCTTGCAAGATTTCCTAGGTACAACTCTTAAGGAACTAAGTACAACGTGCTCATTTTTTTTTTTTTCTAAAATTCGGCCACGCTATTTTTTTTTTTTCCTAATGAACATAATACAAATGAATGGTTTTTTTTGCATGAATTTTTAGGGTGTTACATTACCCCTTGAGTTTTATTGAACTTTATTTTAGCCCCTTAGTTGCTAGAATTCATTTTTTTTTCTCAATTCGTCAATAGTTGTATATTTTAGGTTTTCTTTAATTAGACCGAGGTGCCTTGACTTGTTTATTCATTTTGAGTAGTATTTGTACCGAGTCTTCGACAGGTATCCCTATTTCTTATTAATTTCTTTTTATGTGCTTCAATGTGCCTTACGTGATTTTTATGCATTTTATTCACATATTTCCTATTTGGTATGCTTTTTGTGTATTTATTTCTTTCAATGCAATTTCATTTTAAATTTAATTATTTCTTCATTAGTATTCTGATAAAAATGTAATATTTTTGTATTTAGCTAGTCAATGTAATAGTTAGATTATATTTCTCATATTTTAGCAAAAATTGTGTAATTAGATAGAAAGTGTAATAGATAGGGCGCTTTTAATTTCCCCCCTTAAATTGTAAATCAAGCCTCCCCGGTGTAATAGTTAGGATTGATTTGCTTTTGCGTGCTTAGGTGTTTATTTCTTTTACCGCTTTCCTTAGGATTTTTGCATCTAGATATCATGCTTATGTGTTATGTGCTCCTATGTGATCTTATATGTTTTTATATGTTTAATTTCCTTTGAATTCATGCTTTAATATTTAATTCATGATTTATGGTATTCCGCCACCACACTAGTCCAACGCTAGTCGTGGTTTCATCGTTTCCCCGTTAGTCCAACGCTAGTGGGGGATCCCTAGAAAGGGTTATTCCAACGCTAGACCCTTACGGCATTTTAAGTGTTAGGTGCATTCGTGTGCATTTTACATTTCACACACTTTAGTTTTCTTTCCATTCTGCATGATTTTTATTATTACTATTATTTATTTACTTATTTTGACGCATTTTCAAATGCATGACATTTAGGTTGCATCTCGCTTAGAAATTAGGACATTTGCGTGATTCGACTAGAAATAGTCGCCTACTCACGTGGGAAGCGGTGGCGTACATGCCGTTCCCCCCTCCGTGAGTAGAAACATTCAGTCACGAGTTATTAGTCCCCCATACCCGTCATGTTGCATACCCACCTTCTTTCTTCACTTACTATATATTATTATTTTCTTTTCTTTTTGCATCACATTTGGCATAAAAACTCGTGACTCCCTCGAGGTCTCGACTCGGGTTTCGCAATTAATGCGATAATTCTGACCAAGCCTCGACGGAACATTTCGACCCTCCTGATACCCACACTTAGACTTAGGATTTGCATTCATTTAGATACATCAAAACGCGATAGAATCTAGGGTTAATTTAGGAAAATTTGATTAAATCTCGCAACTAGCCTCGGCTAGGTTGAAAGGGTGCCTTAGGCCCAAGCCTTTGCCTTCCCTTTCTTCAAATGTGACTCCCGAACCCTTTTCTCTCATTTTTCGTAGACCGGAGTCGAAAAAGGGTTTTAAATGATTTTTCTAAAAGTTTTACTTTTTGTTTTGTTTAAACAATTTTTTCAGGTGACTTGGTACACCCTAACTCAATACCAAGTGGCGACTCCATTTTAAAAATAAAACCCTTTTTCAAAAAATTATTTGGCCAACCCTGTCGCACTTTTAGTCCCGGCCTTGTTTTCTTTTAAAATACCATTTTTCTTAAAATACACTTTTTCTACTAAAATTTGCTTTTTCTCACACACGCACGGTTTTTTTTTTTTTTAAATCTTTATTTTCGAAAGGGTCACCGAGACCGGACTGTCTTTTCGGGACACGACAGTCAACGACCCCACTAGTACACCCTTTGCCCAGGATTTTTAGGACGCAACAAGTTTGTTTCATGGTTGTTTTGCAGACCTCAAGAAAGTAGGTGTAACTCACAACCATACAAGTGGAAAAGGCATTCAAGCGAGAGGGATTTTTCCTTAGATTTTTGTGTTTTATTTGTTATCTTATTTGTTTTGGTGTTAAAACTTTGATTTTTGTGTTTCATTTGTTATCGTATGTGTTTTGGCATTAAAACTCTCCTTTCTACCTTGTATAAAAGTATAAAGGTTGTTTGGGAATTGATTTTTGGATTGGAGCTAAAGACCAAGGTTTAAAATTGAATAAACATTAAGAAAATTGACCAACTTCTACAATTGAACCGTGGGTGAATCACCTGCTGCTCAACGCCATGGACCAAAGTCAGAAGGTGAGTTGCAACCTCAGCCGTGGGCTCTTCACCCATGGCCAAGACCATGGCTCACATTCAGACGAGGCCAAAAGGAGCTGCCGTGGCTACTTCTTCATTGCTTTTTCTTGAATCTTTCACTTCCTCTCTCAAACCCTTTCACCCCACTTTTTAATCCTCTCTTCCACACTGATTCCACAACAAATCTACTTCACCCATATGCTAACAACCTCTTTGAAAGCAAAATATCTATGTTTGGTGGATTAAGACTTCATCTTTTGCTGAGTTTTTGCCTCCATCCGAATTTTGTCTCCAATTTTGGGATTTTTGCTTGGCGAATTTTGAGTTTGATTTTTGGGCATCATTTGGCTTCTCACTACACTATTCATTCATTCATTACATTTTTGTGGTAAGATTTTCATATTTTTTATGGTTATTTTACTTGGTTTATGTTGGATATTACTTCATGAAATATATGACAATGTAGTGAGATTTTGTTTGAATTATGAGCTTAATTTGTGTTCTTGGAGCTACCTGAGTATGATTGTGCCATGGGTTTACTGATTTATGGTATAATTTTGCCTATGAAATTTTCAATTGTGCTTAATTTAATTCTTGGACTTTTGGGATAATTGGCGTAATTCATGAGAATGTATGAGTTTAATTTATGTTATTGGACTCTAAGACATTATTTAAAGGTTGAATTAGGAGTTTTATGCATACAATTGCTACATTGATGTGCTAAATTCCTACATTTGATTATTTGAGGTTTAAATGTCTAGAGTTTATTATTTGACATTCTTTGCATGTGTGTACATTGTGACTTTAGAATGTTTAATGATGTGTATGGACTCTATTTTTTGTATAGAATTAGTTAGATTTGGGATGTAATAACTTCCATTATTATATGGGATGACTTATATTTTCAAATATAGCTATGACTAGGTTTTGAGTATGAATGGTTATAGAGTCTATTTTCATAGCATTCTTTAGTCTTTCTAGCCTAATGATGACTTTCAAATGTTGAATGTGGGGAATACACAAAAACTCCTAATCTGAGGAATACCTAATCTACGAACATTCAAAAACCTTTGACTCTTGCAGGACATTGATGGAAAGAAGAAAATATGGCATCATGAGACAGATCCAAAGTTGCAAGACAATATGCCGTTGAATTTGCTTCACAAAAAACATGATGAATGCTAGCCTGTACCAATTCTATATTAGATCTGATTGCCCTTAGCTCATAATACATACTCCATCTGCCCACAGAATTCTCTGTAACAAGTTTCACAAGAGAACTAGAGTCAACCTCCACTATAATGTTATGCACCTTCTGTTGCACACACAAACAAAAACCGTATAAAAGTGATATGCATTTAGCTTGTAGAACATCTACATCCCGAAACTCTTTATAAAATGTAAACACCATCTTGCCTTCTTTATCACGCATCAAACCTTCTCCTGATCTCTTCTTCTCATCACACTCGTATCCGTATTGAGCTTGAAGAAGCCCCCATCTAGTCTACTCCAACTCACAGCTCTCAACCTCAGCTATTTCCCTGACTTTAAACAAAAGAAACTGGAAAAATAGCAATCCCTATCGTTCTCCAATTGGGATTTTGTCACCTTAGTAGTAGCATCAATAAGTTTAAAGAAGGAGTTGATCTCCCAAATGACCGCCTGAACCTAGAAGGACTTGTATTGAAACCTTGCTGCGTTACGCGCCTTCCAAATAAACCAGCAAATAATGAGAGGAATAACCCACCGGATGTAATTTGATACCGATATAGACAAATACCAAGACATAATCCTAGATAATATACACATGTAAATTAGCATAAAGGGAGAGGCATCCTCCCCCTTATACGGGGTTAGCTAAATAAAAAAAAATCCTAAATAGTAGAGGATTGATGAATCCCCAAAGAATTCCCAAAATAATCCCAAACTTATTTAGCAACCTTTCCATCCAAAAACATATGCTTAGCATGTTCCACACTTCGAAAATAGCAACTACATCTTAATACCAAACACAATCCCCTACGTTGTAAATTCACATCTAGCGGGACATTGTTAAAGATTAACCTCCACGCAAAGAAAGAAATTTTCAAATGAACAAGAGGGCACCAAATTACCTTTGCAATGGTTGACCGGGGCCTTCTTTGTCTTATACATTCCCATGCAGATGATACAGAGAAGTTTTGATCAGAAGAAAGTGATCAAAATAATTTCATTAGGCTTATGAGACTGAAGTGGAATGTTAACAATCCTCAAGACAACATTTTTCGGCAGCCACAACCTCAACTTCTTAACATTCCATCCATTCGAATAAAAATAATTTAGCAGCTAAACAATGTGAAGGATTACTAACCTTTGAACTTTCTATTAATTGATCATCACCACTCCATCTATCAAACCAAAAGTCAGCCAGAACCTCACCAATACACCATCAGATATTCTTTTTTGCAACCACTTGAATTGCCACGAGTCTCCTCCAAGTTGCAGAAAGACGTCTCTTCTCCCTGTATAGAGGATGCTTATCTTTAATGTATTTGGACTGCATAAATGCTACCCATGGAGAATCATCGGTCCTCAGCTTCCACTAGAGCTCGATAGAAAAAACCTTCACCATATCATCAAAAGCCCTAACCCCCAAGCCACCTTCATCTGTAGGATAGCACGCCTTATTCCAGGAGACCCAATGAATCTGCCTCTCATTAACACCAGCATCCCACAAAAAACCATTGAACAAAGTACATAGGGATTTAATCACTCCCCCAAGTGGTTGCAAATTTCGAAACAAATGCAATGGCATAGAATTAAGAACATGCCGAAGTAACAGAATCTTACCTCCAGCCGATAGGAACTTCACACTCCAATGTTCCAAATGCCTCCTAACCTTGCCCAGAATACCTATAGACACCAAATTTTGACGCACTATTTATCTTTTCAACATTGGGGGCATTTTTTCTACTTTTGAGGTTAAATTTTAATTTTTTGGCAAAAGGGGCAAAATCAACAATTTCAGGGCAAAACAGTAATTTTTAGTACATAAATATGTTTCATTAGTTTTGGAGTTTTAAATGTACATTTTGTATTTTCATAAATGTTTATGAATTTTGTGTGATTTTTCAGGGTTAACTGCTATTTTTTTGTATATTCTGTTAATACAGAATGACATCCAAAGACCAAAAGGTGACTTTTTAGCCATCACTTCAAAATCAATTTTGAAAAATGCTTTATTTGATTGCATTTTTATTATTTTAGTTTTTGTGTGTTTTGTGCTGTTTACTGTGCAAAAGTTCTTTTGAATTAGTGCACATAAGATGTTCTTGTACAAAATTGAATAATGGTAGTTACTTGCATTGAATTAAATGGCACTCCTAAATTTATCAGAAGTCAAAGTCAAACATGAATTGTAAGCCTATTTGGGTGATTTGATCTAAATCGTGAATCAAAATCCACTAAATTCAGAAAAATTGCGGAAAGCAAAGTAAGACACTTTATCAGATATTCGGGAAGACAATCCTCATATTTATATGAGCTAGTGGAGTCAAGGGACTGCCGTGTAGTGGCAGCACTTCTACAATTGCCATTTTTTTCTCTTTTGCAGGTGGTATCACACCATCATCATTTGGAGCCTTCATCAGAAACAAAAATTGGAGCAAATTTTTTTAAGGAAATTTGATTTCAAAATTGATTAATTTCAAATTGATGATACCTCACACTGGGGCAAATTTTAAAGGATTTATTTCAAACTGATTTATACTGGGGCAAATTTCTTATAATGATGGAGTTCAAAAGGATTGTTATGTTTTATGCAATGCCAAATCTTGAAATGAGTGATTTCAAATTGGTCTGATGCCATACACTGGGAATACCTAATTACTATAAACTAAATCTGTATATTCCCATTTGAATCTCTTACTAACTCTCTAACTGCTATTTTTCTTTTGTATTTCATTTATTCCTTTCCTAGTCTGTATTATTTTTACTTTTCTTATTTTTATTTTTAGGATTGTTGTTACACTTTGGCTTATACCTAATGAATTGGATAATGTAGTTATTTTTCTTTATGATGTGGCTATAATTTAGTTCGATTCTGGATCTCGTACCTATAGCTGGATCATATTAGATATCAAACTACTACGGAAAGGGGAGTATTAGTTTCTTTTTTTTTTGTTTTAATTCTTATCCTTTCTTTCTTCTGTCACACATTGAGTACAATGTATGGTTTAAGTGTTGAGGGGGGTTAGAATATTTCATAGTAATTATTGCCTATTGGATGATACTTGAAAATTTTGAATTTGACTGTGGATTTGGTTGATATTGTTGAATTTTTGTGTCAACAGGGAGTTAGCCCTGTTATAGGGAAAATTCTATCAAAATTTTTCAAGAATTTATCCAACTTAGTTGAGTTTTTCATGTTTTTATCTTATGTTTTGATATATCTACATTATTTGGTTTGTTAATGGTGAAATTCCTCTACCAAAGTGAAGTAATTGCATGAATTTTTAAGAATCTTTTTTAATTATTTGGGTGAATTTTATTATGTAATTAGGAGTCTTTATTTTAGAGAAAGTATATTTGGTAAAGTAAGAGGAACTATGCTGAGATTTTGCATGTTTGATGACATTTTCTACTTTGCGTGATTTTTCATGAGTTGAGAAAGGAATATAGTTAGTAGGTATGACTTATGCCTTGTGATTAGTAGTAATCAAGAAAAGGGACTAAATGTGCTTATTCTAAAAAAATTTTGGAAAACAAATGGTGCTTATTGAAAAAAATCATTGAAAAAAAAGGAGAGAGAATAATTAAGTTTAGGTCCTACTCTGCTGATTTTAGTACTGAGTAACCGGGAGTCTTCATATGGTCAATGCCAACTTTCACATAAAAAGGTTCTAAGATTATGAATACGCATAGCAACTTGAGTAGATGAAGTGCTGAGTAACTGGCGGTCTTCATCTGGCCAATGTTGATCTTCGCATCAAAATATTACTTCATATCCTAAGGAAAGGCTAAGCTTGATTAGAAGAAAGTCCCTTCGTGTGAAAATTAGTATAATCATAGGCATAATGTTGTGCTTACTAGCTATAGGAATTGCCTACTTATAACTTTTTGGATGAAGTAGAAAGATGATATTGAACTAGTGAAATTGATGCATGATTACTTTTATTTTTTGCTTAATATGATGAGTATTTGAACTAGGGATGAATAATTGCATGATAACTTTACTTAGTGATTGATAGAGAGTTGTTAGGGATGCATGTATTACTTTTGCTTTTTGGTTAAGATGTTTTTTTGAGTTTTGTATGGTTCATTGCTTGAGGACAAGCAATGGCTTAAGTGAGAGGGAATTGATAAGTGCTAAAGTGTACTAGTTTTTAGTAGGATTTTAGGGTTTTTCTATGAGTTTTCCTCTATTTCTTAGGTATTTCTTCTCATTTGTGATTTTATTTTCAAATTGTGTAAATGTGTGATTTACATGTGTTTTTGTGGTATTTTGTAGGGTTTTGGTGGCTTCGTCATCAAACTCAATCAATCGTAGTTGTATGGATGAAGTTTAGAAAGCTGATACCATGATGGCAAACGATTAACGAAGCAAAACACGCCAAATTACGGAGCAAAGTCTAAGGTTTTTGAGCTACAAAGTCAGTAGAGCCATCAGACCACAGTTGGAGGTGTGATTAGATGCAAAAATAAAACTTCTGACCATAGCTACACCACAGTATAGAAACTTTGGTGCCTAAGCCGTGGGTCTAGACGTGGTGGTGTCTCGCTAGTTTTTAGTCGTGGCTAGGTGATCTATGGGAGCAGCTCGCGTAGCCCATTTTGAGAGTTTTCTACAACAAAGCAGCATGATTTGGAAGACTTAGGACTATCATTTAAAAGGCTCAAAAGATGACTTCTCCCAAGCAATTAGAGTAGAGAGAACATGATAGAAGGGTTCTTTGAACTCTAGTAGGGAGATTACCCACACAAACACACACACAGCTCTCACACATTCATGCACCTCTAGAAGGATGTAGGGAGAAGAAAGCAAGGGTAGAGGAGCAACTCAAGGCCTTCCATGTTGAAAGTAAGGAGGCTTCATCAAAATTCAAGGGAGAATTCAAGAAGATCACATGAGAATGAGTTTTCTTATTCTTTTATTGTATTTTGGTTAATTTATTCTTGTAACTATGAGTTGAGTTGTTTATACTCTAGATGAATGAATCCTAGACTACTTTGTTATTGATTTGAATCTTTAATTGTAATTCTAATTTTGATGATAACAAACTATTATTTCTAATTACACTTGTTTAGTGTTGTGGTAAAGTGTTAAATAGGTTTTAAGATAATTGCTGAAAAAATAGAGGTGATCGGCCACATGTTCGGACATGTAATCTATGTTTCAGTCATCCGAAGTTCCTTCAGACAGAACTTCACACGTCCTATCATATGTCCGAACGTGTCCCAAAATTTTCAAAAATTTTCAAACGCTTGAACACAGGGTTTGGGCATCTGGTCACCCGTCTGATAGAACCAAAAAAATTTCAAAAACTTTCAGACGCAAGTTTGGACGTCCTTTCAGTCATTCGATAGAGTTGTGGATATTCCAGTAACTTTTGGACATACCTTTGGCCGTCTGGAAATGATATAAGTATCACTAAAACTTTTGGCCACTGAATCAGACAGAGAGTAGTTACCTTCGGTCATCCGAACAGACTTATTTTAATTCAACATGAAGGCTTTGGACGCAAGATTAGATAGCTACCTTAAAGATAGGCCAGCCGAACATTCCAATGGCTAGTTTTTCTGCATTTAATGCTTCACCATTGGGAGTCAGTTGGAGGCTATTTTGGAGGATGTATAAAACCCATAACATCTGAATTTATTGGCAACTATTGTATTGAGTAATACAAAGGCAATTGCATAACAAATCTTGAGCAAGAAAATCTTATTTTCTTTGTAATAGTGGGATGAATATTGAGTTCTTCATTGTGAGTTCAATCCTTCAATCATATAATCGAAAGGTTAGCAAGTTTGCTATAAAATTTCTTAGTTCAACTAGAAGAGTGTCTAGGGTGAGTGAGAAGTGAGCCTTTCTTTGTACAAGTTGGTAGAGATTTAATCTCAAGTGAAGGAATTCAAGTGTACTACAACTTCAAGTTTAGTGAAATTTAGAAGTTTGTGTGATTTAATCAATTCATTCTCTTTTCTATTTACATTTCAGTTTGTTGTTATTTTTACAAACTTATTTGTTGCTTTAATAACCTATTTGATCACCTAGTCAACTTGGTAAATTTCTATTTTGTGGAAATTTGCTCTAACTAAGTTAAGGTTTAAAAAGCAACCTAATTCACCCCCCTCTTAGGTTGCACCCAGAGCTTACAATTGGTATCAAAGCTTGGACTCCATTTTTGATAGCTTAACAAGCTACGAGAGATCTATGGTAACCTCAAATAATGCTTTGTTCTTAGAAGACCAATCCATTACTAGACTTCCTAGGTTTAGTGAAGTAAACTATATTAGTTGGATGGCTAGGATGGAAATATTCTTACAATCCATTAATATAGAACTTTGGTATTATTGTCAATGAGGTTCTTTATGAGGCATATGTGGATGATCCTACCACCAATACCCGTAAACCAAAGACTAGACAAGAACTTACCCTTACCGATAGAACCAACCACACTCCCAATGCTAAGGCAATGAATGTCTTGTACAATGCTTTAGATGCCAATGAGTCTACTAGAGTGAAAAGATGTAAGACGGCAAAGGAAATTTGAGATAAGTTAAATGATATACATGAAGGTAGTACTAGTGTCAAGGAGCAAAAGAAAGCCTTGCTAATCACCAAGTGTGAATCCTTCAAAATGGAGCCTCGTGAGAATATAGATAAAATGTATTGTTGTTTCAATGATATCATTAAGGATCTCAAGGCATTGCAAAAGGAATATTTTTTTTTGGCAAAACCCGTGCACGGGTAGGGATGCCAGCCCAAGTTTTATTAATAATAAAAGGAAATTACAAAGATAGAGGGGGGGTCGAGCCTGAACTCTAGTTATTACATGCCAAAAAGTAAATAACTTAACAAGCGAGGAGTACAACTTCTTTACTGAGGAGTACTACTCCTTTACAAGGCATTTACGAAATGAAGGAAAACCTAATTTATCTATTCTCAATTCCCCTCTAACACATTGAGGCAGGTTGTCTTGTGAAGAATAAGTTCTATCACATAAATCCTGTAACCCTTGATTGGCCAATACATTTGCAACCATGTTTGCTTCACGAAAGTAGTGATCAATGGAGGCAAAAAATTCTGAAAATGACATTATTTCAGCAATCTCATATGAGATAGTCCATGGACAAGACATCGTACGTTTAAGAATGTTAACCATAATTAGTGAGTCACACATTCTATGTGAAATAATGGAAAAGTACTTGCATAAAATTCTTTCCATAGCCAAATCCCAACTAACAAGGCCTTAGCTTCTGCTTGTATACTTGTACCAACACCAAAGAAATTTGAACAAGTGCATATGAATTTACCTGAAGAATCTCTCATGACACCACCACCAACATTATCCTCCAGATTACCTTGTGAACATCCATCTGAATTTAGCTTGCATGACCTTGGAGGAGGAGGGAACCATTTTACCATCTTCCAAGAGAATCTTTTTTGGTGCCGAGATATTGAGGAAATGAATGAAGACCATGTTTGATAAGGAGTTTGAATGCATCTGAATTTCAACGCCCAGCACCGTTTGATTTCCTCAAAAAATCTCCTGAATAAGTTTCTGAATTGGCAATGTTGTATTTTGAAAACGCACCAAATTCCTCCACTTCTAGATGTGCCAACAAATCAATTTGGGGTAATTTGTTACACAAATGAAACCATTGCATTTTTTGAAACTCCAAACCACCAATCAGCAAGAATAATACGAATGGAAGCCTGATCATTGGACACACCACATTCTGTAGAGAATAGGAGGCCTGCATGATCGTACTTCTTGAATTACCGGGGACGGAAGCTGTTGCAAAGCATTGATACTCCACTCTCCATTATTTACAAAGTCCCTTACCAAATTGTCATTTGTGTTCAAAACCTTCCTTTCCAAGGCACCTTTCCCTGTCCAGTTATCAAAGAAGAAGCTAGCCTCTCCATTTTCTAGCTGCCACAACAAGAAGTCTTCTGCCTTTTCTCTAACTTTTGTCATTCTTTTCCATACTAAGGAAGAATTAGGATAAACCATAGATTGACCAGGATGCTTACAGTAACAATATTTCATTCGCATGAAATGAGACCAAAGGCTATCCCTTGTCCTCAAGTTCCACCACAATTTTAAAGAAAATGCCTCATGGATATCACTTAAATAACGAATTCCAAGTCCTCCTTCAGCTTTAGGTAGACATAACTCCTTCCACTTAATCCAGTGAAAAAATACAAAAATCTTGAATGCATTACCTAAGGAGTGGGAGGCAAAAAATTTGAATACCATGTCTATTGAATCTCTTATTAACTCTCTAACTTCTTTTGAATCTCTTATTACTAAAAAAGCAACAAAAAATATACAGAATGATCCACAGGAGAAGATGATTTACCATTGTAACCCCACATTTCTTCTTCATCCACCCTATGGTCTTATAAAACTCAGGCCAATGGAAATAAGAAGACGGTAAATGAAATTTCTACTCCCATGCCATCTTAATGTCCTCAAAAACCATATGGACAATGCACTTCCAAGATTGAATTTTCCCTGCAAAACAAAATTCATTCCTAGCCTTCCATAAGTTCCATAAAATTAAAATAGGGGAGATATTATGTAAAAAACTAGCAAATAAATTTGGCAAAGACAATAACCACCATTCCATTAGTAGAGACCGAAGCTGGAGATGCCCCAAACATGCACCAAAAAGATTCCAAAATTCCTAGGCACTTCTCCATTAACAAAAATATGCTCTAATGATTCAGTAGAAAGGGAACTACAACAACAGCACCAAGAAGTACCATGGATGCCTAATTTTGCAACATATGCCACTGGAATCCTTATTGACAACAACCTCAAGATAAAGAGAGAAATTTTTAATAGGATGGCAATACTCCAAATCCTCTTAAAGAAGAAACCAGACGACTTACCGTCCCTCGTAAGATCGATAGCTAACTAGGTGAAAAAGTCACCCGAAGATGTTAACCTCCAAAATCATCCTATCAGGCACATCATTTATAGGAGGAGATATTGGCAAAATTTCATGAACAATGAATGCAAGCAGCCTGTCCATCAGTGAATGAATATCCCATCTATCCCTATGCATGAAATCTCTTACTTGATGGTCATCATAGGCATCGACCAGATTATATAAAGACTCTAATCCCACCAAAGTATCATGCCAAAAGCTACTCCTTCCTCCCTTAACCGACCAATAAACATTATTTTCAGCAGTAACTCTCATAGATAACATTCTCTTCCACAGCATAGAATCTGTCTGAGATACCCTAACTTGAGCAGAGTGGACTAACTTGCAATATTTAGCTCTCATAAATTGTGCCCAAAGTGATTGCCGCTCTCTGAACCTCCACCATGATTTGATTGTAAAGGCTCTATAAATATCCTCTAGTGAGTGCAATTCAAGCCCCCTTTCTTCAGTAGGATAGCATAAGCTCTTCCATTTGATCTAGTGATGTTTCAAACTATCTTCTTCAGTACCCCACAAAAATCTTGCAAAAATTTGCTCTAATTTAACCAAGACACCTTTAGGGTGATAGGCAGCAGCTAAAATATGTAATGGAATTAAAGAGAGAACATGTTTTACCAATATTAGCCTTCCACCAACTGACAAAAAAATGATTCTACCATCTCAAGACTTTAAAGACGATCACTTGACAAAGCTCTAAATGATATTCTTGTATACATCTCCCCATATACAATGGACAACCCAAATAACGAACTGGGAAGCTCTAAGTAGAGAAACCCAGAATGTCTTTAATTATACCTCTTCTTACCCTGGAGGTACTAGGGTGACATAGAAAACTACTTTTCTAAGCATTAATACGTTGGCCTGAGCACCGTTAATATCTGTTCAACACATCCATAACCAACATCAAAGGCCTTCTCGATGCCGCTAAAAAAATAATAACATCATCAGCAAATGATAAATGAGTGGCTTTTGGACACCTTACTAGCACCCTAAAAGTTGAGAAGCTCTTCTATTGAGGAAGTAAATTCAATGCTCTAGATATCCCTCAACAGCAATCACAAACAAAACAGGCGAGATTGGATCCCCTTGTCAATGCCCCCTTGATGATTTGAAGAAACCTGTTGTGATGAGTCCCAATCAAGGATGCTTGAAGATGTTGGACGTCCCAAGGGTGATGATTTGGGCTTGAAGAGCTCAAATGATGTGCTTAAAGGCTTGGATGGTCCAATGACTAGAGCAAGGACTAGAAGAATGAAGGATGCATTGCATGGACTTATATTGGACTCATATAAAGAGGCTTTGCAATTGGGCTCAAAGGACCAATTTAAACAACTTATTAATGTAATTTGGGCTGAACAAACTTTGGATGAGGGTTTCATGGGCCACACGCATGGAGAGTGTAGATACCAAATTTTGACACATTATTTATTTTTCAAACATTGGGGGCATGTTTATATTTTTTGGGGCAAATTCTAATATCTCAATAATTTTGGGGGCAAAATAATAATTTTTAACTGTAAATATTTTTTATTAGTTTTGGGCTTTTAAATTCATACTTTGGACTTTCATACATATTTTTTAAAATTGTGTAATTTTTTTAGATTTAACTGGTACTTTTCTGTATTTCGCCAGCACAGAGACAAAATGATAATTTCGCCTCACGAATACCATTTTCGCCCATTTTTTAGTACCAAATTTATTTTTCAAGTTTGTAAGCATGTTTTTAAATTTTCTTATTTTTTCGGAGACGATAGCTATTTTTTCTGTAAAATATCGTGTATAGGGACAAAATTGTCAGTTCACATTCCAAATTCATTTTTTACCAATTTTTGGGTTTCAAATTCATTTTTAGATTTTTAAGCACGTTTCTAAGTTTTTCTCACATTTTTTGGGGTGAATTTCTATTAACAAATTTATTATTTATATTTTTTTTAATTTTTTCTATTTTTGTGAGAGAACATAGATTTTTAATTTTTTTTGTAAGGGTAAAGTTGTAATTTTGGTAGTCAAGAGCATTTTGGTCTTTTAGTCATTTCTTGGAAGATAAGTCTTTTGTGCACTATAAATGACCCATTTTTGGGATAAAAAGGAAAAAATAAAAAAAAAAAGCTTAGAGAGAGTTTTTAATTTTTTAGTTTCTAGTTTTTAGATATACCAAGAACACCAAAAATACACTTTTTCCTACATTTTTCTTCAAGTTTTCACCAAGAACACCTACTAAATTTTAATACATCTTCAAACCTACACCTAAAACGCCAAGAACACACACTTCCTGAAATCACACGCACTACACACTACACACACTACTCATACACTAGCTAATCTCACACACTTCACTTTCTCTCTCACACACTACACACACTTCCTAACTTCTTACACTTTCACTCACACATTAGCACACATACTCAATACACTAAAAACACACACCAGATTCACGTGCTCATCATCGGACCAAAACACACATTTCACACAGTCATACACTCAAACACACTCATTCACACACATTCACAACACAGCCTTAAACATGCATAATATACACACTAATACCCATTACACGTTCACAAACACACACACCCAGACACTAAAAACACACACAACCCTTCACATACAATGCACGCACTACACATACAAACATAAATTCACACAAACAACTACTACCAATCACCACCACCTCAAACCCAAAAACATCAGACCATCTCAACCTCATACAACCGCCTCCTCTATCCATCTTCACCAAGCTCCACCCAACCCACAGTCCAACCACCGAATCAACAATGCCACCCAAAATCAGTCAACATAATTTACCACAATTCAGCCATAAACAAGCACAACCATCAAAATCACAAACACAAAATCACTTCCAAGCTGCCATAAATAGCAACCAATGGCCACCGAAAGCCCCAAACAACCACCATTGCCCACCATTGCAGCCCAAAAATACCATCACACGGCCCCCCTAATTCTTTGCCATTCACCACCAAACAGACCCAATTCTAGTCAAATAACCCCTTACCACCAACCTTGTCACAGTCACCCCCTTGCTACCTGCAATTGAAATTGCCAGACAACAACCATAATCAGATCCCAAGTTCCACCTGCAGGCCATTCAATACCTCTCCACAGACACCCAAAGAAGCACCATTAAACAGCCTCCAATTCCCATTCAATCACACACACACAAAATCAATTGCACACATATCCAACTCAATCAACAATCAGTAACATAAACTCACACAACAGAACACAGATTCATTCACTCACATAACACACGTTGACACAAACAACATACATCTATTTCGCACATAATTCTCACACAATCACAAACAAAATTCAGGCATACACAATTGCACACAGACAGCATGCACACACACAGCCTGCAAAATGATCATCAGACCACCCAATTGTTAGCCTGATAGCAGCATCTACTCCTCCACCAGCCCCCAATTCAATACCCACGCACAGATTCAAGCCACCCACAACTTCCTCAATAAACTCTTTGACCATAGTCTTCCAATCAGCCCTCAGAATGCTACCAATTCACACTCAATTCCCTCCAAGATAGTCACAGAGCAACCTCAAATCAGCCTACAGGCATCACTACCAACAAGTACAACAGTTTACCATACCACACACTAATTTCACCCAACCACCGTAACGGCCACTCTGACTGCCTTTAGTCCCACCGTCGCCTCCATCTAGCTATCATCGAAAAAGCTCCACTTCTAGGTAAAATCTCTAGCCGCCCAATTCATCAGTGTGCATTTATTCGAATATAGAAATAGAGAAAAGAAAAGAGAACCAGAAGAGAGAGAGAGTGAGTGAATGGCCAGAGATCAGACGAGAGAGAAGGAGGAGGGAAAGGAAGAAAGAGAGAATAAGTGAGTGAAGTAGAAAGAGAAAAGAGGGTTCTGTAGAGAAGGAGAAGGAGAGCAGAAGCTGGAGCAGAAGAAAGGAAAGAGGAGATGAGGGAAAAGAGAAGACAAAAAATGGAAAGAAGAAAAAATTAGAGGAAGAAGCAAAGAGGGAGTAAAGAGAGAAAGAGAAGAGAGAAAAGAGAGATCATTGAAGAAAGATGGTTTGAAGAGAGATGCTTTCAGGAGGAGAGAGTCTCTTCTTCCCAGTTGAAGAAGAAAACTTAATAGATTTTGGTGATTTTGCTTAATTCTCAATGTTTAATCTAGTTAATGGGTTGTTGGCATTTGTTTTTTTTTTATTGGATTATTGTTTTTATTATTGTTAATTTATTTAGAGTTATTCTCTTGTTTGGTTAATGTGACTGTGGTGTTAATTTATTTGTTATCTAGTTTCTTTCATGTGATTAATTAATGGGTAAAAAGAGGATTTCACTTAAACTACTCATTTTCCCGTAGTTTTTGGGGTTCTCTTCTATTTTTTTATTATTTTATGGTAGTCTAGATATTTATATCTTGGTCCTTTGGGTTTTAGTAAAGGTCTTGATGCCCACGAATATTTCTATCTTTCTGCATTTAAGTCCTTAAAAATTATAGATTGATCCCTTTAGATTTAATTTCTTTCAACTAAACTTTAATTAATTGCTGGAATTTGCATTTTGCACCACCATACTTGCTGAAATTTCATTTTTGCACCCTTACTTAGCTTTAATTTACCATTTTTGCTTCCCCCAATTTGCTTTAGTTTGCATCTTTGCCCCTAGACTTGTGTAAATTCTTAATTTACCCACTTGATTAGTTGAATTTCTAATTTTACTTTTGAACCCCATATAGCTATAATTTGTCTTAGTCCCTATTCGCTAGACTTTATATTTTACCCCGATTTGTCAATACTTTTATATTTCACATTTTACTCATTTATATCGCGATACCATGACGTGTACGTTCATTTTTTTAAGCATTTGCACTGGGTCTTCAAGGAGATATCCCTATTTTTCATTAATTTCTTTTTTATGTGTTCCAATGTGCTCCTATGTGACTTTTATGCATTTTCTTCATATTTTTTCATTTTACATATTTTTGCATATTTATTTACTTCATGTTATTTAGATTCAAATTTTATTATTAAATGTCCCTTATTTTTGTAATATTTTGCATTTAGCTAGCTGATGTAATAGCTAGATAATATTTCTCATATTTTTAGTAAATATTTTGTATTTAGATAGCAAGTGTAATAGATAGATCATTTTCATTTTTTCACCCTTAAAATTGTAGTTAATTCCCCGATGTAATAGTTAGGGCTTATTTTGCTTTTTTGGGCTTGTGTGTTTTTTACGTGCTTATGTGCTTAAATTGCTTTACTGCTTTCATTAGGATTTTTGCATCTAGATATTATGTTTACGTGTTAGTTGCTCCTATATGCTTTTTATATGTTTATTTGTTTATATGCTTTATTAGTTCTTATTATTTTGTCACCACACTAGTCCAATGCTAGTTGTGGCTTTATTGCTTTCCCGCTAGTCCAACGCTAGTAGGGGAATCCTTAAGAAGGGCTAGTCCAACGCTAGACCCTTAGGGCATTTTAGTGATAGCTTTACTCGTGTGCATTTCATATCATTTCACACACTAATTTTTTAGGAATTTTTTTATTTTTTGCATGATTTTTGTATATTTTATTATCTATCTATCCATTTTGACAAATACTCAGTGTGTGAAATCTAGATTGCATTATATATAGAATTTAGGTCATTTGTGTGGTTTGACTAGAAAGAGTCGTCTACTCACATGGGAAGCGGTGGATTGACAGGCCGTTTCTCCCTCCGTGAGTAGAAAAAGACAAGTCACGAGTTTCTTAGCCCTCCGTACCCGTTATGATGCACGCCCACTTTCCTCGACCACTTATTATCTATATTACTATTTTTCTGTTGTGTTTTTGCATAGACACTCATAATTCCCTTGAGGTCTTGACTCAGGTTTCACAATTAATGTGATAATTTTGACCAAGCCTCGATGAGACATTTCTACCCTCTCGATACCCATATTTAGATTTAGGATTTGCATTCATATAGACACATCCGAACGCGATAGAATTTAGGGGTTAGCTTAGGAAATTTTGATTAAACTTCGCAACTAGCCTCGGCTAGGTAGAAAGGGTGCCTTAAGCGTGAGCCTTTGCCTTCCCTTTTTTCAAATGTGACTCCTGGACCTTTTTCTCTCATTTTTCATGGACCAGAGTCGAAAAAGGGTTTTCAAACATGTTTCTAAAATTTTTTATTTTTGTTTTGTTAAACGATTTTTCGGGTGACTTGGTATACTCTAACTCAATACCAAGTGGCAACTCCATTTTTAAATAAAACCCTTTTCAAAATTAGTTGGCCAAACTGTTGTATTTTTAGTCCCGCGCTTCTTCTGTTTTCCAAAATATCATTTTGTTTAAAAATACACTTTTTCACTAAAAACTCGATTTTATCACACACGTGTGGTTTTTTTCCAAAGCTTTTTCTTTTCGAAAAGGGTCATCAGACCAAACCGCCTTTTCCAGGCGCGACAGTCAACGACCCCACCGTGCTAGCCATTTTGGGACGCGAAAGAGAGATTGATAAATTGAAGTTCAATTGATGTTTCATGGTCTTAAGATGGACGGCCAGCCCATTAGGGTTTTTGTGGCATCTTTTTTGTAAGTTTTAGAGTTGTAATAGACTTGGTTAATTTAGTTAATTCATGCTTTGTTTTGGTAGTTTCATTAGTATAGGTTTTGTCTTAGAAGCTAAGTCTATTTTCACAATTTTAGAATGTTCTGTGTAAGCCTATTTATAGGCCATATTATTTGTTACAAATTTTAACAAGAATTATTCAAAAATATCGTGTGTTTTCTCTATTGTGAGAATTTTCTTGGTTCTTTGTCGATTAAGAACTACTCTTGGTCTTATCAAGCTTGCTTGTGGCGACCACCAACTTCACTTAGAGTTTTTCTTGTGTTTTTTTATCAAGTCTTAGAGTTAATTAGGTTAAACGATTGAACTAGCTCAACTTGGTTTAATCTAGTTCTTCTAGGCGTGTTTCAACTTCTTCAAGGAAGATTCAAGGTAAAACAACTCCATATCAAGGGTTCCTTGATTCACGAATCAAACGAGGTCTTGAGTTCAATGAGTTGTATATCTGAAATCTAAGACTTTCTTGGCAACGCAACTATGTGCACATCAAGTGGTATCAGAGCCATCTTCTTGGATTTTTTTAGGTTTTTCCAATCCAATTTTCCTCTTGGAACATTTGAATATATCCCTCTTTTGTGTCTTTGTGTTCTTGTGTTTTATTGTGGCAAAGAGCTTCGAGCCTGGTCATAATAATTCGTGTTTGTGTTTAGCTTTCTTTCTAAATTTTTGTGCTTTAAAATTTCAGCTATTATTCTCATTGTTTTCTTGGTAAATTTTGTGCCCTAGGTGTCTTTAGAGTTGTTCTTGGTTGCTTCTCAATCAAGTATTCTAGATTTTTCATGGTATGTTGTGATTCTTAACTGTTTTTGGTATTTTCTTGAATTTCTTGTGTCAAAATTTGCAAGAAAAAGGGTTTCTTGAACATAAAACTTCCTACAACCAATTTTCTTGGAGATTTAGTTGTGTTTCTTGTGTTTATTACGTGTCAAGAAAAAATTTTCCTGCGCAAGAAAAAAAGAAAAGAAAAAGTCATGTAAGAAGAAAAGAAAGAAAAAAGACAAAAACACAAAGAAAAAGAAGGAAAAAGAGAGTAAAAAGGAGTGCGCAACAATAAAAAATCGTGCACAAATATTTATTCAATAATTTCTTGAAGTTTCTTGGTGTTTAGATATAAGTTCTTGAAGTTCTTGAACTTACTTTGCTAGTTTCTTGAATTTGCACCAACTTGTTCTTGAGTTCTTGAAATCTTTGTGTTGCTAGAAATTTCTTGACTGATTTGTTGAAGTTCTTGGTTGATTTCTTGAACTTTCTTGATCAAATCTTGAAGTTTTTGAAGGAATAAACCAATGGTCAAAGGGGTTTCTTCATAAGTTAGGGTTTTGCTAGGGTTTTTCTTCATAATTGTTGCTGAAATTCATTTTTAAATTTTGGCGATTTTTTGCTACGAATTTTCCGGCAATTTTGGTCTTAAAAAGAGTCTAAAAGGTGTTAGTTGGTTTTATATAGAAATTATTTGTCTTTGGAAAACTCATTTGGAAAAGGAAAGTAGTTACAAAGGGGATTTGGAAAACTAATTCTACAAATCAAGAAGTTTCCTTTTTCTTTTTAGCAAGTGGCGGTTAGGTCTTCTTTCTTTTGTTTATTTTTGTGTTTTGCAGATACTAAAGGGGTGTGTGTCCATGTTTTTTAGGCTTCCTAATTGGTTGTGTGTTGGTTTTTAATTATTATTTGTTCAAGAATTCTTTTTGGAAAGGGAATTTCTTTCCTATTCCTTAAAGGAGTGTTGGAGTTTTACTTTTTTGCACAAGAATATTATTATTTTTCAAGAGAACATTAAAAATCAAGAATTTTTTACACATTTATACCCCACATTTGGGTGTCTATATTATGCTAATTCTTGATTCATTCTTTGAATTATTCTCTTGATAAAAAACACTCTAAGCTTATTTTTCTTGGCCTCTACATTTACTCTTTACAAGTTGAGGCTGCTATAGGTCCTTGGTGGGATTGATTGAGCTGGTTCTTCATCAAAGAGCCTACAAGAAGATTCTTTGAGTGGAAAAAGGCTTAGTGGTGAGTTCATTCGAGGGTAAAGCCAATCTACTTGTGGGAATCGAGTGCCAAACACTAAGGAAGTGTTTCACATATTCTTGTCTATTTTCTTTGTTATTTCTAACGATTTTTATTGTAGGTTTTTTAGGACATAATGGCATCTTCTACGGACATTAATAATGAACTTAAATTGCTTAGGGAAGTCATTATTGGTGATTTTTGTTGCGTCCGAAAATCGATAAGGTATGGTGGGGTCGTTAACTGTCGCGCCCCGAAAAGGCAGTCCGATCTAGTGACCTTTTTTGAAAAGCAAGTTTTGGGAAAAATCGTGCGCGTGTGTTAAAAATTGAGTTTCTATTGAAAAAGTGTTATTTAGAAAAAATAATAATAAAAATAAAGCCAGGACAAAAAAGTGCGATTGTTTTGGCCAACTAATTTTGAAAACGGGTTTTATTTTAAAAATGGAGTTGACACTTAGTATGGAGTTAGGGTGTACAAAGTCACCAAAAAAATCATTTAACAAAACAAAAGTAAAATTTTTTAGAAAAAATATTTAAAACTCTTTTCTGACTCCGGTCTACGAAAAACGAGAGAAGAAAGTTTGGAAGTCACATTTGAAAAAAGGGAAGGAAAAGGTTCATGCCTAAAGCACCCTTCCCACCAAGCCGAGGCTAGTTGTGAGGTTTAACCAAAATTTTTCTAAATTAACTCTAGATTCTATCGCATTTGGATGTATCTATATGAATGCAAATCTTAAGTCTAAATGTGAGTATCAAAAGGGTCAAAATATTCCATCGAGGCTTGGTCAGGATTATCACATTAATTGAGAAACAGGAGTCGAGACCTCGAGAGAGTCATGTGTGTCTATGCAAAAAGAAAAGAAAAATAGTAATATAGATAATAAGTGATCGAAGAAAGAGGGTATGCAACATAACGGGTATGGGGGACTAATAACTCGTGACTAATATTTTTTTACTCACGGAGGGGGGAACAGCCTATCAATCCACCGCTTCCCACGTGAGTAGACGACTATTTCTAGTCGAATCACACAAATGACCTAATTTCTAAGTGAAATACAATTTAAATGTCATGCACTTGAAGATGTGTCAAACTAAATAAATAGATAATAATAATAAAAAAATCATGCAAAATGGAAAGAAAATTAAAAATGTGTGAAATGGGATAAAAAAGTACGCAAGTGGTGAGTCTAATAACTAAAATGACCTAAGGGTCTAGCGTTGGACTAGCCCTTTCTAGGGATTCCCACTAACGTTGGACTAGCAGGGAAACGATAAAGTCACAACTGGCATTGGACTAGTGTGGTGACAGAATAATAAGAACTAATAAAACATAAATCAAAATAATAAAACATAAATTGAAAACAAATAAACATATAAAGACATATAAGAGCACATAGGAGCACATAACACGCAAACATGATATTCTAGATGCAAAAATCCTAATGAAAACGATAAAACACATAAACACACAAGCACACAGAAAGTGCACAAGCCCTAACTATTACACTAGGGGGGTTTTAACTACAATTTTAGGGGTAAAAAAGTAACACGACCTATCTATTACACTGCTATCTAAATACACAAATATTTGTAAAAAATACGAAATGTAACCTAACTATTACATTGACTAGCTAAATACAAAAATATTACACTTTTTATCAAAATAATAAAATTCACAATTAAATAACATAATATGAATAAATACGTAAAAGTGTGTAAAAATAAGAAATACATAAAAAAATATGTATGAAAATCACATTGGAGCACATAACGAGAAACTAATGAGTAATGAGGGTACCTATTTGAAGATCCGGTACTAATGCTTAAGAAAATGAACACACACATCAATGTATTACGATATAAATGAGTAAAGCACAAAGAATGTAAATATTGACAAATTGGGGCAAAAATGTAAAGTCTAACAAGTAAGGGTACTAAAGATAAATTTTTATAAAGCTTAAAGGGTAAAATTAAAAATTCACATAAGTCTAAGGGGTAGGAATGCAAAATCAAATATAAATTAGGGGGACAAAACAATAAATTTCAACAAAAATGGGGCGAGAACATAAATTCCAACAATTGGGGGAAGTTTAAAAGTAGTAGGACCTAATTGAAAGAAAGTAAAATCTAGAGGGTTAATTTACAATTCTGGGGGACTTAATTGGCAAAAAATAAAATCTGAGGGGGTCAATCTAAAAACTAATGAGTATTTAACTGTAGGAAGCAAAAGTTTTCAGGACATAAAAATAATGAACAAATAAAGGGGCATAAAAACATTTATTTTTACATTTTTATGTAATCAAATAACTAGAAGACAAGAAAATGGATAGATAAATAAAAATCCTAACTTAACTTAATTGGCTATACCAAATTAGTAAGTGAACCAATTCAATGACTAAAGTAAACTCAAATCATAAGTAAATGAACATTCATAAATTAAAAATGAGAAATATAAAATAAATCAAAAATAGATCATTAACTAAGTTATCTTGACTGACTAAACTAGTAATTAGCCTAAAACTACATGAACCAGAATTAAACCAACAAACATTAACTAACTAAGGAAATAAATCAAATAAACAAAACGAAATAGGAAACCGGTATTTAACTCAAAATTGCCAAACTTTCCCTTCCCTAATTAGGACACTCAATTTGTTTCCTTCCAAATTTTAACTCATTATCAGAGAAACAAAACAAGAACAAAGAAGGCAGAACATCGCCCTTCTTCCTTTCGGTCTTTTTATCCTCTGATTCTAATTTCTCTCTCATCTCTCACCTTCTTCTCCAACCCTCCCTCTATTCTCTCTTCTTCTTCTTCCTCTCTCATTTTTCTGGTCTCTGTTGTTCTCTAGTTTCTCTCGCATCTCTCTCTCTCTCTCTCTCACCCAGGAACAACTGGAACGATTTCCCCAAGCTGTTTCCTCCGTCGAAATAGAGGAGGAAGAGGTACGGTGGTGAGTTTCACTGGGCAGTAGATTGGGTAGAGATGGATTGAACTGATGGTCAAGGGCTGTGATATGGCTAGTGGAGTGTGCTACGGTGGGGGTGGTGGAGAGATGAATAGCGGCTGGCTTTTGGCTGCTGATGATGATTGATTCGAATGTTTATGGTTGAATGGTGGTAAGTGGTGGTACGGTGGATTGAGTTGTTGGTGGTTTTAATTATGGTTTTGGAATGGCAATTGGTGTGTGGAAATCTGATGAATTAGACTGTGGGTGGTTGTCAATTTGGAGATTGGCAATTCTGGCAGCTGTGATGGTGGGGATTGAGTCCTGGGTTGTTGTTGATGTTGTGTTTGTCAATGGTTGAGGTCTGGAATTGATTTTGCAGGTGTTGGACCGTGATTCGATGGCGATAGGGGCGTAGTGATAAGTTGTTTCAGGTGGAAGTAGGGGCTGGTGGTTGTGAGGGGTTGTTATGGGAGGTGGATTGGAGGTGATGGTGCTTGGTTGGTAGTGAGCGGTGGATTTGGGATTGGCTTGTCTTCTATTTTTTTTCTGGTTGCTGGTTGCTGGTTGCTGCCAGTGGGCAGAACAGGGGTCTTGGGCTTGATTTATGCAAGTGATGAGTTGTTTGTTGCGGTAGTGGTGGCTCAAACTGGTTTTGGGGCATTTTATAGTGGTAATTTGGGTGGTTCGTTGTCTAATTGTGGTTTTGCAGGTGAAATTTTTGGGTCGTGATTGCCAGGGAAATATAGGGGTGACTGATGGTGGTGAAATTGAGTTTGGTTTTGTGGGAAATTGAGGGCAATTGGCTGCAAATTGTATTGGTTATGTATGATTTTGGGATTGACTGATTCGGACGGGGGTTTGTGAATGGTCATGTGACAGGCTGAGTTTGGTGGTTATTTTGTTATGGTGGTGGCGTTGGTCAGAGGAAGAGCTGTTGGTGGTGGAACTTTGGTGATTTCTGGTGGTTTGTGTTTCTGCTAATGAGTATGACGATGGTTTGTTTCTAATTTGGGGTTTTGATTGAAGGTGATGAAGAACTAGAATTCCCAAGAACGAAACCCTGAAGAAAAGAAAACGAGAAGCAAAAATAGATGAAAAAACCCAGTGAAACTTCATAAATATTCCAAATAATTAATCAGATTCCTATAACAATAGAAGAAAAATGAATCAAAACAAAAAGAAAAACTAATTAAGATGTTACCTGTTGAAACTTGAAGATTGATGATGGATGATGAGCAGTAGTGGAGATTTTAAAAGAGACGATGAATAGTAGAATTCAATTATCGATGGAGATTGTGACAGCCCCACCTTACCCAGAGGCGCACCAAAGGGCTTAGCGGACTGCCTGCCTAGCTCTCGCCAGGTCTCGATTCACGCACTCACGCAAACGTCCGAGCGTACTTAACTTAAAATAAAATAAACTAAAATAAAATGGAATAAATAAAATACACTCATTTTATTTAACATAAGGTACAATTCACATCAAAAGTTACGTGTCATAATATACATGATTTTCACAAAAATAGCCTAACACAGTTCGGCTATTACAATAACTGAAACATCTATAATAATCAAAAACCAGTTGATCCAGCTTTAATTTTTCAGGTAACCTGAGTAAAGGAAAACAAATAAAATGGAATGAGCTATAATAGCCCAGTGAATGTCCAAGTCATGCAATCATATCAAGAACTCATTATTTTAGTAATTGAAATAATCGAAGCAATTAATTAATAAATCAAGATATGAACAATTTAATTTAACATGTAGTCAAAGGAGGATACAAGGCTCAACTACGGGAGCAAGCTCAACCGCAGAAAAGCAAGTACTGATCATGTAGCCACGATATTTGGACCGAGATAATAGCTCAGGTCTTTATCAAAGAACATATCAGTTTTATCAAGCACAAACCCTAACCGCCAATCACCTTATAACCTCCGTACAAGCTACCACATCCAGGGGAGAAAATCTCAACCCTGGAGGGCCAACAAGCAATCAAGAAAGTTCAATCCGGAGTTGGCCTCTTTGAGGATTCACAACTCAAAAGGAAAAGAACATCACACCCTAAAACACCCAGCACCTTATGTCCTCCCACGTGCAGCCGGGTTGACTATCCGTGAAATAACGATGAAGTTAGTCACGGTAGTCTCACACACAATTAACACATTGGTCAATGAAAGCAAGTAACACATTGCGGAATAGATGTGATAAAGTACACATCTTTCCTCAAGTAGCACATGTACTCACATAGTGATTTAAATCTTAGCATAATATTTATCAAATAAAATATCACATTTCATGCATCATGCACACATAAGGACACTCACCTTGAAAGCCTAAGAAAATATCTCGTGAAATGGTCGTGATGTGTTTTCGGACCCTGCAATTTAAAAGAAATAATAACATAAAAACTCAATTAAAATCCTAGTAAATTTAGTAAGAAAAAGTCAAGAAGATACCCCACTTACTTCTAGGGTTTTGGTTTTAGGGTTTCTAGGGTTTAGGGTTTTTACTTATTCTAAGAAACTTAATCTATCACTAGATCATTTCTAAAAATTCCTACACCTAAATTTCCCTCAATTGAACACATTCTAAGCTTAAAATTTCACTTATCCATTTTTCTTCTTTTAATTCTACCGAAATTTCGGCAGCATTTCCCCTTAAATCGGACTAACCAAAATTTTTTTCCTGCAAGAAAATTCAACAATCCAACCCAATTCAACAAGTTCTACAACTTTTGTATTCAACTCAAGTTCAAATTCAATCAAAATTCCATCAATTTCCAAGAATTTTACTCCAAGTATCTTCAACTAAACCACATATAAAACATAAATTTTCAAGGTTTAAAGGCCATATACTAGTCTATCTAACCACAAGAACACTTTATATAGCAAGTAAATCTCAAATTCTAACTAATTTCTCCAAGTAGTATCAACAAGAAACTTGGTCTTAAACTTGCATAAAAACTAATTAAAACATGAAATCAATAAGAAAAGTTCATAGTAAATACCTTAGATATGCTTAGAACTTTGCTTAGAAAGGAAAGAAACTCACTTCCTATGGTGGGTTTACCCAAAATTAAGAGAGAAAAGTCCAAGAAGTTGAGAGCAAAAATGAGAGAAGAAGAAGAAAGAAGATGGCCGGCCAAGAGGGAGAAGAAAGAGAAAGAAATAGTCTAGGAAAATTGGAAAAGAAATGAAGAAAAGGTGGGAAAATGGTTAGCCAATTAAAACCTCACAAGAGTAAAGCAAAAAGGTGAGCTTTTAATGCAAGAGTAGTAACTTGGGTTAATTTGATTGGTGGAGATTATTAACTCTTATCACTTAATATAAGCAATAATAAGACATAAATTATTAAAGCAAAAAGAGAGTAAAATAGGGAGAGAGAGAACCGGCCACAAGAAGAAAGAAAAGAAAAGAAATTTCGGCCAAAAAAAAGAAAAGAAAAGAGAGAAAAAAATTTTCAGCCAAGGGAAAAGAAAATAAAGCAAGAAAATAAGTGAAATTTTTGAGTAAAATTGAGCTAAAAATTCAAGTAGTCAAAAGACTAGAAAATAGTAAAATGAGCTAATCAAAATTTAAACACCAATATAAATTAAATGGTCAAGTAAAATTATTCTAACTTTAGTACTTAAGTGTTCTTGCTTAAAATGAAAATCTTAGCTAATTAACCTAATTAACTCAAGAAATCTTCCTAACTAATAAATCAAGGTTTAACACTTAAGCCCTAAATAAGAAAAAAAATGTCTCTTATATGTGCATTTTTTAGGGTGTTACAGAGATGAACAGTGGACAATGAAGGCAAAAAAATGAGTGACGGCTAGTATTGTGTTTTTTTTTTTTTCAGTGTAAAAATGTGTGTGTTTAATCTTTAAGGGATAAAAATAGATGTGTTTTTAGGATTTTCTTTTTTTCTCTCCTTTTTTGATTTTAATAGGGGGTATTTATAGAACTAGTTGTCTTGGTCTCCAAGAATACTACAAAATAATAAAAATAACCCTGGCAATAAAAATTCTAATTTTATTTTTAAAAAATATTTTTAACTCCAAAAAATCAAAAATTAATAGAAAGAAATGACAGTAAACTCCAAAATTTGCCAAACAAATTCAAAGTAGATTTCAAAATAAATGTTAGAACTTAAAACTAGTCAACACGTGTTTGGGGTGTGAAATGACGATTTTACTCCTAGACAACGAAAATACACAAAAAAAAATAGTTATTGGCCTCAAAAAATTACCAAAAAATTAAAAGTAAGCTTAAAACCCTAGGAAATGCATTTATGACTCAAAAATTGGCAAAAAATGGGTTTAAAATGTAAAATAACGATTCTGCCCTGAACAATTAAAATACATAAAAAATAGCTATTGATTTCGAAAAATTATCAAAAATTAAAAATAAGCTTAAAACCCTAGGAAATGCATTTATGACTCAAAAATTGGTGAAAAATGCATTTAAAATGCAAAATGATAATTTTACCTCTGAATGTAGTATTTACAATAAAAATAACAATCGTTTCCAAAAAAATAAAAAAAATTTAGAAACATAGTTAAAGAATTAGAAAGATAAATTTGGGACCTGAAAAGAGCGAAAATGGTGTTCGCGAGGTGAAATTACCATTTTGCCCTTGTGTTGGTAAAATATAAAAAGAATACTAATTAAATCTGAAAAAATAAAAAAAATACGTATGAAAGTAAAAATATGTATTTAAAACCCCCAAAGCTAATGAAAAAATATTTACAGATAAAAATTACTATTTTGCCCCCCAAGATTATTGATTTTGTTCCTTCTTTTTATCGAAAAAATAGAATTTGGCTCCAAAAAATATATAAACACCTCCCCAATGTTTGAAAAATAAATGGTGTGTCAAAATTTAGTGTCTACAGTTTGCCCCTTTTTGTCGGGAATCTCATAGAGATTTCAAACAAAGACGTAGACAATACCAAATTTTGACTCACCCAAATATGAAAATAGATATTGCTATAAGCAAAACATCTAGTTATGCATAGTGTGGAAATGAGATATAAGCCAAGGAACATAGAAAAGAATGTGACCGAGCTCTCCAGGAGCTGCCTACGTATCCCAATGAAGGGAATCAGGTCAAACGTAGTTCAAACACAAGTGAAAAAATTGGGCTTGCCCGACTTGAAAAAAAATAAAATTGAAATTGAAATAAAGTATGAAGCATCCAGTTAGCTGGAGAGATATGTGATCCTAGTTTGCTAAGATTGATGAAATGCAAAGAAATTAAATATGAAACGTCCAGTTTGTTGGACAAAATGCAATCCAAGTTTGCTGGGGAGAATGCACGAAAATTAAACGTGAAGGTCCAGTTTGCTGGACGTGCACCCAGTTTGCTAGGGTAAGATGCAATGCAAAGTTTGGTTTTCCAAACTTGAAAAATAAACGTGAAGGTCCAATTTGCTGGACATGCACCTAGTTTGCTAGGGTGAAATGCAAAGAAAATAAACGTGAAGGTCCAGTTTGCTGAACATGCACCCAATTTGTTGGGGTGAAATGCAAAAGAAAATAAACGTGAAGGTCTAGTTTGCTAGACATGCACCTAGTTTGCTAGGGTGAAATGCAATGCAAAGTTTGGTTTGCCAAACTTGAAAGTCCAGTTTGCTGGACATACAACCAATTTGTTGGGGTGAAATGCAAAGAAAATAAACATGAAGGTCTAGTTTGCTGAACATACACAAAGTTTGTTGGAGTGAAATGCAAAAAAAAAATAAACGTGAAGGTCCAATTTGCTGGATATGCACCCAGTTTGCTGAGGTGAAATGCAAGAAAAGAAAATAAAATAAACGTAAAGGTCCAGTTTGCTGGACATGCACCCAATTTGCTGGAGTGAAATGCAAAGAAAATAAATGTGAAGGTCCTATTTGCTGGACATGCACCCATTTTGCTTGGGATGAGATGCAATGCAAAGTTTGGTTTGCCAAACTTGAAAAATAAACATGAAGGTCCAATTTGCTGGGCATGCACCCAGTTTGCTGAGGTGAGTACAAGGAAATTAAATGTGAAGGTCCAGTTTGCTGAACGTGTACCCAATTTGCTAGGATGAGATGCAATGCAAAGTTTGATTTGCCAAATTTGAAAAATAAATGTGAAGGTCCAGTTTGCTGGACAAATACATGTAAACATTAAAAAAAAGTTGAAAACAGTCCACAAATCAAATTGAAACTCCCTTTTTTTTTTAATTTTTGCTTCAATGTTAACACTTGCATCAAGTATGAATTCTTATTTTCTCTCAATGTACAATCATTGTCGAAAATCAATCTTTTCAAAATTTATCTCGATAGTCAAACTATCTTGAGACCATTCCAATCAAAATTTGGCATGGTATAAAGTATCAAAATCCCTTTTTGAAATCAATCCTTCCAAACAATTGCCCCAATGTAAATCAGTCTTTCTAAAATTCTATCTAAGGCATAAAGCCTCAAGATTACTTTTGAAATCCAAATTTTTCTTCAAAAAAATTTGCCCTAATATATGACACTCAACTCAATTTGAAATCATCCCTTTCAAACTTTGGCCTTGTTGAAAGCATCAAAAACTCATTTGAAATCAATCCTTCTAAAGATATGCCCAGTATAAATCAAATGAATTCTATTCGAAATCAATCCTTTAAAATTTGCCTTAGTGTAAATTGAAATCAAATAAATTTTTTTTCGGATTCAAATTTTGCCCAGCTTTTCCCTTTTGACAAAGTGTCAATAATGAACTCGCAGCTTTACCTGTAGATGGGAAGTGAAGCATGATTAGATAATGTGCCGCCACCGTGAGGTCTATCAGGTTTTGAGAAATGTATAAACATGAGTTCTGGGAATCAAAATCCAATCCGTACTCCGTTCTTGCGAGCTATCCCTGATTTTACCATTTATCAATATCTTTTAGTTGACTCTTGTTGTGCCTTGTAAATATTATCACTTGTTATGATCCTTCATGATAAATTACAGGGATTGTTCTTTAACACAAATCTAAATGAAGGGAACAATGCAAAAACAACTTTATTTAATTTCATCAATTTTTTTTATGCAAACGTCATGTTTCATGTAATTGAACCCAAAGCCTACAAAATGGAAGACAACACATTACGATAAATAGCACGAAAATAAGTGTAAAATAACTTTTGTTAAAGATAATTTGAGAATTTCAAAGGTAATCAAATGACTTATATACACTATTGAAGTCAGGCTTTTGACCAAAAATATCACACTTGACCCTTTTGGATGTCATCCCTTAGAAACTCGATGTTGCCGGAAGAAGAACAACCATGGAGAGAAAGACCTAAGCAAACGTAGTCACCAGCTCTTCTTAGCTTTGTCACCTTTCCTTTATCCAACTTCTTTGGTGCGTATAAGATTCCCACCTTAGTGCCTTTTCGAGTTTTCACTAAGGTTTTCCCCTGCCCATTTTTCTTTCTCTCTTTTTTTTTTCATTTTCGTTTTTTTTTTCATTCGTTTTTTTCTTCTTTTTTTTTTAGGCGCCCTTTCGGGTTTTTTCCTTTACAAAGGAGCAACAATCATTCAAGTCTTGAACAGTCATTCCCCTTTTCATTAGATCAGATTGGCACTAAGTTATTTGGCATCAATAGGACAATCTTCCCTTGATTGATTAGGGATAGATATATTAACATTATATGCCAGTTGGTTCACAAATTTGCAGTTCAAAAATCATTGCAAAATCAAGACGGAGGTCGGTGATATTCTCAGCTTTTGCGATAGGGTCGGGTAATGTGCTGGAAATGTTAAAGTTGGAAAGCAGAATTCATGAAAGGTTAAAACAACTTGAGATCGCATTTGCAAAGAAATTTGCCCCAGTTTTGACATTTTTCACTTTTTCTTTTCTTTCTTCAAAATTATTCATCCCAATTTTGCCATTGGCTTTTGGGGTTCTTCTTTTCCTTTCTCTTTTCTTAAAAAAAAATTTGCCCTAGTTTATTACTTTCTTTGGGGTTCCCTTTTTCTTTTTTTTTCTTTTCTTTATTTTCATTTTTTCTTTTTTTTTTTTGAAACACAAGTTGAAATAAAATTTGTTCTAGTGTGGGATGAAATACCACAAAACTGTCCCAGTGTGGAAGGGGTGTGACCTTCAAGTGGGTTGTCAAATGAAAATCACATATTCTGGAGGCTCAAAGGGTAAGCTAGAGAAGAAAAGGTTTTTTTGTTTTTGGAAAAGAAAGATGGCGTGGCTTTGATTTGTCTCTTTTGCAACAATTTTTAAAAGAAAATATACTAAATCAAATAAGAAAGTCCTTTATGGTGTCTGAACTAATGATCGAGGGAAATATCGACCATCCACTTCTGCTAGAACGCGGTAACGCTTCTGCTCTTTTTCTTTCTGGATGAGAAAGATCGTGCTTTAATTGATCTAAACTCTATTCAAATAACATTAGCCTGAAAAAAAAATCATAAGAACTTGTTTGTTAATCTACTCAAAATTATTCCTATATCAAAATTCTGAATTTGAATGAAAAATATACAAAATGAGTCAAATCCACACTAAAATAAACAACTCAGAAGCATAATTTTAACATTTGTCAATTCCTCCACACTTGAATCATTGTTTGTCCTCAAACGATTTGGAAAATGTGAGATCAACTAATGATTCAAGCAATGAAATTACACATGTACGTTCTAAAATGTATTTCCTCAAAACCAAGTAAATGACCATTATGTAATTTATTGTCTTGCCTTTAATAATCATAATATCGAGCAAATGAGAAAGAATTATATCACAATTAAGTAATTTCAACTTAATTTCTTCGCCTTACTAATTTCACAAGTAAAGGAATCATATGATCAATCGGAGAACATCACATGTCTATGATCAATTTTATTTTTCACTGGAGGGATATTTGTAATATCAAACTAATCACTCAAGATATGAGAATGTCTTTTGACGCGAAAACCGACATTGGTTATGAAGGTTCCCGATTACTCAACACCTCAATCTATAAGCAAGTAGCAAAAACTATATTTGAGAAGTACAATTGCCTTTTTACGCAAGAATCAACATTGGTTAAGTGAAGACCCTGATTACTCAACAATTTACGTACTCAAATTTATGATGCATTACTCATAATACAGTACCTTTTGACATGAAAGTCGACATTTTTGGATGAAAACCTCCGATTACTAAGCACAAGAACCACTGGAGTAGAAAAACCACATCATTTTTCTTCTTCTTTTTCTTCCTTTTCTCTTTTTTTTTTTTATTCTTGCAGCATAACGATCCCTCATAATGGATTTTTTGTCATAGATTGCATGATTGCACTAACTGATCATAATCAACATTTAATGTGTGAAATTAAGTAAAGAAGAGAAATTTTCATCAAACATACAAAATTTAGACATAATTCCAACCACTTTACAAGACATACTTTCTATAAGAACAAAACTCCAAATCACATGATAATCATTTCTTAGTACCTGAAGAAAGCATTTGCCAAAGTACATAAAGTAATTTCAACCAGTAGGGGAATTAGAAAAAAAATAAAGATTGCAAGCCATAATTTACAAGCGTGTAACATCTCATATCTTAACCTCACAATAACTTATACAACACATTCCAAATGTGAATAAAAAATTGCGGACATGAAATAATAAAACTCTCCTTGTGAATTGGTTGAAGTGGCATCCCTTGCAAGTTCGTTCCTTTTGTTGTGTTCAGACCTTCTAAACATGCATCGAGTACTTATTCGACAATTTATAGCGGCCTTTTTGAATGAATTGAATGCTCATGAGTGAGAATCTGAGCAATAGGTCTTGCCAAGAAAATCAAGCTTTACAAAAGTTCTTCCTCTCATACTGGGCCTTTGTAGTTGAAGAACTTGCTGACTTAAACTTCCTTAACATTTGCCTGAATACCAATGTTGATGACTTCTGTCTTATCCCAAGCTAAGCTTGAGTTTCCTTTGTATTGTTCAGCAACCTTAACATGGAATCCATATTTCCCTTCGGTATCACCCTAATTCTCATTAACTGTTTGCTTTATTTCGAATTCTAGAGACATGTCGAAGCAGCAATCATTGGCTTCAAGTAAGATGACATCCGAAGACCACGGGCATTTATTTTCACCATCAAAACATACAAGAAAATATTTTTCTTTTCATTCAATTTGAACTCATTAACTTATCAAAAGAGAAAACCTTACAATTACATAAACCTAGCATTAGGTTTTGAGAAAAAAGTGATTTATTTTGAGGCCTCATTAAAGAATTATTTGCTCAATATAACAAAAAGATTTGAAACAAATCATTTTTAAAAACTAAATACAAAGAATATGAAGGGAAAATATCATGCTACAAACAATTTTGAAAAAGCAACTTGTTTAGCGCTTCATCTGAGAAAGAATTTTGAACACAAGGCAATCTTAAATTTACAAAAAGAAAAACCGTCATAAGTGTCCAAGTTATTCCTATTCTTATTACACCTAACATGAACAATTATCTAGCTATGAAATACAATTTCATTTATTACACTACTTGTCTTAGTTAAACTCATCTATATAGATCCTAGGCACTATTAATTCTACCAACTGGTTTTCCCCGATCCTTTGGGTAACTCGAAAAAAGCATCCATGCTTTTATGGCATTGGGAATGTCGAGTATGTGATGCTTCATTGGAATAAAACTATGATTTAAAATGCTTGAATCAAATATATATTTGACGTCTTTTCCAATTAGCTGCCTCCCCTGGGGGACCTGCAAAAATGAAAAAATCAAAGTTAGTATAGGTGAAAACAAAAACGGATTCATGCCCTAGGAGGAACCCTTATTATGCCAAGGGTAGGTTTAGCATGAAATGCAATCCTTTAGGGTGAGACTCTCCTTTTAACGAAGATACGCCAGATCTGCTAGGAAGAAATGCCTCCATTTCGCTCGTATTACCTTACATAGGGTCTCACTTGTCAGGATTTACCGAAATATAACGTGCATGTCTTTTAGGGTTACATACCCAAGACAAAGGGTTGGCTTTCCTATAATGGGATTCCCAAAATGGCGTTCCCTCTAAGGTTTATGCATGATACCAATTGATCATTAAAGCAAGTTAAATGAATGTAAAAATGCAAAATGTCCTAAAGACTTTATTCTAATAATGGTGTGTAATTTCTCCAAGAAAGATGACAATGAACTGTACGAAGGATTATTGACTTCAAATTTATTTGATTGAAAATCGAGCCTTCACGAGGTTACAGGACACAACATTGAAAAAAAATAAAAAAACATGGCTTTATCTAAGAACCTACAAGTCAAAATGTTAGTTTATTAAAGTAGAATGAAATATGTGTTAAAATCACTTTTTGTGTAATTTGGGACAGGAGGGTGGGGGATAAGCCAAAAATGACACATAATTTCTTCTTTTTTTTTAAAAAAGAATGATAAATGTGAACTGTGCAAAAGTTTGACACTTGGGTACATTTATTGATTCTAAGAAGAATTGATTTGGACAAAACTGACAGGTACAACAAAGATGAATTAAACTTTGAAAAAGGTCTAGAGCTACAAATCTTATTCGGAAAAGTACAAGTTGAAAAATCATATTTATTATATATTTTTTTAAATTTTATAAAATTTACAATGATTGGACCCTTGAGGTGATTTGTTTACAACCAAATGCAATTTTTGAAATTTTTATAAAAATCTCATTTCCATCAAGAAGAAATTTATGGTAAGACAAAAAATTTAAATGTGTCGACAATGGGTTGGTTTTCTATGAGAGCACCATGCCAGGGCTATTTATTCTATGGCTGTGAATGCAATCAAAAAGGAAAGAAATTGCATAAGTTTATTCAACAAATAACACACAACACATTGATAAAGCAAATAGCAGTAAACAGTACAACATAAAAGTAAAGGGGGTGGTTTCCCTCCTCCTGTGCCTGGTGTACCTGATACCGTAAGGCTGACTCTTCCCTAGGTTATTCTACATGAATGCATGAGGTTGGATTCACTAATGCATCTAACCTTGATAAGGCTTTGGTTGTTTGGTTCCCGAACCTTCAAACTGAAGGATCCAAAAAGTAACAAGTTCGTCAATTCCAAAGATTCTAGGTCAGTGGTTCGAGTGATCCCTTGGACACTGCTACGCGAACGTCGAGCCACGGCCACATGTCCAAGCGAATCGATTTTTAAAGCCCAAATCTCTAGACTTGTGGACTCAAGCTGAGAGTTTGGGTGATCTCCTAGACAATGTTACGTGCACGTCGTGCCACGGTCACATGTCCAAGTGGATCAAGCCTGCGATATGGCTTAAGGCTCCTGAACCTTCAGACTTTGGGATCCAAAAGTAACAAGTCTGTCAATTCCAAGGGTCCCAAGTCGGTAGTTCGAGTGATCTTCTAGACACCGTTACATGCACGAATGCAATGGCCGCATGTCTAGGCAAATCGATCCTAGTCCTAAAGAGATGGGTGGGTGGCAACCACCAAAAAAAGAAAAAAGGGTAAAAAGTATCGAATGCACATATGGAGTGCTCCTTATGAGAGAAGGGAATGTAATATTAACACATGTGGGCTCTAAGGGTGACTGACCTTCTCCCCAAATGCAAGCGCGATCAAATAAAGCAATAATAAGTAACATGCATCACATAGATAGACAAGAGACGAAATGTGTGAAATGCAAAAATAAAACCTAAAAAACCTAAAAAACAAAAATACGATCCTAACATCCAAACGTGATGGAATAGAAGGGTTAAATAAGGAAAAGGTCATTAAGCCTAGTGCTCGGACTCACTAGTGATCCCTAGTGGAGTCACCAAAATTCTGTCACGTCTGAAAATTGATAAGGTACGGTGGGGTCGTTGACTGTCGCGCCTCGACAAGGCAGTCTGGTCTGGTGACCTTTTTTCAAAAGCAAGTTTTGGGAAAAACCATGCGTGTGTGTGAAAAATTGGGTTTCTATTGAAAAAGTGCTATTTAGAAAAAATAATAATAAAAATAAGGCCGAGACAAAAAAGTGCGATAGTTTTGGCAAACTAATTTTGAAAAAGGGTTTTATTTTAAAAATGGAGTCTCCACTTGGTATGGAATTAGGGTGTACCAAGTCACCTGAAAAATTGTTTAACAAAACAAAAGTAAAATTTTTTAGAAAAAATATTTAAAACCCTTTTCCGACTCTGGTCTACGAAAAACGAGAGAAGAAGATTCGGAAGTCACATTTGAAAAAAGGGAAGGCAAAGGCTCACGCTTAAGACACCCTTTCCATCTAGCCAAGGCTAGTTGTGAGGTTTAATCAAAATTTTTCTAAACTAACCCTAGATTCTATCACGTTTGGATGTATCTATATAAATGCAAATCCTAAGTCTAAATGTGAGTATTGGAAGGGTCAAAATATTCCGTCGAGGCTTGGTCGGGATTATCGCATAAATTGTGAAACCCGAGTCGAGACCTCGAGGGAGTCACGAGTGTCTATGCAAAAATGAAATGCAAAAAGAAAAGAAAAATAGTAATATAGATAATAAGTGATCGAAGAAAGTGGGTAATATAAGGGGTATGGGGGACTAATAACTCGTGACTAATATTTTTCTACTCACGGAGGGGGGAACGGCCTGTCAATCCACCGCTTCCCATGTGAGTAGACAACTATTTCTAGTCGAATCACACAAATGACCTAATTTCTAAGTGAAGTATAATTTAAATGTTATGCACTTGAAGATGTGTCAAAATAAATAAATAGATAATAATCATAAAAAATCATGCAAAATGGAAAGAAAACTAAAAGTGTGTGAAATGGGATAAAAAAGCACGCAATTAATGAGTCTAATCACTAAAATGACCTAAGGGTCTAGCATTGGACTAGCCCTTTCTAGAGATTCTCACTAGCGTTGCACTAGCAGGGAAACGATAAAGTCACAACTAGCATTGGACTAGTGTGGTGACGGAATAATAAGAACTAATAAAACATAAATCAAAATAATAAAACGTAAATTGAAAACAAATAAACATATTGTGACAGCCTCGCTAGGACTCGAAACACGCACTCACTCAATACATACAAACATACTTAATGCAAAATAAAACACATTTATATAATTTACTTGAATGTACAATGATCACTAATATGTTTTACACACCAAAATTTACATAGTATTTACAATAATAACCTAAACAATTGGGCTATCAAAATACATCAAACAAAACATTTACTACGTCCAAAATCAGCTTTTCCAGCTTTAATATTTTGGGAAACCTGGTTAAGGAAAACAAATAACGGGATGAGCTATAATAGCCCAGTGAGTGTTCAAGTCATGCAACATACCAATAAACAAATAAACATTTAAGGATAATAATTAACAAATTCAATAAACAATGACCAAGTAATGTGAAGTGTCATATAATCAATGGCGGATACAGGCTCACTACGGGAGCAAGCTCAACCGCAGGAGTATCAATCAATGAACAAGATAACATTGGTATCGGGACCGAGTTCATAGCTCAGGTCTGAGATACTTATAAAATTCAATCCAGAGTTACCCTCTTTGAGGGATGAAACTCATATAGGAAAGAATATCATGTGCCTATAACCCCCAGCACCTTATATCACCCCAAACACACCAGGTTGACTAACCGTGGAGTAACGGTGAAGTTAGCCACAGAAGTCCAAGATCAAGCATAAAATTTAATCATGAGTTAGTCTCTTCGAGGACTTTACTCAGATGTGAAATTAACACGCACCGAATAACGCCTAGCACCTTATATCTCTCCCGTACACTCCAAGTTTGACTAACCGTGGACCAACGGTAAAGTTAACCACGGAAGTCGCATGCACAAACAATCACATTAGAGCAATGAAGCATATAACATTTAGCAGAAGAGGTGTGATAAAGTACACACCTTTCCTCAGATAGCACATGTCATTGAATAATAATCACAAGTATAACATAGCATTTCATACATCATGCACACATAGGAACACTCACCTGAAGTGCTTAAGAAAATATTTCATAATATGGTCGGGTTTCACTTCCAGATCCTGAAATTCAAAAGAAAATAGTCGTATAAAAACTGGATTAAAATCTAAGTAATTCGATAAGAAAATTTGAAAAATACCCCAAGTCTTTCTAGGGTTTAATTTCTAGGGTTTTGGAGTTTAGGGTTTTATCCTAGGATTTAGGGTTTCCAAAATTAGGATTTTCTAAATTTTAGAGTTTTGCTCGAAAAGATTCGATTCACTAATAGCTCATCTATGGAAATTTCTGCTTGTTCAAATCACTAAATTACAACTTATATGGCTTTAAATCATAGCCTAGTCACTTTTACTTCTTAGGTTTTACTGAAATTTTGACAGCACTTCTCCTATAATCGGACTAACCCAAAATTTTTAACCTGCAAAGAAAACAACCAACCAGCCCAATTCAAGTAGTTCTACAATTTTCATATCAAAATCAATTCAATATCACTCCAAATTTCCATCAAAACACATGAAATACTCAAAGGTTCTTCAACTAAACACTACTCAATTCTTGTCATATCAAGATTTAAACACTAGCTATATGTTGTATAAGCCTATAAACATCATAATCATGGAAGAAAACTTCATTTTCATGGCTTAATTAATCATGCTTAACGTCAAGAACATGGGTATAAATCTACATAACTACAACTTATACTTGAAAGAATAAGAAAAGTTTATGGTGAATACCTTCAACAAGTCAAGATCTTTGCTTAGAAGGAAGATTAATTCACTTCCAATGGAAGAAAAATGATCAAATTGGAGAGAAATACTTCAAGAAAATGAAAGCAAAAGAGAAGAAAAGAGAGAAGAAGGGCTGGCCAAAGTGGAGAGAAAAAGAGAGAAAAATGAGCTAAGTAAAGAAGAAAAGAAATGGAGAAAGAATTGGAAAAACATTGACCAATCAATGCAAGACAAGCTCAGACATAGGGTTTTGACTTCTTTGCATCTTAGACTCCACTTGGCTAGGTATAATTAGAAGTAAGGTTTAATATTTATCTTCCTATTAATCTTGCAAGAATTCTAGGGTACAACTTCTAAAGGATTGGTACAACATGCTACATAAAATAGAAATCATTCCATTATTTGTTTCTAGCTAATTTCGGCCCTCTCTTTTTTTTTTTTCTACTAATGGACATGATGCGAATTAAATGGTTTTACATGAATTTCTAGGATGTTACACATATAAAGACATATAAGAGCACATAGGAGCACATAACATGCAAACATGATATTCTAGATGCAAAAATCCTAATGAAAGCGGTAAAACATATAAACACACAAGCACACAGAAAGCGCATAAGTCCTAACTATTACACCGGGGGGTTTTAACTACAATTTTAGGGGTAAAAAAGTAACACGACCTATCTATTACACTTGCTATCTAAATACACAAATATTTATAAAAAATAGGAAATGTAACTTAACTAAGACATTGACCAGCTAAATACAAAAATATTACACTTTTTGCCAAAATAATAAAATTTGCAATTAAATAACATAATATGAATAAATACGTAAAAGCGTGTAAAAATAAGAAATACATAAAAAAATATGTATGAAAATCACATTGGAGTACAATGGAGCACATAATGAGAAACTAACGAGTAATGAGGGTACTTATTTGAAGACCCGGCACCAATGCTTAGAAAATGAACCCACATGTCAATGTATCACGATATAAATGAGTAAAGCACAAAGAATGTAAATATTGATAAATTGGGGCAAAAATGTAAAGTCTAGCAAGTAAGGGGACTAAAGATAAATTTTTATAAAGCTTAAAGGGTAAAATAAAAAATTTACATAAGTCTAAGGGGTAGGAATGCAAAATCAAAAGTAAATTAGGGGGACAAAACAATAAATTTCAACAAAAATGAGGCGAGAACATAAATTCCAACAATTGGGGGAAGTTTAAAAGTAATAGGACCTAATTGAAAGAAAGTAAAATCTAGAGGGTTAATTTACAATTCTGGAGGACTTAATTGACAAAAAATAAAATCTGAGGGAGTCAATCTAAAAACTAATGAGTACTTGACTGTAGGAAGTGAAAGTTTTCAGGACATAAAAATAATGAACAAATAAAGGGGCATAAAAAAATTTATTTATACATTTTTATGTAATCAAATAACTAGAAGCTAAAGAAAGGGATAGATAATTAAAAATCCTAACTTAACTTAATTGGCTATACCTAATTAGTAAGTGAACCAATTTAATTACTAAAGTAAACTCAAATCATAAGTAAATGAACATTCATAAATTAAAAATGAGAAATGTAAAATAAATCGAAAATAGATCATTAACTAAGTTATCTTGATTGACTAAACTAGTAATTAGCCTAAATCTACATGAACCAGAATTAAACCAATAAACATTAACTAACTAAGAAAATAAATCAAATAAACAAAACGAAATAGGAAATTGGTATTTAACTCAAAATTGCCAAACTTTCCCTTCCCTAATTAGGACAGTCAATCAGTTTCCTTCCAAATTTTAACTGATTATCAGAGAAACAAAATAAGAACAAAGAAGGAAGAACATCCCCGTTCTTCCTTTCGGTCTTTTTCTCCCCTAATTCTAATTTCTCTCTCATCTCTCACCTTCTTCGCCAACCCTCCTTCGATTCTCTCTTCTTCTTCTTGCTCTCTCGTTTTTCTAGACTCTGTTGCTTTCTGGTTTCTCTCGCATCTCCTCTCTCTCTCTCTCTCTCTCTCTCTCTCTCACTCACCCAGGAACAATTGGAACGATTTCCCCAAGTTGTTTCCTCCGTCGAAATAGAGGAGGAAGAGGTATGGTTGTGAGTTTCGCTGGGCAGTAGATTGGGTGGAGATGGATTGAATTAATGGTGAAGGGCTGTGATTTGGCTAGTGGAGTGTGCTACGGTGGGGGTGGTGGAGAAATGAATAGCGGCTGGCTTTTAGCTGCTGATGATGACTGATTCGGTGAAGACATTTATGATTGAATGGTGGTAAGTGGTGGTACGGTGGATTGAGTAGTTGGTGGTTTTAATTATGGTTTTGGAATGGCAATTAGTGTGTGGAAATCTGATGAATTAGACTGTGGGTGGTTGTCAATTCGGAGGTGCTTGGCGATTCTGGCGGCTGTGATAGTGGGGATTGAGTCTTGGGTTGTTGTTGATGTTGTGATTGTCAATGGCTGAGGTCTGGAATTGATTTTGCTGGTGTTGGACAGTGATTCGGTGGCGACAGGGGCGTAGTGGTGAGTTGTTCATATGGAAGCAGGGGCTAGTGGTTGTGAGGTGTTGTTATGGGAGGTGGATTGGAGGTGATAGAGCTTGGTTGGCAGTGAGTGGTGGATGTGGGATTGGCTTGTCTTCTTTTTTTTTTTTTTCCGATTGCTGGTTGCTGCTGGTGGGCAGAACAAGGGTCTTGGGCTTGATTTATGCAGGTGATAAGCTGTTTGTTGCGGTGGTGGTGGCTCAAACTGGTTTTGGAGTAGTTTATAGTGGTAATTTGGGTGGTTCGTTGTCTAATTGTGGTTTTGCAGGTGAAATTTTTGGGTAGTGATTGTAGGAGAAATATGGGGATGACTGATGGTGGTGAAATTGAGGACAATTGGCTGCAGGTTGTATTGGTTATGTCTAATTTTGGGATTGACTGATTCGGACAGGGGTTTGTGAATGGTCATGTGACAGGCTGAGTTTGGTGGTTGTGTTGTTATGGTGGTGGCGTTGGGCAGAGGAGGAGCTGTTGGTGGTGGAACTTTGGTGATTTCTAGTGGTTTGTGTTTCTACTAATGAATATGACGATGGTTTGTTTCTAATTTGGGGTTTTGATTGAAGGTGATGAAGAACTAGAATTCCCAGGAACGAAACCCAGAAGAAAAGAAAACCAGAAGCAAAAATAGAAGAAAAAACCCTGCAAAACTTCACAAATATTCTAAATAATTAATCAGATTCACATAACAATAGAAGAAAAATGAATCAAAACAAAAAGAAAAAATAATTATAATGTTACATGTTGAAACTTGAAGATTGATGATGGATGACGAGCAGTAGTGGAGATTTTAAAGGAGATGATGAACAGTAAAATTCAATTGTCGATGAAGATGAATACTGGACAATGAAGACAAAAAAATGAGTGACGGCTGGTATTGTGTTTTCTTTTAGTGTAAAAATGTGTGTGTTTGATCTTTATGGGACAAAAATAGATGTGTTTTTAAGGTTTTCTTTTTTTTGCTCCTTTTTTCTGATTTTAATCGAGGGTATTTATAGAGCTAGTTGTTTTGGTCTGCAAGAATACTACGAAATAACAAAAATGTCACCGGTAATAAAAATTCTAATTTTATTTAAAAAAATATTTTTAACCCAAAAAAAAATTAATACAAAGAAATGATAGTAAACTCCAAATTTTGCCAAAAAAAATTCAAAGTAGCTTTCAACATAAAGGTTAGAACTTAAAACTGGTCAAAACGCGTTCGAGGTGTGAAATGGCTTGACCCTAGACAAGGAAAATACACAAAAAATAGCTATTGGCCTCGAAAAATTACCAAAACATTAAAAGTAAGCTTAAAACTCTAGGAAATGCATTTATAACTCAAAAATTGGCAAAAAAATGGGTTTAAAATGTAAAATGATGATTTCTAGACAAATAAAATACACAGAAAAATAGTTATTGATCTCGAAAAATTACCAAAAATTAAAAATAAGCTTAAAACCCTAGGAAATGCATTTATGACTCAAAAATTGGTGAAAAATACATTTAAAATGTAAAATGATGATTTTGCCCCTGAATGTAGTATGTACAGAAAAAATAGCAATCGTCTCCGAAAAAATAAAAAAAATTTATAAACATACTTAAAGAATTAGAAAAATAAATTTGGAACCCGAAATGAACGACAATGGTGTTCGAGAGGCAAATTGTGCTGGTAAAATATAAAAAGAATACCAATTAAATCCAGAAAAATAAAAAAAATGTGTATGAAAGTAAAAATATGAATTTAAAACCCCCAAAGCTAATGGAAAAATATTTACAGATAAAATTAATATTTTTCCCCCTCGAGATTCTTGATTTTGTTCACTATTTTTATTAAAAAAATTAGAATTTGATCCCAAAAAAAATATAAACACCTCCCCAATGTTTGAAAAATAAATAGTGTTAAAATTTGATGTCTACAAATCTGAAAGAAAGATGCACATAATGAAAAATGAGATCTATGAAGAGATAGATAGGCAATCACATTCTTCCAATGTCCAGGCTACTGCATCTAAGAATCCTTTTGAAGAGTCCCATGAGGAAGAATTTGACTATGAAGATGTAGTCCAAAGAAGCGGAAGGAGGGTTACCAACAACCAAGATAGCAATCTTGGAAGCATCTAGATGAAGAAACCTATAGACACCAAATTTTGACACACCATTTATTTTCAAACATTGGAAGGGCGTGTTGCAATTTTTAGGCAAGATTTTGATTTTTCAATAATATGGGGGGCAAAATAGTAATTTTATCTGTAAATTTTTTTCTATCAGCTTTTGGGGGTTTTAAATTCAGATTTTTATTATTATGTGAATTTGTTAATTTTTTATGATTTTTCTGGATTTAATTAGTATTCTTTATATTTTTACCATAACGAGGGCAAAATGGTAATTTTGCCCCGCAAATGCCATTTTAGCTCATTTTTAGTTCCAAATTCATTTTTTCTAATTCTTTAAGCATGTTTTTAATTTTCTTGATTTTTCAAAGATGATTACTATTTTTTCTGTGAATTTTCATTGCCCAAGGGTAAAATCGTCATTTTACAAATTAAATTCATTTTTTACAAATTTTGTGTCAAAAATGCATTTTTTAGTGTTTTAAACTTATTTGTAATTTTTGATAATTTTTTGAGGTCAATAGCTATTTTTTTGTGAATTTTCGTCATCCAAGGGCAAAATTGTCATTTCACATTCCAAACTCATTTTTCACCAATTTTTGGGTCCCAAATTCATTTTTAGGTTTTAAGCATGTTTCTAAGTTTCTAACTTTTTTCAGAATGAATTAGTGTTAATGAATTTATTATTTACATTTTTCTTATTTTTTTTATTATTGTGAGAGAGAATAGATTTTTTTTAAGGATAAAGTTGTAATTTTTGTAATCAAGGGCATTTTGGTCTTTTAATCATTTCTTGGAGGTTAAGACTTGTACAGTATAAATACCCCACTTGGAGATGTTAAAAAAGGAAGAGAGAAAATTAGAAACCCTAAAAAAACACATTTGATTTTACACATAAAAGATTAAAAACACACACTACACACACTAGAGCCGCGAGTTTCATTTTCTTCTTACTGTTCCTGGTTTCAATTTACTATTTATCCTTCTTCAAGTTAAAAGGTGAGTTCTTTTTTTAATTTAATCCATTTTGTTTCTATTCTTGTATAAACCTGATCAATTAAATGTATTTTCTTGGTGATTTTGGTTGAATATTTTGCATTTTGTTTTGTTGTTGTTTCTTTTTCTTTTGTTTCTTTTTTGGTTTTGTTTTTCATTTCTGGGTCATTTTCTGGGTCCTGTTTTGAATCTTGATCGCCATCGTTCTGGTTTCTGTCCCTGACTTTCGTCTCTCTTCTCTCTCCCTCCTCCTTTCTCCACCACTGCCTCTCCTTCTTCCCTCTTCCACCGCCTCTTCCACCACCAATTTTACGATCATCTAACAGCCATCATCCCCTGTCCCCAATCTTCTTTTCCATCAGAATCAATCTCAAAGCCCATGAACCACCATCACTGATTCCACCTCCCACAACAACCTCTACTCCACCGTCAAACAAACCCAACCAAATTTCCATTAGTTTACCCAAACAATCAGCTCCAAGTACCCTTAATCCCTCAACCATTCATGGTAGATCATTACCAGAACCACCAATTGTCCACCATCAACCATCAATGCCAGTAAACCATCCCCACAAATGACCCATAAAACATAAAAACATCCCAAATGATACCAAAAACTAGTCGTAGCCATAACCATTCGATCACCACGATTCTATCATCATCTTCCCCATCACCTTACCAGCAACCAAAGCCCAAAACCACACCTAAACCTTCAATTTTCAGAAACACCAATAATTCACAACCACCACCTGTACCCACGCATAATCAACCATCAGACCACCAGTTACCAACCATAGCTCCTCAACCCACCAGTTACCAGTCGAACAACCCAAAACACCACTCCCTACCATCACAGAACCACTAGCTACCATGAACGACACAAAACAACAATCATTCCACCCCCTTTCACTCCCTGTTACCCATTACCTGCAAACAACCAAACAAACACAAAACAGAAAATACGATTCACGTCCCCTGTCATCATCCTTCCACCTCCCCAAATTACTCACAAACCTGCAAAAACAAAAAAAAAATGTACAAATAGCAGGGTCATCAACAAATCCTGTGACAGCCCCACCTTACCCAGAGGCGCACCAAAGGACTTAGCGGACTGCCTGCCTAGCTCTCGCCAGGACTCAAACACACACTCGCTTAAACATCCATCCGTACTTAACTTAAAATAAAAAAGCACTCATAAATAAATACATTCATAGTATTTACTTGAAAATATAAATATTACAAGAGTTTTACATCCCAAAATGTAAATAATATTTATAATAAAAGCCAACACATTTAAGCTATCAAAATATAGAAACAAAACATGTACAAGGTTCAAAATCAGCTCCTCCAGCTTTGATAGTTTTGGAAACCTGGTTAAAGAAAACAAATACATGGGATGAGCTATAATAGCCCAGTGAGTGCTCAAGTCATGCAACCATACCAGTAATATGTGATTTTTGTTCGATAAAATATTTAACGAGTAAATAAACAATTTGTGAACAATTTAATTAACAAGTAGTCAATGGAGGATACAGGCTCACTACGGGAAAATGCTCAACCGCAAGAGTATCAATCATGAACACGATAACATGGGTATCGGGACCGAGGTAAAAGATCAGGTCCGAGATACTTGTAAAAATTCAATCCCGAGTCACCCTCTTAGAGGAATGAAACTCATATAGGAAAGAATATCACGCACCTATAACCCACAACACCTTATATCACTCCAAACGCTCCCGGTTGACTAACCGAGGAGTAACGGTGAAGTTAGCCCCGAAAGTCCAAGATCAAGAATAAAATTCAATCATGAGTTAGCCTTTTCAAGACTTTACTCATATACAAAATTAACACGCACCAAATAACGCCCAACACCTTATATCTCTCCCATACGCTCCCAATCTGATTAACCGTGGAAAATAGTAAAATTAACCATGGAAGTCACAAGCACAAATAACACATTAGATAGTGAGAGCATGTAACACATTACGGAATAGATGCGATAAAGTACACATCTTTCTTCAAGTAACACATTTCATTAGTTAATCACGTCAAGTATAATTATACCATTTCAAGCATGGAAATAATAATGTCTAGTATTACATGGCGTTTCATGCATCATGCACACAGAAGAACACTCACCTGATGTCTAAGAAAATATCTCGTAATACGGTCGGGTCTCACTTCCCGATCCTGAAATTCACGAGAAAATAATCGTATAAAAACCCTGACTAAAATCTAAGAAATTTCATAAGGAAATTCAAGAAATACCCCAAGTCTTTATAGGGTTTAATTTCTAGGGTTTTGGAGCTTAGGGTTTTACCCTAAGGTGTAGGGTTTTCGAAATTAGGGTTTTCTAACTTTCTAGGGTTTTGCTCGGAAAGGTTTAATTCACTAATAGCTAATCTAAGAAAATTTCTGCACGCTTAAATCACTAAATTACAGCTTATAAAGTCTTAAATCATAGCCTAACTACTTTTATTTCCTAGGTTTTACTGAAATTTCGGCAGCACTTCCCCTATAATCGGACTAACTCAAAAATTTTAAACCTGCAAGAAAATGTCCAACAACCCAATTTCAACTAGCTCTACTATTCTCACATCAAACTCAATTCAATTCCATTCAAATTCATCACAAAAATACATAAACCACTCCAAGTTCTTCAAGTAAATCAAACCTAGATCATGCCATTTCAAGTTTAATTTACTATCTACAAGGCATACAAGTTCACAAGCTTCACATTCATGGAATAAAACTTCACTTTTCATGGCCAAAATCAATTATACTTAACCATAAAAACATGTCTTAAAAGCTAGAAAACTATGATATTTCACTTGAAATTAGAAGAGAAATTCATGGGAAAATACCTCTAGGTAGACAAGATTGTTGCTTAGGAGGAAGTTTCACTCAATTTCTATGGTTGAAAAATGAGTAAATGGAAGTAAAAGATCCAAGAAAATTGAAAGAAAATGGAGAGAAAATGGAGAAAGAGCAGCCGGCCAGCAAGAAGAAAAAGAAGAAAAAATTGGGTAAGTAAAGAAGAAAAGAAATGGAAAAGAATTGGAAAAAAAAATGGACCAATTAAAACAAGACAAAGATAAAGAAGTCTTGACTTTTTCTCCATGAAAGACCACACTTGGCAAGAGTTAATTAGAAAGGAATTTTGTTATTTATCTTCCAATAAGTCTTGCAAGATTTCCTAGGTACAACTCTTAAGGAACTAAGTACAACATGCTCATTTTTTTTTCTTTCCACAAATTCGGCCACCATTTTTTTTTCCTAATGAACATGATACAAAATAAATGGTTTTGGTATGAATTTCTAGGGTGTTACAAATCCAATTCCCTGCCTGGACCACACACCACAATCAAGCCAACACCTGCAAAAAAAAAAAAAAAAAAATAGTTCAATTGCTATCATTCTAGCCCCATCCCAAAGTTCCACTAGTTCCCACCGAAACCAGGATAACCACTGCCAACCCCTACCATAGGTCACCCCCAAACTCACCAACTTCTACCAATTAACCTCCCATGCCATCACCTCAAACAACCCCAGGTCTATAAGAATCAATTTCGTAGCCTCCCCTACCCCACCTCACCTATTTTCGGAAAGTAAATCGATGTTGAGAGAGTTGATTCTATTAGAGCCCGATTGTGAGGGAGGGAGAGAGGGAAACGAGAGCAAGAGAGTGAGCTGCAGAGAAAGCAGGAATAGATAAAATAAATTAAAAAAAATTAAAAAAAAAAACAGAGAAGAAAAGGCCAGAAACGGTGAGAGTGAGAGGGGTGAGAGTAAAATAAAGAATAGGAGCAACGCAGAACTAGAACAAAAAGGGAGAGAATATATGAGGGAAAGAAAGAGATTAGAAAAGAGAAAACAGAGGGAAATTAGAAGGAAGATATAGCAAAGATCTAAAAGAAAAGGGAAGGGAAGAGGAGAAACAGAGAGAATGAGAGAAGATGGGGGGAGGAAGAACGATTTAGCGGACAAATTTGGTGAAGAAGCACTTGTTTTGAAATATGGGTTTGTGAATTTTAGAAGATTTTTAGTTAAAGAAAAAGAAAGACCATCTGAAATTTATGGGCATTCAGGGGAGTTTTGTTGATGCGGGAATGAAGAAGACACTTGCAGGGGACGTTTTGACTTTTTTTCTTTCTTTAATGTTATCTTCCTGTACGAACTGCGTCATGGGGTAGGTTCATTTTGGCCTTTGGTTCCTTTTTGCATTAGTTTAATATTTTTTGGGTGTTGAAACCTGATTTGAGTTTTGAGCTTTCATTGCAATCTGTTTCTATATTCATTTAGTTTGATTAATTGTTTTTCTATTTTGGTTCGTTCTTTTTAATTTACTTAATTAGCCTAGTTAACCAAGTTATGTTAGTTAATCAATTTACCTTAACTTCGTTTGGCATTTATTTTTCTGATTATTTTACCATAAAGTAGAGATTTATGCTTTAGCCCTTATTACTCTTAAATATTATTATCGTGCCCCAAAAGCTTGTATATTTTGCATTTTTAATTCTTAATATTTGTAGATTGACCCCTTTTAGGTTTAATTTTTTTCAATCAAGTCTTTATTAATTGCAATTAAGTCCCATTAGTTGCTGAAATTTTATTTTTGCCCCCTTCCAATTAGTGTTAATATATAATTGTGCCCCATACTTATTTGAATTTATTATTTGGCCCCTAGATTTGTGTGAATTCGCTTTTAAACCTTTAGTTTTATAGAATTTATATTTTTAGCCTAATTTTGTTAGTATTTTATATTCTTATCCTTTGTTTATTATATAGTAGTCCCTTTAACCCGTGTGTTCATTTTGTTAGCATTAGTACCGGGTCTTCAAAGAGATATTCCGATCTCTCATTATTTTTCCCTTATGTGCTCCAACGTGCTCTAATGTGGTATTTTATACAATTTTTTATGCAGTTCTTATTTTATGCACTGTTTGCATATTTATTTATTTTGTGTTATTTAATTTTAAAATTTATTATTTTCGACGAAAAATGTAATATTCTTGTATTTAGCTATTCAATGTAATAGTTAGATTATTTTTCTCATATTTTAGCAAAAATTTGTATAATTAGATAGAAAATGTAATAGATAGGGCATTTTAAATTTCTCCCTTAAATTGTAAATCAAGTCCCCCGGTGTAATAGTTAGGATTTATTTACTTTTGCGTGCTTATGTGTTTATTTCTTTTACTGCTTTCCTTAGGATTTTTACATCTAGAATATTATGATTATGTGTTATGTGCTCCTATGTGATCTTATATATTTTTATATGTTTAAATTGCTTTTAATTCATGCTTTAATGTTTAAATTCATGATTTATGGTATTCCGTCACCACACTAGTCCAACGCTAGTTGTGGCCTCATTCTTTTCCTGCTAGTCCAATGCTAGTGGAATTTTTAGAACGGGCTAGTCTAACACTAGACCCTTAGGGCATTTTAGTGTTAGGTGCATTCGCGTGCATTTTACATTTCACACACTTTAGTTTTCTTTCCATTCTACAAGATTTTTATTATTATTACTATTATTTATTTACTTATTTTTAACGCATCTTCAAATGCATGACATTTAGGTTGCATCTCACTTAGAAATTAGGACATTTGCGTGATTTGACTAGAAATAGTCGCCTACTCACGTGGGAAGCGGTGGCGTACATGCCGTTCCCCCCCTCCGTGAGTAAAAACATCCAGTCACGAGATACTAGTCCCCCATACCCATTATGTTGCATACCCACCTTCTTCAATCACTTACTATATATTATTATTTTATTTTTCTTTTTGCATAACATTTTGCATAAAAACTCGTGACTCCCTCGTGGTCTCGACTCGGGTTTCGCAATTAATGCGATAATTCTGACCAAGCTTCGACGGGACATTCCAACCCTCTCGATACCCACATTTAGACTTAGAATTTGCACTCATTTAGATACATCCGAACGCGATAGAATCTAGGGTTAATTTAGAAAAATTTGATTAAACCTCGTAACTAGCCTCGGCTAGGTTGAAAGGGTGCCTTAGGCGCAAGCCTTTGCCTTCCCTTTCTTCAAATGTGACTCCCGGACCTTTTTCTCTTGTTTTTTCGTAGATCGGAGTCGAAAAAGGGCTTTAAAATATTTTTCTAAAAATTTTATTTTTGTTTTGTTAAACGATTTTTCGGGTGACTTGGTACACCCTAACTCAGTACCAAGTGGTGACTCCATTTTCTAAAATAAGACCCTTTTTCAATAATTATTTGGGCCAAACCTGTCGTACTTTTAGTCCCGATCTTGTTTTCTTTTAAAACATCATTTTTCTTAAAATACACCTTTTCTACTAATATTTGATTTTTCTCACACACACACGATTTTTCAAAAACTTTTATTTTCAAAAGGGTCATCAGACCGGACCGTCCTTTCCGGGGCGCGACAGTCAACGACCCCACTAACACCACCTTTTCTTTACCCCACGATTTTTGGGGCGCAACAGGATTTTGGCGACTCCACTGGGGATCAGTAGTAAGTCTGAGCACTAGGCTTAATCATATTTTCCTTATTTAACCTTTCTATTCCATCGCGTTTGGATGTTAGGATTGCATTTTTTCTTTTCTAGGTTTTTAGATTTTTCTTTTGCATTTCACACACTTCCCGTCTTTCGGCTACTTATGTGATGTATATATGATTTATTTACTTATTATTGCTTTATTTGACCGCGCTTGCATTTGGGAGGGGGTCAGTCACCCTTAGAGCTCACGCTTCATCATCCCCTCCTCTCATAAGGAGCACTTCATACGTGCATTTGATGTTTTTTTTACCCTTTTTCTCTTTTTGGTGGTTGCCACCCACCCATCCCTTTAGGACTTGGAGCGATCTGCCTAGACATGCAGCCATCGCATTCGTGCATGTAGCGGTGTCTTGGGGATCACTCGAGCCACCGACCAAGGGTTTTGGGATTGATGACCCTTACCCTTAGGTCTGAAGGCTTGGGAGCCGACAGCCTTATTGAGTCTAGATGCATTTGTGAGCCCAACCTCATGCATCCATGTAGAAAAACCTAGGGTAGAGTTAGCCTCATCCTGTCAGGTACACTAAGGCACGAGAGGAGGGAACCAACCTCATTTATTTTACTTGTTATGTCATTTACTGTTATTTATGTGTATTATTTGTTTTTGCCAATGTGTTCTGTGTTATTTGTTGAATAAACTAACACAATTTCTTTCCTGTTTTGATTGCATTCACAACCATAGAATAAAGAGCTCTGGCATGATACTCTCGTTGGAAGCTAACCCTCCTTTGGCACGTTTAAATTTTGTCTCCATAATTAATTTCTTTGAGAAAGATGGAAACGCAATTTCATAAATTTTTTATAAATTGCATTTTGTTATAAATACCCAAGGGATCGATCATTGTGAAAAAAAAATCTAAAAATTTGATTTTTCGTCCTAAATATTCTTGAATAAAATTGTAGTTTTAGATTCTTTTTCAAGGTTTATTCCTTATTATTGTATTTGTTAGTTTTATTTGAACCAAATTTTCTCAAAGTCAATAAATGCACGCGAGTGGTTAATTTTTTTGCACAACTTGCATTTATCCTTTTTCAAAAATCAATACATCATTTTTGCCATATCCCCCACCTTCCCATCCCACATTACACAAAACTTGATTCTAATACATATTTCATTCTACTTTAATAAGTTGACGTTTTTGACTTGCATGTTCCTATATAAAGTCATGATCTTTGATTTCTTCCGATTTTGTGTCCTGTAACTTCTTGGAGGTTCGATTTTTCAATCAAATAAATTTGAAGTCAATAATCTTTTCCACAATTCATGTTCCATCTTTCTCAAAGAAATTCTGCAACATTTTCAAATCTTGCATTTTTTGCATATTTTAATCGGCTTTAATAATTGGCATCATGCATAAACCCTAGAGGGAATGCCATTTCGGGAATCCCATGATAGGAAAGTTATCCTTTTGTCTTGGGTACTTAACCCTAAAAAACATGCACGTTTATATTTTCGGTAAATTTTGGCGGGTGAGACCCTAGGTAAGGTAATACGAGTAAAATGGAGGCATTTCTTCCCAGCAGATCTAGCCCGTCTATGATTAAAAAGGGGGGTCTCACTCTACAGGATTGCATTTCGTGCTAGGCCTACCCTTGGCATAATAAGGGCTCCCCTAGGACATGCATCCGTTTTTATTTTTATTTATACTAATTTTGATTTTTTTTCATTTTTATAGGTCCTCTAACGGAGGCGGTAAAATAAGAAAGACATCTAATACATATTTGGTCTTACATTTGAGTATTTTAAATTATGGTCAAATTCTAAATAAACCGTCACATTTTCGAGACCCGTAAGGACATAAAAAACATGAGTGTTCTTTTGAATTATTTGAAGGGTCATAGACGACCGATTTTTTAGAATTGATAGTGCCTAGAAACTAGATAAGTGAGGATAATCAATGTGATAAATGAAATTGTATGTCATAGCTGAACAATTGTAAATAATTTAGATGCTAATAATTGCACTCCTTTTGTAAATTAAGGTTGCCTTATCTCCAAAAAATTTTCTCAGATGAAGTGTTCAATAAGTTGTTTTCTCAAATTTGCTTATGACATTTGATTTTCCCTTCATGTCTTGCATTTAGCTTTCGAAAAGTTTTCTTCAAATCTTTTGTCCTATTGAGCAAACGATTGTTTGATGAGACCTCGAAATAAGTCACATTTTTCTCAAAACTTAATGATAGGTTTGTGTCATTGTAAAGTTTCTCTTTTGATGAGTGAGTGTAAGATCAAATTGAATGAAAAGAAAAACAATTTTCTATTTTTTTTATGGTGAAAATAAATGCTCATAATTTTCGGATGTCATCTTATTTGAAGCTGATAATTGCCACTTCGGTTTCTTTCTAATTCCAAAATAATGCAAATTGCAAAGAAGAATTAGAATGACATTGAAAGGGAATTTGGACTTTGTGTTAAGGAATCTAAATGGTACAAAAAGGGAATCCAAGCTTAACCTGAAAAGAGAAAGAAGCTACAAATATTGGCACCAAGAAATGGGTTAAGAAGTTAGGGCAAGATGCGCTTTTACTCCAGAGACCTTGAAAATGTTTAGCAAATTTCACCAAGCAAGTTTGGATGAGCATTTGGAGAATTCAAGCACAACAAAAGGAATAAACATGTAGGGGATGCAACTTCAAACAATTCACAAGTGGAGTTATTATTTCATGTCCATAAGTTCTTATTCACCGTTGGAATGTGTTGTATAAGTTATTGTGAGGTGTGTGACAGCCCCACCTTACCCAGAGGTGCACCAAAGGGCTTAGCGGACTGCCTGCCTAGCTCTCACCAGGACTCGAATCACGCACTCACGCAACCATCCAATCGTACTTATCTCAAAATAAAATAAAATAACATAAAATGGAATAAAATAAAATACACTCATATTATTTAACTTAAAGGTACAAGTAGCATCAAAAGTTTACATGTCATAATATACTTGATTTTCACATGGATAGCCTACAACAATTTGACTATTACAATAACTAAAACATCTAGTATATCAAAATCAGTCGATCCAGCTTTAATTTTTCAGGAAACCTGGGTAAAGGAAAACAAATAAAAGGAATGAGCTATAATAGCCCAGTGAATGCCCAAGTCATGCAACCATATCAAGATCTCATTATTTTATTGAATAAAATAATCGACAAATTAAATAAACGAGATATGAACAATTTAATTATCAAGTAGTCAAGGGCGGATACAAGGCTCAACTATGGGAGCAAGCTCAACCGCAGGAGAAGCAAGTACTGATCATGTAACCATGACGGTAGGACCGAGATAATAGCTTAGATCTTTATCAAAGGACATGCCAGTTTTATCACGCAAGCCCTAACCACCGTTCACCTTATAACCTTCGTACAAACTACCACATCCAGGGAGTAATCTCAACCTTAGAGGGCCAACACGCAAGAAAGTTCAATCGGGAGTTGGCCTCTTTGAGGATTCACAACTCAAAAGGGAAAGAACGTCACGCCCTAAAACACCCAGAACCTTATAACCTCCCAAGCCTGTCCGGGTTGACTATCCGTGAAGTAACGGTAAAGTTAGTCACGGAAGTCTCACGCACAAGTAACACGTTGAATAGTGAAAGCATATAACACATTACGGAATAGATGCGATAAAGTACACATCTTTCCTCAAGTAGCACATTTTATCACATAAGATTTGCAAGTGTAACATAATATTTACAAGTGGAACATAACATTTCATGCATCATGCACACATAGAGACACTCACCTGGAATGCCTAAGAAAATATCTCGTAAAATGGTCGCGATGCGTTTTCGGACCCTGAAATTTAAAAGAAATAATATAATGAAAACCCAATTAAAACCCTAGTTAATTTAGTAAGAAAAATTCAAGAAAATACCCCACTTATTTCTAGGGCTTTGGTTTTAGGGTTTAGGGTTTAGGGTTTACTCATTCTAAGAAAATTTAATCTATCACTAGATCATTTTCTAAAAATTCCTACACTTCAATTTCCTTCAATTGAGCATATTCCAGGTTTAAAATCTCACTTGTCAATTTTTCTTCTTTTAATTCTACCAAAATTTCGGCAGCATTTCCTCTTAAAATCGGACTAACCCAAATTTTTTTCCTGCAAGAAAATCAGCCATCCAACCCAATTTCAACAAGTTCTACAACTTTTATGTTCAATTCAAGCTCAATTTCAATCAAGATTCCACTAAATTTCAAGAATTCTACTCCAAGAATCTTCAACCAAACAACATATAACACATGAAATTTCAAGGTTTAAATGCTATTTACTAGTCTATCTAACCACAAGAACACTTTATCTCGCAAGTAAATCTCCAATTCAAACTAAGTTCTCCAAGTAGTAGCAACAAGAATCTAGGTTTAAGCTTGCATAAAAGACTAATTAAAACTTGAAATTAGTAAGAAAAGTTCATAGTAAATACCTTAGATAAGCTTAGAACTTTGCTTAGGAAGGAAAGAAGCTCACTTTCTATAGTGGATTTGCCCAAAATTTGGAGAATAAGCTTCAAGAAGTTGAGAGCAAAATGAGAGGAAAAGAGAAAGAGAGATGGCCGGCCAAGAAGAAAGAAAAGAGAAAGAATAGGCTAGGAAAAATGGAAAAGAAATAAAGAAAAGGCGGGAAAAAGATTAACCAATAAAAACATAACAAGAATAAAGTTAAGATTTAGTCTTTTAATGCAATAGTGGTTAACTTGTATTAATTTGATTGGTAGAACTTTTTAATCTCTTATCACCTAATACTAACAATATTATGGCACAAATTATTAAAGCAAAAAGAGAGGAAAATAGAGATAGAAAGATCCGGCCATAAGGAGAGAAAAAGAAAGAAAGAATTTCAGCCAAAAAGAAAAAGAAAAGAAAGAAGAATTTTCGGCCAAGAAAAAAAGAAAAGAGAAAAGAAATTTCAGCCAAGGAAAAGAAAATAAAGCAAGAAAATAAGTGGAATTTTTGAGTAAAATTGAGCTAAAATTCAAGTAGTCAAAAGACTAGAAAATAGTAGAATAAGCTAATCAAAATTTAAACACTAATATAAATTAAATGGTCAAATAAAATTATTCCAAATTTGGTACTTATGTGTCCTACTTAATAATGAAAATCTTAGTTAATTAACCTAATTAATGTAAGGTAATAGCATAGGTAACGCAGCGGAAAAATAAAAATTTATTACCTTAACCATGGATCTCTTTGACATATCTATATGATTAACAAGGGGGTTTGCATGAAAATTACCTTAAGCACAGAAGATTTCTATGCTTCTAGGCAAAGATCCTTCGAAGAAGATGTTAGATCTACCACGAAAAGCCCTCCAAACGTAGAGCCTCTAACGATATCCATACGAACAACTTCTTTGGGAACCTTATAGGCTTGCTTGCTTTGACTTTTGAGTGCTAGCTCCCTTGAATTATTAAGAACACGAGAAGAAGAAAAACCTAACCCTTAGGAGAGAGAGAGAGAGACGCCTAGAGAGAGAAAGAGGCGTGACTTTTTCTCTTCAATTTTTCTCTCACTAGTTTTCTTTTGTGCTACAATAATAATGATTCAAGAGTCAAAGCATGAACCTATTTATAGAGGAAGTAATCTAGTCTTTTAGGAAATAAAGCTAATTAGAAACCAAGAAGGTTTAGGCAACTTACTTTAAGCTAATTCCTTCTCCTTTAGGAAATCTATTCCATAAGGAAACCAATTAGTTACTTTATTTCTTTTAGGAAACTAATTTCCTGCAAGACTTAGAATATTTATAAATAAGTCCTTTAAGTTAATTTATCTCATAAATTAACCCCATAAGTATCTCATACTTATCTTAATTACATTTTAACCCAAAGATTTTGTTCTTTATGTGTGTGACCCATTAGGTTCCATTCACGTTGGCAATAAGTATAAATTATAACTCATTAATTGAGCTAGATAAATTAAACACTTTTAATTTATCATTAATTCACTAATTAATCAATTCATACTTATAGATCATGAGTGGCGTCTAGCAATGCATCATGACCACCCAAGTGAATAGGAAAGTCATATGGTAGACCATACCCTTCAATGACAATGTTACCGTGTAATTAATATCCTTTCACCACACTATATCCCAATTAGTCTAAAAGTATAGTGCATACTTTTAAATGACTAATTTATATTTTCTTGTTCCAGAAAATATAACTCTCCATGATGTATAACCTTGAAACTACTTCCAAGTTATACTATCACTTCTGCAGAAGATTTATGAGTTAATATTTCCAACAAGTGGCCATTAAGGGATATACTCTCCTATTAAGGAGTGGTGAATCCTATATTGATTACTCACTATCTTTCCATGCTTCAAACTATACCCAATCTCTAACCTATGAGCTACCCTTTTACGGGCACCGAGGAATAGAGTCAAAGTATAGTAATCCACACTCAAGATACTATGGTAATCTCAAGTCAAAGGATCACTTACACCATTGCCATTAAGAGTTCAACTATTGGCACTATAGTTGAAACTCTTGGCGGATCAATCTAATGAACTTGTTCTCAAACAAGCATCCACATACTAGCTTAAGTGTCATGCACACCATAGTCAATGAGATCAACTACTACTTACCATAAGTAGAGGCAAAGTATGTGCTAGTCTATCCGTATTAATGATGTCCAATCTCATTAATACTACGACTAGGGATATTTAAGAATATGACTTTATGTATTAGAGTCTCATAATTGTAACCCTTACAATCTCTAATACAAGGTCAATATTCTAAGGACTTTATCAATCAAACAAGTAACATGGAAATACAAGTATAGACGATAAAGAAAAATACCACATGGATAAATATAATATATAAAACACCTTAAACCATCTTGGTTTTAGGGCATACACTAACAAACTCCCACTTGCACTAAAACCAATCACTCATTTGTTTTAGGCCAAAAGCATTTACATGAGCATCATGCTTTTCTGGGACAAGGCCTTAGTGAGATGATCAGCTATATTGTCATCAGTGGTAACCTTTTCTATCTTTACATCATTCCTACCAACTATTTCTCTAATAAGATGGTAGCGCCTAAGTACGTGTTTGGATCGTTGATGAGACCTAGGTTCCTTTGCTTGGGCTATGGCACCATTGTTGTCACAATACAAAGGTATAGGATCAACAATGGAAGGAACCACTCCTAGCTCGGTGACGAACTTCTTGATCCAAACAGCCTCTTTTGCAGCTTCGGAAGCAGCAATGTACTCGGCTTCAGTTGTAGAATCAGCGGTAGTTTCTTGCTTCGAACTCTTCCAGCTCACAGCACCACCATTTAACGTGAATATAAATCCAGATTGCGACTTACTATCATCCTTGTTTGACTGAAAACTAGCATCAGTGAAACCACACACTTCTAAAGTGTGTCCTCCATAAACCAAGAATAATTCTTTAGTTCTTCTCAAGTACTTAAGAATACTCTTGACAGCTACCCAGTGACCCTCACCAGGGTTAGCTTGGAATCTGCTCGTAACACTTAGAGCATAGGAGACGTCGGGTCTCGTACATAGCATAGCATACATAATGGATCGTATTGCCGAGGCATAAGGAACCTTTTGCATGCTATCAATCTCGATAGGTGTCTTAGGACACATGTCTCTCGAAAGAGTAATCCCATGTCTCATAGGTAAGTATCCTTTTTTCGATTGCTCCATGCTAAACCTCTTTAGCATCTTGTCTATGTAGTGTCGATTGACTGAGACCAAGCAACCTCTTGGATCTATCTCTATAGATCCTAATTCCCAGAATATAGGTTGCCTCTCCTAAATCTTTCATGGAGAAACTCTTGGACAAGCCATACCTTTATGGTTTGTAGTGAAGGTATGTCGTTTCCCATCAACAATATGTCATCCACATAAAGTATTAAGAAAACGACAGCGCTCCCACTCACCTTCTTGTATACACAAGGCTCGTCTTCATTCTTAAGAAAACCAAACTCTTTGATTGTCTCATCAAAACGAATGTTCCAACTCCTTGAACCTTGCTTGAGTTCATAAATAGACTTTTGTAGCTTGCATACCTTATGACTATCAATGGAGTCAAAACCCTCAGGTTGTGTCATGTACACATCCTCTTGCAAATTCCCGTTAAGGAATGCAATCTTGACATCCATTTGCCAAATCTCATAGTCATAATAAGCAGCTATGGCAAGCAAAATCCTTATAGATTTAAGCATAGCTACCGGCGAAAAAGTTTCTTCAAAGTCAATTCCTTGCCTTTGTTTATAACCTTTTGCCACTAACCTTGCTTTATAGGTAACAATATTACCATTCATGTCAGTCTTTCTTTTAAAGACCCACTTGCACCCTATGGGTTTTATTCCTTCAGGTGGCTCGACCAAGGTCCATACCTTGTTCTCGTACATGGAATCCATTTCGGATTTCATGGCTTCGCGCCATTTCAAAGAGTCTACATTAGACATAGCTTCTTCGTAGCTAGTTGGGTCATCATCATCTATGACTAATATATTATTGCTCTCGCTAATGAGAAATCCATATCTTTCAGGAGGATAACGTGTTCTACTAGATCTTTGAAGTTCTTGTGTAACTTGAGCTTCCGACTGCGCCTCATCAACATGTGGCATAAGCTCTTGTTCCAACTGTTGACTACTTTGTGGTTCTTGAATTTCTTCAAGTTCTATTTTGCTCCCACTACTTCTTTCATGGATAAATAATTTTTCTAGAAAAGTAGCATGTCTTGAAACAAACACCTTTTGCTCAAGAGGATTGTAGAAGTAGTATCCACGACTCTCTCTAAGATACCCCACAAACAAGCATTTGTCAGACTTAGCCTCTAGCTTGTCTGACATGTTCCGCTTCACATAAGCAGAACATCCCCAAATCTTTAAATGATTAAGATTTGGTTTCTTACCATACCAAATCTCATAAGGTGTGGTATCAACAGATTTTGATGGAACACGGTTGAGTATATAAGAGGCGGAATCTAAGGCATATCCCCAAAACGAAATAGGAAGTGATGCATGACCCATCATTGAACGTACCATATCTCATAAAGTACGATTTCTCCTTTCAGACACACCATTTAGTTGTGGCGTGTATGGAGGAGTCCATTGAGGAATAATCCCATTTTCCTCTAGATATAGTTGGAACTCTTGACTTAAGTATTCTCCACCTCGATCAGATCTAAGTGTTTTGATACTCTTGCCAAGTTGTTTCTCAACTTCAACTTTAAAGACTTTGAACTTTTCAAAGGCCTCGAATTTGTGCTTCATTAGAAACACATAATCATATCTAGAATGGTCATCCGTGAAAGTGATGAAGTAGGAGAAACCACCTCTAGCTTGGATCGACATTGGGCCACAAACATCAGTATGTATAAGCCCAAGAAGATCACTAGCACGTTCACCCTTTCCAGAAAAAGGTGTCTTGGTCATCTTACCAAGTAAACAAGATTCGTATGTCCCAAATGATTCATAATCAAATGAGTCCAAGTATCCATTTTTATGTAACTTGGATATGCGTTTCTCATTTACATGACCAAGTCTACAATGCCAAAGGTATGTTTGGTTAACAATATCTAATTTTTGTTTCTTGGTGTTTATGTTGAGAATGGACTTTTGTTCATCTAGAATATCTAAACCATTAATTAATGTACCAGTACCATAAGTAATACCATCACGTGAAAAAGAACAACTTTTATTCCTTTGAATGATGGTAAAACCATCCAAATCTAACAATGAGATAGAAATGATGTTCTTTGTAAGCACGGGAACAAAATAACAATTTCTCAATTCTAAAATAAGCCCAGTGGGCAAAGATAGTACATAGGTTCATACGGCTAATGCAGCAACTTTTGCTCCATTCCCTACACGTAGCTCGACCTCTCCCTTTGCCAGGAATCTACTATCTTTAAGACCCTGCATATTATTACAAATATGAGATCCAGATCCGGTATCTAATACCCATGAGTCTTGGTTAGTAGACAAATTAATCTCAGTCATAAACATACCAGAGGTTGAAGCTTCACCAAGCTTCTTTGACTTTAGAGAGTTAAGGTAGGCCTTGCAATTCCTCTTCCAATGCCCATCTTGTCCACAATGGAAGCATGTGCCTTTGGGTTTGTCCTTTTTAACCCCACCCTTAGGCTTGGTTCTCTTCTTCTTGGACTTCTTAAGCCCAGAATTGGGCTTCTTTTTCTTGGAGCCCGAGACAAGCATAACGGTGCCCTTCTCCTTCTTAAGATTAGGCTCAGCAGTCTTGAGCATGTTCATCAATTCAGTCAACGTGCACTCAACTTTTCGCATGTTGAAGTGCAGGATGAATTGTGAATAGTTTTCAGGGAGGGACTGAAGAATTAAGTCAATACTTAACTCATTGTCAGAAACGTGTCCCAGATCAGCTAATTTTTCAATTAGCCCAATCATCTTCAGTACATGGGTAGTCACTGAAGATCCCTCTGCCATCTTGCATTGATAAAGCTCCCTTGAGGTCTCATACCTCTCAGTCCTAGCTTGTGCATCGAACATTTCTTTTAAGTGCACAATCATGGACGGAGCATCCATCTTAAGATGTTGCTTTTGCAATGCAGGGGACATAGCAGCTAACATGATACATGTTGTAGCATCATTGTCGGCTTTGTACATCTCATATGCATCTATGTCCTCTTGTGATGCAGTAGGGGGTGGAGGAGGGGGCATGGGTTTATCGAGGACATACTCAATTTTTTCATGTTTGAGAACAATTCTCAAATTGATATTCCAGTCCTCAAAGTTGGTTTCATTGAGTTTGTTGTCAAGAATCGGTCGCAAATTCACATTAAACATTCTACAAAAAGTAAAGACAAAAAAAAAGTATTTGTTTTATGTTATATGCAAACCAAAAATGTGGATTCATAAATTTATTTGGTTTGCTCCCACTATTTTACTTCAAATCAATAACCCTCAATGTTGACTTCGGAAATCCGTTGGAGATTTCTAGTGGGTTAGGATCCCATCTAATTAGCTTTGGGCTTGACGGAGGCCAATGCCCCAAAGATAAATTCGATTAGGTAGATAACTATTTATCAATCACAACCCTTGTGACTCCTAGATAGTTGGGTATCAACTCTTTGAAATTTACATCTTATGTATTACCCAACATTGCCTCAAAAAATATCATAACATTGACGGAGGCCAAACTTGTTATATAATTTTTGTTAAGTCAAACCCATTATTCAGAGATCACATCTCATAACAAAAACATATTCCAAGTAAGGTGACCTTGACGGAGGCCAACGTGTCAACCTTAATAGGAACTCATCGTTTTTGTTATAATAATGGAAGGCAACTTAAATAGATGACCTAATATTTGATATTGAGGGATTTTAGTTTAAATATTAATGTCTCATCATATTATGCAATTAAAATATATCAATCATATAAAATAAAAGCATAATAAATGTGGATGATTATGGACTTTAAATAATAATATTTTCTTCGAGCCTTGAAGAAAATATTTGGTTAAAAATTCCTAGGGGACGTCTCAACTATTTGATGTGTCTCCTTGGTTGCTCCTTGGTGCCATCTCCATCTTCTTGTACATTGCATATGTAATTCTAGTATATACAATTCAAAATTAAACCTATTCCTGACCTATACTTTGTACATTACAAGTATTGATTAAGAAACCTCGATTTACATTCGAGGGGAGTTTAGGTGAGAAGAGAATTACATCAGAAAATAGAGAGGGAAGGACACGCAGGCCCTATTTATAAAACCAATACAAGCCAACCATAAAAGAAGTAATAACCATTCAATCGCATTGGTCTAGTCCATAATCATCCACCATGCCATCATACTATTTAACAATTAAATAAATTAATTTATTTAATTCTAGTCATAAATCATATGGTCTAAATAAATTAGATTAACGCTCTTGAAATTTATTTGTCTCAAAAATATAGTTATAGAAGGTATAGGTTTCCAAATTTTAACTTTCCAAATCTTAACAATTAAAATTGAAAAGTGTTTTATTTGAGAAATTATCAAAATTCGTGTTCTTTCAAAAAATAGGAAAAATTCCGCTAGGTTTCTATCTACAAACCGCGCGACAAAACGTGCGCAGGTTCATCCGCGGTTTGTAACCCGCGCGACAAACCGTGCGCGGTTTCATTCGCAGTTTGTGGACAGAAGTTACGGGATTTTGACTGCTGGTCAAAACGCGCCCGAGTTTTCGCGCGGTTTGTGTCCAGAAAATACGATCTTTGAAATTTTTTGGCGTTTTTCAAAACTCTTTTGGATCAAAACATGTTAAAACCCTTTTAGCATGTAAAAAAAACAATTTAGAAAACATAAAAATAACCTTAAGAACTTATCTTAATTATTTAAAACACCTTTTAAACAATCAAGAACTTTTCTTAAAAATCAAACTCTTGATTTTCCTATAATGCTTTTGAGACAAATTTCATCAAGAACAAACCATCCATATTTGTGACAATTAAATAAACACAAATCATATAGATATAATCAAAGAAGGCTCTGATACCACTGTAAGGTAATAGCATAGGTAACGCAGTGGAAAAATAAAAATTTATTACCTTAACCATGAATCTCTTTGACATATCTATATGATTAACAAGGGGGTTTGCATGAAAATTACCTTAAGCACAGAAGATTTCTATGCTTCTAGGCAAAGATCATTCGAAGAAGATGTTAGATCTACTACGAAAAGCCCTCCAAACGTAGAGCCTCTAATGATATCGACACGAACAACTTCTTTGGGAACCTTATAGGCTTGCTTGCTTTGACTTTTGAGTGCTAGCTCCCTTGAATTATTAAGAACACGAGAAGAAGAAAAACCTAACCCTTAGGAGAGAGAGAGAGAGACGCCTAGAGAGAGAAAGAGGCGTGACTTTTTCTCTTCAATTTTTCTCTCACTAGTTTTCTTTTGTGCTACAATAATAATGATTCAAGAGTCAAAGCATGAACCTATTTATAGAGGAAGTAATCTAGTTTTTTAGGAAATAAAGCTAATTAGAAACCAAGAAGGTTTAGGCAACTTACTTTAAGCTAATCCTTCTCCTTTAGGAAATCTATTCCATAAGGAAACCAATTAGTTACTTTATTTCTTTTAGGAAACTAATTTCCTGCAAGACTTAGAATATTTATAAATAAGTCCTTTAAGTTAATTTATCTCATAAATTAACCCCATAAGTATCTCATACTTATCTTTATTACATTTTAACCCAAAGATTTTGTTCTTTATGTGTGTGACCCATTAGGTTCCATTCACGTTGGCAATAAGTATAAATTATAACTCATTAATTGAGCTAGATAAATTAAACACTTTTAATTTATCATTAATTCACTAATTAATCAATTCATACTTATAGATCATGAGTGGCGTCTAGCAATGCATCATGACCACCCAAGTGAATAGGAAAGTCATATGGTAGACCATACCCTTCAATGACAATGTTACCGTGTAATTAATATCCTTTTCACCACACTATATCCCAATTAGTCTAAAGTATAGTGCATACTTTTAAATGACTAATTTATATTTTCTTGTTCCAGAAATATAACTCTCCATGATGTATAACCTTGAAACTACTTCCAAGTTATACTATCACTTCTGCAGAAGATTTATGAGTTAATATTTCCAACAAGTGGCCATTAAGGGATATACTCTCCTATTAAGGAGTGGTGAAATTCTATATTGATTACTCACTATCTTTCCATGCTTCAAACTATACCCAATCTCTAACCTATGAGCTACCCTTTTACGGGCACCGAGGAATAGAGTCAAAGTATAGTAATCCACACTCAAGATACTATGGTAATCTCAAGTCAAAGGATCACTTACACCATTGCCATTAAGAGTTCAACTATTGGCACTATAGTTGAAACTCTTGGCGGATCAATCCAATGAACTTGTTCTCAAACAAGCATCCACATACTAGCTTAAGTGTCACAGCACACCATAGTCAATGAGATCAACTACTACTTACCATAAGTAGAGGCAAAGTATGTGCTAGTCTATCCGTATTAATGATGTCCAATCTCATTAATACTACGACTAGGGATATTTAAGAATATGACTTTATGCATTAGAGTCTCATAATTGTAACCCTTACAATCTCTAATACAAGGTCAATATTCTAAGGACTTTATCAATCAAACAAGTAACATGGAAATACAAGTATAGACGATAAAGCAAAATACCACATGGATAAATATAATATATAAAACACCTTAAACCATCTTAGTTTTAGGGCATACACTAACAATTAACTCAAGAAATCTTCCAACTAACAAATCAAGGATTAACACTTAACCCTAAATAAAAGAAGGTCTCTTGTAAGTGCATTTTCTAGGGTGTTACAAGGTGAAGATAGGGGATGTCACACGCTTGATGTTTGTCTAATTCCCCTACTAGTTGAAATTACTTTATGTGATTTGACAAATGTTTTCTTTGAGCAATAAGAAATGATTATTATGTAGTTTAGAGTTTTGTTCTTATAGAAAGTATATCTTGTAAAGTGGTTGGAATTATGTCTAAATTTTGTGATTTGATGAAAATTTCTCTTCTTTACTTAATTTCACATGTTAAATGATGATTATGGTCAACTGGTGCACTCATGCAATCTGTTATGTAACATTTGTTATGAGGGATTAAAAAAAAAAAGAGAAAAAAAAAGAGAAGAGAGAGAAAAAGGAAAAGAACAATAAAGAAAAAAAGAAAAGAAATAATGCAATTTTTCTACTCCAATAGTTCTCGTGCTTAGTAATCGGGAGTCTGCATCCAAAAATGTCGACTTTCGCGTCAAACGGTACTTGAATTATGAGTAATGCATTGCAAATTTGAGCAAGTAAATTGTTGAGTAACCAGGAATCTTCATCCAACCAATGTCGATTCTTGCGTAAAAAGGCAGTTTTACTTCTCGAATACAGTTTTGCTATTAGTTTAAGATTGAGATGTTGAGTAATCGGGATCCTTCATAACCAATGTCGATTTTCATGTCAAAAGATATTCTCGTATTTTGAGTGATCAGTTCACTAGAACAAATATCCCTCAAGCAAACAAAAATGATGAAATTGATCATAAGACATGTGGTGTTCTCTGATTGATCATATGATTTGTTTACTTGTGAAATTTAGTAAGGCGAAGAAATTAAGTTGAACTTGCTTAATTGTGATATAATTCCTTCTCTTTTGCTTGATATTATGAGTACTAAAGGCAAGATAATAAATTGCATAATGGTCATTTACTTAGTTTTGAGGAAATACATTTTAGAACGCACATGTGTGATTTCAATGTTTGAATCATTAATTGATCTCATATTTTTCAAACAATTTGAGGACAAGTGATGTTTCAAGTGTGGGGGAATTGATAAGTGTCAAAATGATGCATTCTAGCACATTGGCAAATGATGTTAATATATTTATCCCAAATCACCAAGGGGAGATTGCCTTACTGATGTCAAATATTCTTCAAGCACTGGTGTAACACCCTAGAAAATGCACATACAAGAGACATTTTTTTTTCTTATTTAGGGTTAAGTGTTAATCCTTGATTTATTAGTTAGAAGATTTCTTGAGTTAATTAGGTTAATTAGTTAAGATTTTCATTTTAAGCAAGAACTACTTAAGTACTAAAGTTAGAATAATTTTACTTGACCATTTAATTTATATTAGTGTTTAAATTTTGATTAGTTCATTTTACTATTTTCTAGTCTTTTGACTACTTGAATTTTTGCTCAATTTTTACTCAAAAATTTCACTTATTTTCTTGCTTTATTTTCTTTTCCCTTGGCTGAAATTTTTCTCTTTCTTTTCTTTTTCTCTTGGCCGAAAATTCTTCTCTTTTCTCTTTTCTTTTTGGGCCGAAATTCTTTTCTTTTCTTTCTTCTTTATGGTCAGATTTCCTCTTCCCATTTTTACTCTATTTTTGCTTTAATAATTTATGTCTTATTATTGCTTATATTAAGTGATAAGAGTTAATAATCTCCACCAATCAAATTAACCCAAGTTACTACTCTTGCATTAAAAGCTCACCTTTTTGCTTTACTCTTGTGAGGTTTTAATTGGCTAACCATTTTCCCACCTTTTCTTCATTTCTTTTCCAATTTTCCTAGACTATTTCTTTCTCTTTCTTTTCCTCTTGGCCGGCCATCTTCTTTCTTCTTCTTCTCTCATTTTTGCTCTCAACTTCTTGGACTTTTCTCTCTTAATTTTGGGTAAACCCACCATAGGAAGTGAGTTTCTTTCTTTTCTAAGCAAGGTTCTAAGCTTGTTTAAGGTATGTACTATGAACTTTTGCTATTAATTTTAAGTTTTATTTAGTTTTTGTTCAAGTTTTATACTAAGTATTTGTTAGTAGTACTTGAAGATTTAAGCTTGAACTCAAGAACACTTAAACAGTCATGCTGGACCAGCTTTAGTAAAACTTTCATAACTTGATGTAGATAACTTGGATTCGAGTGATTCTTGTTGTTTTATAAACTAGATTCATAGGGCTTTCAAACAGTATAAAGCTTGCACAGGTGGTTCATTGTGTATTAACCGCAGAAAGCTTGCAAAGTTGGCTGAAATTCGGTTCTGCGTAAACAGTTTTGATGAAGAGCCAACTTGGGGGCTGATTTTGAACCTGTTCTAGTTGGAATTTTAAGTGATGATCTTCACGAAAGTTGTAGCCCTATAAACGTACTTTCAAACCATGTAATCACAATTCCCTGATTCTTGGTGGAGTGACCCCAACAATGGCACGAAGTTGGCATGAAAATCAACCCTGTGCAGATTTGGGTGATTATTCTTGGAGTAGGAATTTTGAATTTGAGTTTAAATTTAACATAGAAGTTGTAGAACATGTTGAAATGGATTGGGTGGTTGATTTTTCATGCAGGGAAAAATTTTGGCTAGTCCGATTTTAAGGGGAAATGCTGCTGAAATTTCGGTAGAATTAAAAGAAGGAAAATGGATAAGTGAAATTTTAAACTTAAAATGTGTTCAATTGAGGGAAATTTAGGTGCAGGAATTTTTAGAAAGGATTTAGGGATAGATTAAGTTTCTTAGAATAAGTAAAAACCCTAAACCCTAGAAACCCTAAAACCAAAACCCTAGAAGTAAGTGGGGTATCTTCTTGACTTTTTCTTACTAAATTTACTAGGATTTTAATTGAGTTTTTATGTTATTATTTCTTTTAAATTGTAGGGTCCGAAAACACATCACGACCATTTCACGAGATATTTTCTTAGGCTTTCAAGGTGAGTGTCCTTATGTGTGCGTGATGCATGAAATGTGATATTTTATTTGATAAATATTATGCTAAGATTGAAATCACTATGTGAGTACATGCGCTACTTGATGAAAGATGTGTACTTTATCACATCTATTCCTCAATGTGTTACTTGCTTTCATTGACCAATGTGTTAATTGTGTGTGAGACTACCGTGACTAACTTCATCGTTATTTCACGGATAGTCAACCCGGCTGCACGTGGGAGGATATAAGGTGTTGGGTGTTTTAGGGTATGATGTTCTTTTCCTTTTGAGTTGTGAATCCTCAAAGAGGCCAACTCCAGATTGAACTTTCTTGATTGCTTATTGGCCCTCCAGGGTTGAGATTTTCTCCCCTAGATGTGGTAGCTTGTACGGAGGTTATAAAGTGATTGGCGGTTAGGGTTTGTGCTTGATAAAACTGATATGTTCTTTGATAAAGACCTGAGCTATTATCTCGGTCCAAATATCGTCGCTACATGATCAGTACTTGCTTTTCTGCGATTGAGCTCGCTCCCGTAGTTGAGCCTTGTATCCTCCTTTGACTACATGTTAAATTAAATTGTTCATATATTGATTTATTAATTAATTGCTCGATTATTTCCATTACTAAAAATAATGAGTTCTTGATATGATTGCAAGACTTGGACATTCACTGGGCTATTATAGCTCATTCCATTTTATTTGTTTTCCTTTACTCAGGTTACCTGAAAAATTAAAGCTAGATCAACTGGTTTTTTATTATTATAGATATTTCAGTTATTGTAATAGCCGAACTGTGTTAGGCTATTTTTGTGAAAATCATGTATATTATGACACGTAAACTTTTGATGTGAATTGTACCTTATGTTAAATAAAATGAGTGTATTTTATTTATTCCATTTTCTTTTAGTTTATTTTATTTTAAGTTATGTACGCTCGGACGTTTGCGTGAGTGCGTGAATCAAGACCTGGCGAGAGCTAGGCAGGCAGTCCGCTAAGCCCTTTGGTGCGCCTCTGGGTAAGGTGGGGCTGTCACAACTAGTTTGTTTTAATGAAAAGGGAAAGATCACCTCAGTATTGGACACCGTCGTTCATTTCACTTTTTCCCCTGAAGTCAATGATCCAGAAGGATCCTATGGTTAAGAGAATGTGACAGTTGAAGGCTCACGGATGAGAAAATCAGTATGTTGACATGGAAGTCATTGGGAAGTTGATGAGAATAGTTGATGGAGGTTTTCGACAGCATTGATAAGTTGTGGCAATGTCAGAATTCAAATGGGAATGACATCCAAAGATCAAAAAGCATCTTTTAAACCATTATTCCAAAATTGACTTTTTTTTTTTTGAAAAATGTTTCATTTAATTGTATTTTATTTAGTCTTTGTGTATTGTAACTGTACATAATTTCTTTTACATTATTGCATGTGAAGCATTTTTCTAACAATTCATGTTTTGAAATTTTGACATTTGCTTTGTTCAGATTTAAATAAAAACAAAGGCAATCCTAAGTTTATCAGAAGTCCGAGGCATGCATGAATGGAAAGACTATTTTGAGAGATTTGGATTTGAGTCGTTAAACAGAATTCACTGAATCGGGAAGCTTGCGGAGAGAAAAGCAAGAGATTGGTCAGAGACTCAAAATGGCAATACTCATGTTTATATGCGCTAGCAGAGTCGAGGGACCATCAGATGGTGGCATCACTTTTGCAATTGTAGTTGCTTTCTCTTTTTGCAGGTGTAATCACATCGTCATCAATTAAGACCTTTGTCAAGAATGAAAATTGGGGCAATTTTTTTAGATAATCATGATTTGATCAAGAGCATAATTTATTTCAAAGATTGATTTTAAAATTGACACTGGGGCAAATTTTTTTGAAAAAAATTTGATTTTAAGATTGATTTTTGACATTGATTTATACTGGGGAAAATTTTTTGCAAGGTTCGAATTTAATTGGATTTTGATACCAAATATCAAAAAGAGTGGTTTCAGGTTAGTTCGATGTCGTACACTAGGGCAAAAAATTTTTGAAAATTTTTTATCTTTAAGATGATTTAGATGCAATGTTTGAAAATTGTTTAAAGTTTTCATATGTCTCAAACTTCTTTATGCATTTTTTTTCAATAGTCTGAATCTCATTTTGTTTATTTTAGTCTGGTGCATTTTGTTCATCAGTTTAGGATCATGCATTCATGCATTTTGTCTAGCAGCCTATGCTACATCATCTTGTTTTACTTTTTCGAACTGATATTTGTTCATTATTTGTTTAGCATATTGCATGTTGTTTTGATTTTGTCTAGCATTACGCATATTTTACTTTTCTGCTTAAGTCCCAACTCGTTCGTTGGGTTTACTTTTGTGCTTAAATCCCAACTCGTCTGTTGAGCCCCAACTCGTCCGTTGAGTTTACTTTTCTGCTTAAGTCCCATCTCGTCCGTTGGGTCCCAACTCGTCCGTTGGGTTTACTTTTATGTTTAAGTCCTAACTCATCCGTTGGGCCCCAACTCGTCTGTTGGGTTTTAATTTCCGTTTATTTTAATCTGGCCGCTTGATCTCTGTATTTTCATTTTTATATATCATGCATTCATTTCTCAATCTATACCCCATTAGCATGCTTTATTTTTCTAAATTTGCATTCATTTAGTAATTGTCTTGCATTTGTCCAACATACTACACGGTGTTTTAATGTCTTTAGTAGTTCCCATGCTGTGTTCGCACGTTTTTGTCTTTATTTCCAGTTTGCGGTAGGCTTAATCGTCAGCATTGGGTACCGTCTTTATTTTCAGTTTTTGATAGGCTCAATCTTTGCATTGGGTACCGATTTTCATTTTCAGTTTGCGGTAGGCTCAATCGTCAGCATTGGGTACCGTCTTTATTTTCAGTTTTCGGTAGGCTCAATCTTTGCATTGGGTACCGATTTTCATTTTCAGTTTGCGGTAGGCTCAATCGTCAGCATTGGGTACCGTCTTTATTTCTAGTCCTCGGTAGGCTCAATCTTTGCATTGGGAACCGATTTTCATTTTCAGTTTGCGGTAGGCTCAATCGTCAGCATTGGGTACCGTCTTTATTTCCAGTTCTCGGTAGGCTGAATCTTTGCATTGGGTACCGATTTTCATTTTGAATTTGTGATAGGCTCAATCGTCAGCATTTGGTACCATCTTTATTTCCAGTCCTCGGTAGGCTCAATCTTTGCATCGGGTACCGATTTTCATTTTCAGTTTGCGGTAGGCTCAATTGTCAGCATTGGGTACCGTCTTTATTTCCAGTTTTCGGTAAGCTCAATCTTTGCATTGGGTACCGATTTTCATTTTCAGTTTGCAGTAGGCTCAATCGTCAGCATTGGGTACCGTCTTTATTTTCAATTCTCGGTAGGCTCAATCTTTGCATTGGGTACCGATTTTCATTTTTAATTTACAATAGGCTCAATCGTCAGCATTGGGTACCGTCTTTATTTCGAGTTCTCGGTAGACTCAATCTTGGTATTGGGTACCGATTTTCATTTTCAGTTTGCAGTAGGCTCAATCGTCAACATTGGGTACCGTCTTTATTTCTAGTTCTCGGTAGGCTCAATCTTTGCATTGGGTACCGATTTTCATTTTCAGTTTGCGATAGGCTCAATCGTCAGCATTAGGTACCGTCTTTATTTTCAATTCTCGGTAGGCTCAATCTTTGCATTGGGTACCGATTTTCATTTTTAATTTACAATAGGCTCAATCGTCAGCATTGGATACCGTTTTTATTTCTAGTCCTCGGTAGACTCAATCTTTGCATTGGGTACCGATTTTCTTTTTCAGTTTGCGGTAGGCTCAATCGTCAGCATTAGATACCGTCTTTATTTCCAGTCCTCGGTAGGCTTAATCTTTGCATTGGGTACCGATTTTTATTTTCAATTTGCGGTAGGCTCAATCGTCAGCATTGGGTACCGTCTTTATTTCCAGTCCTCGGTAGGCTCAATCTTTGCATGGGTACTGATTTTCATTTTCAGTTTGCGGTAGGCTCAATCGTCAGCATTGGGTACCGTCTTTATTTCCAGTTCTCGGTAAGCTCAATCTTTGCATTGGGTACCGATTTTCATTTTCAGTTTGCTGTAGGCTCAATCGTCAGCATTGGGTACCGTCTTTATTTTCAATTCTCGGTAGGCTCAATCTTTGCATTGGGTACCGATTTTCATTTTTAATTTACAATAGGCTCAATCGTCAGCATTGGGTACCGTCTTTATTTCCAGTTCTCGGTAGACTCAATCTTTGTATTGGGTACCGATTTTCATTTTCAGTTTGCAGTAGGCTCAATCGTCAACATTGGGTACCGTCTTTATTTCTAGTTCTCGGTAGGCTCAATCTTTGCATTGGGTATCGATTTTCATTTTCAGTTTGCGATAGGCTCAATCGTCAGCATTGGGTACCGTCTTTATTTTCAATTCTCGGTAGGCTCAATCTTTACATTGGGTACCGATTTTCATTTTTAATTTACAATAGGCTCAATCGTCAGCATTGGATACCGTCTTTATTTCTAGTCCTCGGTAGGCTCAATCTTTGCATTGGGTACCGATTTTCTTTTTCAGTTTGCGGTAGGCTCAATCGTCAGCATTAGATACCGTCTTTATTTTCAGTCCTCGGTAGGCTTAATCTTTGCATTGGGTACCGATTTTTATTTTCAATTTGCGGTAGGCTCAATCGTCAGCATTGGGTACCGTCTTTATTTCCAGTCCTCGGTAGGCTCAATCTTTGCAATGGGTACCGATTTTCATTTTCAGTTTGCGGTAGGCTCAATCGTCAGCATTGGGTACCGTCTTTATTTTCAGTTCTCGGTAGGCTCAATCTTTGCATTGGGTACCGATTTTCATTTTCAATTTGCAATTGGCTCAATCGTCAGCATTGGGTACCGTCTTTATTTCCAGTTCTCAGTAGGCTCAATCTTTGCATTGGGTACCAATTTTTCATTTTCTGTTTGCAGTAGGCTCAATCGTCAGCATTGGGTATCGTCTTTATTTGCATATTAGATATCATGTCATTTCAATTGCATGCTCACGAATCTTACTTTAGTATTCATCATATATTAGTCGTCATATTAGTCTATTTACCTTCATGTTTTTTTTTTCAAAAAAAAAAAGAAGAAAAAAAAGGAAAGAGAAAAAGAAAAGAAAAGAAAAAATTTTGACTTTGAGTTGAAATGAATTATATGCTCAACACTTGTTTTGTTATATTTTAGAATCTTTATTGCATTTATTTTGTCCACTAGTCTAGACTCGCTTTTTATTCAATTACTTTTCCAAGTCTGACAGCCCAGACTTTGCATTCCATGATCCCTGACAGTCCAAGGTCATGCATTTGTCTTTTACATTTTCAAGTCTGACAGCCCAGACTTTGCATTGCATTTTGTGATTCTTGGCAGCCCAAGATCACTTATTTACCATCTCAAGTTTGGCAGCCCAAACTTTGCATTCATTAACCTTGGCAGCCCAAGGTCATGCATCCATCTAGCAGCTTGGTCGGCATTTGTTATTTACATTTCCAAGTCTGACAACCCAAACTTTACATTCATTAACCTTGGCAGCCCAAGGTCATGCATCCGTTCAGCAACCTGAACGACATATGTTTATTTACTCTTCCAAGTTGGTAGCCCAACTTTGCATTCATCAACCTTGGTAGTCCAAGGTCATGCATCCGCCTAGCAGCATGGTCGACATCGGTTTATTTACGTTTTCCAAGTCTGGCAGCCCAGACTTTGCATTGCATTTTGCGATTTCTGGCAACCCAGGATCATTTATCTACTTTTCCAAGTTGGCAGCCCAACTTTGCATTCATCAACCTTGGCAGCCTAAGGTCACACATCCGTCCAGCAACCTGGTCGACATCTGTTTATTTACTCTTTCAAGTCTGGCAGCCCAAACATTGCATTTAGCTTATCGGTATTTATTTTGTTTAGCAACTTGAACTCATTCTTTTGTCTTTTAGTTTAAGCACTTTATTAGATTTTGTAGTCTTTACCGCTTTATGTTATCCTTGTTCAGTAGTTCAAGTGTCGCAGTTCTTTCTTTATTTCGATCACAAATTTTGAAAATTTTGAATTCTTGATTCACCATTTGCAGTTGTGTTTTGCGTCTGTCGTTCGCTTGCATTCGAACTACGTTCGACCTGATTCCCTTCACCGGGATATGTAGGCAGCTCTTTGAGAGCTCGGTCACATGTTTTTTATGATTCATCCGTTCATTGGTTTACGTTTCAGCATATTCTCATACTATGCATGTTTAGATATTTTAGTTTACATTCTTATCTGTTTCTACATTTTAGGTGAGTCAAAATTTGGTGTTGTCTACGTCTTTGTCTGAAATCTCTACAAGATTCCTGACAAAGAGGGGCAAACTGTAGACACCAAATTTTGACACATCATTTATTTTCAAACATTGGAAGGGTGTGTTTGCAATTTTTAGGCCAGATTTTGATTTTTCAATAATTTAGGGGCAAAATAGTATTTTATTTATAAATATTTTTCTATCAGCTTTTGGGGGTTTTAAATTCATATTTTTACTGTTATGTGAATTTGTTAAATTTTTTTTATTTTTCAGGATTTAATTAGTATTCTTTATATTTTTACCATCACGAGGGCAAAATGGTAATTTTGCCCCGCGAATGCCATTTTAGCTCATTTTTAGTTCCAAATTCATTTTTTCTAATTCTTTAAGCATGTTTTTAATTTTCTTGATTTTTCAGAGATGATTACTATTTTTTCTGTGAATTTTCATTGCCCAAGGGTAAAATTGTCATTTTACAAATTTTGAGTAAAAAATGCATTTTTTAGTGTTTTAAGCTTATTTGTAATTTTTGATAATTTTTTGAGGTCAATAGCTATTTTTCTATGAATTTTCGTCATCCAAGGGCAAAATTGTGATTTCACATTCCAAACTCATTTTTCACCAATTTTTGGGTCCCAAATTCGTTTTTAGGTTTTAAGCATGTTTCTAAGTTTCTAACTTTTTTCAGAATGAATTAGTGTTAATGAATTTATTATTTACATTTTTCTTTATTTTTTTTATTATTGTGAGAGAGAATAGATTTTTTTTAAAGGATAAAGTTGTAATTTTTGTAATTAAGGGCATTTTGGTCTTTTAATCATTTCTTGGAGGTTAAGACTTGTGCAGTATAAATACTCCACTTGGAGATGTTAAAAAAAGAAGAGAGAAAATTAGAAACCCTAAAAAAACACATTTGATTTTACACATAAATGATTAAAAACACACACTACACACACTAGAGCCGCGAGTTTCATTTTCTTCTTACCGTTCCTGGTTTCAATTTACTGTTCATCCTTCTTCAAGTTAAAAGGTGAGTTCTTTTTTTAATTTAATCCATTTTGTTTCTATTCTTGTATAAACCTGATCAATTGAATGTATTTTCTTGGTGATTTTGGTTGAGTATTTTGCATTTTGTTTTGTTGTTGTTTCTTTTTCTTTCGTTTCTTTTCTAGTTTTGTTTTCCATTTCTAGGTCATTTTCTGGGTCTTGTTTTGAATCTTCATCTCCATCGTTCTGGTTTCTGTCCCTGACTTTCGTCTCTCTTCTCTCTCCCTCCTCCCTTCTTCCCTCTTCCACCGCCTCTCCTTCTTCCCTCTTCCACCGCCTCTTCCACCACCAATTTTACGATCATCTAATAGCCATCATCCCCTGTCCCCAATCTTCTTTTCCATCAGAATCAATCTCAAAGCCCCTGAACCACCATCACTGATTCTACCTGCCACAACAACCTCTGCTCCACCGTCAAACAAACCCAACCAAATTTCCATTAGTTTACCCAAACAATCAGCTCCAAGTACCCTTAATCCCTCTACCATTCATGGTAGATCATTACCAGAACCACCAATTGTCCACCATCAACCATCAACGCCAGTAAACCATCCCCACAAATGACCCATAAAACATAAAAAACATCCCAAATGATACCAAAAACTAGTCGTAGCCGTAACCAGTCGATCACCACGATTCTATCATCATCTTCCGCATCACCTTACCAGCAACCAAAGCCCAAAACCACGCCTAAACCTTCAATTTTCAGAAACACCAATAATTCACAACCACCACCCGTACCAACGCATAATCAACCATCAGACCACCAGTTACCAAGCATAGCTCCTCAACCCACCAGTTACCAGTCGAACAACCCAAAACACCACTCCCTACCATCACAGAACCACTAGCTACCATGAACGACACAAAACAACAATCATTCCACCCCCTTTCACTCCCTGTTACCCATTACCTGCAAACAACCAAACAAACACAAAACAGAAAATACAATTCACGTCCCCTGTCATCATTCTTCCACCTCCCCAAATTACTCACAAACCTGCAAAAACAAAAAAAAATGTACAAATAGTAGGGTCATCAACAAATCCAATTCCCCGCCTGCACCACACACCACAATCAAGCCAACACCTGCAAAAAAAAAAAAAAATTAGTTCAATTGCTATCATTCTAGCCCCATCCCAAAGTTCCACCAGTTACCACCGAAACCAGGATAACCACTGCCAACCCCTGCCATAGGTCACCCCCAAACTCACCAACTTCTACCAATTAACCTCCCATGCCATCACCTCAAACAACCCCAGGTCTGTAAGAATCAATTTCGCAGCCTCCCCTACCCCACCTCACCTATTTTCGGAAAGTAAATCAATGTTGAGAGAGTTGATTCTATTAGAGCCCGATTATGAGGGAGGGAGAGAGGGAAACGAGAGCAAGAGAGTGAGCTGCAGAGAAAGCAGGAATAGATAAAATAAATTAAATAAATTAAAAAAAAACAGAGAAGAAAAGGCCAGAAATGGTGAGAGTGAGAGGGGTGAGAGTAAAATAAAGAATAGGAGCAACGCAGAACTAGAACAAAAAGGGAGAGAATATATGAGGGAAAGAAAGAGATTAGAAAAGAGAAAACAGAGGGAAATTAGAAGGAAAATATAGCAAAGATCTAAAAGAAAGGGGAAGGGAAGAGGAGAAACAGAGAGAATGAGAGAAGATGGGGGGAGGAAGAACGATTTAGCAGACAAATTTGGTGAAGAAGCACATGTTTTGAAATATGGGTTTGTGAATTTTAGAAGATTTTGAGTTAAAGAAAAAGAAAGACCGTCTGAAATTTATGGGCATTCAGGGGAGTTTTGTTGATGCGGGAATGAAGAAGACACTTGCAGGGGACGTTTTGACTTTTTTTCTTTCTTTAATGTTATCTTCCTGTACGAAATGGGTCATGGGGCAGATTCATTTTGGCCTTTGGTTCCTTTTTAAATTAGTTTAATATTTTTTGGGTGTTGAAACCTGATTTGAGTTTTGAGCTTTCATTGCAATCTATTTCTATATTCATTTAGTTTGATTAATTGTTTTTCTATTTTGGTTCGTTCTTTTTAATTTGCTTAATTAGCCTAGTTAACCAAGTTAAGTTAGTTAATCAATTTACCTTAACTTCGTTTGGCGTTTATTTTTCTGATTATTTTACCATAAAGTAGAGATTTATGCTTTAGCCCTTATTACTCTTAAATATTATTATCGTGCCCCGAAAGCTTGTATATTTTGCATTTTTAGTTCTTAATATTTGTAGATTGACCCCTTTTAGGTTTAATTTCTTTCAATCAAGTCTTTATTAATTGCAATTAAGTCCCATTAGTTGCTGAAATTTTATTTTTGCCCCCTTCCAATTAGTGTTAATATATAATTGTGCCCCATACTTATTTGAATTTATTATTTGGCCCCTAGATTTGTGTGAATTCGCTTTTAAACCTTTAGTTTTATAGAATTTATATTTTTAGCCTAATTTTGTTAGTATTTTATATTCTTAGCCTTTGTTTATTATATAGTAGTCCCTTTAACCCGTGTGTTCATTTTGTTAGTATTAGTACCGGGTCTTCAAAGAGGCATTCTGATCTCTCATTATTTTTCCCTTATGTGCTTCAACGTGCTCTAATGTGATATTTTATGCGATTCTTATTTTATGCACTTTTTGCGTATTTATTTATTTTGTGTTATTTACTTTTAAATTTTATTATTTTCGACGAAAAATGTAATATTCTTGTATTTAGCTAGTCAATGTAATAGTTAGATTATTTTTCTCATATTTTAGCAAAAATTTGTGTAATTAGATAGAAAATGTAATAGATAGGGCATTTTAAATTTCCCCCTTAAATTGTAAATCAAGCCCCCCTGTGTAATAGTTAGGATTTATTTGCTTTTGCGTGCTTATGTGTTTATTTCTTTTACCGCTTTCCTTAGGATTTTTACATCTAGAATATTATGATTATGTGTTATGTGCTCCTATGTGATCTTATATGTTTTTATATGTTTAAATTTCTTTTAATTCATGCTTTAATGTTTAAATTCATGATTTATGGTATTCCGTCACCACAGTAGTCCAACGCTAGTTGTGGTCTCATTCTTTTCCTGCTAGTCCAACGCTAGTGGAATTTTTAGAACGGGCTAGTCTAACGCTAGACTCTTAGGGCATTTTAGTGTTAGGTGCATTCCTGTGCATTTTACATTTCACACACTTTAGTTTTCTTTCCATGGAGAAATTTTGGTAACAAGGAGAACACTTAGTGTTGCACCTATGGAGGATGAGGAGAACATTCAAAGAGATCATATCTTCCACACTAGGTGTATTGTAAAAAATAAGGTATGTAGCATGATTATTGATAGTGGTTCATGTACTAAAGTTGCTTCTACTTTGTTTGTAGATAAATTGGGGCTTGAAACAAAAAGACATCCCAAGCCATATAAATTGCATTGGTTAGCTGAAACTAGAGACATGAAGATGACTAAGCAAGTGTTGGTGCATTCTCCATCAACAAATACAAGGATGAAGTATGGTGTGACGTGGTTCCTATGCAAGCATGCCGTATTCTACTTGGGAGTCTATGGCAATTTGATAGAAGGGTGACCTATGATGGCTTAAAAAATAGGTACTCTTTTTTGTGGAATGGACGTAAGGTGACTTTGGGTTCAATTGCATCATCGGAAGCACATGCTGACCAAATAAGAATTGCAAGAGAATTCAAGGCAAGGGAGGAACAAAGCCAGCTAGCAAGTGGCATAAGTCCCAAGGGAGAAAAGAAGCCACGGATTTCTCAAGGAGAAGGGCAAAGTGGCGTAACTTCAAAAAGCAAGAAGGATGATTGTGACTTTGAGAAGAAAGAGAAGAAGAGAATGAATGTGTTTGCTTCCAAGGGTGAAGTGATTGAGGCTATGGAAGCCAAACAACAATTGTTTTTAGTTTTATATAAAGACCTTCATAGTTCCTTTTATTCTCCTTCTTCTACTTCTACTTCTACTTCTTTTATTTTTACTTCTTTGAATGAATTTGATGATTCATTGCCTAGTATTGTGGTATCTTTGATTCACAGTTTTGAAGATCTATTTCCTGAGAAAGTACCACATGGCTTACCACCTCTTAGGGGGATTGAGCACCAAATTGACTTCATACCTGGTGCAAGTATTCCAAATTGCCCCACATATAGAGCAAACCCTAAAGAGACTAAGGAGATACAAAGACAAGTGGATGAGCTTGTGGAGAAACGGTTTATACGTGAGAGTCTTTCACCATGTGCTGTGGTCATGATTTTAGTGCCAAAGAAAGATGGTTCGTGGCGCGCGCATGTTGATTGTAGAGCCATTAACAAGATAACGGTAAAGTAACGTCATCCTATTCCTAAGTTAGATGATATGCTTGATGAGTTACATTGTTCTTCTATTTTCTTCAAAATTGATCTTAAAAGTGGATATTATCAAATTAGAATGAAAAAAGGTGATGAATGGAAGACTGCTTTTAAAACCAAGTATGGATTGTATGAATGGTTAGTTATGCCTTTTGGTTTGACTAATGCACCTTAGTACATACATGAGGCTTATGAGCTATGTGTTTAGAACTTTCATTGGTAAATTTGTAGTAGTCTATTTTGATGACATTCTGATTTATAGTAGGTCACTTGAGGATCATGTTGAGTGCTTGCATCAAGTTTTCTGTGTTTTACATGAACATCAACTTTATGAAAACTTGAAAAAGTGTTCTTTTTGCATGGAAAGTATTGTTTTTTTTGGTTTCATTGTTAGTGGTCAAGGTGTACATGTTGATGAAGGTTAAAGCCATATATGATTGGCCTACACCTAAGAGTGCTAATGATGTTAAATCTTTCCATAGCTTAGCAAGTTTTTATAGAAGGTTTATGCGTAATTTCTCTACTGTTGCTGAACCTTTAAATGAACTTGTTAAGAAAAATATTGTGTTTAAGTGGGAGTCTAAGCATGAAGTGGTGTTTGAAACTTTAAAAGAAAATCTTACCAACACCCCTCTTTTGTGTTTGCCAAATTTTGACAAAGTGTTTGAGGTTGAATGTGATGCTTTTGGAGTGGGTATAGGTGCTGTTCTTATGCAAGATTCTAAGCCTATTGCTTACTTTATTGAGAAGTTAAGTGGACCAACTTTGAACAACCCCACTTATGACAAAGAACTGTATGCTTTGGTGAGAACTCTACAAACATGGCAGCATTATCTACTTCCAAAAGAGTTCGTGATCCATTCTGACCATGAGAGTTTAAAGTTTCTAAAATCTTAAGGTAAGCTCAACAAGAGACATGCAAAATGGTTAGAATTCATAGAGTCTTTTCCTTGTACAATCAAGTACAAGCAAAGTAAAGAGAATGTAGTTGATGATGCTTTGTCTAGAAGGTATGTTCTTATCACTACTCTTCAGAGTAAATTGCTTGGTTTCAATTGTATTAAAGACTTGCATGAGCATGATGAGGATTTTTTCAATGTGTGGTGTTTCACTTCAAAATGTGCTCATAATGGTTACTTTAGGCACGATGGTTTCTTGTTTAGAGGTAATAAATTGTGCATGCCTAAATGTTCGATGCGTGAGTTGCTTGTGAGGGAGACTTATGGGGGTGGACTTATGGGACACTTTGGTGTTAAAAAGACTTTGCATGTATTACATGAGCACTTTTATTGGCCTAGTGTGCATGTAGATGTGGAAAATATTTGTGCTAAATGTATAACTTGTATACTCCATTGCTTGTGCCTTGTCAACCTTGGGTAGATATTTCTATAGACTTCGTTTTAGGTCTACCAAGGTCTCAAAGTGGTAAGGATAGCATCTTTGTTGTTGTTGATAGATTTAGTAAGATGACACACTTTATTGCATGTTCTAAAACTAATGATGCCACTTACATATCTGATTTGTTCTTTAAGGAAATTGTGAGATCGCATGGTTTACCTCGTTTTATTGTTAGTGATAGATATGTTAAATTTTTAAGTCATTTTTGGTGCACTTTGTGGAGTAGACTTGGTACTAAATTGTTGTTTTCTATTGTTGTACATCCACAAACTGATGGTCAAGTTGAGGTTGTCAATAGAACACTCTCTACACTTTTACGTGCAATCATTCAAAAGAACTTGAAAAATTAGGAAAGATGCTTACCACATATTGAGTTTGCATACAATAGGACTGTTCATTCTACTACTTCTTATTCACCTTTTGATTGTGTTTATGGATTTAATTCCTTAACTCCATTGGATATTTTGCCTTTGTCTACTAATGAAGTTTTTTATTTAGAAGGCAAAAAGAAAACTGAATTTGTTAGGGATTTTCATACAAATGTGAGAGCTAATATTGAGAAAAAGAATGAACATTTGCAAAGGTGGCAAATAAGAGACGCATAAGTGTTGTCTCTGAGCCTGGTGATTGGGTTTGGGTGCACTTGAGAAAAGAAAGGTTTCCACAACAAAAGAAATCTAAGCTTCACCCAAGAGGAGATGGTCCTTTTCAAGTACTTGAGAGGATTGGAGACAATGCCTACAAGTTGGACTTACCAAGTGAGTATGGAGACGTTATTGCTACTTTTAATGTTTATGACTTATCTTTGTTTGATGTAGGTGATTCGAGGACGAATCTTTTCGAGGAAGGAGGGAATGGTGAGTTCCAATCAAGGATGCATGATGATGTTGGATGTCCCAAGGGTGATGATTTGGGCTTGAAGAGTTCAAATGATGTGCTTAAAGGATTGGATGGTCCAATGACTAGAGCAAGGACTAGAAGAATGAAGGATGCATTGCATGGACTCATATTGGACTCATATGAAGAGGCTTTGCAATTGGGCTCAAAGGACCAATCTAAACAACTCATTAATGTAATTTGTGCTGAACAAACTTTGGATGAGGGTTCATGGGCCACACACATGGAGAGATTGATGAATTGAAGTCCAATTGATGTTTCATGGGCTTAAGGTGGACGACCAGCCCATTAGGGTTTTTGTGGTGCCTTTTTGTAAAGTTTTAGAGTTGTAATAGACTTAGTTAATTTAGTTAATTCATGTTTTGTTTTGGTAGTTTCATTAAAATATGTTTCGTCTTAGAAGATAAGTCTATTTTCACAACTCTAGAATGTTCTTTGTAAGCCTATTTATAGGCCATAGAATTAGTTATGAATTTTAACAAGAATTATTCAGAAAAATCATGAGTTTTCTCTATTGTGAGAATTTTTTTGGTTCTTGTCGATTAAGAACTACTCTTGGTCTTATCAAGCTTGCTTGTGGTGACCACCAACTTTGCTTAGAGTTTTTCTTGTATTTTTTATCAAGTCTTAGAGTTAATTAGGTTAAATGATTGAACTTGCTTAACTTGGTTTAATCTAGTTCTTCTAGGCATGTTTCAACCTCTTCAAGAAAGATTCAAGGCAAAACAACTCCACGTCAAAGGTTTCTTGGTTCACAAATCAAACGAGGTCTTGAGTTCAACGAGTTGCATACCTGAAATCCAAGATTTTCTTGGTGACGCAACCGTGCGCACATCATTTTGACGAACCAGTAATGAGAATTGAAAATCAACAATTAGAGATCAACCTCCAAGTCATGTCAATCCACCGTTCTCCAAAACCAAAAGCTCTAAGAACCTAGATCAAATACTACCAAGAAACCCAATCATAAGCTTTTTCCATGTCCAACTTCAACAGATGCAGACACATGCTGACTTTGGATGAAAAATTTGCTCAGTAATGACTAGTTTCTGTAGTTTTCTTTTTCAAATGACCGTTGGAAAGCCTTTCTAGCCAGTTTTTTACCTTCAATATAAGCCTTGTTGTATGAATTAGATAGTAAGTTTTTGCCTACATAGATTAGAAGCGCTTAGAGTGATTTTATTGAAAAAATGTTCTCCTTTTGGTAGACTTATAGTTCTTTGTGAAGCAGTTAAATTGGGGTTAGATTGTGTTCTTCAAAGTTAGACTAGTAGCATTCAAGTGTAGTAGTGAGAAGGTTAATTGACTAATTATAAAACTCTCTGGCCTAACTTGTGTTGGCTTAGTGTGAGCAAAGAGAGTGTCTTTGGCTTAACTAGAGCTAAGGGAATTGGTGCAAAGAGTAATCCCTCCATGTGCATGTTGGTTTATTTCATCAACTTGTAAAGAAGCACAATAGTAGATTTAAACTCTAAGTTTGAAGTACTTGGGAGTGGACGTTGATATTGAGTTTGACACCGAACCACTATAAAATTGGTTGTCTCTAACTCTTTTCCCTTTCTTATTCTTTTCATTATTACTTATGTGTCTATCTATTTACTTTATCTTTGTCTTGATGCATTGCTATGTGTGCAATCACTTAGACGAAATTTGGTTAGCCGAAGTGGGTGAAGATTTGAGCACAAATGCACTAGTTATTTGAACAACCTAATTCACCCCCTCTTAGATTGCACTTAGGCCTTACAAATATTTTACAAAACATTTGATTTTCTCAAAAATTTTCTCTTCTATTGAGTCAAATTTGATTTGGAGGGACAAAGTTAATTTTTAGTTGTGCCTTCACTTGTGGTGACTTTAACTTCTTTTTTTTTCCCCAAATAAAGCGAGTTTAATCGAGACTAAATTGGCAAAAGGCAAATAAGTTTTAGCACTAAAGAAGTCAAGAAAAAGATTAAAGGCTATTACTGTTTTACATAAAAAATTATTGGACAAAAAAATAAAGAAAAAATATCAAGGACTGGTATTGTTTTACGGACTAAAAAAATCATGAAAATGATTAGGGACTATTATTGTTTTACATAAAAAATTTAAGGACTAAAAATGTTATTTGCCCAATTTTATTTGACAGTGCATGTAATTCCATTTATATTAGTGGAAGTTCAAAAAGCAATTCAACTTTACTTCTTAAAAATCAAAATTATCCGTAAAATTTTCAAGAAGATCAAACATTGCTTTAAAAGAGCCCACCTGAATAAGCTCGAATTATACATTCAAATACATAACTAAAATCATGCTGGAATTCATAATTTCTTTCCAAACTTTATTGATAAAAAAACAAATAAATGCAAGTTTAAGGGAGAGAGAGGAGAAAAAGGGTGGGGGGCAAGGGGTTCCCAGTATTGCTAGCAAGATCACAAAAATAAATACCGAGGCCAACTGTTTGAAGTAATTGTACATTCAAGGAATCCTATTGATCAACAGACATCAGAAAGTAGCAATGGCCAAGAGCCCAAAAATCATCTCAATTCTCAACCACCTGATCCCTTTTCCTCCATCACTTTTGATAGCAGCATTTGATCCCTTGGCAGTACTGGAACTTCTTTGTGCTAAAACCATAAATAATACATTAACAAGCAGGAAAAGTAGACAACGTATTGCAAAATAGGTAGTCTTGACTATAGCATACAATATACAATACAGTACACGGAAAAGATAAACGTCTATATTTCTTAGTTACCCTCGGCAGGTGCAGAACTATTGCTTGGTTTTCCACTCTTTGCGAAAACTTCAAATACCTTAGCGTCTGGTGAGTTAGGTGCCAAGTGCAGTAGAGCTGGAAAAAACACATGCAGTAGCACAATTAAACTATCAGTGCCAAAAAAACGTTGGGGGATAAACCCTTTATATGTTAGAAATTACTCTCATAAAAACTCAAATTAATATAAGGGTGAAATTCAATTTTTTTTAATGCTCTAAACGACCTATCAAATTTGTCTAACTCATCTCCTTTTCAAGTTTATAATGGAGTGTGGGTGTTTGTATGATCTTGAATATACATGATACGTACCAGGGCAGTTTGAGACATCAGTAGGCGCATGGCATTTTTCAGGAAGGCCAAGTGCTAAAGTAGCGTTGATTTTAAGACCAAGTTTAGGATCATTTCGATCCTTAATCAAGACACATAAGCATTCCTTGCTCTTTTGTAGGACTACTTTGAGTCCACTGCAACAATCAATGGTAGGAGATTTTGCATCACCACCAACGTACGGAATACAACTAGCTAAACCAACTAGTTGGTCTGCACATTTATCTCTATCTTTATTCAGATCTGCGTTACCGAAAGTACTGAAATATATTAAGAATACTACCATGCATGGGAGAGTCAAGCGGACACATTTTGACTCCATTAATGGATAGAAATCAGGAGAAGAGAAAAGGATAGAAGAACTGAGGATGGGCGCTGGAGAGATTGATTCTCCGTTCCTTTTATGCTCTGCCCTTGACAAGTTGTCATTCTTAAATTACGAGTAAGACGGGAACAGAATGAGATAGAGCTGGTGGACAGATTAAACTAATTCTGTAGCCCAAAAAAAAATAATATTTCTGTTTGTTTAATATGGTTATTACTATAGATGACCTAGAAATATGGCTACATAGCTCCACTTGCTGAAACTTGATTTTGTCCATGATAATTTTGTTGGTATGTTTTTACTGGTTAACACTGCAAACACAAATATTTGATATAATCATACGATGACATACTATAGAATCACATGTTGCAAAAATGAAAAATAGCATAGTGTAGAATCAATAATAACTCGCAAGCTATAAATAATATTTGAATTCACGATCTCTGGTATCTTGGGAAAAACAAAATTATCGGTGTTGCTAAATTTAGTCGAGTTAAAATCATGCACTAAATGGCTTCATTAACAATAGCTAAGGAGGCAAACAGTTTGAAAGGAATAGGAAAGCATGATAAATTACCGTTGAGTTAAAAGTAAAATTTGAATGCATAGAATTTATCTTATTGATATAACTTTTGGCGTCGCATGCAACGTTTAGAAGTTCAGGTCCCATTGCTAGGTAACTTGTGTTACAATTCAATTTTGCTGAAAAAAACTACCCATTTCCAACTTTATCAGAAACATTATCCTCTAATTGAACATCTAAAAGATTTTGTTTCACAATGCTAAAATTTTCCTTCCGATTCCATCGGGCTGCCATTTGGAAAAAAAATTTTCACCTTTTAACTCCTTCGTAAAATCCATTTAAGCTTACCTCGATAAGGCTAGTTTTCAATGATTCTTTTTTTATGTTGATGATAAGTTTGCATAAAGCAACTTAATAATGTCTCCATGTTAATTTGTCGTGTGCCCGTGTGTGCACAGGCTACTGGTCGAGATGTGAGATGTATAGAAAATTGAGTTGGCAAAGCCCGTGAGTCGTGATGGTTAATTTAGGTTTAAAATTAAGCTGAACGTGATCATGATAAGAGCTTTTGCCGAATCGTAAGTCCGTGACACCTAATTACGCAGGTAATTTATTCGTGATTATACAGCACTTTAAATGGACAAATAACCCAGACAAGAATAGCTGCACCATCAGCATGGGCTGTCTTACAGTTCCATGTTAAAATATTAGAATTAAAGTTAATTATTCAATCTGGATTTCTATAATTGAATGAAACATTCACTCGAGAATGCTAGCTAAAAACTACGATGGTCTTCAGGGGCTGTCTCTTATAGTTCCATATTAAAGTTGTAGCAATAAAAGGTTAATTATTTAATTTGGATTTCTGAAATGGATTGAGACCTTCAATCGAGAATGCGAGCCAAACACTGCGAGGATCTTCAGCAAAGCGAGGATTCTTTTTTTTTTTTTTGGATGAAGTAAAGCGAGGATTCTTGTTATCAAAATCTTTCCATGTTTCATCTCAGCCGGATGACATATATTGCCTATTTCCTCGACACATTTCTCATTGTGCCATCTCATGTTTACAGCAGTTTTCCTTAACATGTGTCAAGACGAGTCTTCGCAATCTAGGCCTCAAAAGAAAATATCACAATTTTTATGAGGAATCTACTTACATTTGACATCATTTATTTTACACCGTGTTTCTTGCATTCTGGACAAAATTTGCATCTTTATACTCACTTATGAACAAAATACAATATCTTTATATACATGAATTCGCTCAAATCAAGTTGCCTTACGGTAGTATTTCACTTGCATCCATGCTTAATAAATGTGATTTTTCTTTATCATTTGTCATTTATTTTTTGTTATCGTCTAAGTTTATTTGATAAAGTCTACAATACATTAACTGTGTACAAGAAATTATGGTGTTATAATGATGAAGCTCTTGGTATACATCAGTTATATTCTTATATTTCACTAGTCATAGTAATAACAAGACTAGATATTGTTAATGTAAATAGACTAATGCTGTCACACCTCGTGTCTCGAGACGTAGCACCCACTGTGCTTTAGGCAAAGTTAGGACACAAGGTGGCACAGATCAAAGTAGTTAACATTATCACAAGTCAAATATATATCATTAATCACAAGTACAATATCATTCAACACTATAATCTTCAAGCCTTCAAATACACATGAGGCACCTACTACAAACACTAGTCTCAATCACATAGTTTCATAAATATATGATCATCTATCCACCATAAAAACTAGATCACCATAACATAACGAGTCATAGCATGTCATAGTTTAACAAGAAAGTAAAAACTACTACTACGAGGCCTATCATCATCATCGCATCAATCAACTTCAAATACTCACCAATCGTCCTCATATAGCTCCTTATTCACTGCGTTTCAAAGACATAAGGAGTGAGTGATAAAATCTGTATGTAGCAAATGTATCACCTTGTGGCTTAACAGTGTCGTACATATATTTACTTTCAAAATGCATAGTTAATAGTCCATCTAAGTACAATAGCAACATGACAATTTCACACTCAATCACAATTCACAAGTCAATGAGTTCAAACAAGAGGTCCCATTTGACCTTGGATATCTAGTTGTTAACTTTAACTCGGTTAACATAGACATGCTGACTTTTACCCGGTCAGTCCGGTCATTAGGCTAACTTTAACCCAGTTAGCATGGTCATACAAACTTTCACCTGATCAATCTGGTCATTCATTTAACATCATAAAACCATTCAAGGAACTAGTCTCATCAAGGATACCACACAAAAATTCAGTCAAATTCATTGTTCTAGCAATCCATTTGCATCATATATATTCAAATCATAGTAAAACCAGAACATAACAACACTCAAGCAGTTTAATAGAGCAAATATGATTTCAAAAAACTTGAACTCATTTGCACTACATACATTCATTTCATAATGAAAAAAACAAAGTAACCACACTCAAGCCAATTTATATAACAATTAGAATTTCAAAACATTTAGTTTATCAAATATCGTTTTCCAAAACCAAGGGATACAAGTACCACTTACCACATCCGAGCTAACTCAAGTAATCCAAAAAGAATTGATCACATTCTTTGCCTAAAACATACAATTAAGCACTTGATTATACACTAGTTATATCAAGAAATTATCATCGAAGCTTAAATCTAGGCTTAAGAAGCAAAACGGAGCAAAATGAACCAAAATGGAGTGATTCGCGGGTGGGGGATCAATGATCCCCGCCCGCAGATCTATAGAGATCAAGCCCCTTGGCAATTTTCTTTACCCATTTTATCAAATACATGGTAGGCATCAACCCCAAACTCAAATAATTTGAAAATGGTTTGGAAAACCCACTATTAATACTCAAAAACACATTATAAACCATAATCAACAACCAAACCTTAATTAATCATGATTCACCATACCAAGTAGAAGACCCATCATCAAAAAGCATAATCACCATTTATAGCACAAAACGTGGCCACTAAAACATAACCAACAACCAAAATGTCAATTATCCACGAATCATCACACAAAATAGAAAACTCATAATCAATCTTAAGCAAATACACCGTTATTAGCACAAAACATAACCATTAAAACATAACCCATCATCAATATCATCATAATCTACCTATTTACTCACATCATCATCAGCCGGATGACATATATTACCTATTTCCTCGACACATTTATCTATAGACATCAAATTTTGACACACTATTTATTTTCAAACATTGGGAGGCATGTTTGCATTTTTTAGACCAAATTTTAATTTTTCAATAATCTTGGGGGCAAAATAGTAATTTTTCTCTGTAAATATTTTTTCCATTGAGCTTTTGGGGTTTTTTAATTCATAATTTTACTTTCATACGAATTTGTTAATTTTTATAATTTTTCTGGATTTAATTGGTATTCTTTTATATTTTACCAACACAAGGGCAAAATGGTAATTTTGTCTTGCAAACACCATTTTAGCTCATTTTAGTTTCCAAATTTATTTTTCTAATTCTTTAAAGCATGTTTCTAAATTTTCTTTTTTTTTCGGAGATGATTGCTATTTTTTCTGTAAATACTGCATTCAAGGGCAAAATCGTCATTTTATAGTTTAAATTCATTTTTTACTAATTTTGAGTCATAAATGTATTTCCTAGGGTTTTAAGATTATTTTTAATTTTTGGTAATTTTTCGAGATCAATAGCTATTTTTTTTGTGAATTTTCATTGTCTAAGGGCAAAATTGTCATTTTACAATTTAAATTCATTTTTCACCAATTTTGAGTCATAAATGTATTTACTAGGGTTTTAAGCTTATTTTAATTTTTGGTAATTTTTCGAGATCAATAGCTATTTTTTGTGAATTTTCATTGTTCCAAGGACAAAATCGTTATTTTACAGTTTAAATTCATTTTTTATCATTTTTTGGGTCATAAATACATTTCCTAGGGTTTTGAGCTTATTTTTCATTTTTTGTAATTTTTTTTAAACCAATAGTTATTTTTTTGTGTATTTTTTGTTGGCTAGGGGCGAAATCGTTATTTCACACCCCGAGCGCGTTTTTTGTCGGCTTTAAACTCTAACTTTTATTTTGAAATCTACTTTCAATTTTTTTGAAAATTTTAGAGATTGATGTCATTTCTTTGTATTAATTTTTAATTTTTTAGGTTAAAAATATTTTTTTAAATAAAATTAGAATTTTTATTACCAGTGGCGTTTTTGCTAGTTTGTAGTATTCTTGGTAACCAAAACAACTGGCCTATAAATACCCCCTTTAATTAGCAAAAAACTAGAGGAAAAAAAAGCAAACCCTAAAAACACATACATGTTCCTCCATTTCTAGATCAAAACACACACACTAGAGCCGCCAGTTTCGTTTCCTTGTTACTGTTCCTCGTTTCAATTTACTGTTCATCATCATGTTCAATGCCTAATAACTGTTCATCATCAGAGAACTAAAACCAGAAAGGTAATTCTTCATCTTGAATCATTTTTGTTTTGATTTACTTTTTAATAAGAAGCAAATTTGTTCATAGATTTTTCCATGTTTTGATTTGATTTTCTTGTTCTGGGAAGTTTCTGTTATTTCTTTTTCTGGTTTTCTTTTCTGAGGTTTTGTTTATGTTTTTGGGTTTTCTTCCATGTATGTTTTCTGGGTTCATCTTCTTCTCCCTCCTTGTTTCCATACCAGTCACAACCAAAGTCTAGAACCCAGGTCCACCATCAAAGCTCTGGTCACCTCCATCTCAAACCTCACAACCAAAGTCTAGAACCCAAGTCCACCGTAAAGCTCCGGTCACCTCCATCTCAAACCTCAAATCTGGCTCAACCACAGGAACCACCCTCGGTAACCAACAAACCAATTCCAGATCATCCAAGACCACCGGCAGCTTCATCAAACAAAATAATCAGCCATTCAATTTCACAATCATACCACCATCAAATCCCTGCCACCAACAATAGCCTCCAAATTCCCAGAATTACCTGCAAAAGAAAAAGAAAACAAACAACCCATAAAATTGCAATTCATCACCACCTAGAGCTCCTAAAACATTGCCTGTACTCAACCTATACCCAACCCCTCCAATCATCACGCCAAATTGCCAATCACCAAAAACAAACCCCCCCCCCCTCAAAACTCAGATGTTCATCAACTCAAACCACCATTCACACACACAGACACCCGCAAACAACCATCTCCCCTGTCTCCTCCCATTCACTGCCATACTTCACCTGTCCACCACCAGGTCATAATTAGAGAACCACCACTTGCCTAGCCACACAAAATCACCCAATTCGCCATCAATCAACCCCTCTCGGCCACTAAAACATCATACAGTCCCAGAACAAGTCTAACAACCCTCAAATCGTAACTGCCTCTGACTTCATTAACCTCTCCCATTTCATTGCCAACATCAATACCTCACAATCCCTACTCAAAGCATACCAAAATCAGCAACCAAACACACTCAAAACACTGTTAAGGCAACCTGCAAACCACCAACATCCCATTTGAAACCACCTAGAAAATATCACCAGCAGACAACCACATGAAAACCGGAAACATCACTGTCCAATTCTCTAAAGCCGCCACTAGTGCAATTCAAAAATCAGCCAAAAATTTCAGTTCCCCTTCGTTAATACCCTCTGCCCCCTCATCTGAAGCACCATTGCTTAAATTATCACCACACCTCCCTTCCCAAGCCACCATCAAGGCAACCACATTCGGACCACCACTGTCCAGCCAAGACCTTCATCGAAGCTATTACCCAATTTTAGCCTAGTAGTAGCCCCAATTTCTGCTGAAAATACCCAGCAAAGTGAATTTTTCCATACCCTAGCAGTCCATCCACTATATAGCCACCCCCACTTACACCTCCATCTCCATAGTTTCAACAGAGGGATCGACTTGGGCATTGATTCTGACGGCTCCTTGGTAGACGAGTGAAACAGAGAGAAAAATCGATCGAAAAATAAAAGAGAAAAAAGAGAGAATCGATCAAAGAAGAAGAAAGAGAATAGAACAGAAGGCAGGAAATCAAGGGTGAGGGAAGAAAGAAAAGAGAAGATATAAAGAGGAGTTCTGAGAAGGAAAGAAAAATAGAGAAGCAGCTGGGTAGGGAGAAAGAAGGGAAATAGAAAAAGAAGAAAAAAAAAAAGAAAAAAGAGGAACAGAGAAATCAGAGAATTTGAGAAGCAGAAAGAGAGAAAGGATGGAAAAGGAAATAGAGAATAGAATGAGGGAGAGTACGAGAGAAGGGGGGCGGGGTGAGTTTAGACTTTCTGAAGAAGAAGACCAAATTTGGGGTGTGATAATCTTTTGTTTCCAATTTGTCAATTAATTCATTAATTTAGCTTTTGTTTGGTTTTAATTCATTTAATCAGTATAATTAAATTTAACTAAATTAGTAATTAACTAATCTTTTAATTCGTCTCAACAGTTTTCTTTTTTTTTACATAGTTGTTGTATTGTGTGTGAGTATTTATTTATGTTTAGCCTTTAGTTATGGTTCATCTCATTTAGCCCCTAATTACTTGTCAATTGTTTGGGTGTTAGTCCACTATAATTGTAGATTTACCCCCTAAGTTTAGCTTCTTTCAATTTAACCCTCTCATTTACAATTTTATCCTTCTAAACTTGTTGTAATTCGTGATTTTGACCATAATTTGCTGGAATTTCCATTTCGTGCCCCCCGTACTTACTGAAATTTTATTTTTGCCCCTTTTCAATTAGTGTTAATATATAATTGTGCCCCATGCCTATTCGAATTTGTTATTTGGCTCTTAGATTTGTGTGAATTTGCTTTAAACCTTTAGTTTTGTAGAATCTACATTTTTGGCTAATTTTGTTAGTACTTTATATTTTTAGGCTTTATTTATTTATATCGTGATACATTGATGTTTGTGTTCATGTTCTTAGCATTTAAGTACAGGATCTTCAAGAGGTATATCTATTTTTCATTAATTTTATCTTTATGTGCCCCCAATGTGACTTTATGTGATTTTATGCATGTTTCTTCATATATTTCTTAGTTTACATGCTCTTGCGTATTTATTTATTTTATGTTATTTAATTTCAAATTTTATTATTTTGGCAAAAAGTGTAATATTTTTGTATTTAGCTAGTCAATGTAATAGCTAGGCTACATTTCTTATATTTTAGCAACATCGTGTATTTAGATAGATAAGTGTAATAGATAGGTAGTTTTACTTTTTTCACCCCTAAAAATTGTAACTAAATCCCTGGTGTAATAGTTAGGGCTTGTGTGCTTACATGTTTTACCTCTTTCTTTAGGGTTTTGCATCTAGATATTATGTTTACGTGTTATGTGCTCCTATGTGATCTTATATGTCTTTTTATGTTTATTTGCTTTTGATTTATGCTTTATTGCTTTGATTCATGTTTTATGTTATTCCGTCACCATACTAGTCCAATGCTAGTTGTGGCTTTATCGCTCTCCTACTAGTCCAATGCTAGTAGGAATCCCTAGAAAGGGATAGTCCAATGCTAGACCCTTAGGGCATTTTAGTGTTAGATATACTCGTGTGCATTTTACATCCCACTTCACACCTTTTTAGTTTTCTTTTCATTTTGCATGATTTTTATTATTATTACTATTATTTATTTATTTTGATGCATCTTCAAATGCATGACATCTAGGTTGCATCTCATTTAAAATTTAGGTCATCTTGTGTGATCCGACTAAAAATAGTCGCTTACTCACGTGGGAAGCAATAGCGTACATGCCGTTTCTCCCTCCATGAGTAGAAACATTCAACCTTGAGATATTAGTTCCCCGTATCTGTTATGTTGCATACCCACTTTCTTGGACACTTACTATCCATATTATTTTCCTTTTTCTTTTTTTGCATATACACTAGTGACTCTCTTGAGGTCTCGACTCGGGTTTCACAATTAATGTGATAATTCTAACCAAGCCTCAATGGAACGTGCCGACCCTCTCGATATTCACATTTAGACTTAGGATTTGCATTCATTTAGATACATTCAAACGCGATAGAATCTACAGTTAATTTAGAAAATTTTGATTAAACCTCGCAACTAGCTTCAGCTAGGTAGAAAAGGTGCCTTAGGCGCGAGCCTTTGCCTTCCCTTCCTTCAAATGTGACTCCCGGACCTTTTTCTCTCGTTTTTCGTAGACCAGAGTCAGAAAAGGGTTTTAAATGATTTTTCTAAAATTTTACTTTTTGTTTTGTTTTAACGATTTTTCGGGTGACTTGGTACACCCTAACTCAGTACCAAGTGACGACTCCATTTTTCAAAATAAAACCCTTTTTCAAAAATCAGTTGGCCAAAACTATCACACTTTTAGTCCTGGCCTTACTTTCTTTTAAAATACCATTGCTCCTAAAAAACACACTTTTTACTAAAAACTTGATTTTCATCACACACACACAATTTTTCCAAAACCTTTCTTTTCAAAAGGGTCTCGAATCGGACAATCTTTTCGGGAGACAATCAACGACCCCACCCATACCCTTTACGATTTTAGGACATGACAGAATTTTGGTGACTCCACTAGGAATCACTAGTGAGTCCGAGCAGTAGGCTTAATCACCTCTTCCTTATTTAATCCTTCTATTCCATCGCGTTTGGATGTTAGGATTACATTTTTCTTTTTTAGGTTTTTAGGTTTTTCTTTTGCATCTCACACACTCCCCGTCTCTCCGTTGCTTATGTGATGTATTTTTGCTTACTTTTGCTTTATTCGACTACGCTTGCATTTGGGGAAGGGGTCAGTCACCCATAGAGCTCACGCGTGTTAATATTACACTCCTTCCTCTCATAAGGATCTCTCAATGCGTGCATTCGATGTTTTTACCCTTTTTCTCTTTTTGGTGGTTGCCACCCACCCATCCTTTTAGGACCAGGACCGATTTGCCTAGACATGCGGCCATCGCATTCGTGAATGTAGCGATGTCTAGGAGATCACTCGAGCCATCGACCAAGGGCTTTGGGATTGATGACCCTTTCCCTTAGGTCTGAAGGCTTGGGAACCAACGGCCTAATCAAGTCTAGATGCATTAGTGAGCCCAACCTCATGCATCCATGTAGAATAACCTAGGGTAGAGTCAGACTTACTCTATTAGGTACACCAGGCACGAGAGGAGGGGATTCACCCCCTTTCTTTTTCCTGTTTTACTATTTATTATTTGTTTTGACAATATGTTATGTGTTATTCGTTAAATAAACTAACGCGCTCTTTCTTATTCTTTGATTGCATTCACAACTATAAAATAAAGAACCCTGGCATGGTGCTCTCATAGGAAGCCAACCCTCTTTGGCATATTTAAATTTCGTTTTCATAATTAATTTCCTTGAGAAAGATAGATTGTAAACAAAATACCCAAGGATCAAGTCGTTGTAAATTTTGTAAAAGTCCCAAAAATCTAATTTTTCAATTTATATGTTTTTGTAATAAGAGGTGTAATCTCAAATCTTTTTCAAAGTTTACTCATTCTTGTTGTACTTGTCAATTTTATTCGAACTAAATTTTCTTAAAGTCAATCAATGCACCCAGGTGATCAAATTTTTTGCACAGCTTGCATTTATCATTTTTTTTCAAAAAATTGATACGTCATTTTTGCCGTATCCCCTGCCCTCCCGTCCCACATTACACAAAAATGATTTCATAAATTGACATTTTGACTTGTAAAGTCATGATTTTTTATTTCTTTCAATATTGTGTCCTGTAACCTTTTGGAGGTTCGATTTTTCAATCAAATATTTTTGGAGTCCATAATATCTTTTGTATAGTTTATGGTCCGTCTTTCTCGAAGAAATTTTGCATCATTGTTAGATTAAAAAAAAAATCTTTAGGACATTTCCCAAATTTGACATTTTTGCATATTTTAACTTGTTTTAATAAATTGGCATCATGCATGAACCTTAGAGGGAATGCCATTTTGAAAATCTCGTGATAAGGAAAGCCAACCTTTGGGCTTGGGTACATAACCCTAAAAAGACCTACACGCTTAAATTTTCAATATTATCCTGGCGGGAAAGACTCTAGGTAAGGTAGTCTAATGATAACTTTCTTTGTAATCAAAATGGATAGTCTATGCAAAATCAACAAATCAAAGGAGATCTCCCAACTACTTAGAAATTGGAGAAACGCCATGCATCCTTCAAACCAAAATCTAGTATCACAATTGTGACGCCCCGGAAATTCGCACTAAAAAGATTATTTGATTTATGTTATGTTTATTAGTAGAAAAAAAAATGAATGAGAAAAGAAAAGAAGAGGGAAATTAAAGTGCATTTAATAGGGCATTTCTTTTATTTAAGGTTTAGTGTTAATCTTTGGTTTAATAGTTGAAAAATGTCTTAAGTTAGTTAGGTTAACTAAATGAGATTTTTGTATGATTAAGTGGTACACCTAAGTACCAAACTTGGGTTAATTTTATTGGTCTATTAGTTTACAATAGTGTGTAATTTTGACTAACCAACTCTACCATTATTAAGCCTTTTGACTAATTGAACTTTAGCACAAAAATTAACTTAAAATTTTCACTTAAACCCTTGTCTTTTCCCCACCATATGGCCGGCCCCTCTTTCTCATTTTTTCCTCTCTTTTGTTTTAAAATTTTATGCTACAAAACTTGCCAAATGTTAAGTGTTAGATGATTAAAAATTTGTACCAATTATATTTAGCCAACTAGTACCTATTATGCCAAAATATCTACACTCTAGCTTGACTCTTGTTTAGTTCTAATTGGTTGCACTTTCTTCCCATTATTCTTTTATTCTTTTAATCTTTCTTGACCTAATTCTCTTTCATTTTATTCTCTCTTGGCCGAAATTATCTTCCATTTTTACTCCCTTGGCCGACTCTCTCCATCTCTCTCTCTACCCTCCCTTGTTCTTCATTTTCTTGGAGCTCTCTTCAATTTTAGACAAATTCCACCATAGAAAGTGAGGTTTTCTTCTTCCTAATCAAGGTTCTAAACTTGTTTAAGGTATGTACTATGAACTTTTGCTATTAATTTCAAGTTTATTTAAGTTTTATTTAAGCTTTATTTAGGGTTTTGTACAAGTTTTACTTTCACAGTCATACTGGACCAGTTTTAGTAAAACGTTCATAACTTGATATAGATAACTTGGATTCGAGTGATTCTTGTTGTTTTAGAAACTATATTGATAGGGCTTTCCAACGGTATAAGGCTTGCACTGTGGTTCATTGTGTATTAATCGCAGAAAGTTTGCAAAGTTGGCTGAAAATTCGGTTCTGCGTGAAACAGTTTTGATGATGAGCCAACTTGAGGGATGATTTTGAACCTGTTCTAGTTGGAATTTGGATTGATGATCTTCACGAAAGTTGTAGCCCTATAAACGTACTTTAAAACCATGTAATCAGAATTCTTAGTTCTTGATGGATTGACCCCAATAATGGTACGAAGTTGGCTGAAAACCAACCCTGTGCAAATTTGGATAATGATTCTTGGAGTATAATTCTTGATATTTAGTGGAATTTTGATTGAATTTGAGCTTGGATTGAACTAAGAAGTTGTAGAACTTGTTGAATTATGGGTTTGATGATTGAAATCTTGATGGAAAACAAAGTTGGATGGCCGAAAATTAAGGGGAAATAATGCCAAAATTTTGTTAGAAAACCCTAAACCCTAAATCCTAAACCCTAGAACTAAAACCCTAGAATTTAATGGGGTATTTCTTGAATTTTCTTTCTAAGTTGATTAGGGTTTAAATTGAGTTTCATTTGATTATTTCTTATAAATTCCAGGATCCAAAAGTGAGACGCAACCGTTTTACGAAATATTTTCTTAAGCGTTCCAGGTGAGTGTCCCTTTTCTTGCGCATGTGAGTGTTCCCTTACTTTTGCTCATGAGTGTTTCTTCACATATTCATGATACATGTTCAAAATGTGATTTTATTTGCACTTGATGCTGGTGACTTGTCACAATGTGCCATGTGTTATTGATCTTCATGAAATGCTACAATGTATTATATGAAGGGAAAGTGTGTACTTTATCGCACTTACCCCATGAATTGTTACATGCACAATTTCTACCTGTTGTGAATATATTTGTTTGTGAATTTTTTACTACATTAAACTTGTTGGCTGGACTTCCGTGGTTATACCGCGGTTAGTCTAGTAGGACGGTAACCAGGAGGATATAAGGTGCTGGGTGTTGTAGGGCTTGTGGTTCTTTTCCTTGAGTTGTGAATCCTCAAAGAGGCCAACTCCGGACTGAACCTTCTTGCTTGTTGCCCTCCGGGGTGAGATCTCACCCTGGATGGTTCGGACGGTACTCCAGGAGGATATATGGTGAATGGCGGATAGGGCTCTTGCTTGATAATGCAGGTATAACCGGCAATCCACTCTCAATACCATGGTCACATGATCAGTACTTGCTCTCGTGATGGGAATGTATCCTCCCTTGTTTAAATCAGTGATTACTTAATATATCCTTACTTTGTCTTATGACTTGTGACATTCGTTTAATTAACTTCTGTTTGATTGTCTCTGTATTTGCATGTGTGGGAACCTCACTGAGCTATTATAGCTCACTCTCTGTTATTTGTTTTCCTTAAACAGGCTCCTATCTCTAAAGCCGGTGGTGAGGAATCCAGGGTAGAACTGAGTAGGATTTTTGGGTAGAAGGACTGCTTGAGATAGTATTGTAATAACAAATGTATGTAATGTAAATTGTTTAACTAGTACTTTTACTTTTAAGTTTGAATGTGATGTGACCCTGAGAACTGTCACAGTTGGTAGCTACGAGTTTTCTACCGAATTACATCTGCTTGTGAATTTTAGTGTGTGCTCGATTCGAGTCCTGGCGAGAGCCAGGCAGGCAGTCCGCTAAGCCCTTTGGTGCGCCTCTGGGTAAGGTGGGGCTGTCACAACAATACTTAAGACATCTGGCATATCTGATCGATGTAGAGCCTAACGAAGCCATTATTAATGCTCTAGTGCAAGTTTGGGACCCTAAACATTTAGTGTTTAAGATTGGCGACTACGAGATGATGATCACACTGGAAGAAATAGCAGGATTTTTGGGGCTTTCACTCGATGGTAAGGGTCTGATATTTCCAACTATGAGCGACAAAAGAGAACTCAGTAAATTCATAGGGTTGAGAGAATCAGTATTAGCTGAACTGGTACAGGCAAACTCAATAGAAATCAAACGTTTGTATCATTATTTTAGTTCAAGAGGATGTTTCGCTGCACAACAAAAGGACTTCTTTATCAGTACTAAAGATGCATAGTTTCAAAGATGGATTGGGGTCTATGGTTACGTGCTAGCTAGGATTTTACTCTTTCCAAGACCAGATGACAAGGTGAACATAAGGATCGTGAAGATGATATCTAAGCTTTTTCATGGGGTCGCAGACGTGATCTCACCATAGTTCCAACCATTATTGCAGACATCTTTGTTGCATGCACCAAATGCAAGATGAAGCCCGGTTTCTTTTATGGTCCTAGCATTATACTTCAAGTTTGGGCCATGGAACACCTTTGTTGAAGATCAATGATAAGGTCAGGACTTGTTGTAAAAGATGTGAATTGGGTTCAATCTCACAACAGAAGACTCAATCAAGTGAATCAACCTAAAGAGGTCAAGGGATACTTGGAGCTTTTTAGCACATTGAGTAAGGAAAAGATCTGATGGGTTTTGAATTGGACTGAGTGTCGGTGTAACAATGCTTTCGGGAAAAATTTATTCCACTATTAGGCATCAATGGAATCGCACCTTACATACCTCAAAGAATCCTCCGCCAATTCGGGCGCATCTAGGGAATTCCCCCAGAACTGCAAATTGAAGATTTTCATGTTATTTTTCAGCACGGAATCTTTCTTGAGAATATTTTGAAAAAGTCAGAAATCACAAAGGCATGGGAAAGTCGTTGCACGGACCAGAATATCTCTTTTGATCCAAAGAACAAAGGCACTCCTAGGACTACTTCACAATACAATGAGTGGCTTAAGAATCAAACTCATCCAAAGGAGCAAATCGTGATTGACCCCGTTGAAGAAATTAGTCGGTTGAAAGCTCTGTTGGAAATGAAGATCGTGAATTAATACAAGCAAAGTAGAATGCCGAGAAGAACAAGGAAGCATATGAATCTGTCAAGCAACTTTATACAGAAGTGAAATAGGAACTGCGAGAGAAGAAAAGAAAATGCTTGAAACTAAAAGACGACATCAATCACACGATGACCAGGTACTCTTGGGAGCCAGACAACAGCAAAGCTCAGCGCTTGGAAGAGCAGCTGAAGAAAGTTTTAGAATATGTAGATGAGTTGACAGAATGATGTACTCTCTTGTATTGGGTTGGAATTGAAAATAGTGAAGTGTTTTTCTTTTAATGCTCAAGTTGTATGAAAATTGACTTAAGAAATGAAAAGGCTATTTCTTTTGAAGTTAAAATTTATCCTATTCAGATATTGAAAGGGGGGTTTCACCCTAAAGGATTGCATTTCATGTTAGGCTTACCTTTGACATAATAAGGGCTCCCCCTTAGGACATGCATTGAAATTATTTATACACTTACTAATTTCAGTATTTTTCTTTTTTGAACAATAAATTTTGACGGTACCAATAATGAAAGGATGGCTGAATCAGTTTCGTCTACAATATGTATTTCAGGTATTTTGAATCATAACTTCTTTTCATGGAAGTCCCATTCAGACGCGGTCCCGTACTCGCCAATTGCAAAGCCGTATAAACATGACTTCCAATCCAAATATTTCAGAAAGAATGACTCAAGCAATGTCAGTGGATTTCTCTGTACGAGGGGCTCAGCTGAGCGAAATATTAGACAAATTTAAAGATTTGATTGCAGAAATGGCATCACAGAGACATTGTAGACACCAAATTTTGACACACTATTTATTTTCAAACATGGGGGGGCATGTTTGCACTTTTGTGACGAATTTTTAATTTTTCAATAATTTGGGGGGTAAAATAGTAATTTTATCTGTAAATATTTTTTATCAACTTTTGGGGGCTTTAAATTCATATTTTTACTTTTATATGAATTTATTAATTTTTCTAGATTTAATTAGTATTTTTTTTTATTTTTACTAGCATAAGGGCAAAATGGTAATTTCATCTCGCGAATACCATTTTAGCTCATTTTAAGTTCCAAATTCATTTTTCAAATTCTTGAGGCATGTTTCTGAATTTTCTTAATTTTTTGAGGTCAATAGTTATTTTTCTGCAAATTTTCATTGCCTAAAGGCAAAATCGTCATTTTACAAATTAAATTCATTTTTCACAAATTTGAGTAAAAAATGCATTTTCTAATGTTTTAAGCTTACTTGTAATTTTTGATAATTTTCTGAAAACAATAATTATTTTTCTGTGAATTTTCATTGCCCAATGGCAAAATCGTCATTTTACAACTTAAATTCATTTTTCACAAAATTTGAGTCAAAAATGCATTTTTTAGTGTTTTAAGCTTATTTGTAATTCTTGATAATTTTTTGAGGTCAATAGCTATTTTTCTATGAATTTTCTTTATCCAAGGGCAAAATTGTCATTTCACATTCCAAACTCATTTTTCACCAATTTTTGGGTCCCAAATTCGTTTTTAGGTTTTAAGCATGTTTATAAATTTCTAACTTTTTCGGAGTAAACTGGTGTTAATGAATTTTTTGTTTATATTTTTCTTGATTTTTTTTATTATTATTGTGGGAGAAAATAGATTTTTAAGGATAAAGTTATAATTTTTGTAGTCAAGGGTATTTTGGTCTTTTAACCATTTCTTAGAGTTTAAGACTTGTACAGTATAAATACCCCACTTGGGGAGAAAAGAAAAACCCTAAAACACTTTGATTTTTGTGCAAAAAGATCAAACACACACTTCACACTAAAAACACACACTAGCCGCCACTTTTTTTTTGTTACTGTTCATCATTTTTCTTCCAAGATCAATTACTGTTCATTTTCTGCAGGCTTCAAGAGTCGTTTCTTCACATCTCCATTTACTGTTCATCTTCATTATCAAGAAGATAATCTACTGTTCAGCGTCATCTTCAGGTTTCAAGAGGTAATTTCTTAGGTTTTTTTTTTCTTTATTTTGATTTTTTTTTCTATTTTTTCTATGTAAATCTGATTTTAGTTTTTGTTTTTTTCAATTTTTGCTGGATGTTTTTTTTTTGGGTTATTGTGTTTCTCCTTCTGGTTTTCTTCTGCCCGTTTCTTCATTCTCCACTGCCACCTTCTTCCATCACTACCCAAATTCCTCAACCTTTCTTCAACCACCACCGGATCACCTACACAGAACAGGCCCCAACATTGATTCACACCACCGCTGCCAGCTACCTAAACCGCCACAAATTCACTAGACAATTGCACAGACACAAACAATCCCCAAAATTTCAAACTCCCAGCAACCTCCATAACCTTGCTCTCCACCGTCTCACTGCCTAACTAGCAATTCACCATCAAAACCTCCCCTGTTATCACCTTCCAACAACCACCGTTCAATCTTCTCCTCCAATCCCTCCACCAACAGCCATAACAATGACCAAACAAACACAACAGCCCACTCAAAATCACTGAATTCGGCAACCAATACCAAGCTACCCATGGATCAATTAGCCTTCAAACTCCCAATTCAATCAAGACAACTCTCACCCAATATCACCCAGGAACCCCCAATTACAAAATTTTAGCCCCCTATGCACTGGACCTTCCCTTCCACCACCATCCCTGCCTTCCCCTGTAGCCAGATAATCACCCAATTTTCACCATCACCGGAACCTCTCACAGTTCCACAAACATCATATCCCCAAATTACTCACAAACCTGTAAAAACAAACAAACAAAAACTGTACAAACAGCAGGGTCATCAACAACACCAATTTCCACCCATCAACCACCGCACCTCCAGTTCATCCCCTGTCACAGCAAGACTAATCAAAACCAGTGGAAAAAGCCCAGTTTCCACCTACGACAACCATAACCCCACCAGTCGTCCCAAGATCAGTCCAAAAATTGTCGATACCACTCCTCACCATTAGCAACCTCCACTCCCTGACAACCATCTCACACCCTCATACGGTCAAAGCTACTGCCAGCTGCTACCATAAACAATCACCAAGAACAACCCAGAATAGCCATCCAAAAACCATCGTATAGCAGCAAAAATAAAATAAAATAAAATAAAAATAACCCCCAGCCATGAACATCACCAACGTTGATCCACGGCCATTCCACCAGTACTACCGCCGGCCTTTTCATCAGTATCATCGATTGCCATCCTTCAGGCTGAAGAGGTGAAGTCTTTGGACCTTATTTAGTTAATTTGCAGCTAACCCATGATTTTTGTTTAATGTTTGTTTGATTCGTATTAAAAAATTGTGATTGATTTAAAGGATTTGGAAGTTTTGTTGGTTGATTTGGAAATTTAGAGACTGATTGGGAGGATCTTGATTGGGAAGAATTTCGGGATTTTGGAACTGAAATAATCTGGGATTTGATTTGGTTTAGAGGGAATTGGGTTCAAAAGGATTTAAGACGTAGGTGTATAGCGATTTAGCATTTGGGGTCTCCAGTGATAAAGAATCAGATGTGGGATTTTGGAGTGTTTTGTTTTAGCTTCAGTATTCTCGGATGTAAGAAGAAAACGAATTTGGGGTTTCGAGGCTTCTATCATATTGGTTAAAGAAGAAAGACTTGGCTTTTGTTTATTCATTCCCCTTTTGAATAGCTTGAACCGGAATTAGATTTGTAAACGAAAACCGAATTGGGGTGGAACGTTTTAGTAACAGGAACTTTGGTTTTATTATATTTTATTTGATTAGTGTTCTGATTGTTTTATGTGAATAATGTATTTCCTTTTATTTATTTGATTATTGAGCTTGGAGTTACGTTATATGTTTGTTTAGTTCCAATGTAATTAGTAGTTTGGTGTTATTTTATATAATGTTAGTTTTAATTTGATTAATGGTCGATTTTATTTATTTATTTTTTTTTAAGGTAGCATTCTAGTATTCTCATTAAATTTGTTTAAATTAATATTTGTATTGATCCTTCAACCCCCATGGTTTTGATTAATGTTGTTATCCTCCTAGATGTTAAATCCTTTTCATTTTTAGCCTTTATTGTTTGCTGGGAAATTCATTTTTAGTCCTCATACGTTCCTGTATTTCCATTTTTGAACCCATGTTGTTGCTTGAATTTAGTTTTTAATCCCATATTGTTGCTGGAAGTTGTGTTTTAGTACGTATATGTTGCTGTAATTTATATTGTATCCCCAATAACATTGCTGAAAATTCACTTTTGATCCCTTTAAATTGCTGGAAATTTTGTTTTAGCTCCCAATTGTTGATAGAATTTGTGTTTTAGCCTTTTATATGTTGCTGGAATTTTATTTTTAATCACTTTAAGTGATTGGATTTAGTTTTAAGGCCCGATGTTTTGATGAATTTTTAATTTTAGCCCTTAATACTTTGCTGAAATTTTCAGTTTTACCTCCGCATTTGCTGTAAATTAATGTCCTTACCACTTTTCTTGCTAGAATTTATGTTTTACTCCCCTTGGTTTGCCAGAATTTTGCATTTGCCCCAATTTCTTGAAATTACTTTGTCATATTTTACATTTTATGCTTTCGTACTTTAAATAGTGGTACCTTAACGCGTGTATTCATTTTTTAAGCGTTAGTACCGGGTCTCCAAAGAGGTATATCGACTTTTTGTTATTTTCCTCTTTATGTGCTCCAATATGTTCCAATGTGATTTTATGTATTATTTTAATTTGTTTTTTTTATATATATATTTGTTGCGTATTTACGTAGTTGATTTGTTTAATTTTGAATTTTTATTATTTTAGAAAAATATAATATTTTGTATTTAGTTAGTCAATGTAATGGGTAGATTATTTTTTTTTTCTCTCATATTTTAGCAAAATTGTGTAATTAGATAAAAAATGTAATAGATAGGGCATTTTAAATTTTCCCCGTTAAATTGTAAATCAAGCCCTCCCGGTGTAATAGTTAGGGCTCATTTGCTTTTGTGTGTTTACTTGTTTATTTGATTTACCGCTTTCATTAGGAATTTTGCATCTAGATATCATGCTTATGTGTTATGTGCTCCTATGTGATCTTATATGTTTTTATATGTTTAATTTGCTTTTAATTCATGCTTTAATATTTAATTCATGATTTATGATATTCCGTCACCACACTAGTCCAACGCTTGTTGTGGCTTCTTCTTTTCCCGCTAGTCCAACGTTAGTGGGATTTTTTAGAACGGGCTAGCCCAACACTAGACCCTTAGGACATTTTAGTGTTAGGTGCACTCGTGTATATTTTACATCCCACTTAAACACATTTTTAGTTTTCTTCCCATTTTGTATGATTTTTATTATTATTATTATTATTATTATTATTATTATTATTATTATTATTTATTTATTTATTTGACACATTTTAAAATGCATGACATCTAGGTTGCATTTCACTTAGACTTTAGGACATTTGTGTGATTCGACTAGAAATAGTCATCTACTCACGTGGGAAGCGGTGACGTACATGCCGTTCCCCCCTCCGTGAGTAGAAATATTCAGTCACGAGTTATTAGTCCCCTGTACCCGTCATGTTGCATACCCACCTTCTTTCTTCACTTACAATACATTATTATTTTCTTTTCTTTTTGCATCACATTTTGCATAAAAACTTGTGACTCCCTCGAGGCCTCGACTCAGGTTTTCGTAATTAATACAATAATCTCGACCAAGCCTCGACGGGACATTTCGACCTTCCCAGTATTCACATTTAGACCTAAGATTTGCATTCATTTGAATACATCCAAACGCGATGGAACTTTAGGGTTAATTTAGGAAATCTTGATTAAACCTCGCAACTAGCCTCGACTAGATTGAAAGGGTGCCTCAGGCGCAAGCCTTTGCCTTCCCTTTCTTCAAATGTGACTCCCGGACCTTTTTCTCTCGTTTTTCATAGACCGGAGTCGAAAAAGGGTTTTAAATGATTTTTCTAAAATTTTACTTTTAGTTTTGTTAAACAATTTTCGGGTGACTTGGTACACCCTAACTCAGTACCAAGTGGCGACTCCATTTTCTTTCAAAATAAAACCCTTTTTCAAAAATTATTTGGCCAAACCTGTCGCACTTTTAGTCCCGGCCTTGTTTTCTTTTAAAATGCCATTTTTCTTAAAATACACTTTTTTTACTAAAACTTGATTTTTCTCACACACGCACGGTTTTTTTTCAAAAACCTTTATTTTCGAAAGGGTCACCGAAACTGGATCGTCTTTTCAGACGCGACAGTCAATGACCCCACTAGTACCGTTTACCTTTTGCCCACCATTTTTTGGGCGCGACAGACATGTCATTGACCAACTGGTTGCAAACAGCAGTGGTGGTGCCCTAAACAATCCAGTGCTGGTAGTTGACCATTCCCCTGAACAGGTTAACCAATTGCCTTTTGCGTCCAATGTGCAAACCGCTTCGCTCCCACCTTTTACCAATCCGATTGAAGGACCCTCTGCTCACGTTAATCCTGACCTGCTACCTGTGCGTCCAAACTTTGTTCAAATGAACCTACCCAACTATCCACTTCCTCAGTTTGACCCACAAATAAACTCAAATATCTCACCTAATTTTCAAGCACCTCACAACCACGCAGCAGAACATTTTGTGTGGGATGTTTGCCTCTTAAGGAAGGCTAGCTATAGATGAAATTGCCACACCTGTGGACAAGGACATGCTTAAGAGGTTGGATCGGTTTGAGGAGTTTATGAAGAACAATCAAGGGCTAAACAAGCATGACGGATTGGGTTACGATGGTCTTTATCTCTTTCCAGATGTTCAATTACCATTGGGTTTTAATGCTCCCGAATTTACTAAGTATTATGAAACTGGCAATCCCAAGACGCATCTCAAAATGTTCGCTAACAAGTTTGGCAAACTAGTCGATGATGAAAATTTACCCATGCACTTATTCCCCGAGAGTTTGGAAGGAGATGCGTTGGACTGGTATTCTAATCTAAAGCCTCAAGAAATCAGAACCTGGTTGGATTTGTCAACAACTTTTGTGAAGCAATATGAATTTAACTGTGAATTTGCACCAACGCGAACTACCTTAGAGAGTACTAAGAGGAAACCTTTGGAGGATCATAAGACATATGCCAAGCATTGGAGAAAGCTGGCTGTTAAAGTGGAGCCTCCCATGAATGAGGAAGAGATCGTGCGTACTTTCATTAAACCTCATGACCCACCGTATTTTGAGAAAATCTTTCACATGATTGGAAGTTCATTTGCACCCATCATTAACAAGTTTGAAGAGTACGATGAGTTCGTCAAGGCAGGCAAAATAGTCAATGTGATAACTTTGAAACTGCAATTGGGGACACTACAAAACCAGAATCAAAACAACAATGGGTAGAAGCCTCAATTCAAGAAGAAAGAAAGAGAAGCTGCCTTTGTTTGGGATCAAGGCCCATCATTCAGACCCGAAATTCAGAACTATTCTTCATACACGACTCCTTATCTACAACATTCCAACCCTCAGCCTGTTTATCACACTAACACCCAGCCTCATACCCAACATATGTTCCAAAATTCTCAACCAGTATTCCAAAACAACCCTCGACTACCCATGCAAATTCGCCCAAAGCCTGCTTACCCTAATAACTATGCTCCACCCAATCAATTTCAAAATGCTGCTGGTCCAGCAAACCTACCACAAAAATAGCATAGGACCTTCACTCCCCTTGGTCGTCCCCTTGATCAAATATATGAACAGTTGAGAGCAGCAGGTAAAATTGGCACAATTCTTCAAAAAACCTTTCCCAATGGGATGCCTCGTGACTATGATCATCAGGCCATCTGTGCCTATCATTCGGAGAGTCGAGGGCATCCTATGGTAATTGTTGGGCCTTGAAGCATAAAATTCAAGACATGATTGATGATGGGGAGATTGTATTAAAGAGAGAAAGAAGACAAGCTCCAAATGTTAACAACAATTGATACAAACGGAAGTGCGGAACCATGCCAAGACCCTTGAAAATTCCAAGCAAATGCCTCGAGTCTTCTCCAATGAAGATCACGAACTCCTAAGGACCTAAACTAGACCAATGTGAGCTAATCAATATGCTAGTCTAAGGCCTTAAGAATTTGATCGAACACGAAAGAAATCACTCTAAGTAAGTATTTAAGTCACTACAAGCTTAGGTTTGATAAGACTAAGAGTAGTTCTAATCCAAGAACCAAAAAAACACTCTTAAAAAGAGCACACACTATTCATATGAATTTTTGAGGAATAATCTGATTTTTATTGAATTATGAAGGCCTATAAATAGGCTTACAAGAGAATTCTAGAACTTGAAGTTTAAGACAACTACTAAAAACTAGATACTCAACTATTTGGAAAATTAACTAAAACAACTTGTAAACAATTTGGAAAACTAACAAAACACAAAATAAGCTCTAGAAAATATTAAAAATTCGTCCAAAAAGGTCTCCTTGGGCTGGACGCCTCTATTGTGCACCATTGGGCTCTATCTTGCAAGTTTAAGAGCCCTCCAAGTGAACCCAAGTAACCAACCCCTTGTTTGCTTGTTATGGACAGCTTAGAACTTCAATTGGGCTATCTTTATAATTAGATTTGATCCAAAGCCAATACATTAAACCTTGGCCCAATCTACTAGCTTGATCATCACGTAACTCAAGCCCAACATTCATGCTCAAGTCGTATGCAACACTTGGACAGCATTCATGCATGCCTATATCACTGATGAATGACTCTCCTTTTAGCTTGAAACGTGCTAGGCAATGCTTCACATATGTAGGTGCTCCTTGGATCCTATCATTCCCTCCTTCCTCGAAAGGATTCGTCCTCGAATCACCTACTATGGTATACAACAACATAAGTGACACTAGGAGTGATAAACAAATAAACATATTCACCTTGAACACTTAATACACAAAGTTGCTTAGAAAACCCGTTTATCCCCATGCATGCATCAACAAAAACAAGACAACATTCAACATTCCCTAAGGATGTAACAATGTAAAATTTACACACATGCAAGAATGTTGCAAGGACAAATTCATGTCTAAGAATGATAAACTCATTTTGATGAGTGTCATCTTTAAAAACATAAACAAGACTTAGCAAATATGGACTCGAAAGTAAACTCCAATGTCTAGCATCAAGAAGAATCAATTCAAGAGGAATATCTTGAATAAGTGCACAATGAAGATCATAAACAAGACTAGTATGCTCACAATGCAAGTAAGACTCAAAAACAAAATCATTATGACTAGCTAAAACACTTGAACATATTGAACAAACATTAGCATACGATATTAGACATAAAGAATCATGCAACAAATACTCTAAATAACCTAAAACATGATGATCTAACATAATGAAATACCTAAGACAGAATGCATTACGAAAAACAAAACATGCTGAATGTAAAACATATTACTAACTAAAACACTAGAATGAATTGGATAAAAGGCATACATAGGCATGTAATGCTTACCAGAGCATAAAAAATTATAAAAGAAATACCAAAAATCATTTAAAACATCATGAAGAAACACAAGAACTTTCTCAAGATAGAATGAACTATGAGAAGTTAAACATGCTAAACGCAATACATAATTATCTAACCTAACAAAATAAACATGCAAAACAGAACTAAAGTGTAAACTAAAAACACTAAAATATATGTACAATGAACCTAGAGAATTAACACAAAGAAAAGCTTCAAAAATAGAATAAACATGTTTACTATATGTAAATGCATCATGCAACAAACAACCTAAAGCACTACTAACAATGAAATTACTAGAACAAACTAAACCTAAACCATTAAAATTAGAATGTAATTCATGCAACTTGTAATGAAACTTTATATGCAACACATGCTTATCTCTACTACAAAAGACAAGATGAACATCATGACTTAGAACACTATGATTACTAGAACTCGAAATGAATTTCCTAGGAGAAATACTATGCACAAAATGCAAATTGTCACATAAATTACCACTAGACACTATATGCAATGCAAAATTATTCACACTAATGCTATAGACAAAATGTAAAGAATCATGCATAACTAAATTAAAACACAAAATACGTATAAACTTAATCAGAAAACCAATTGACACCATGCCACCAATCAAACATGTATTTGATCAACCAATTTGTGTTGATGGCATATGACCATCTTTTTATCTCAAAGCATTCCTTCTTCACCAAATCATGCTTTTGAATCACTTGCATCTCCTTGCTTGATAATGATAATGCTCTATCAATTTGCAACTTTACACCATTGAATGAGCAATTTGCTAGTGGCATCTCTCTTTGAAATTGATTTCCATGTTGCTGCAAAAGAGAAACAAAAGCACTAGGAAAACAAGTGTTAAGAGTGTTAGCAAAATAATCTACTTCCTTGTACAAAGGTACAAGAAGTTTAGGTCTTTCACTCAAAGCACTATTTTCTTCCTTTTCACTACTCAACAATTTCCCCTTTAATGTTTTCCCTTATGCTCACATCACACTCCTTTTTTCTTGTAACACACTCTTCTTTGTCTTCACTCTTTTCCTTAGATTGTGTGCTCACTGAATTTTTCCCACTCTTTGCAATCTTTTGCAATTTTCTCTCTATCTTTATTTGCTTCAAGTGGTGACAAAGGACATAGCTTGATATTCTTCCCATTCCACATGAAAGAGTATTTGTTATTCACTCCATCATACTTGGCATTCTTTTCAAGTTGCCATGGATGCCCCAAGAGTATGTGACAAGTCTCCATTGGTACTACGTCGCAAAGAACCTTATCACGATACTTGCTAATTGAAAATTCCATCTCCACTTGATGGGTCACCTCCAATTCTCCATCTTTAGTCAACCTTTTGTATGGATTTGGATGCTTCAACAAGGGCAAACCTAGCTTTCCAACACACATAGTACTAGCCAAGTTCAGTGCAACTATTATGATTGATATGCATACTACATACCTTGTTATTCACAGTGCATCTAGTATAGAATTGACTTTCATGTTGCACTTGTTCATCAATCACTACCTATCTTTCAATGATTGCATCTTCTCATCATCATTGGCTTTCACGGATCTTCTTAGACTTTGGACATTGATTGCTCATCTCCTCCAATTCAAATGCACCCTTATTTCTCCAATTGATGTGACTGGATGACTTTGGATCTTCCTTGATAGTGTAGCTTTGTCAATCCTTCCATAAGAATGAAGTTTCATAGCTCCTATCCTTATAAGTTGGATTGTTGGAAACTTTTGCTTTTCCCTTCATGGCTGATTCCACATCATCCATGCGAGTATGCATCCTCCTAAAGTCCTCTTGCATGGTTTTCAACAAGATCTCAATGTCTTTAAACTGTTGGTCAACTTGCTCGGCCATGGCTACAAAGAAATTCCTGTAAAAACAAGTTAGTAACAATAAACAAATAAAATGAAATTGCCTTACTTCTCTCCCTTAGTGTATACACTCGTTCCCTCGTGTATCACTCAAGTTGTTGGCTTTTTCCCTCTAGTGAGCTCGCCTCTAAGCCTTTTTCCACTCTTGAGATGTTTTCTTACTGGTCCTTTGATGAAAACCTGCTCAATCAATCTTACCAAGAGCAAATAGCAACCCAAACACAAGAATAAAGATGATAGTAGTCAATGGTAGAAGCTTAGAGTAGGGTTTGATCAAGAGATTTTCAAAGAAAGCAAGAACGATCAAGATTGACTCAAGAAATACACAATTTGGAAACCCTAATGTGTGGTATTCTTGTGTGTAAAATCTTGATTTTTAATGATCTCTTGAAAGAAAATAATATTCTTGTGCAAATAAATAAAAATTCAAGATTTCCTAATAAAGATAGGATTTGTGGAAACCCTAGCTCAATTAGGTTTTGGCAACTTGGACAATTAAGCACAAAGGGAAACAAACCACTTCCAATTAGGAAACTCAAAAAGCACGGTCAAAAGGAAACAAATTGCCGGTGGAAACACTTACGAACTTAGCTTGAACAATTAGGAAACCAATCACCCTTAGGTTTTGGTAACTACTTTCCTTATTTCCTTTTTCCTTATCAATAACTTTCCTAATCCTTTAGGACTAGGTTTCCTTTTCTATTTAAACACCAAATCAGCTCCTTTTCTTCCTTTTTTTTAAGATCAAAACAAGGTGAAAATTTTGAAAAATTTGTAGGTAGCCATCAACCAAAATTCCAGCACCACAATTTCAATCAAGATTCAAGAATTAAGTTCAAGAACTTGTTCCTACCACTTTGTCTATGAATCTTGATGCAAAAACTCACCAAAACAACCCAAGAAAAACTAGAAAAACGTGCTACAACTACCCAAAATTTCACATTCAAGAAACGTCCACTTATCTTTTAAGAAAAAGAAGTTATGTGATCAAGAAGTTCAAGAAATCAATTCCAGCAACTATATTCTTCAAGAACTTCAATTTATGACTCAAGAACTTCAAGAAACTTATCAAGAACTTCAAGAGATCTTTCAAGAACTTCAAGAAAGCTCAAGAATTTGTTCAAGAACCTCAAGAAACTCAAGAACAAATCTGGACAGATTCAAGAATTCCAAGAAACTCAACAAGTATGTACAACAACTTCAAGAATTCACCAGGAAACATCCAAGATCAATCAAACAAGGGTCTTGCACGACTCTTTCACTTGTGCAGCCTCTTTTTCTTTGATTTTTCTTTGTGCTTGGCTTCTTCTTTTCTTTTCTTAAGCACACCTTTTTTTTTCGTTTCTTTTTTTTTTTCACCAAGAACAACACAAACGACCAAAACCCTTTAAGAAACTTCAATCCAATGCTTGTTTGTCCAAAAATTTAATTTTCTTGAAAAATTTTTAACACAAGAAATTCAAGAAAATACCAAAAACAGTTAAGATTTCAAAAATACCACACACAACCTAAAATTCTTAATTGTAGATAACCAAGAACGACTCTAAGACCCTAGAACAATGCAAGAAAACACAAGAACAAGGCAAGATAACACAAAAAGAGGAATGCAAATAGGCTGGACAAAAACAAACAAGACACGTGACACATAAGAAACAAGAATAAGACACAAGTTATTTGCCGAGTCTTGAAGCACTTTGACAAACAACACAAAAATGAATTCAAGAAACAAAATAAGGGATATATCCAAAATTTTCTAAGGAAAATTTGGATTGGAAAACCTGGAATTATCAAGAAGATGGCTCTGATACCAATTGATACGAACAGAAGTGCGGAACCACGCCAAGACCCTTGAAAATTCCAAGCAAACGCCTCGAGTCTTCTCTAATGAAGATCACGAACTCCTAAGGACCTAAACTAGACCAATGTGAGCTAATCAATATGCTAGTTTAAGGCTTTAAGAATTTGATCAAACATGAAAGAAATCACTCTAAGCAAGTATTTAAGTCACCACAAGCTTAGGTTTGATAAGACTAAGAGTAGTTCTAATCCAAGAACCAAAAAAACACTCTTAAAAAAAGCACACACTATTCATACGAATTTTTGAGGAATAATCTGATTTTTATTGAATTATGAAGGCCTATAAATAGGCTTACAAGAGAATTCTAGAACTTGAAGTTTAAGACAACTACTAAAAACTAATTACTCAACTATTTGGAAAATTAACTAAAACAACTTGTAAACAATTTGGAAATCTAACAAAACACAAAATAAGCTCTAGAAAATATGCTTACAAGAGAATTCTAGAACTTGAAGTTTAAGACAACTACTAAAAACTAGATACTCAACTATTTAGAAAATTAACTAAAACAACTTGTAAACAATTTGGAAAACTAACAAAACACAAAATAAGCTCTAGAAAATATTAAAAATTCGTCCAAAAAGGTCTCCTTGGGCTGGACACCTCCATTGTGCACCATTGGGTCTCTATCTTGCAAGTTTAAGAGCCCTCCAAGTGAGCTCAAGTAACCAGTCCCTTGTTTGCTTGTTATGGACAGCTTAGAACTTCAATTGGGCTATCTTTATAATTAGATTTGATCCAAAACCAATACATTAAACCTTGGCCCAATCTACTAGCTTGATCATCACGTAACTCAAGCCCAACATTCATGTGACAGCCCCACCTTACTCAGAGGCGCACCAAAGGGCTCAGCGGACTGCCTGCCTAGCTCTCGCCAGGTCTCGATACGCACTCACGCAAACGTCCGAGCGTACTTAACTTAAAATAAAATAAACTAAAATAAAATGAAATAAATAAAATACACTCATTTTATTTAACATAAGATACAATTCACATCAAAAGTATACGTGTCCTAATATACATGATTTTTCACAAAAAATAGCCTAACACAGTTCGGCTATTACAATAACTGAAACTTTTATAGTAATCAAAAACTAGTTGATCCAGCTTTAATTTTTCAGGTGACCTGAGTAAAGGAAAACAAATAAAATGGAATGAGCTATAATAGCCCAGTGAATGTCCAAGTCATGCAATCATATCAAGAACTCATTATTTTAGTAAATGAAATAATCGAACAATTAAATTAATAAATCAAGATATAAACAATTTAATTTAACATGTAGTCAAAGGAGGATACAGGGCTCAACTACGGAAGCAAGCTTAACCGCAGGAGTATCGAACATGATCAAGACAACAAGGATATCGAGACCGAGGTAAAAGCTCAGGTCCGAGATACTTGAAAAATTCAATCCAGAGTTACCCTCTTCGAGGAATGAAACTCATATAGGAAAGAATATCATACACCTATACCCCACAGCACCTTATATCACCCCAAACTCACCAAGTTGACTAACCGTGAAGTAACGGTGAAGTTAGCCACGGAAGTCCAAAGTCAGGCATAAAGTTCAAGCATGAGTTAGCCCTTTTCGGGACTTTACTCAGATATGAAAATTAACACACACCGAATAACACCCATCACCTTATATCTCTCCCATACTCACCCACGGAAGTCACACGCACAAATAACTCGTTAAATAGTGAAAGCATGTAACACATTGCGGAATAGATGCGATAAAGTACACATCTTTCTCAAGTTGCACATTATATCACATAATATTTGTAAGTATAACATAATATTTACAAGTGAAACATAACATTTTATCTCAAGCATCGAAATAATAATGTCAAGTATTACATAGCATTTCATGCATCATGCACACATAAAAACACTCACCTTGAAAGCCTAAGAAAATATCTCGTGAAACGGTCGTGATGTGTTTTCGGACCCTGAAATTTAAAAGAAATAATAACATAAAAACTCAATTAAAATCCTAGTAAATTTAGTAAGAAAAATCAAGAAAATACCCCACTTATTTCTAGGGTTTTGGTTTTAGGGTTTCTAGGGTTTAGGGTTTTACTTAGTCTAAGAAACTTAATCTATAGCTAGATCATTTCTAAAATTCCTGCACCTAAATTTCCCTCAATTGAACACATTCTAAGCTTAAAATTTCACTTATCCATTTTTCTTCTTTTAATTCTACCGAAATTTCGGCAGCATTTCCCCTTAAATCGGACTAACCAAAATTTTTAAACCTGCAAGAAAATTCAACAACCCAATCCGTTCAACATGTACCACAACTTCTATGTTCAATTTAAACTCAAATTCAATCAAGATTCCACTCAAATTCAAAATCCCTACTCCAAGAATCATCACCCAACTCTGCACAGGGTTGGTTTTCATGCCAACTTCGTGCCATTGCTGGGGTCAATCCACTAAGAACTAGGGAATTGTGATTACATGGTTTGAAAGTACGTTTATAGGGCTACAACTTTCATGAGATCATCACTTAAAATTCCAACTAGAACAGGTTCAAAATCAGGCCCCAAGTTGGCTCTTCATCAAAACTGTTTACGCAGAACTGAATTTTCAGCCAACTTCGCAAGCTTTCTGTGGTTAATACACAATGAACCACCATGCAAGCTTTATACCGTTTGAAAGCCCTATGAATCTAGTTTCTAAAACAACAAGAAGTCATTCGAATTCCAAGCTATCTACACCAAGTTATGAAAGTTTTACTAAAACTGGTCCAGCATGACTGTTTTAAGTGTTCTTAAGTTCCAACTTAAATCTTCAACTAAACCACATATAAAACATAAATTTTCAAGGTTTAAAGGCCATATACTAGTCTATCTAACCACAAGAACACTTTATATAGCAAGTAATTCTCAAGTTCTAACTAATTTCTCTAAGTAGTATTAACAAGAAACTTAGTCTTAAACTTGCATAAAAACTAATTAAAACATGAAATTAATAAGATAAGTTCATGGTAAATACCTTAGATATGCTTAGAACTTTGCTTAGAAAAGATAGAAGCCCACTTCCTATGGTGGATTTGTTCCAACTTGAGAGATGAAAGTCCAAGAAGTTGGAAGCAAAAATGAGTAAATGAAAGTAAAAGCTTCAAGAAAATTGAAAGAAAATGGAGAGAAAAGGGGAAGAGAACAGCCGGCCACAATGAAGAAAAAGAAAGAAAACTAAGCTAAGTAAAAATGAAAAGAATTGGAGATAAATTGGAAAAAGTAGTGGCCAATCAAAACAAGACAAAACCAAAGTAAGTCTTGACTTTCTTAACCATGGAAGACTCCACTTGGCACTAGGTAATTAGAAGTGATTTTCATTAGTTATATCCATAATTAATCTTGCAAGATTTCCTAGGTACAACTCTTCAGGCACTAAGTACAACATGCTCATCATTTTTTTTTTCCTAATGAACATAATACAAAATGAATGGTTTTGGCATGAATTTCTAGGGTGTTACAATTCATACTCAACTCGTATGCAACACTTGGACAGCATTCATGCATGCCTATATCACTGATGAATAACTCTCCTTTTAGCTTGAAACGTGCTAGGCAATGCTTCACATATGTAGGTGCTCCTTGGATCCTATCAACAATCCTTTGTCGCAGCATGGGCCAACTATCGGGATAATAACCTTAGATGAAGAATTCACTGATCCTACGGAGTTGATAGTCTCGATTGAAGAGATGGTGGGAGTTACTGAAGCTGATTGCAGGCGAGCTAGATTGGTACTGTCTAGGAAAGAATTCATGAACCAACATATGAAAGATATTTTTACAGGGAGAGTAGAATCACCGATAATCCAACCAAACAAACCAACTGTTTTGGACAAAATGTTGTCAACCCCCAATTCTTCAAATCAACCATTTGTATTGGTTGTTCAGCAGTTTGAATTGAAAATTTCAGAACCAAAAATCATCGATTTGCCGGAACAATTATCAATTAAGGATTTATAGCAAGTGCTGTGGAATTATGAAGATTGTGAATTTAATGATAACATTTCTGCAATAATAAGATTGGGAAGAATAATTGTTGAACCGGAAGTTGTTGTCTTGGCTAAAGGAAAAGAAAGCACGTTGCCCCCAAACCACCAGTTAGCGAAAAAGAAGCTGAAGATTTTTTGAAGATTTTGAAAAGAAGTTAGTACAAGGTGGTAGAACAGTTGAGTTGCATGTCGGTGCAGATTTCAATTCTTAACCTTTTGTTGACATCTGAAATGCACTGAGATGCCCTTTTGAAAGTCTTTAACGAATCTCATGTGCCCAAGGACATTCCTATCGAAAAGTTAGCTAAAATAGTGGGAAACGTCTTGGTATCTAATCAGATTACTTTTTTAGAAGATGAGTTGACTTCTGAAGGAAAGAGACATAACAAGGCTTTGTATATGTCGGTGAGATGTAATGGGAAGCACCTGCCCAGGGTTCTGATCGATAATGGATGTGCTTTGAACATCTGTCCATGGAGTACATTACAAAAGTTGGGGTATCTGATATTGCAGGTTCACCAATTTCTGACCATTGTCAGAGGGTTTGATGGTTCAAAAAAGGAGACCATGGGCGAAATTGATCTAGTGCTCAAAATGGGTCCTGCCCAGTATCAAGTTACTTGCCAGGTCATAAAATTTTCAGGAATATATAATGTGTTGTTGAGGCGACTACGAATTCATTTTTCGGGATCAATACCGTCATCCCTGCATCAGATGGTGAAATTCATCATAGATGACAAACAAATTATCATGTTTGCTGAAGATGATTGCACCATGATGATAAGTTGTAGATCTTCTGGGAAAGCAAAAGATAAGTCACCATTTGATCAAGGATTTCGCGCTGCTAATATTGTGTCTGTTAATTAGATTCTTGAAGAAAAGTCCCTTGTTGAGCCATTGTTACCAAGCGCCAGTGTTATGATTGCCAACGAATTGATCAGGGTAGATTATCAGCTGGGAAGGGGCATTGAAAAATTATTATAAGGAGTCGTGGAGCCTATTCAGTTGATTAAGCAGAGAGATACTTTTGGGATTTGTTTTTACCCAACAGGTAAAGATGTAAAGGAAATGAAGGTAAAAAAAAAAAGGCTGAAAAAGAAGGAAAACAGGTTCCGCTTTATATCCCTCCAATGTATCACAGTTTCTCGAAGTCATCCGATGTTGTCATTTCTGAAAACTGCTATGAGGAAGAGAATATCGAGGAAGGGATAAACCGTCTTTTTATTGGAATGACTGGTGTAGAGAAGCATCTGATACCCTGGGTTTTGAAGAAATTAAGGAAGGAGCATTGAACAACTCGACTGCTAATTACCTCCCTGTGCAAAGGGAGTTTGGTAAATTTGGGATTATTTTTACTTAGTGTTCAATTTTAGACAGGGCTAGAATGAACCGTTCTTTATATATTATGTTGTTAGACTTACGCTCATATGATGTCTTGCATCTACTTTTCCATGAAAATAGTTTTAAACTTTTTCTGTTTTTAGATTTGAAGTGCATCTTTATGTTTTTTCAAAAGGATAGTACCACACTTGTGTGGTTGTATATACTCCACTTTTTAAAGAAATGCATTTTGAATTTAATGAAATAAATATTGTGCTTTTTTGTCTATCCATTTATACTGTCTTTATTTTCATTTTCAGATGGCCGAAAATTACTGTTTATGATCTTTTGGATGTCACTTTACTTAAATCGATGAATGTCATTTCGATATCTCTCTGAATTCTGAAATAATGCAAGCCGTTGATGAGAGTGAGAGTGATATTGAAGAAGATTATGATTCTGTATTTAAGAATCTAGAACAATATGAAAAAACACCCAAGCCAAACTTGGAAGAAACAGAAACCATTAATATTGGCATTGAGACAGAAGTGAAAGAAATTAAAATCAGTGTGCACTTAAACAAGAAGCAAAGAAAAGAGATGATTGAATTCCTCACGATGTTTCAGGATGTGTTCGCATGATCTTATGATGATATACTTGAGGTATCCACAGACATAGTAGTGCACAGATTACCCATTGATCCAAACTTTCCTCTAGTAAAATAAAAACTCCTGTAAATTTAAACCTGAAATGAGCCTTAAGATTAAGGAAGCAAATAGTCAAGTAGTTTCAATGTCAAAATCATTATTGTATCCCACTATCCCATTTGAGCTATCAAATATGATCCCGGTTCCTAAAAAGTCAGGAGAAGTGCGGGTTTACGTGGATTATCGAGAAATTAAACAAAGCCAGTCCAAAAGATGAATTTTCTTTGTCCAATATTCATATTCTATTGGATAACACAGTAGGACATGAAATGGACTCGTTCATTGATTGTTTTGCTGATATCATCAACTCTTGGTAGTAGAAGAGGATAGGGAGAAGACAACATTTATCACCCCATGGGGACACATTTTGTTACAGAGTCATGCCTTTCGGGTTGAAAAATGTTGGAGTCACTTATCAAAGGACTATGACTACGTTGTTCCACGACATGATTCACAAGGAGATAGAAGTTTATGTGGATGACATCATAGTCAAGTCTAAGAGAGTCCGAGGATCATTTGGTGGATTTGAAGAAATTGTTTGAGAGATTAAGGAAGTATAATCTGAGGTTAAATCCTGCAAAATGTGCTTTCGGGTCCCCTGCTCGGCAAGTTGTTGGGTTTCATTGTTAGCAAGAAAGGTATTGAAATAGATCCCACAAAGATAAAAGCCATACGGGATATGCCAATTCCAAAGATGCAAAAAGATGTGAAGAGTTTCTTGGAAAAGATTAATTTCATTTACAAATTCATTGCTCAGCTAACCCTCACTTGTGAGTAACTATTTAAGTTATTAAAAAAAAATACTCCAATGGACTGGAAGGAGGATTGTCAGCTAGATTTTGATAAGATTAAGGATTATTTGTTGAATCCTCCTATTTTAGTGCTACCAAAGCCAGGTCGACCACTTATCATGTATCTCTCGATGCTAGACGGAGCAATGGGTTGTATTTTGGGCCAGCATGATAATTTAGGAAAAAAGTAGCAGGCAAAATATTATTTGAGCAAGAAGTTCATGGCCTATGAGATGAATTATTCATTCTTGAAAAGGTTGTGTTGTGCACTAGCTTGAGCTACTCAAAAGCTTAGGTACTATTTTCTTGATTACACTATTTACTTCATTTTCCGTTCTGATCCTTTAAGGTATTTGTTAGAAAAATTGATGTTCACTGGACGCTTGGCCAAATGGCAAATGATTCTTTCGGAATTCGACATTATCTTCACCACAGAAAATGCAGTAAAAGGACAGGCCATAGCAGATCACTTGGCAGAAAATCCCATAGATGAGGATTATCAGCCACTCAATACTTACTTTCCTGATAAAGAGATCTTGATCATTAGGGTCGTTGAAGACATGAATAAGCAGTACACAGAGTAGAGATTATTCTTTGATGGAGTTTCGAATTCTTTTGGGGTCGGGATTGGGGCCGTTCTGGTATCACCGAAAGGGAAGCATTATCATGCAACTGCTAAGCTATGTTTTCCTTGTACCAACAATATGGCTGAGTATGAAGCTTGTATATTAGGATTAAAGATGGCTTTGGAGATGAAGATTAAGGATTTGATAGTATTCAATGATTCAGACTTGTTGGTACATCAGACGCTTAAACATTGAGCGACTCGAGATTCCAAAATTATTTTGTATCTTTGCAATCTACTCAATTCAACTTCTAAATTCAAGAGTCTGGAATTTTGACATATTCTGTAAACTCGTAATGTCTTTGCAGACGCTTTAGCCATGGTATCTTCCATGATTAAACACCTCGATAAATTGATGATTGAGCCTATCCAAATTCATCTTCAAGAGGAACCGACCCACTGTTTGAGCATCAAACCGGAACTTGACCGTCTTCCCTGATTTTATGATTTGAAGGAATATCTAAGGAACGAATTTCATCCCCCAAGTGCCAGTACAGTGTCTAAGAATTTTCTTCGAAAAATGTCTACACGATTTTTTCTGAATGGAGAAGTTTTATACAAAAGGTCAAGTAATTTGGGACTCCTGAGATACGTCGATGAGAAGGAAGCTAAGTATTTGATGAAGGAAGTACATGGTAGTGTATGCGGACCGCATATGAATGGACATTTGCTGGCCAAAAAGATCATGAGAATAGGACATTTTTGTCTCACCATGGAGCACAACTATGTTATATTCGTCAGAAAATACATTAAATGTCAAGTGCATGGTAATGTAATACATGCCCCTCCTTTGGAACTTCACAGTATGATTGCTCATTGGCCGTGTTCAATGTGAGGAATGGATGCGATTGAAGTCATCAATCCTCCAGCTTCAAATGGGCATAAATTCATCTTGGTGGCGATTGAGTATTTTACCAAATGGATAGAAACAGAATCTTACAAGCAAGTGACCAAAAAGGTGATAGCAGATTTTCTTAAGAACCATATCATTTATCATTTTGGTGTGCCCGAAACTTTGATTACTGACAATGTAAGGAATCTCAATAACGACATGATAGATGGATTGTCTGGTCTATTCAATATCAAGCATAGAAACTCTGCTATTTACAGACCTAAGGCTAATGGTGTCGTCGAAGGTGCCAATAAGAATCTGAAGAAAATCATTCGAAAGATGATTGATACTTATCGAGATTGGCACGAGAAGCTACCCTTTGCACTTTTGGCCTATAGAACAGCGATTAGAACTTCAACTCGGGCAACCCCTTATTCTCTTATGTATGGAATGGAGGCAATCTTACCTGCAGAGGTAGAAATTCCTTTTTTACGCATTTTGATAGAGGCCCAATTGGAAGAGGCCGAATGGTTAAGGGAATGCTACGAACAGTTGGCACTCATTGATGAGAAGAGGTTAAATGCTATTTGTAATGGACAATGTTACCAACGATGAATGACTTATGCTTATAATAAGAAAGTCAGGTCACGTCTATTTGAGGTGGGGGATAAAGTTTTGAAACGGATCCTTCCAAATCAAGAATAGCCTAAGAGTAAGTTTGCCCCAAATTGACAAGATCCATTTATTGTGAAAAAGGCACTATTAGGGGGAGGCTTGGTATCCGTTTTGCTACACTATGGATACTTTAGGCAAGTGCACCTATCGTTCCTAGGTAGTATAGTGTACAAGAGTACTGAGTGTCGATCCCACAGGGACTATGTGAGTACTAGTACTGACCTTCTTTTTATTATCTAACCTCACAAAGCGAATGTCGAATTAATTGAAAACACAAATTAACTAAACTAATTACCTAATTAAACCACAATCTAGAAGTCAATAGAGAGAATGGGCAAAAGTAGAGGCGAATCTAGATGAAGAATATCCTTAATCAAATATGCTATGACTCTATCTTGATTAATGAATAACCCAATCACTTAGACCCTAGAATCCCTTAATTAGGTTCAATCTTTCTCAAGTATTAACCCCCTATCCCCTTGGTTGATTGATTGGAATCTCTTCTCAATCAAAACCCCAAAGAGAAGCATTAAGTTTCTATGGATTCTATGGTTTTGGTTAGGTTTGAATCTAACCGGGGAGACTTATGTGATTCCTATCTCTAGCAACCCATGAAAGCCTCTTTATTCAAGAGATGATCTAATCAAATAGGTGATTTCTCAATCCAACTATATGAAATCAATATTGAATCTAAGGATGCATGCAAATCCCAATTCAATAGCCAATAAAGTCAAGAATAAATCTAAAACAAAGTGGATCTTTTATTAAACAAGGAATAAAATCATAGACATAAGAATTTAGGGTTCATCCTATCTAAATCATAAACAACCCAATTCATAAGTACAAGAATACAATTAACAAAAGACAAGAAAGAAAGAGAAAGCTCATTCTCATGCAGCCCTCTTGAATCCTCTCCCGTATCTTGATAAAATCTTCTTGTTTTGCACCATTGAAGCCCTTGAGTTGCCCCTCTACTCTTGATTTTTCTTCTCTACATCTCTCTAGATGTGTGCAAAAGTGTGTTTTTGATGTCTTTGGTGCGTGTCTAATAGCCTCCCCAAGAGGTAGGGTTCTCTTTTAAAAGATTCCACCCAAAACAAAGAAAATCGCAAGTATTCGTGACTGAGCCGCGGCGCCATCCGCGGCACGTCTGCATCCGCAGGATAGAATACGTGACTTTCTGGTCCCATCCGCGGCGTCATCCGCGCCGCGGGTGAAGTCGCGGATGCGGACAGAACCTCAATTTTCACTTCTAAATCAGATTTAACCTTGAAAACGGCAGAATTAGCTTTTACCCAAAACACAAAAGTTGTAGCCCCTCGAGATAGCTTTCGAAATCAATAAAAATCAAGTCATTTGAGTCTCTGTAGCTCGAGATATAGTCAAAATATTGGGACTTGGTCGGAACTACCTCACAGTACAGATGTGCTTTAGTAACTTGGAAATTTGACCATCAAAACGTGAGAACTAGACTTCGATGTCTTCATATGAATTGTAGACCATTGTCTTAGATTTAAAATGGCTCAAGAAGCATCTCAATCCAATATCTTAGCTAGATTTATTACCAAAATACTGAAACATGTCCAAGCTGCATACCCATTTATTTCCCATTCTTGTTCCACTATTGATTCTTTGCACCAATTTGAGGGTTTCTTAACTTCAACTCATCACCAACTTTAAATCATCTTAAAATATCATCCAACTATCATCCAAATTGGTGACGCAATGTGCAAACCCTATGAAAACACAAGAATAATGCAAATAATTATCTTTAACACACGATTTAGCTATTAAACTCAAAAATAAGAAGAAATAGCAAGTAAATAGAGGAAAGCTCATGGAAAACCCTATAAACCTAACCTAAAAGCCTACTAAAAACTAGTATATTTAGCACTTATCAAGGCCTTATTCTGACAGAAATGGATGGACAAGTGTTTTCCCAGATCATCAATTTAGACATGATGAAAAAATTTTACATTTGATTAAGCAAGTTTTCTTTTAAAAATTATTACAAAAGAGGACAGATCAAAGGTAGGCCTTCTTTCTTTTCCTCAAACATTTTCTTCCCCTAGTTTTCCCCTTTTGAGTCTTCAGAATCTATAAATTTCGTTTCATAACTCACTTGATGATCGCACCCCATACTGGGGCAAATTTTATTTTTTGATTGACTATTGGTTAAAAAAAATGAATGATATAAAATGATATAAAAAGAAAACCCTGCGAGAAAGTGATAAACTGGGGCAAATTTAAAAAAAAAAAAGAGAAAGAAGAAAGAGAATCTCAAAAAGTTAAGGAATAAATTTGGGATGGGTCATTCTAAAAATACGACTTCAAGATGATCAATCCTTTCACAAATTCTGCTTTCTAGCCTTAACCTTTCGGACACCTTACTTGATCCCGTTACAAAAGTCGAGAATGTTACTGACCTTCGTCTTTATTTTGTGATAATTTTGAAATGAAAATTTGCAAATCAATATGGCATATGATGTTAATATATCCATCCCTAATCAATCAAGAGAGGATTTTCTTACTAATGCCAAATATTTTAATGCTAGTCTGATTTCATGAAAAGGGAGACGACTGATCAAGACCTGAATGTTGCTTGCTTTCTTTTTCCTCTACAAAGGTGAAAACCCAAAAGGGCACCTAAAAAAAAAAACAAAAACAAAAACAAAAAAAAAAAGAAAAAAAGAGAAAAAAAAGAAAAAAAAAGAGAAATAAAATGTGAGGGGAAAACCTCGGTGAAAACCTGAAAGGGTGCTGAGGTCAGGTGACTACGGATAAAGGCTCACAAGTGAAGGAAATAAGATATCTGTACATGGAATGTGGAGTTCTTCGTGGAAGCTGGTGACCATGGTTACTCGAGATTTTTCTTCTATATTGATTCATCTTGTGGCAATTATGGAAGTTCAAGTGGAATGACATTCAAAGGATCAAAATAGCAGATGTTTCAAAGCTGTCATCCAAAAATTCATTTTTCAATAAAGCGTAACAATTTATTTTTTTGTTTTGTCATTAAAATCGAAAGCTTCACGCATTTCATTTGAAATAATATTTATGGTATAGAATTTCCTGTACCATACTGCATGTAAAGTATTTTCTCACTAATTTATGATTGAAAATTTGTTGTTTGATTTGTTTGAACTTAGGAATAAAAGTAACGACAATCCTAAATTTATCGAAAGTCCGATAGTACACAAGGAGGAAAGACAATATGGATATATGATTGGAACCATGAACCGAAATCTGTTGAAATTGAAAATTAGCAGAAAGTGAAGCATGAGACGATATCAGATTTTAGAGATGATAATTCTCATGTTTATACATGCTAGCGGAGTAAGGGACCGCCATGTGGTGGCAATATATTGTAACATAGCCGCTTGTTTTCTTTTGCAAGTAGGAGCGCGCTACTATCGCTTGAGGCCTTCATCAAGGATGAAAACTGGGATAATTCTTTTTAGTTACTGATGGTTTGGTTAGTGGCACGGTTCAATTTAAAGATTGCATTCAAAATTAAAATTGGGGCAAAATTTTTTAGAAAAAAATTTTGATTCTTTTGAGATTAATTTTTATGTTGTGGGATTAGAGCAAAATATTGTGAAAAACTGATTTATACTGGGACAAATTTGAAAAGTGGGTTTCAAAATGATTTCACTTAATTCATATAGGGGCAAATGCTTCTCTTTTCAAAGATTGATTTCAAATAGATTTTGATGTTTTCATATATAGCCGAATTGTTGAAATGGGCGGTTTTCAAATTAGTGAGAAATTTATACTGGGGCAAATTTTATTTTTTTATTGATTGTTGGTTAAAAAAAAGGGAAAGAAAAAAATCCAAAAAATAAAAAAGGTCAAAATCAATGTTTTAAAAATTAAAATTGAATGCTTTTGGTTGAGTTTTTCTGAGCCTGCATTTAGTTTATGAATTTATTTTGTCCAGTAGCCTGGGTACCGCTTTCTGCATTTTAGTTTATGAATTTATTTTGTCCAACAATCTAGGCACCGCTTTTTGCATTTTAGTTTATGAATTTATTTTGTCCAACAGCTTGGGCACCGCTTTCTGCATTAAGTTTATGAATTTATTTTGTCCAGCAGCCTGGGCGCCGCTTTCTGCATTTAATTTATGAATTTATTTTGTTCAGCAACCTGGACTCGCTTTCTGTTCATTTTAGTCTGGCAGCTCAGACTCTGCATTTAGTTTATGAATTTATTTTGTCTAGCAGTCTGGACCTACTTTCTGTTCATTTTAGTCTGGCAGCCCAGACTCTTTATTTTATTTTATCCTAGTAGTCCAGGATCGTTGCATTTATTTTATCTAGCAGCCTGGACTCGCTTTCTATCCATTTTAGTCTGGCAGTCCACACTCTGCATTTAGTTTATGAATTTATTTTGTCTAGCAGCCTAGACCCGCTTTCTGTCTATTTTAGTGTGGCAGCCCAGACTCTGCATTTATTTTATGAATTTATTTTGTCCAGCAACCTGGACCCGCTTTCTGTCCATTTTAGTCTGGTAGTCCAGACTTTGCATTTAATTTATGAATTTATTTTGTCCAACAGCCTGGACTCGCTTTCTGTTCATTTTAGTCTGGCAGCCCAGACTCTGCATTTTATCCTGGCAACTCATGATAGTTGCATTTATTTGGTCCCGCATCCTGGACTCGCTTTAGGTTGTTTTAGTTTAGCGATTCAAATATTGCATTTCATTCTGTGTTTTGCTCACAAGTTTTGAAAAGTTTGAATTCTTGTGTTACCTTTTTATACTTGTGTTTTGCATCCACAGTTCTCTTGTTCTGAACTACGTTTCACCTGATTCCCTTTACCAGGATACGTAGGCAGCTCTTGGGGAGCTCGAACACGTTTTTTTATGTTCTCTGGTCATTGGTTATATTTCATCACATTTATGCACTATGCATGATTAGATGTTTTGTTTACAGCAGTGTCTGTTTTTTACATTTGGATGAGTCAAAATTTGGTATTGTCTACATCTTTGTCTGAAATCTCTACGAGATTCCCGACAAAGAGGGGCAAACTGTAGACACCAAATTTTGACACACCATTTATTTTCAAACATTGAGGGGCATGTTTTCATTTTTGAGCCAAATTTTAATTTTTCAATAATCTTGGGGGCAAAATAGTAATTTTTCTCTGTAAATATTTTTTCCATTGAGCTTTGGGGGTTTTAATTCATATTTTTACTTTCGTACGAATTTGTTAATTTTTATAATTTTTCTGGATTTAATTTGTACTCTTTTATATTTTTACCAGCACAAGGGTAAAATGATAATTTCATCTCGCAAATACCATTTTACCTCATTTTAGATCCCAAATTTATTTTTCTAATTCTTTAAGCATGATTTTAAATTTTTTTGATTTTTTAGGGACGATTTCTATTTTTCTATGAATTCTTATTGTCTAAGAGCAGAATCGTAATTTTATAGTTTAAATTCATTTTTTACCAATTTTGAGTCACAAAGATATTTTCTAGGGTTTTAAGCTTATTTTTAATTTTTGATAATTTTTTGGGGACAATTGCTATTTTTTTGTGAATTTTCATTATTCAAAGGCAAAATCGTCATTTTATAGTTTAAATTCATTTTTCGCCAATGTTGAGCCATAAATGTATTTCTTAGGGTTTTAAGCTTATTTTTAATTTTGTAATTTTTTGAGGTCAATAGCTCTTTTTTGTGAATTTTCATTGGCCAAGGGCAAAATCGTCATTTTACTGTTAAAATCTATTTTTTATCATTTTTTTGAGTCATAAATGCATTTCTTAGGGTTTTAAGCTTATTTTTAATTTTTGGTAATTTTTTTTTGAAACCAATAGTTATTTTTTTGTGTATTTTTTGTTGGCCAGGGGCGAACTCGTCATTTCACACCTTGAGCGTGTTTTTTGTCAGCTTTAAGCTCTAACTTTTATTTTGAAATCTACTTTCAATTTTTTTGAAAATTTTAGAGATTGATATCATTTCTTTGTATTAATTTTTAATTTTTTAGGGTTAAAAATATTTTTTTAAAATAAAATTAGAATTTTTATTACCGGTGGTGTTTTTGTTATTTTATAGTATTATTGGTGACCAAGAGAACTGACCTATAAATACCCCCTTTAATCAGTAAAAAACTAGAGGAAAAAAAAAGCAAACCCTAAAAACACATACATGTTCCTCCATTTCTAGATCAAAATACACACACTACAGACACTAGAGCCGCCTAGTTTCATTTCCTTGTTTACTGTTCCTCGTTTCGATTTACTGTTCATCGTCATGTTCAATGCCTAATAACTGTTCATCATCAGACAACTAAAACCAGAGAGGTAATTCTTCATCTTGAATCATTTTTGTTTTGATTTACTTTTTAATAAGAAGCAAATTTATTCATAGATTTTTCCATGTTTTGATTTGATTTTCTTGATCTGGGAAGTTTCTGTTATTTCTTTTTCTGGCTTTCTTTTATGAGGTTTTGTTTATGTTTTTGGGTTTTCTTCCGTGTATGTTTTCTGAGTTCATCTTCTTCTCCCTCCTTCTTTCCATACCAGTCACAACCAAAGTCTAGAACCCAGGTCCACCATCAAAGCTTCGATCACCTCCATCTCAAACCTCAAATCTGGCTCAACCACAGAAACCACCCTCAGTAACCAACAAACCAATTCCAAATCATCCAAGACCACCGACAACTTCATCAAACAAAATAATCAGCCATCCAATTTCACAATCATACCACCATCAAATCTCTGCCACCAACAATAGCCTCCAAATTCCCAGAATTACCTGCAAAACAAAGAAAAGGAAAACAAACAACCCATAAAATTGCAATTCATCACCAGCCTAGAGCTCCCAAAACACTGCCCTGTACTCAACCCATACCCAACCCCTCCAATCATCACGCCAAATTGCCACTCACCAAAAATAGACCCCCCCCTCCAAACTTAGATGTTCATCAACTCAAACCACCATTCATACACACAAACACCTGTAAACAACCATCTCTCCTGTCTCCTCCCATTCATTGCCATACTTCACCTGTCTACCACCAGGTCATAATCAGAGAACCACCACCTGCCCAGCCGCACAAAATCACCCAATTCGCCATCAATCAGCCCCTCTCAGCCACTAAAACATCATACAGTCCCAGAACAAGTCTAACAGCCCTCAAATCGTAACTGCCTCTGACTTCATTAACCTCTCCCATTTCATTGCCAACATCAATCCCTCACAATCCCTTCTCAAAGCATACCAAAATTAACAACCAAACACACTCAAAACACTGTTAAGGCAACCTGCAAACCACCAACATCCCATTTGAAACCACCTAGAAAATATCACCAGCAGACAACCACATGAAAACTCTAAACATCACTGTCCAATTCTCTAAAGCCGCCACTAGTGCAATTCAAAAATCAGCCAAAAATTTCAATTCCCCTCCATTAATACCCTCTGCCCCCTCATTTGAAGCACCACTGCTTAAATCATCACCACACCTCCCTTCCCAAGCCACCATCAAGGCAACCACATTCAGACTACCACCGTCCAGCCAAGACCTTCATCGAAGCTATTACTCAATTTTAGCCTAGCAGTAGCCCCAATTTCAGCTGAAAATACTTAGCGAAGTGAATTTTTCCATACCCCAGTAGTCCATCCACTATATAGCCACCCCCACTTACACCTCCATCTCCCCAGTTTCAATAGAGGGATCGATTTGGGCATTGATTTTGACGGCTCCTGGGTAGACGAGTGAAACAGAGAGAAAAATCGATCGAAAAATAAAAGAGAAAAAAGAGAGAATCGATTGGAGAAGAAGAAGGAGAATAGAATAGAAGGCAGGAAATCAGGGGTGAGGGAAGAAAGAAAAGAGAAGATATAAAGAGGAGTTCTGCGAAGGAAAGAAAAATAGAGAAGCAGCTGGGTAGGAAGAAAGAAGGGAAATGGAAAAAGAAGAAAAAAAAAAAGAAAAAAGAGGAACAGTGAAATTGGAGAATTTGAGAAGTAGAAAGAGAGAAAGGATGGAAAAGGAAATAGAGAATAGAATGAGGGTGAGTGTGAGAGAAGGGGCGGCGAGGTGAGTTTAGCCCCTGATTACTTGTCAATTGTTTGGGTGTCAATCCCCTATAATTGTAGATTTACCCCCTAAGTTTAGCTTCTTTCAATTTAACCCTCTCATTTACAATTTTGTCTTTCTAAACTTGTTGTAATTCGTGATTTTGACCCTAATTTGCTAGAATTTCCATTTCGTGCCCCCCATACTTGTTGAAATTTTATTTTTGCCCCCTTCCAATTAGTGTTAATTTATAATTGTGCCCCATGCCTATTCGAATTTGTTATTTGGCTCTTAGATTTGCATGAATTTGCTTCAAACCTTTAGATTTGTAGAATCTACATTTTTGGCCTAATTTAGTTAGTACTTTATATTTTTAGGCTTTAGTTATTTATATCATGATACATTGACGTGTGTATTCATGTCTTAGCATTTAAGTACTGGATCTTCAAGAGGTATATCTATTTTTCATTAATTTTATCTTTATGTGCCCCAATGTGACCTTATGTGATTTTATGCATGTTTCTTCATATATTTCTTAGTTTACATGCTTTTGCATATTTATTTATTTTATGTTATTTAAATTCAAATTTTATTATTTTGGCAAAAAGTGTAATATTTTTGTATTTAGCTAGTCAATGTAATAGCTAGGCTACATTTCTTATATTTTAGCAAAATCGTGTATATAGATAGATAAATGTAATAGATAGGTAGTTTTACTTTTTTTACCCCTAAAAATTGTAACTAAATCCCTGGTGTAATAGTTAGGACTTGTGTGCCTTTGCGTGTTTGTGTGCTTACATGTTTTACCACTTTCTTTAGGGTTTTGCATCTAGATATTATGCTTATGTGTTATGTGCTCCTTTGTGATCTTATATGTCTTTTTATGTTTATTTGCTTTTGATTTATGCTTTATTGCTTTGATTCATGTTTTATGTTATTCTTTCACCACACTAGTCCAATGCTAGTTGTGGCTTTATCGCTCTCCCACTAGTCCAATGTTGGTGGGAATCCCTAGAAAGGGATAGTCCAATGCTAGACCCTTAGGGCATTTTAGTGTTAGGTTTACTCGTGTGCATTTTACATCCCACTTCACACCTTTTTTAGTTTTCTTTTCATTTTGCATTATTTTTATTATTATTACTATTATTTATTTATTTTGATGCATCTTCAAATGCATGACATCTAGGTTGCATCTCACTTAGAATTTAGGTCATCTTGTGTGATCCGACTAAAAATAGTAGCCTACTCACGTGGGAAGTGGTGGCGTACATGTCGTTCCCCCCTCCGTGATTAGAAACATTCATCCAAGAGATATTAGTTCCCTGCACCCGTTATGTTGCATACCCACTTTTTGGACACTTACACTACAAGAAAAAACACTTATCTTGACATATCTATAAGGGCACTTTTTTATAGATGTCATTTTATAGTTCTATTAGGGCATTTAGATATTGAGTGTCATAAGTTCAACAGGATTAACATTGTAACATTATTTTCTTTTTTTATTTTTTTAATTAAAAAATATAACATGTGACATTGGAACACTTATTATGATATTTAATCATGTAAGTATAAGTGAAATACAAAACAACTTGGTTTTCACTTGGTGCTAAAAGTGAGCGCCTAAAAATTTTCTACAAACTCTGAAATTGGGATTAGTTTTTCCCCCCTCCCCTCCCCTTCTGTTCTACGATTCTAATAATTTTGCTCACATCCATTTTCCCCCAATTCCCCCCATTCACGGAATTCCACTTTGCTCATTCACATCCTGCCTCCCCTCCTCATTCTCTGTAAATCTCTTCACCTCAATCCCACCTCATCCCCTTCCATATTTCTTCGTGCTTCTTGTCTCTCTCTGTTCTGATACATCTGCTCCACCATTGCCTCCTCTACTGTAAGTAAGTGTATAATTGTTAATTAATTTCTCAATTTATTGTTGTATTTTTTATGTAATTTTATATGGGTTTCTTATATTTTGCTCACTTGTCTAAGTATTTTCTGATTTTAAAACATTTAACAAGAAAAGTTAAGATAAATAAGACGTTCAAGGCACTAATTAGATATGGTGGTGCTGTAATTGCATCTGCTTTGGCCATTTAGGATTTCAGCGATTAATGTTGTTCAAATTGAGTATTAATGCTTCTGTAGAAATGCTGCTTCAACCTCAAGGAGATTATACCTCTTATGTGAAATTTGTATAGGAATTTACATAAGGTATTAGGTTTACTTTTAGTTCTGTGTCATGAGTACGTGTTGGCAATCATTTTTCCAGTCAATATTAATCCAATTTGTAGTTGAAAGATGTGCTGTTTTTTTTTTTTTTGTTAAATAAATTATCCTTTTAGCTTGCTGGTGCATCCTATTGGTCGTCTATGTGAGATTCACATGATGGGAAAAAGTAGTTAACTATGGTTGGTGACTTTGTGTGCTGCAATCTCCCAGGTTGATAAATAATGTAATAGTGTCTCTGCATTGGTCTTTTTTGACATTATCTCAATTGTCTTCATTTACTCTTTTTCAAATGCTTTTGGTTTTTTGTCTACTACCTATTTTTGATACAATAAAAGGATACATTACTTCTCGTTAAACAAAGCCTATAGAGGTATTGAAATATTAGCTTATCAAAGGTTAGAAAATCCATAGGGAAGATCCAAAATATATGGGAAAAAGCTGGTTCTTCTAGATATCCAAGGCTTAATCCATCCAGTATGTAAAATCATGGCCCTCCACATGTCATACCACACCTGTATAGACTTTCAATTGTTCGTATAATGTTTAGTGAATGACTTTCCACTTGTGGTTCTTTTACATTTTCTTACTTTGGACTAGTTAATTAATACATAGAACCTAAACATAGAACAATCGTTTGTGTACTGCATTTTCTTAATTTATACTAGTCAATACATGGTTTTTTATATTAAAAAACGAATCTTGGGTATGGATTTTTTTAATAACTACATCACAGGTTGTAATTTTTTATCTCTTTTTGAGTTTTATGGGTGGTAATTCCTCTCTTCTCACTTCATCCTTTCCCCTCCCACTAACGGATTGATAAAGTGTGATTTGAGCCGTTCTCTGGAAAAAAAATTTAAGTGGAGGTGGATGGAGAAGGAATAAGTGATTAAGGGACAGGACATGTAGAGAATTAAACTTAGCAAAAAGTAAGGAACAAATACTTAAGCATTGGGTTGTATGTCATGTTTTTTCTGGTAGCTTACATGATTATAATTGTAACACTTGTAGTGGTTTAGACTCTTAACATTACTTTTTACAGTTTGGCTTCCATGTCACAAATTATCTTTGGAGTTGATCTGATTAAAGTGAGTGAAACTGTTTAGATTGAGACAAAAATATTGCAGCTAGATGTTGCTCAATTCCATCTTGCATAATATATATGTAAGTTTTTGTTCATTTTAGGTCCTATGATACTGCAATTTGTCATCAAATGTGTGACAGCCCCACCTTACCCAGAGCCGCACCAAAGGGCTTAGCGGACTGCCTGCCTAGCTCTCGCCAGGACTCGAATCACGCACTCACGCAAACATCCAAGCGTACTTAACTCAAAATAAAATAAAATAAAATAGAATAAAATAAAATACACTCATATTATTTACTTAAAGGTACAAGTAACATCAAGAAGTTTACATGTCATAATATACATGATTTTCACAAAGATAGCCTAAAACAGTTTGGCTATTACAATAACTAAGACATCTAGTATATTCAAAACCAGTCGATCCAGCTTTAATTGTTCAGGAAACCTGGTTAAAGGAAAACAAATAAAAGGAATGAGCTATAATAGCCCAGTGAATGCCCAAGTCATGCAACCATATCAAGATCTCATTATTTTATTGAATAAAATATTCGACAAATTAAATAATCAAGATATGAACAATTTAATTAACAAGTAGTCAAGGGCGGATACAAGGCTCAACTACGGGAGCAAGCTCAACCAGCAGGAGAAGCAAGTACTGATCATGTAACCATGACGTTAGGACCGAGATAATAGCTCAGGTCTTTATCAAAGGACATGCCAGTTTTATCACGCAAGCCCTAACCACCGTTCACCTTATAACCTCCGTACAGGCTACCACATCCAGGGAGTAATCTCAACCTTGGAGGGCCAACACGCAAGAAAGTTCAATCCGGAGTTGGCCTCTTTGAGGATTCACAACTCAAAAGGGAAAGAACAACACGCCCTAAAACACCCAGCACCTTATATCCTCCCAAGCCTGTCTGGGTTGACTATCCGTGAAGTAACGGTAAAGTTAGTCACGGAAGTCTCACGCACAAGTAACACGTTGGATAGTGAAAGCATGTAACACATTACGGAATAGATGCGATAAAGTACACATCTTTCCTCAAGTAACACATTTTATCACATAATATTTGCAAGTGTAACATAATATTTACAAGTGGAACATAACATTTCATGCATCATGCACACATAGAGACACTCACCTGGAATGCCTAAGAAAATATCTCGTAAAATGGTCGCGATTCAGTTTTCGGATCCTGAAATTTAAAAGAAATAATATAATGAAAACCCGATTAAAACCCTAGTGAATTTAGTAAGAAAAATTCAAGAAAATACCCCACTTATTTCTAGGGTTTTGGTTTTAGGGTTTCTAGGGTTTAGGGTTTAGGGTTTTCTTATTCTAAGAAACTTTAAGGTATCACTAGATCATTTTCTAAAAATTCCTGCACATCAACTTCCTTAAATTGAGCATATTCTAGGTTTAAAAATCTCACTTGTCAATTTTTCTTCTTTTAATTCTACCAAAATTTCGGCAGCATTTCCCCTTAAAATCGGACTAACCCAAATTTTTTTCCTGCAAGAAAACAACCAACCAACCCATATTTCAACAAGTTCTACAACTTCTATGTTCAATTCAAACTCAAATTCATTTAAAATTCCACTCAAATTCAAGAGTTCTACTCCAAGAATCTTCAACCAAGCAACATGTAACACATGAGATTTCAAGGTTTAAATGATATTTACTAGTCTATCTAACTACAAGAACACCTTATCTAGCAAGTAAATCTTCAATTCTAACTAAATTCTTCAAGTAGTAACAACAAGAATCTAGATTTAAACTTGGACAAAAGCTAAAGAAAACTTGAAATTAGTAGGAAAAGTTCATAGTAGATACCTTAGATAAGCTTAGAACCTTGTGTAGGAAGAAGAAAAGCTCACTTTCTATGGTGGAATTACCCAAAATTTGGAGAGAAAGCTTCAAGAAGTTGAGAGCAAAATGAGAGAAAAGAGAGAGAAGGATGGCCGGCCAAGAAGAAAGAAAAGAGAAAGAAATAGGTTGGGAAAAATAGAAAAGAAATAAAGAAAAGGTGGGAAAAAAATAACCAATCAAAACATAACAAGAGTCAAGTTTAGGTTTATGCTTTTAAGACATTAGTTGTTAACTTGGATTAATTTGATTGGTGGAACTTTTTAATCTCTTATCACCTATTAATTAGTAATATTATGGCACAAATATTAAAGCCAAAAAGAGAGAAAAATAGAGAGAGAGATCCGGCCACAAGAATGAAAAGAAAGAAAGAAATTCGGCCAAAGAAGAAAAAGAAAAAGAAAGAAGAAATTTCGGCCAAGAGAAAAGAAAAAGAGAGAAGAAAATTCAGCCAAGAAAAAGAAAATAAAACAAGAGAACAAGTGAAATTTTTGAGTAAAATTGAGCTAAAAATTCAAGTAGTCAAAAGACTAGAAAATAGTAGAATAAGCTAGTCAAAATTAAACACTATTATAAATAAATGGTCCAATAAAATTATTCTAAATTTGGTACTTAGGTGTCCTACTTAATAATGAAAAAAAATCTTAGTTAAGTAACCTAATTAACTTAAGAAATCTTCCAACTAATAAATCAAGGATTAACACTTAACCCTTAATAAAAGAATGTCTCTTGTAAGTGCATTTTCTAGGGTGTTACAAAATGAATATGTTCCATTAAAGTTTGAGTGGTCTATAAAAATTGAGTCAAATGATAATACAAATACAGACGAGTGTGCAAAAAGTGGTACAGTTACAAGCACAACTGCTTGATTGCATGTCCATTTATCTACATTTTAAATGGAATGCTTTTTACCAAAGAGAAGAAAATAAAACAATACTTCTGCTTTCTAAGTGGAATAATGAAAAATGTAAATTAACTTTGCAGAAGTGTAACATTATACAAGACTATATGGAGATTGCCAGGTATGGCTTTGAAGTAAGCCCATGATTGTAAAAGATTATAAGAAGCTTTCGTTACTTTTTTTTGGACATGCAAAAATCTTTTGAATTTGCTGAATATTATAGAATAGTTTTTCCTTTTGCCTTTTTTGTCAGCCATTATTTTCATTCTTAATTCCAATGATAGGAACATGACTATGAAAAAGTTTGATAAAACAACACCCGAATTTGTCTTGGTTGGAGCAGCTTTTAGAGAGTTGAAAATTTAAAGTTAATGTCAACCATTAATGGCAATAATTGTGTACTAATACTCATATAATTAAAGCAGCCTTTTATATGTGAATAGGAGACTAAATTGATAAAACAGTTAAGTTGGTACTGCTATAGTGATTTAAATGAAATTGGTCAAGGGACTGTGATGTTGATGTTTGGTCACTCTTTGGTCTACGTATACCATTTTGATTTTTCAATTTAATAATTACTGTATGTATCCTACCATATTTCTTGTTCTCATGAGTTTTGAGGGACTTTTTTGAAAATGGTTCTTTTTTATGTATTTACTTGATTGGTTTTAGTATGGCTTTTTTTGTGTAATCTAAGTAAGAAAGAAGCCAGACGAGGCTTCATTGGTATAGCATTCAATCTTCAACTTGTGATGATATGATATGGTAGTAAAGAGGACTTGCTCTTCTGAAATCGTGAAACTCTGGTGGTCATTCTTTGAAAGAACTTGCTTGTAATCCTTATGTGTGATTATCTTTCATCAACTTGATCAATGTCTAGGGCTGACTTGTTAATTGATGGTTTCAATGAACTTTCTTTAGTTATTTTCTTGTATAATTCATGAATCCTTGTCTATTTTTATTTAGACCATACACGACTGGTTTTTTATGTTTTGTACATTAGTCTAATTTTGAACATAATAAAACATCTTTGTTTATGTTTAACAATATGCATGTCAACAATCAAAATTTTTGAATGCTATCACTAGAAATAGAGAACTAAAATGAAGGGCTATTAGATAGAATTTGATATTAGACAAGCATTAACACTTTATGTCTACATTATTTATGGTTAGCTTTTGGGGATTTTCTATTTTCAAAATGTGTTGTTCGACATCTTGATGGACTAGCTTCACAGGTCATCTTATGATTTTTTTTTCTTTTTTTGTAACTCAATTTGGAGAAGGTTATTCGAAAATGAGCTTGTATTTCATAATTGCCTTTAACTTGGAAGTGTTGGAAATTGTGCAATAGCTTCTTCATTTCTACAAGAGGAGAAGCATCTAAAAAGTTACTTAAAGAAGTAGATTCTAATAATATTTGGTTAAACGACTTGGAGTTATACCTTAACTAAGCAATGTGTTCTAATAGGAAAAATGAAATGGAACCAGTTGTAGAATTGTAACCATGTCTAATTTTCATGATGCAGAGAATATCCTTTTAAATCTTCATCTTGTGTGTGTATGACAATCCAACTGCTGCAGTAGCGAAGGTACTCTTACTTGGTATTGGTTATGAATTGTATACTCCCATGCATCCATGTGGCCTTCATAAGCATTAAATCAATGGCTCTATCAATAACATATGAAAATATGGTATATATTGGTTTCTGATTCATAAAAATTGGACAACCTAATTTTCTATTTTGTGTTTTTAACATAGGAAAGAAGTGATTAGCATGTGCAACCTAGTACTTGTCCTATGAACTTGTGACTTTAATATGCATTAGCAATGCTAGTACTTTCATCGATTTTGTTTTAAATGTAGTTTGAGTAGTTAAGTAATTGTACATATTAAGCTCTTGATTTGTTGCATATGCCTAGGATTGCAAGTAAAATTCAGGACAAGGTGTTAGCATGGTCCAATTCGAGTATGTAGCTGATATTAAGTCAAAATCTTGTCTGTTCTCTAACCCGATTCACAACAATCTAAGACATGTGCTGGATTTTTTTCTCCCATTTTTACCAAGTTTGGCTACTTGAAGTGTGGTATATTTTCTTGCAATAGTTGCACAGATGTGGGGTTGATATTCTGAAAGAAAACTTGTATAAATCTCTTCTTTTTTTTCCCAAATCTTTTGTAAGAAAATATGTGCTCTAATTATTAATATATATATACTTAGTTTTTTAAATCTATTTCACCTATCTTGATGAAAGCCTTAAAATAGTACTTGATCATTTGTAAAAACTTTGATGAAAAGATAGAACCATTTTTGAGAAGGTCCTTAAATAAAAAATTACTATGCATTTTTACGTATTCGCCGAATAGAAAATAGTGAAATACCAATTGACATCCAGTTGGCAAAGTCAGCTTTTAATACACATGAAATACCGATTGTCTATGTATCCCTACGAAATCATTAGTTTGGTATGCTACAGAAAATTTTTGCTTATTAATACACGTGATGCTGTGTGTTTCTTGAGGTTCAAAACTGCAACTAGATGCTATGTAACCTTCCATTTTTACTCATTGATCTAGCAAACGTGATTGATTAGGTTGGTGGATAGAAAAGACTGCACTTTGTGAATATATAATACTCAGCCTTGCTATGTAAATATTATGTTTTTTAATTATGCTATTTTCTTGATATTTTGGCAAGTCTGAGTCATTGGGAATTGTCTTAGAAATCATATTTGTAGTGGTGGCAATTTTATTCCAGTAGTTTTGTTTTGAAGCAGATTCAATTGTGAGTATAATATCAGCAGTGTTATGAACTATTATTAATTCAAACATGAGATCTGAAATTAAATGTTGTATATATTTATTATGTGGTGTAATAAATTTGATCCTATTTGATTTGTTCATTTAGACTTTTATGAATGCTACTCCTATACTTCTCATAGTGTGATTTACTTATTTTCATTAGAAACCTCACTCACGTCTCTCCATTTGATAGAGTTTATCACTCACGTCTTCCCAAGGAAAAAAGGCTATTTTGACTAGCAAAATAAGTCATAAAAATTAAAATACAATTTACATTACCAGAAAAAACACTTAGTATTACAGACTAGTTGATACTTGCTACAAGACAACTTGAATTGTCTTACATAAATTCATTGAATTTATTAGCTTCGTTGTTAGGGTTGACTTGGTTAAATCCGTGCTATTTGTTTAGTGAAATAATGAACTTTTATTTTTTTTTATCTGTGACAGCCCCACCTTACCCAGAGGCGCACCAAAGGGCTTAGCGGACTGCCTGCCTAGCTCTCGCCAGGTCTCGATACGCACTCACGCAAACGTCCGAGCGTACTTAACTTAAAATAAAATAAACTAAAATAAAATGAAATAAATAAATACATTCATTTTATTTATCATAAGGTACAATTCACATCAAAAGTTTACATGTCATAATATACATGATTTTTCACAAAGATAGCCTAATACAGTTTGGCTATTACAATAACAAAGACATCTAGCATACTCAAAATCAGTCGTTCCAGCTTTAATTTTTCAGGTAACCTGAGTAAAGGAAAACAAATAAAATGGAATGAGCTATAATAGCCCAGTGAATGTCCAAGTCATGCAATCATATCAAAAACTCATTATTTTGGTAATTAAAATAATCGATAAATTAAATAAACAATATATGAACAATTTAATTAACATGTAGTCAATGGCGGATACAGGGCTCAACTACAGAAGCAAGCTTAACTGTAGAGGAGCAAGTACTGATCATGTAGTCACGATATTTGGACCGAGATAATAGCTCAGGTCTTTATCAAAGAACATATCAGTTTTTATCAAGCACAAACCCTAACCGCCAATCACCTTATAACCTCCGTACAAGCTACCACATCCAGGGGAAAAACTCAACCCTGGAGGGCCAACAATCAAGCAAGAAAGTTCAATCCGGAGTTGGCCTCTTTGAGGATTCACAACTCAAAAGGGAAAGAACATCACACCCTAAAACACCCAGCACCTTATGTCCTCCCACGTGCAGCCGGGTTGACTATCCGTGAAATAACGGTGAAGTTAGTCACGATAGTCTCACGCACACACAAATAACACATTGGTCAATGAAAGCAAGTAACACATTGCGGAATAGATGTGATAAAGTACACACCTTTCCTCAAGTAGCACAGATATTCACATAGTAATTGCAATTTTCGCATAATATTTATCAAATAAAATATCACATTTCATGCATCATGCACACATAAAGACACTCACCTGAAGCCTAAGAAAATATCTCGTGAAATGGTCGTGATGTGTTTTCGGACCCTGAAATATAAAAGAAATAATAACATAAAAACTCAATTAAAATCCTAGTAAATTTAGTAAGAAAAATTCAAGAAAATACCCCACTTACTTCTAGGGTTTTGGTTTTAGGGTTTTCTAAGGTTTAGGGTTTACTTATTCTAAGGAAGTCAATCTATCACTAGATCATTTCTAAAAATTCCTACACTTCAATTTCCCTCAATTGAATATATTCTAGTCTTAAAATCTCACTTATCTATTTTTCTTCTTTTAATTCTACAAAAATTTCGGCAGCATTTCCCCTTAAATCGGACTAACCCAAAAATATTTCCCTGCAAGAAAACTCAACAATCCAACCCGAATTCAACAAGTTCTACAACTTCTATGTTCAATTTAAACTCAAATTCAATCAAGATTCCACTCAAATTCAAAATCCTTACTCCAAGAATCATCACCCAAATCTGCACAGGGTTGGTTTTCAGCCAACTTCGTGCCATTTCTGGGGTCAATCCATTAAGAACTAAGAAATTGTGATTACATGGTTTGAAAGTACGTTTATAGGGCTACAACTTTCATGAGATCATCACTTAAAATTCCAACTAGAACAGGTTCAAAATCAGCCCCCAAGTTGGCTCTTCATCAAAACTGTTTACGCAGAACCGAATTTTCAGCCAACTTTGCAAGCTTTCTGCGGTTAATACACAATGAACCACCATGCAAACTTTATACCGTTTGAAAGCCCTATGAATCTAGTTTCTAAAACAACAAGAATCATTCGAATCCAAGCTATCTACACCAAGTTATGAAAGTTTTACTAAAACTGGTCCAAGCATGACTGTTAATGTAAAACTTGAACAAAACCCTAAATAAAACTTAAATAAAACTTAAATAAACTTGAAATTAATAGCAAAAATTCATAGTACATACCTTAAACAAGCTTAGAACCTTGCTTAGGAAGAAGTTTCACTCAATTTCTATGGTTGAAATATGAGTAAATGGAAGTAAAAGATCCAAGAAAATTAAAAAAAATGGATAGAAAAAGGGAGAGAAGCAGCCGGCCAGCAAGAAGAAAAAAAAGAAGAGAAAAATTGAGTAAGTAAAGAAGAAAAGAAATGAAAAAGAATTGGGAAAAAATTGACCAATCAAAATAAGACAAAGACAAAGTGATTCTTGACTTTCTTTCCATGGAAGACTCCACTTGGCACTAGGTAATTAGAAGTGATTTTCATTAGTTATCCCATAATTAATCTTGCAAGATTTCCTAGGTACAACTCTTAAAGAACTAAGTACAACATGCTCATTTTTTTTTTTCCACAAATTCGGCCATTTTTTTTTTCCTAATGAACATGATACAAAATAAATGGTTTTGGCATGAATTTCTAGGGTGTTACATTATCTGTCCGAAATAGTGGCTAAGTATCTTGGAGATACTAGAAGGAGTAACAACCACTTTGTTTGATTGGTATACTCTATTAAATCCAGTTGTTTTCCATTGTGTTAGTACTACAAGTATGGATAAGAGTTGGATGAATTTGCCGAGACAAAGTGAAGAGTATAAAATAGGACTTAGGATGTTCATAGAGTTTGCATTTTCTAAATCAAGTCATGATGAAAAATATTGTGTCCATGTATAAAATGTGGAATGGGTGTTTGTGTGAATGAAATAGAAGCATATAGCCATTTGATAGTGGATGGATTTATCAAAGGATATACAGATTGGATAGCACATGGAGAACTTTCATCTAGCAATGCATTCACATCTAATTGTCAAGATACCTCTAGAGGGTTCCAAATGAGGCAAATGAAATGCAAGATTTAGTACATGATATATTTGGAATACCACAAGGAGAAAATATTATGGATGGTGATGGACAAGATGAAAGAGATGTGACTATTCCTGTTTTAGAGGCTAATAAATTTTATAAATTAATTGATGATTCTCAACAAGAGTTGTATAGTGGATGTAAAAGATTCTCAAAATTAGCCTTCATCATTCGCTTGCTTCACTTAAAATGTCTTGGCAAATTAAGTAACAAAATTTTCAATATGTTACTTGATTTGTTGAAAGAAGCATTTCCTGAGGCCATGACTAATTTGCCTTCCTCTTATTATGAGGCTGAAAATTTGATGAAAGAGTTGGGTCTCGGTTATAAAAAGTTTGATGCCTGTCCTAATGATTGCACTCTTTATTGGGGTGGAAATAAAGATTGGAACTTTTTGTGAAAGGTGTAAAGAAGGTAGGTGGATTACTGCTGAAAATGATCCAACAGGAGAAAAAAAGAAGATTCCCCATAAAGTGTTATGGCATTTCCCTTTAAAAGCTAGGTTACAAAGGTTGTTTATGTCTTCAAAAACTGCAACTCATATGAGATGGCATGATGAAAAACGTATAAAGGATGGTTATATGAGGCATTCGGCCTGATTCTCTAGCTTGGCAAACTTTTGATCATCAATATCCAGAATTTGCCAAGGATTCTCGCAATGTTAGATTCGAGGTTAGCATCGGATGGATTTAATCCATTCAAAAATATGAATGTTGCACATAGTACATGGCCTGTGATCTTGATACCATACAACTTTGCCACCATGGATGTGCATGAAACAACCATATTTATTATTATCTTTGTTGATACCTGGTCCATCATCTCCTGGAAATAACATTGATGTTTATCTATAACCTCTAATTGAAGAGTTGAAAGATTTGTGGAATATAGGCCTTCAAACCTATGATGCATCCAAAAAGCAAAATTTTTGTTTGCGTGCAACATTGATGTGGACTATTAGTGATTTTCCAAGATATGCAATGTTGTCAGGGTGGAGCACAAAAGGTGAATATGCATGTCTTGTTTGTCACAAATTTGCTCACGCACGATGGCTGAAAAATGGTGGCAAGTATTGTTACTTGGGGCATCGCAGGTTTTTAGATAGCAAGCATGAATTTCGAAAGGATGTTCAATCCTTTGATGGTACTGTAGAACTTGGAAAACGGCCACCTTCACTATCCAGGAGATATGGTTTTGACTGAGTTGGAAACTATGAAGTTAAATTTGGAAAATTAGTGAATGATAATCCCAAGCTGCCATTCAATTGGAAGAAGAGAAGTATTTTTTTTTATTTGCCACATTGGAAAGACAATGTCTTGTGCCATAATCTTGATTTTATGCATATTGAGAAGAATGTTTGTGAATCAATTTGGAGGACTTTATTGGAAATAGAAGGGAAATCAAAGGATAATCTCAAATCCTGACTTGACATGCAAGAAATGGGCATAAGGAAAGATCTTCATCCCACTCCCTAAGGCATCTGGAAAGGTTTACTTGCCTGCATCTTCTTTTACAATGGATAAGAAGGAGAACAATATTTTTTGCAAAGCCCTTAAAAAGGTTAAGGTTCTGGATGGTTATGCAGCTAACATCTCAAGGTGTGTACAGTTGAAGCCACCTAAGATTTTTGGCCTTAAAAGTCATGACAATCATATTTTAATGCAACAGCTACTTCCTATAGCATTGAGAAAAACGTTGCCAAAAGTCTGTGCGCTATCCTTTGATTCGATTGAGTAGATACTTTAGAGAACTTTGTTCTAAAGTAATTTGTCCTCAGAATGTGGTTCGTTTGGAAAAGGATATTGGGGTTATACTTGTCAGTTGGAGAAGTATTTTCCGCCATCATTCTTTGATGTGATGGTGCATTTGACTGTTCATTTGGCGACTGAAGTGAAATTAGCTGGACCGGTTGCTTATCGTTGGATGTACCCTGTTGAAAGGTAATAAACAATGTTTCTTTTAAATTTAAAATTGATTTAATTATTGTTTCATGAATATATGCTAAACTAATAATTGAATTTTGAAAATTTAATGTTTCTAGGTACTTGGGCACCTTAAAATCCTATGTTCGAAATAGAAGTAGGCCGGAAGGTTCTATTGCTGAAGGATATATAGCAGAAGAATGCTAGACTTTTTGCTCACTATATCTTGCAGATTATGTTGAGACAAAGTTCAATCGAACACGTAGGAATGAAAATGTAAATGAGAAGTATAAAATTGGATTAGATGTATTTTCTGAAGCTGGCCATTATATAGGTAAAGGCAAACCAACTATATTTGATGCAAATATACTGAGGAAAGCTCACCAATATGTCTTGTTTAACTGTGATTCCATCACACCCTATATAGAGTAAGTTTTTGAATATAATTATATTCATTAAATTATTCTATAGCATTTCAACATGTCATCATAATATTTGGTTTTCCATATGTAGGCAGCACCGTAATAAAGTCATAGAACAGCATCCCCGTGCTTCTCAACATTTGATTGAGCGTCTGCATAGTGAAAATTTTGCATCTTGGTTTGCCGAACATGTAAGTTAAGGTTGACTTAAATCTATAAGCTAATTCCAGATGAATATTTCTCTTACTGATTTGTTAAATTATTCTATTTACAGTTTCAGAATTTACAAGCTCAACATGATGATCCAGTCTTTAAAGATTTGAGATTTCTGGCCAAGGGTCCATATATAGTGGGGATTCAATACGACAAGTATATAGTTAATGGTTTTCGGTTTCACACTAGAGATGTTGAGCAAAAAAGAAAAACTCAAAATAGTAGTATTCCTGTCAGTGCAACAACATCAAGTTTTTCAAGTACAAGGGACCAGAATCCTATTTTAAGTGAACTAGTGTATTATGGTATTTTGAAAAATATTATTGAGTTAGTTTATGGAAGGCGCAGAGTGGTACTATTTGAGTGTGATTGGATATCTAACGGGAAGAGACTGAAACAGGATGTTGATGGGTTTACACTAGCTAATTTTACAAATGTGAGACCTCATGGGGAAGCCTTTTATTCTTGCATCCCAAGCAGCACAAGTATTTCACGTAGAAGATCCAACAGAAAGTGAATGGCAAGTTGTTGTCTCTAACATTTGCAAGAGGTGTTTACAATATGGAGGAAGTTCCTAATGTTGAGACATACTTACCAAGCCATATAGGAGGTCTTGAAATTAGACAATGACAATGAAGACATTGGTTGGGTTTGTGAGGGTGCACGAGGAATTGAAGTTGATATGACGACTTGATAATTAGTTTTGTAGCATAGATTAGATGTATTCATTTTTTTGTTTTTTGGACTCTGTTGGCGGATGTTTATTTTTATTCAATAGTTTTCATGCTTTTATCTATTGAAGGTGCTATATTTTACTGCTTCATTGTTGAACTTTTTGTGCTTTGATTTTTATATGTTTGATTAATCTTGATGTTCAAGTGTATAGGTATGGCTCTTAGAATTTGAAAACGTAAGCAAAGTTCAAATGGGTTGAGGGATGAACCAATTGAGCAGCCTTTGGTTAGGAATGAGGCATGAACTAATTCAGCAATCTATAGTTGAGGAGCAGCAAATGGAAACAATGCATCAACCAGTCCAACAAGCTCAAATTGACCAACATCAAGTTAGAACTAATGCGTGAGTCGATTCAACAGCATTCAGTTAGAACAAGAGATAAACCATTTCAATAGCCTCCTATTGTCCTTAGAGATGAGCTAAGGGAGCCACCTTTAGATGAATCTGAATTTATGCGGCATAGTGACAATGCAAGTATTAGCTCAATTATTTTATTCACTACTAGCTCAACAAAGGTAGATTTTGTTCCATGCCTCCATTTTTTTTATTTTATTCATTGATATGTGGGATAGGAAGGAATAAGTTGGAAGGAAATATTTATTTTTTAATTGCAGTGTCTGTTACTTATATTTGTTTACTTTATATTTAAACTATTTTTTGTGCTTCTAGGTAATGGCCATGAATCTACTAATTTTCAAAAGCGAGCTCGAGGTCCTACTTATATGAAAGAAATTTGGGGTCGACCTAAACACCTTTCACTCATTGAGGTTAAAATTGATGAAAATGGGCTCCCTGTAAATGAGAAAACTCAATTTTCTGAGTTTTTAGGTAGTTTGGCCAGAAACAGTATGTATTGTCCACTTGATGTCGAAGATTGGCTTAAGGTGCCAAAGATGCTTAAAATGGATATGTTAAAGGTTATAAAGGTAATGATAATCTTTTGAACTTTCTATAAGACCTCAATATAATACTACTTATATTTTTTTAAATTATGCAGGGAAAGTTTAATTTGCCTCCTGGATTAGAAGCGTGGACTTTGCGTTCTATTGGAAAAAAATGGAGAAGCTGGAAGTCAGAATTGAAGGCTAAATATTATGATCCAAGCATACCAATTCATGAAGTGAAGTTCCATAAGGATGTAAGGGTCCAAGATGAACAATGGATAAAAATCTGGGCTTATTGGGGAAGTGATGACTGCAAAGGTGCAATAAACTACTACTTTCTTAGTTGTGTAATAATTTTTTTTTCAATTGCATAATTTATTTTAATTTTATTTTCAGAAAGTAAGTGAGAGGAACAAGAAAGCTAGATTGGAGAAGAACATGAACCATACAACTGGAAAGAAATCATTTGTAGAACTACGTAACAAAATGGTATATCATACTATTATTTAATACTTGTAATTTTTATCTTAATTTTATTATGTGCTGAAATTTTAAAATATGAATAAATGAAGACAAAGGAGTTGGGGCGTCCTCCTTCTAGAGTTGAAATGTTTGATAGATTCTACAGTCATACTAATGGAACTCCATCAAGTAGTGCAGTGGCTCAAAATTTGGTAAGTAATAATACATGCATTGCATGTTCAAAATAAAAATAAAACATTATTATTATTATTATTATTATTATTATACTAATAGATTGTTTGCTTTTTGTGTAGAGTAAAATGAAAGAAATGAGCACTCAATTTCCATCTGGTTCGCAAGATGCAGTTGGTCCAAATGACATATTCTCTCAAGTGGTTGGTCCAGACAAACATGGTCGTGTGTGCATGTTTGGTGAAGGTGTTAATCCAACAAGATTATGGGGAGATATCCCAAGTCGCAACATGTGCCATCGCATAACTATTGAGCAACGATCAAGCTTATCAAGACTAGAAAGTAGACTTCAAGAACAAGATGAGAAAATTGCTTCTTTGACAAAGATGGTTTCAATGCAACACTGGTCATATTTCACCAAAAAGCCCCAATTATCCATCATCATCATCCAACAATGTTTCAAACCAAGTTCCAATAAATCGATCAATTCGAGTACGTATTAATTCAATCAATATAATTTATTTTAAGTTTTCAATTTGCCATAATTTAGTATTCTAACATAGTGATTGACTGTTGCTTAGTTGGGGAGTATGGTTTCGCTTAAAAGCTTGTTTGATCCAACAAAAGTGGTTGCAAAAGGATTTGTTCGGAAGTGTGAATCCATCTGATGAAGTTGGGAGACAAGTTTTGGGGGCAAATTGGTATGAAATACACATGCAAGTTTTGGTGGATCCTAAAGAGCAATTGATTAGGCCATACTGACTTGCATCAAACAATTCAAGATGCACTTGGAGCACCAGTCGCTTGGCCTTGTCATTTGGTATGTATAATTTTACTATGCATAGTGGTTATTTATTTGTTTATTTTTTATTTTTTTATGACTGTGTAAATTGATGCTAGATATAGAAAACCAAATTTACACCTAAACTTTTGTTTTTCTCAGTTGGGTTTTTGTCACGCCCCTGACCCGAAAGTCAAGAACCTGACAACGCCACACACTTATGCTTGAACATAAGCATGTAAGGCTAATTACATAAAACTAAAAATAAAATCAATAAAACTTCCTTGAATAAAATCCAATGCTTGAATTATGTCCAAAAATAATCATGAACAACTACCAATAAACCTCAAAATGAAATAAACAATCCAAAGAGAGTTTTCACAAATTTAAATTGTTACTAGTCTACTAAGCTACTAGCGCACTCTCCAAATGCCACTCCTCATGTTGACTCTTCTTCCTGTGAAAAAATTATAATAATGGGATGAGTAAACATACCCAGTAAGTAGATCAACCCAACTAAAGGATCAAACAAAACAAAAGGTTTTGCCACAAAACAAATTTTCATAATAAAATCCATATTCATAGTCAAACAATTTCAAATCTCAATATTTTGTCCTTGAAGGCCGTATATACAAACTCATATTCACATTCACAAGGATCTCGGGTCTACACAAATGCCACAGTTAACCCCCTGAGGCAGGGTCCAGACAATACAGCCCAAAGAACATAAATAATTTGATTTAACAATCAATAGTCAATAATATCCAAATCAAAACACATGCTTTCTTCATAATTCGAAACCAAAGTTTTATTCAAAAAGTAAAAGAGGCATCAAAGTTACTTTCAATACATTTGTAGGGCTGTTCAATCCCATAGAAAGGTATCACCACTTACCTGATACTCCAAAGCTCAATAATATCACCAATATGCTCAAAATCCTAATATGAGACACATTAACACAAATAAATAAACTATGGATTTACGAAAGAATACAATGCATGATCTCCCTAACCTCTCCCTACATTTAACTACCCATTGGTATAGCTAAAATCCCTAAAGAAGTAATTAAAAATCATTTTTTGAATTTTTTGTAATTTTTCTATATCCAAATAGGACTTCATATATTTTTTTCTCGAAAACTTGTAAATGGAGGTGAGATACACCACCACTGAAAACAGGTTCCAAAATACAATTTAAACATACTGTAATTTTTGCAGACCAAAATATTGTAAGGATAAATCTCACTCTCCAAAATACTCTAAATTTAAAAAAAAAACTATTTAGGATTTATTTCAAATTGTATCCTTTTATCTATGACATATTTTTCAATAGTGAATTAACGTTAAAAATTTAATTTTTTGTTATTATTGAATTTTCTTTTTCTAGTAATGTTGAATATTAGTTTTAATTTTAGTTTTTATTATTTTACTTTATTTACCTTTTATTTTTTATTCTAAGAAGTCCATAAGATTTTTATTTTTATTCCAATTTTCTTCATTTTTTTTTCTTTTCTTTTTTCTTCTTTTTTCTCTTCTTCTTCTTTTCTTCTTTTCTTTTTATCTTTCTCCTTCTTTACAAATTTCACAAAAAAAAAAAAGGGAAAAAGGCTGGAGCAGGCTGCGTTTTGCAGCCTGCCACAGTAAAGTCATGGATGAGCAGCCTTTTGCCATACCCCAAACCATGCCTCATCATCATCACCTTCCAACCCCCTGCAATTCAGCAGATTTTGAGGGATTTGGAAGGGATTTTTGTTCATTTTTTCCTCACTTTTCCCTCACCTTCTCTCTGCCTCCTCTTCCCCTTACCATTTTTCCTTCACAGACATCACTCACGCACAACACAATTCTCACTACGTTTTCACTCACTCCCTCTCAGACTCCCTCTGCCTCCCCTTCCCTCACCAGAACAAAACTCACAGGCACACACAAACCTTTTCTCCCTTGGCCAAACACACCTACACAAACACACACCTGCAGACTACACACTCACCTACACTCTGGCATCCCTTTCCCCTGCAAACTCTCCTCCCCTCACACTCACCTGCACCTGACATTCACTCTCAGCTCACATTCATCACCATTTTCACAACCTGCACACACACACAGAACACATTCATACCAGTTTCACAATCTTCACACAAACGATTCAAGACACACACGCACCACACACCTGCATTTTCCACAATTCTCACAAAAACACACACACATTACATATCACAATTCAGCTCCACAAAACACACACACAACACACCACACACATTACACACGCACCCTGCATTCACAAACACGCACAAGCATCAATACACACCTGCAAGCACACAGAAACACACCCTGCATTCACAACTTCACCTCACTCTCTTCTCTCACGACCTGCACAAAAAAACTCACGGATTCCACACACGCACAGATACACTAACATCCATACACTATATACACCTGCACGAAATCAGCCTTATAAAAAAAAAAAAAAGGGCGCAACAACTACAATCAGCAACAACCGGCGCCAACTACCACCATCCCCGCCGCCGGATCCACCAAACCAGAGCACATCCATCAGCATGCCACTACCCCTCAATTAAAAAGGTAAAATCCCCATCCCTCCTTCAATTTTTTTTTTTGTAAATTATTGGGGCAAATTAGGGGAAGTTGATTGAACGAGAGAGAAGAAGACTAGAGAGAGAGAACGGAGAGAGCTTCGGCGGGAGAGAGAGAACAGAACCGGGGGGAAGAAGAACCAGAGAAGAAAGAAAAAAAAAAAAAAGAGAAGAAGAGAGAACAGATCGAGGAAGAAGAGAGAAAAAGAAAGAAAAAGAAAGAAAGAAAGAAAAAAAAAAGAGAAAAGAAAAACCGGGTAAAAAAAAAAAAAGAAAACTAAAACCGAAAAAAAAAATTTTATTTAGTTTTGGTGAAACTACGTCGTTTTGACGTTGTTTCACTCAAAACTACGTCATTTTGATTAGGTTAGTTTTTTTTATTTATTTTAATTAATAATAGGTATTTATTTTATAGTCCTTATACTTTCATTAATGCTACTGTGGCCCCGATAATTTCTGATTTGTGCATTTAAATTTCTGTTTATTGTAGATTGACCCCCATAATTTTATTTTCTTTTCAATTAGGTCCTAATTAATTGCATTTAGGTCCCTCGAATTTTATATAATTATGATTTTGGCCCCTACATTTTTTTAATTTCTATTTTTGAACCTATATTTTTCAGTAATTACATTTTGACCCCTGTAATTTTTTTGGAATCGCAATTTTACCCCCTGATATTTATGAAAATTGTAATTTTACCTTCCAAGCTTGCTGTTATTGTATTTTAGGCTTTAAATGTAGCTGGAATTCTATTTTAGTCCTTGAATGTTGCTGGCATTTGCAATTTGGTCCCTCACATTGCTGGAATTTTTGCATTTTTGTCCCCAAACTTGCTGGAATTTTATTTTTGGCCCCTTATTGTTGCTAGAATTATATTTTAGCCTTAATAATTTCTGGAAATTCTATTTTTGCCCTAGAATGCTTGCTGGAATTCATTTTTATCCCTCCCAACCTTGCTGGAATTTTATTTGAGTTATTATACTTGCTGGAATTTTATTTTTGGCCCCCTATTGTTGCTGGAATTTATATTTTGGTCCTTTATGTTGCTGGAATTTGTTTTAATATCTCCATTAATTGTTAGAAATTGTATTTTTGTCTTTTATTTGTTGCTAGAATTTGTATTTTAATACTTATAGTTGCTGGAATTTTTATTTTTTAACTCTTTTATATAGCTGAAAATTGCAATTTGACCCTATACATTGCTGTAAATTATGTATCATTTAATGACCTTGCTGAAATTATATCTTGGCCTTAAGTATTGCTGGAAATTTTTATTTTTGGGTATTAGACTTGCTGAAAATTATGTTTTAGCCTTTAAATTTGTTGTAAACTATGTCATTACCTTAATTAGGGTTTAAAATTATAATTTTACCCTTTTAGCTTGTTGCTAAATTACATTTTTTACTCTAGAATATTGCCCAAATTTCTCTTTTAATCCAAATCTTATAATATTTTATTTTTGCAAAAAAAAATATTAATTAAATTAGTTAAGTCCTCAAAGCTTTAAATTATTTCTTTTCACATTTTCTTTATTATTTATTTTATCAAATTTATAATTAATATTCTAAAATTGGGTCTTGTTAGTCTAATTAATGTTCAAATTAGTTTCTTTATTTCCCTTTTAGTTATTTTGATAATTTCTATTTGGGTGTTAAAAGTTTAAGTATGTATTATTGTGTTTTATCTTCTACTATTATTTATTATTTATTCATTTTCCTTGTTTTACTTTATTTATTTATTGCACTTATTTATTTTTACTTAAACAATTTTCATTTTCTTCCTAAATAATTAATTATTATTATCATTTAATTTTCTTCTATTATTGCTATAATTGTTTGAATTATCATAGCATGTTCATAGTGATTGGTATGAAATTATTTAATTAGTAGTTTATTTATTAAATAGTGATATTTTTGACATGTTTGTTCATGTTAGTAGCAATTTGTACCGAGTTTACGAATCGGGAGGTACCTCGATTACCCTTTTAATTTCTTTTTGTGTGCTCCTATGTGCTCCAATGTGTTTTTCTATGTGTTTTCATGTATCTTTGTACTTATAAGTTTTTTATCCATGTGTGAGTGTTTATTTATTTATGCCATGTTGTTTATTTGAATTTAATTTTGATTATTCAAAGAATGTAATAGATAGGTAATATTCTATTTAGCAAAATTTTTGTATTTAGATAGTTAATGTAATAGATAGTTTATGTGTTATCTATTTAATAAAAATCTTATGTATTTTAGATAGAAAATGTAATAGATAGGCTAGATAGGTTACCTTTTATTTTATTTTTAGATTGTAATTAGGCTTCTCCGGTGTAATAGTTAGGGCTTTTGTGTGCTATGTGTGCTATGTGCTTATGTGTTTTATTTGCTTTCTTTAGGACTTTGCATCTAGAATATCATGCTTATGTGTTATGTGCTCCTATGTGCTATTATGTGCTTTTATGTGATTATTGCTTCAATCTATGCTTTTATTTATTTACTTGCTTTACTATTATATATGTGTATCGTCGCCACACTAGTCCAACGCTAGTTGTGGTTAATTTCGGATTTCTTCGCTAGTCCAACGCTAGCGGAGAATTTTTAGAAAATAGGCTAGTCCAATGCTAGGCCTTTAGGTCATCTTAGTAGTAGAATCATTTCTCGCGTGTGCATTCATGCATTTCACACACATTTTTCTTTTTAGGCCTTTTCCATTTTGTATGATTTTTATATATACTTTATCACTTATTATCTATTTTTAACATCTATTTAGTGCATAACATTTAGATTCCACTACACATAGAATTTTAGGTCATTTGTGTGATTTGACTAGAAATAGTCATCTACTCACGTGGGAAGCGATGGCGTACATGTCGTTCCCCCCTCCGTGAGTAGGAACAGTTAGTCACGAGTCCATTCGTCCCCCGTACCCGTTATGTTGCATCCCTACTTTCTTTGTTCACTTACTATCTATACTACTATTTTCCTTTTCTTTTGCATTCCATTTTGCACCTAACTCGTGACTCCGTCGAGGTCTACATTCGGGTTTCGCAATTAATGCGGTAATTCTGACTAAACCTCAATGGAACATTTTGTCCCTTAACGATATTCATTTTTAGGATTAGATTTGCATTCATATAGTTGCATCCAAATGCGATAAAATCTTAGGGTTATATTAGGAAAATTTAGACTAAACCTCGCAACTAGTTTCGGCTAGGTTGAAAGGGTGCCTTAGGCGCGAGCCTTTGCCTTCCCTTTCTTCAACTGTGACTCCCGAACCTTTTTCTCTTGTTTTCAAAGACCTGGAGTCGTCTAAAAGGGTTTTTCTTGTTTTTCTTACATTTTTCTCAAAAATCCTCTTCTTAAATAAATCATTCTTGATTTTCTTCATCTTTTATAATTTTTTGGTGACTTGGTACACCAAAACTCAATACCAAGTGGCCACTCCGTTTTTTACTAAAAACCCTTTTCAGACTCTATTTTTAGGCCCAAAAATCGTCGCATTTTCAAAGTCCCATTTTAGGCCCTTTTTCTTTTATTTTTAAAAATAAAGCAGTTGTTTGTCATATTTTATCGAATCATCTTTTACAAAGCATTTTCTAAAAATGATTTTTTTACAAAAATTTACACGTTCTTTTTCCAATAAACACAACCACATTTAATTCTTCCTTTTCCTTTTTCCGACCTCAACACATCTATCATACTTTATTATATTATCATTTATTATTTTCCCTTTCGAAAAATGGGGCGCGACAGCTGGCGACTCCACTGGGGAATCACTAGTGAGTCCGAGCACTAGGTTTAGTCATTTTCTTCCTTTTCTAACCCTTTCATTTTATTGCATTTGGATGCTTAGGATTGCATTTGCTATTTTTCTAGGTTTTTTTAGGTTTTTATTTTGCATCTCTCACGCTTCCTAGTCTCTCGTCTACTTATGTGATGTATGTATGATTTATTTACTTGTTACTTGCTTTACTCGACCAGCGCTTGCATTTGGGAAGGGGGTCAGTCACCCTTAGAGCCCACGCGTGTTAATATTACATTCCCTCCTCTCATAGGAGCACCTTCATACGTGCATTACGATGTATTTTTTTAACCCTTTTTATCTTTTTTGGTGGTTGCCACCCACCCATCCCTTTAAGACTAGAATCGATTTGCCTAGACATGCGGCCATCGCATTCGTGCATGTAGCGATGTCTAGGGGATCACTCGAACCACCGACTTGGGATTCTTGGAATTGACGGACTTATTTGGATCTCCTCAGGTCTGAAGGTTCGGGAACCGAAGCCTTGTTGAGTCTAGATGCATTAGTAAGCCTAACCCTATGCATCCATGTAGAATAAGCCTAGGGTAGAGTCAACCTTACCCTATTAGGTACACTAGGCACGAGAGGAGGGAATCCACCCCTCTTTATTTTTGTGTTGTACTGATTATTGCTATTTGCTTTATCAATGTGTTATGTGATATTTATTGAAAACTAACGCACTCTCTCTTATTTTTTTGATCGCATTCACAACCATAAAATAAAGAGCTCTGGCATGGTGCTCTCGTAGGAAACCAACCCATTATCGGCACATTTAAATTTTTTGTCTACCTTTAATTTCTTTGAGAAAGATGGAAATGAAATTTTCATAAAAATTTTATAAATTGCATTTTGTTGTAAATAAAGCATCCCAAGGGTCCAACTATTGTAATTTTTGTAAAATCTTCAAAAAATTTGATATTTTTAAGAATTTTATTTTTAAACCCTTTTCAAATTTACCCATCCATGTTGTACTTGTCAGTTTTTTCCGAACTAAATTTTTCTTAGAGTCAATAAATGCACCAAGTGGTCAAATTTTTGCACAGTTTGCATTTTACCCATTTTTCAAAGAATTAATATGTCATTTTGGACGTATCCCCCACCCTCCCATCCCATGTAATACAAAAGGAGACTTTAAACACATAATTAATTTTATTTTAATAAACTAGCATTTTGACTTGTATATTTCTAGATAAAGTCATAATTTTTGACCTTCTTTCAATGTTGTGTTCCACAACTTCTTGGGGCTCTATTTTTCAAACAAATAGATTTGAAGTCAATAATTTCTTCTATACAGTTCATGATCCATCTTTCTCAAAGAAATTCCACATCATTTTCTCAAATTTGGCATTTTCGCATATTTTAACTTGCTTTAATAAACTGGCATCATGCATAAACCCTAGAGGGAATGCCATTTCGGGAATCCCATGATAGGAAAGCCGCCCTTTTGTCTTGGGTACTTAACCCTAAAAGATATGCACGTTTATATTTTTGATAAATCCTAGCGGATGAGACCCTAGGTAAGGTAATACGAGCAGAATGAAGGTATCTCTTTCTGGCAGATCTGGCTTATCTACGATTAAAAGGGGGGTCTCACCCTAAAGGATTGCATTTCATGCTAGGCTTACCCTTGGCATAATAAGGGCTCCCCCTAGGACATGCATCCGTTTTTTATTTTTATTTATACTAACTTTGATTTTTTCATTTTTTACAGGTCCTTTAACGAAGACGGTAAAAATAAGAAAGACATTTGATACATATTTGGTCTTAGGTTCGAGTATTTTAGATTATAGTCCAATTCTAAATAAACCATTACATACTTGAGACCCATAAGGACATCAAAAACATGAGTGTTCTTTCGAATTATTCGAAAGGTCATGGACGACCGATTTTGTTAGAATTGATAGTGCTTAGGAACTAGATAGGTGAGTTTGGTTAGAATAAGCAATGTGATAAATGAAATTGTATTTCATAGCTGGAAAATTGTAACAAGAATAGAAATAATTTGGATGCTAATAATTACACTCCTTCTGTAAATTTAAGATTGCCTTATCTCTAAAATTTTTCTCAGATGAAGTGTTCAATAAGTTGCTTTCTCAAATTTGTTTATGACATTTGATTTTCCCTTTATTTTTGTAATTTAGCTTTTGAAAAAATTTTCTTCAAATCTTTTTATTATATTGAGCAAATGATTCTTTGATGAGACCTCGAAATACGTCACATTTTTCTCAAAGCCTAATGATTAGGTTTGTGTCATTGTAAAGTTTTCTCTTTCAAATGACTGAGCGTAAGCTCAAATTGAATAAAAAGAAAAATATTTTTCTTGTATCTTTTGAGGGTGAAAATAAATACCCTATGGTTTTCGGATGTCATCTTATTTGAAGCTGATAATTGCCACTTCAATATCTTTTCAGATTCCAAAATAACACAAGTCGTTAATAAGGAAGCTAGAGTGATACCGAAAAGAATTTGGACTTTGTGTTAAGAATTCCGAATGGTACGAAAGGAAAATCCAAACTAATCTTGGAAGAGGTAGAAATCCCGAATATTGACACCAAGACATCGGTCAGCAAATTAAGTCAAAATGCACTTTTGCTCGAAAATTTGCAAAATGTCAAGCCAATTTTGATGTATGTTTGGACGATTCAAGCATAATAAAAGAACAAACATGCAGGGAGTGCCACTTCAACCAATTCACAAGGGAAGTTTTTGTTGTTTCATATACACATTTCCTTATTCACCTTGGGAATATGTTATTGTCAGATTAAAATAGGGGATGTCACATGCTTGTGAATTATGGCTTGCAATCCTGATTTTTGTTAATTACCCTACGGGTTGAAATTGCTTTATGTGCTTGGACAAATGTTTTCTTCACGTACTAAGAAATGATTATTATGTGATTTGGAGTTTTGCTCTTATATAAAGTATGTCTTGTAAAATGGTTGAAATTATGTCTAAATTTTGTATGTTTGATGAAAATTTCTCTTCTTTACTTAATTTCACATGTTAAATGCTGATTATGGTCAATTAGTGCACTCATGTAATCTGTGATGTAACATTTGTTGTGAGGAAAAAAAAAAAAGGAAAAAAAAGGAAAAAAGAAGAAAGAAAAAAAAAAGAGAGAGAAGAAAATGATGTCAGGTTTTCTACTCCAATGATTCTTGTGCTTAGTAACCGGGAGTCTTCATCTAAAAATGTCGACTTTCACGTCAAACGGTACTTGAATTATGAGTAATGCATTGCAAATTTGAGTAAGTAAATTGTTGAGTAACCAGGGGTCTTCATTTAATCAATGTCGACTTCTTGCGTCAAAAGGCAATTTTACTTCTCAAATATAAATTTTGCTGCTTGCTTAAGATTGAGATGTTGAGTAACCGGGAACCTTCATAACCAATGTCGGTTTTCGCGTCAAAAGACTACTCTCAGTATTTTTGAGTGATTAGTTCACTAACAGAAATTCCCCTCAAGTGAAAAATGAGATTGATCATAGACATGGGATGCACTTTGATTGATCTGTATGATTTGTTTACTTGTGAAATTCAGTAAGGCGAAGAAATTAGGTTGAACTTGCTTAATTGTGATATAATTCCTTCCTTTTTGCTTGATATTATGAGTATTGAAGGCAAGACAATAAATTGTATAATGGTCATTTATTTGGTCTTAAGGAATACATTTTAGAATCTACATGTGTGATTTCAATACTTGAATCACTAGTTGAGCTCACATTTTTCGAATGGTTGAGAACAAACAATGATTCAAGTGTGGGGAATTGACAAGTGTCCAAAATGATGCATTCTAGCACAAGGGCATATGATGTTAATATATCTATTCCAAATTTATCAAGGGAAGATTGTCTTACTGATGCCAAATATTCTTCAAATACTAGTCTGATTTAATGAAATGGGGAATGACCACTCAAGATTCAAATGATTGTTGTTCTATGTCTTCCTTTATAAAGGTGAAAACCCAAAAGGGCGCTTTAAAAAAAAAAAAAAAAAGGAGAAAAGAAAAAGAAAAAGGGGGCGGGGGAAACCTTAGTGAAAACCTGAAAGGGCGCTAAGGTGGGAATCTTGTGCACATAAACGAAGCAGATAAAGGAGAAGTGACGAAGCTGAAGAGCTGGTGACTATGATTCAGCTTGGGTTTTCTCTTCATGGTTGTTCTTCTTCTAGCAGTATCAAGCTTCTGGTTGATGACATCCGAAAAGGGTCAAATGTGACATTCGTGGTCAAAAGCCTGTTTTCAACACCGTGGAATAAATTGTTTTGTCACAGTTGAAATTCTTAACTTATCTTTGACAAAAATTATTTTACACTTACTTTTACTTGTTGTGATTTGTTGTTTCCTCATGTTGTAGTTTCGTTTTCAATTTATTGAAATGTGATGACTACATAAAATATCTATGTGTACATGTATATGTATATATAATAGATGAAAGATAGTGAAATCAAATAAATTGTTTTGCATCAGTCATTCATTAGATTTGTGTCAAAAGACAATCCTCTTAAGTTATCATGAAAAATCACGGCAGTCGATATTTGCAAGTCATAATGAAAGGACAATTGGTGGATGCTGATAGACTGCGAAGATCAGAAGACAACTCACAGGGATGGATTTGGGATTAGATATCGACGCCAAGAACTCATGTTTACACGTTTCACAAAGCCTGAGGGATTACACGGTGGCGGCACACTGTTTAATCATCTTTTCATTTTCCAATTGCAGGTAAAATCATGAGTTCGTCATTGATATTCAAAAAAAAAAAAAAGAGAGAGAGAGAGAAGACTGGGGCAAGTCTTTTGTAGCTGGCCTTGGCCTAAGTGGAGTATTATTCCAATCAAAGATTGATTTAAATTTGACACTGGGGCAATTTTTTGAAAAAATTTTGGTTTCACATTGATTCTAATATCTCATGTTTTAACCCTGTCTTGGGAAGGACTGATTTCAAATTTACACTGGGGCAAATTTTAAAGGATAGATTTCAAATTGATTTCACTTGATTTATATTGGAGAAAATTTTTTGGTATAAGATTTTATTTATTCACTTATTTATTTCTTTCAAATAGATTTTGATATGTTACATAGAGTCAAAAAAAAAATCAAAAATCATCAATCAAAATGCTTTGTAAACTGCTTTCAATAGTTTAATCTTTTTCATGAATTTTCATTACTTTTTGGGCTACTTTTCGACTTAAAATAAATAAATAAATAAATAATAAAAAAAAACTTTTTCATGCATGTCCAGCAAACTAGACCTTTCACGTTTATTTTTCAAGTTTGGCAAATCAAACTTTGCATTGTATATCACCCTAGCAAACTGGGTGCATGTCTAGCAAACTGGACCTTTCACGTTTATTTTTCAAGTTTGGCAAACCAAACTTTGCATTGTATATCACCCCAGCAAACTGGGTGCATGTCCAGCAAACTGGACCTTCATGTTTAATTTCTTGTATTCACCCCATCAAACTAGGTGCATGTCCAGCAAACTGGACCTTTCACGTTTATTTTCCAAGTTTGGCAAACCAAACTTTGTACTGCATCTCACCCCAGCAAACTGGGTGCATGTCCAGCAAACTGGACCTTCACGTTTAATTTCTTGTACTTACCCCAGCAAACTGGGTGCATGTCCAGCAAACTGGACCTTCACGTTTAATTTCTTGTACTCACCCCAGCAAACTGGGTGCATGTCCAGCAAACTGGACCTTCCACGTTTATTTTTCAAGTTTGGCAAATCAAACTTTGTATTGCATATCACCCCAGCAAACTGGGTGCATGTCCAGTAAACTGGACCTTTCACGTTTACTTTTTTAAGTTTGGCAAACCAAACTTTACATTGCATTTCACCCCAGCAAACTGGGTGCATGTCCAGCAAACTGGACCTTCATGTTTAATTTCTTGTATTCACCCCAGCAAACTGGGTGCATGTCCAGCAAACTGGACCTTTCACGATTATTTTCCAAGTTTGGCAAACCAAACTTTGTACTGCATCTCACTCCAGCAAATTGGGTGCATGTCCAGCAGACTGGACCTTCACGTTTAATTTCTTGTACTCACCCCAGCAAACTGGGTGCATGTCCAGCAAACTGGACCTTCCACGTTTATTTTTCAAATTTGGCAAACCAAACTTTGTATTGCATATCACCCCTGCAAACTGGGTGCATGTCCAGCAAACTGGACTTTTCACGTTTACTTTTTTAAGTTTGGCAAACCAAACTTTGCATTGCATTTCACCCCAGCAAACTGGGTGCATGTCCAACAAACTGGACCGTCATATTTAATTTCTTTGCATTTCATCAAATTCTAGCAAACTAGGCCATACACTTCTCTAGCAAATTGGACATTTCATATTTTATTTTAATTTGATTTTTTTAAGTCGGGCAGCACAAAATTTTACTTTCACCATTCGAACTACGTTTTGACCTGATTTCCTTGTATGGGATACGTAGGCAGCTCTTGGAGAGTTCGGTCATTTTCTCACTCTTTCATTTGTTTACATTCTTACGTCTTGTATGTTTAGACATTTATCTTTGCTTTTGTGTTTAGGTGAGTCAAAATTCGGTGTTGTCTACGTCTTTGTCTAAAATCTCTGCGAGATTCTCGACAAATAGGGGTAAGCTGTAGACACCAAATTTTGACACACCTTTGACAAAAATATGTGTGTTACTTTATTTTAGGGGGTATTTTTCATTTTTCGGGGGTCGAGTACAATTTTCGCGCATTATGTCTAATTCATCACATCAAGGGCAAAAATGGTAATTTCACCATGTAAATATTAGTTTATTTTATTTTATTTCCTAAATACATGACTTTACTATTTTTATCATTATTTATGATTATTAATGATTTTTAGGAGTCATTCATTATTTATTTAAAATTTTAGTATTTTTTTATTCAACGGCACGGTTTCCAATGCGCTATTTTTTATGAGAATTTTCAAGTGAAAATTTTATATATGCATTCTGAATACTCATAAATTTTTTGTAAAAATCTCATAATTTTTAGACTTCGTTTAGTATTTATTTAATTTTTGTCTTTTTATTTATCAAGGGCACGTTTTCCAAGAATTGCGTTAATCTTAAAAATTTTGAGTGAAAACTTTAGTATATGTGTTTCATGAGATAATATATGTTGTGTAAAACTTTTGTGATTTTTAAGAGTCATTTAGTATTTTTTGTGATTTTCATAATTTTTGCCATATTACGTCACGTTTTTAATGCACCTTTATTTACGAATTTTGTCTAGTGAAATTTTTATATGTGCATCTAATATTTGTAGATTTTATGTAAAAAAATTAAAAAAAAACTATTTAGTATTTATTTCAAATTGTATCCTTTTATCTATGACATATTTTTCAATAGTGAATTAACGTTAAAACTTTAATTTTTTGTTATTATTGAATTTTCTTTTTCTAGTAATGTTGAATATTAGTTTTAATTTTAGTTTTTATTATTTTACTTTATTTACCTTTTATTTTTTATTCTAAGAAGTCCATAAGATTTTTATTTTTATTCCAATTTTCTTCATTTTCTTACATTTTCTTTTCTTTTCTTTTTTCTTCTTTTTTCTCTTCTTCTTCTTTTCTTCTTTTCTTTTTATCTTTCTCCTTCTTTACAAATTTCACAAAAAAAAAAAAAAGGGAAAAAGGCTGGAGCAGGCTGCGTTTTGCAGCCTGCCACAGTAACGTCATGGATGAGCAGCCTTTTGCCATACCCCAAACCATGCCTCCTCATCATCACCTTCCAACCCCCCTGCAATTCAGCAAATTTTGAGGGATTTGGAAGGGATTTTTGTTCATTTTTTCCTCACTTTTCCCTCACCTTCCCTCACCTTCCCTCTGCCTCCTCTTCCCCTCACCATTTTTCCTTCACAGACATCACTCACGCACAACACAATTCTCACTACGTTTTCACTCACTCCCTCTCAGACTCCCTCTGCCTCCCCTTCCCTCACCAGAACAAAACTCACAGGCACACACAAACCTTTTCTCCCTCGGCCAAACACACCTGCACAACACACACACCTGCAGACTACACACTCACCTACACTCTGGCATCCCTTTCCCCTGCAAACTCTCCTCCCCTCACACTCACCTGCACTTGACATTCACTCTCAGCTCACATTCATCACCATTTTCACAACCTGCACACACACACAAAGAACACATTCATACCAGTTTCACAATCTTTACACAAACGATTCAAGACACACACGCACCACACACCTGCATTTTCCACAATTCTCACAAAAACACACACACATTACATATCACAATTCAGCTCCACAAAACACACACACAACACAGCACACACACCACACACATTACACACGCACCCTGCATTCACAAACACGCACAAGCATCAATACACACCTGCAAGCACACAGAAACACACCCTGCATTCACAACTTCACCTCACTCTCTTCTCTCATGACCTGCACAAAAAACTCACGGATTCCACACACGCACAGATACACTAACATCCACACACTATATACACCTGCACGAAATCAGCCTTATAAAAAAAAAAAAAAAGGGGGCAACATCTACAATCAGCAACAACTGGCGCCTACTACCACCATCCCCGCCGCCGGATCCACCAAACCAGAGCACATCCATCAGCATGCCACTACCCCTCAATTAAAAAGGTAAAATCCCCATCCCTCCTTCAGTTTTTTTTTTGTAGATTATTGGGGCAACCGGGGGGAAGAAGAACCAGAGAAGAAAGAAAAAAAAAAGAAGAAGAAGAGAGAACAGATTGAGGAAGAAGAGAGAAAAAGAAAGAAAAAGAAAGAAAGAAAGAAAAAGAAAAACCGGGTAAAAAAAAAAAAAAGAAAACTAAAATCGAAAAAAAAAATTTATTTAGTTTTGGTGAAACTACGTCGTTTTGACGTTGTTTCACTCAAAACTACGTCGTTTTGATTAGGTTAGTTTTTTTTATTTATTTTAATTAATAATAGGTATTTATTTTATAGTCCTTATACTTTCATTAATGCTACTGTGACCCCGATAATTTCTGATTTGTGCATTTAAATTTCTGTTTATTGTAGATTGACCCCCATAATTTTATTTTCTTTTCAATTAGGTCTTAATTAATTGCATTTAGGTCCCTCAACTTTTATATTATTATGATTTTGGCCCCTGTATTTTTTTAATTTCTATTTTTGACCCTATATTTTTCGGTAATTACATTTTGACCCCTGTAATTTTTCTGGAATCGCAATTTTACCCCCTGATATTTATGAAAATTGTAATTTTACCTCCCAAACTTGCTGTTATTGTATTTTAGGCTTTAAATGTGGCTGGAATTCTGTTTTAGTCCTTGAATGTGGCTGCCATTTGCAATTTGGTTCCTAACATTGCTGGAATTTTTGCATTTTTGTCCCCAAACTTGTTGGAATTTTATTTTTGGCCCCTTATTGTTGCTGGAATTATATTTTAGCCTTAATAATTGCTGAAAATTCTATTTTTGCCCTAGAATGCTTGCTGGAATTTCATTTTTATCCCTCCCAACCTTGCTGGAATTTTATTTGAGTTATTATACTTGCTGGAATTTTATTTTTGGCCCCCTATTGTTGCTGGAATTTATATTTTGGTCCTTTATGTTGCTGGAATTTGTTTTAATATCTCCATTAATTGTTAGAAATTGTATTTTTGTCTTTTATTTGTTGCTAGAATTTGTATTTTAATACTTATAGTTGCTGGAATTTTTATTTTTAACTCTTTTATATAGCTGAAAATTGCAATTTGACCTTATACATTGCTGTAAATTATGTATCATTTAATGACCTTGCTGAAATTATATCTTGGCCTTAAGTATTGCTGGAAATTTTTATTTTTGGGCATTAGACTTGCTGAAAATTATGTTTTAGCCTTAAATTTGTTGTAAACTATGCCATTACCTTAATTAGGGTTTAAAATTGTAACTTTACCTTTTTGCTTGTTGCAAATTACAATTTTTACTCTAGAATATTGCCCAAATTTCTCTTTTAATCCAAATCTTGTGATATTTTATTTTTGCCCAAAAAAATATTAATTAAAATTAGTTAAGTCCTCAAAGTTTTAAATTATTTCTTTTCACATTTCTTTATTTATTTATTTTATCAAATTTATAATTAATATTCTAAAATTGGGTCTTGTTAGTCTAATTAATGTTCAAATTAGTTTCCCTATTTCCTTTTAGTTATTTTGATAATTTTCATTTGGGTGTTAAAAATTTAAGTATGTATTATTGTGTTTTATCTTCTACTATTTTTTTTACTTATTCATTTTCCTTGTTTTACTTTATTTATTTATGCACTTATTTATTTCTACTTAAACAATTTTCATTCTTTTCTAAATATTTAATTATTATTATTTTAATTTTGTCTATTATTGCTATAGTTGTTTGAATTATCATAGCATGTTCATGGTGATTGGTATGGAATTATTTAATTAGTAGTTTATTTATTAAATAGTGGTATTTTTAACATGTTTGCTCATTTAGTAGCAATTTGTACCGAGTCCTCGAACGGGAGGTACCTCGATTACCCTTTTAATTTCTTTTTATATGCTCCTACGTGCTCCAATGTGTTTTTCTATGTGATTTCATGTATCTTTGTGCTTATAATTTTTATCCATGTGTGAGTGTTTATCTATTTATTTATGCCATGTTGTTTATTTCAATTTAATCTTGATTATTCAAAAATGTAATAGATAGGTAATATTCTATTTAGCAAAATTTCTGTATTTAGATAATTAATGTAATAGATAGTTTATATCTAGTTAACAAAAATTTTTTTGTATTTCAGTTAGAAAATGTAATAGGTAGGTTAGACAGGCTAGATAGGTTACCTTTTATTTTATTTTAGATCGTAATTAGGCTTCTCCGGTGTAATAGTTAGGTTTTGTGTGCTATGTGTGCTATGTGTTTATGTGTTTTATTCGCTTTTCTTAGGATTTTGCATCTAGAATATTATGATTATGTGCTATGTGCTCCTACGTGCTATTATTTGCTTTTATGTGATTTATTGCTTTAATATGTGCTTTAATTACTTACTTACTTTATTATTTTATAAGTGTATCGTCGCCACACTAGTCCAACGCTAGTTGTGGTTAATTTCGGTTTCTTCGCTAGTCCAACGCTAGCGGAGAATTTTTAGAAAATAGGTTAGTCCAATACTAGACCTTTAGGTCATTTTAGTGATAGAATCATTTCTTGTGTGCATTTCATGATCATTACACACACATTTTCTCTTTTTAGGCCTTTTCCATTTTTACATAATTTTCTATATATATATTTTATCATTTATTATCTATTTTAACATATATTTTAGTGCATAATATTTAGATTCCACTACACATAGAATTTTAGGTCATTTGCGTGATTTGACTAGAAATAGTAATCTACTCACGTGGGAAGCGATGGCGTACATGTCGTCCCCCCCTCCGTGAGTAGGAATAGTTAGTCACGAGTCCATTCCGTCCCCCGTACCCGTTATGTTGCATCCCTACTTTCTTTGTTCACTTACTATCTATACTACTATTTTCCTTTTCTTTTGCATTCCATTTTTGCACCTATACTCGTGACTCCGTCGAGGTCTACATTCGGGTTTCGCAATTAATGCGGTAATTCCGACTAAACTTCAATGGAACATTTTGTCCCTTAACGATATTCATTTTTAGGACTAGATTTGCATTCACATAGTTGCATCCAAATGCGATAAAATCTTAGGGTTATATTAGAAAAATTTAGACTAAACCTCGCAACTAGTTTCGGCTAGGTTGAAAGGGTGCCTTAGGCGCGAGCCTTTGCCTTCCCTTTCTTCAACTGTGACTCCCGAACCTTTTTCTCTTGTTTTTCAAAGACCTGGAGTCGTCTAAAAGGGTTTTTCTTGTTTTTCCTTATTTTTTCCAAAAATCATTTCTTTAAATAAATCATTCTTAATTTTCTTATCTTTTATAAAATATTTTCGGGTGACTTGGTACACCAAAACTCAATACCAAGTGGCGACTCCTTTTTCACTAGAAAACCCTTTTTAGACTCTATTTTCGGGGCAAAAAACCGTCGCATTTTCAAAGTCCCATTTTAGGCCCTTTTCTTTTGTTTTTCAAAATACAGCATTTGTTTGTCACATTTTATCGAATTATCTTTTATAAAGTATTTTCTAAAAATTATTTTTATAAAAACGTACACTCTTTTTTCCAATAACCATAAAATCAAATTTAATTTTTCCTTTCCCTTTTTCCCGACTCGACACACTTATTTTATTTTCCCTTTCGAAAAATGGGGCGCGACAATGATGAGAAGATGCCACCACTGGAGGGAAGAAGTGATAGTGAAGGTCCTATTAGCTGCGAACCTGACAAGGGAGAGCTTCTTTTCACAAAAAAAATTTCAGATGAGCACCCTAAGGAAGCTGGACCTGATGTGCAGAAAGAATCAATCTTCCATACTCGATGTTTCATTGGGGACAAGATATGTGGCATTGCCGTTGACTCTGGTAGTTGTACGAATATTGTGAATTCATTGTTGCTAGATGAGCTTGGTTTGAAAATAGTGAAGCATCCCATGCCATATAGACTGCAGTGGGTGAGGGATAGTGGTGAATTGAAGGTGACCAAGCAAGTCGAGGTCGTGTTCACCATTGGAGCCTACAAAGATAAGGTTTTATGTGATGTAGCGCCTATGGGGGCATGTCACTTGCTACTAGGGTGTCCATGGCAATTTGATCGCAAGGTGATGTATGATGGGTTCTGCAATGAATACTTGTTCACTTGGCATGGAAAGGACATCACACTTGTGCCATTGACACCGTTGGAAACTCATAGGGACAATGTGAAGCTATCTAAGGAGCTTGAGGTTGCGAAGGGGAAGAAGAAGACGGTGAAGAAGGATCTTACTAATTCTCATTCTTCTCTTCCACACATTTCTTCTGTACAGGTACACAATGTTCCCTCAGTTGGAGTCATGAAGAAGCAAGATTCGAGGACGAATCTTCTTGAAGAGGAGGGGAATGATACGAACCAAGTGATGAAAGCCCAAATAGATGGGGGCATTCGAATAATCCATAGTGCATCACCAATACATAGGGGCTTAATCACTCAAAATGGAGACTTAGAGGCGTTAAGGATGGTCAAAAGGAGCAAGAGGAAGAGGCCATCCAATGCTGGGACGAGTACACCTGCAAGGGTTCAGAAGAAGACGCGTAGAAAAGGCCATCAGAAAGTTTCTGATGAAGGTCGCGGGCAAGGCCGCGCCGCGGCCTTTCCCGCGGACTCCGTCAGAAACTTTGCCAAAAATGGGATGACGTTCTCATCAAAGCCACATAGAAGGCCGGCCCGCGGCCTTAGTCCATAACTTTACGATTTTATTTATTTTCTGCGTTTTTACTTAGTTTATAACGTGTAATAGACTAGTTACTTGCTATATTGGTTATTTAGGGTGTTTTTGCCTATATAAGGCTAATTATTATTATTGTTAAGACAGATTATTGAAGTTGAATAAAATTTACGAGGGTTTTTCCTCTCTGATTCTCTTTGTGAGACTTGTGAGTTCCACGAGTGATTCGTGAACTTCCTTGATATCCTTGAGTTCTAACCAGCGTGTGAGGTTAGGGTTTGGGATCCTCTTCAAACTAGTTTCAGTTCTCGGGTAGAATTGGGGTTAGGTTGTTCATTGATACACAAGAACGATCCTTTGGGAGGGTTGTCCTGTGGATCGCGATCGTGGTGAAGGTTCCCGTTACGTGTTTAACGAGGGCTCTGGGGGCGGATCGCATCAAGTAAACCACTTGATGCGATCCGCCCCCAGAGCCCTCGTTAAACACGTAACGGGAACCTTCACCACGATCGCGATCCACAGGACAACCCTCCCAAAGGATCGTTCTTGTGTATCAATGAACAACCTAACCCCAATTCTACCCGAGAACTGAAACTAGTTTGAAGAGGATCCCAAACCCTAACCTCACACGCTGGTTAGAACTCAAGGATATCAAGGAAGTTCACGAATCACTCGTGGAACTCACAAGTCTCACAAAGAGAATCAGAGAGGAAAAACCCTCGTAAATTTTATTCAACTTCAATAATCTGTCTTAACAATAATAATAATTAGCCTTATATAGGCAAAAACACCCTAAATAACCAATATAGCAAGTAACTAGTCTATTACACGTTATAAACTAAGTAAAAACGCAGAAAACAAATAAAATCCTAAAGTTATGGACTAAGGCCGCGGGCCGGCCTTCTGTGCGGCCTTCATCAGAACGTCATCCTATCTTTGGCAAAGTTTCTGACGGAGTCCGCGGGGAAGGCCGCTGCGCGGCCTTGCCCGCGACCTTCATCAGAAACTTTCTGATGGCATTTTCTACGCGTCTTCTTCTGAACCCTTGCAGGTGTACTCGTCCCAGCATTGGATGGCCTCTTCCTCTTGCTCCTTTTGACCATCCTTGATGCGTCTAAGCCTCCATTTTGAGTGATTAAGCCCCTATGCATTGGTGATGCACTATGGACTATTCGAATGCCCCCATCTATTTGGGCTTTCATCACTTGGTTCGTATCACTCTCTCTCTTGCATCCCTTTGTAGCTAAAAGAGAAGGAAGGTTGCTAATTGGTTTTAACTCTAGATTTAGTTTCAAAACTTTTTGGGTAACTTTTTCTTTGATCTCCAAAATATTATATTTATATTGACTATATATGAACTTTTAGTTGTAACAAGCAGTATGATAGTTTTAGGAATAGAATAAATACGAACTTTTAACAGTGGAACAAAATATTTGGGTGTCTCTTATGATCTTGCTAAATCAATTAGATTAAATTTTATTTTTTTAATTTCTACGTCATTTAGAGTATATTTTAATGTATTTTTTTTTGTGTACAGGTGACATTGAATGAATATTAATGGAAATGGCTTCTTCAAGGTGGATTGAAGCTTATGTTTTAGTCTATGTCCTTGTTACTTTAATTGAAACTTCCTCGTACAAATGCTTGCTATGGTTTTAGGATAAATTTCCCTTTTGAAAAATTAGTAGATGGTGAATGATTATTGTATACTAGATTTGGTTCACATTTGTTGGATGCTTTTTGTTTTTATGAAATACTTTGGTGTTTTTAACTTTGAATAAATGATTATTGATTATTTTGCATTTCAAAATTTCTATTGTATTTATTATTCTTAGTATTGAGCTGGAATTTGCTATCTCTATTGTCATATTTAAGGCTTCAGCTGTATTTTATTATCTTAATCGTAAAAGTAGGGTGGAAATGTTTGTTGAGGCCATTTGAAATTGTTGATAGGTGATCCTTTGAAATTTTTGACATGTTGAATAGTATCTTTCAGGTTTTTTTTTTTTTAAAAAAAGAGGAAAAAAATCTCGACATTCTTAATTGTCAGTATAGTCTGGATTAATGTCAAGAACAAATGCCATCATACTTTTAATGAAAGTGTCACTAAAAATACTATCTAATGACATTTTAGAGTGTCATGTAAATTATTATATAAGGCATTTTAGATGTCATGAAAAAGGATATCTAGTGACACTTCAAAGTGTCATGTAAATTATATGTATAAGGCATTTTTAGATGTCATGAAAGAGGATATCTGGTAACACTTCAAAGTGTCATGTAAATTATATATAAGGCATTTTTAGATGTTACGAAAAACCCATATAATGACATTTCAAAGTGTCATGTAAATTATATATATGAGGCATTTTTAAATATCACGAAAAACACTTTCTAATGACACTTCAACGTGTCATGTGATTTACATATACAAGGCATTTTTAGATGTCCCTATATCGAGTTAGATTTTAACTATTTCTACCTTTCCTGACACATTTGATATGTCAAGAATGATGTCATTTCCTTTCGATTATATTGTCTTATTAGTAAGTTTTCTTGACACTTTAAAATGTCATAGACCTATCCTTACATTGGAAAGGACGACACTTGATATGAGTGTCAGGAAAACTAAAGTGTCAGCATATGTTTGTTTTACTGACACTTTCAAATGCCCTCATAGGGCATTTTTCTTGTAGTGTTACTATCTATATTATTTTCCTTTTTCTTTTTTTGCATTTTATTTTGCATATACATTTGTGACTTCCTCGAGGTTTCGACTCGGGTTTCGTAATTAATGCGATAATTCCGACCAAGTCTCGACAGAACATGCCGACCCTCCCGATATTCACATTTAGACTTAGGATTTGCATTCATTTAGATACATCCGAACGCAATAGAATCTAAGGTAAATTTAGGAAATTTTGATTAAACCTCGCAACTAGCCTCGGCTAGGTAAAAAGGGTGCCTTAGGCGCGAGCCTTTGCCTTCCCTTCCTTCAAATGTGACTCCCGGAACTTTTTCTCTCTTTTTTCGTAGGCCGGAGTCGGAAAAGGGTTTTAAATAATTTTTCTAAACTTTTACTTTTTGTTTTGTTTTAACGATTTTTCGGGTGACTTGGTACACCCTAACTCAGTACCAAGTGGCAACTCCATTTTTCAAAATAAAACCCTTTTTCAAAAATCAGTTGGCTAAAACTGTCGCACTTTTAGTCCTGGTCTTACTTTCTTTTAAAATACCATTGTTCCTAAAAAACACACTTTTTACTAAAAACTCAATTTTTATCACACACGCACAATTTTTTCAAAACTTTTCTTTTCAAAAGGGTCTCTGACTGGACCGTCTTTTCAAAACACAACAGTCAACGACCCCACCTGTACCCTTTACGATTTTAGGACGCGACATTCTCATTGTGCCATCTCATGTTTACAGTAGTTTTCCTTAGCATGTGTCAAGAAAAGCCTTCGCAATCTAGGCCTCAGAAGAAAATATCGCAATTTCTATGAGGAATCTTCTTACATTTGCCATCATTTATTTTACACCTTATTTCCTGCACTCTAGACAAAAGTTCCATCTTTATACTCAGTTATGAACAAAATACAATATCTTTACATACATGAATTCGCTCAAATCAAGTTGCCTTGCGGTATATTTCACTTGTATCTATGCTAATAATAAATGTGATTTATCTTTATCGTTAATTATTTATTTTTTTATTTATCTAAGTTTATTTGATAAAGTGTACAAAACATTAACTGTGTACAAGAAATTATAGTGTTATAATGATAAGGCTCTTGGTATACATGAGTTATATTTCACTAGTCATAGTAATAACAAACTAGATATTGTTAATTTAAATAGACTAATACATGCTTTCCCTCTATGTATTATAAATAGTGGCTGATCTCATCAATTATAGTATAGTGACACTTGAGCTTGTACGTAGATGCCTACTAGGGAACAAGTTAATTGGATTAATTTGCTAAAAGTAAATATATCTATAACTATTTAGTACAAATAGCTTGACCTCTTATTGATTTTTGTGCAAGTGATCCCTAAACTTGATATTACTATAATATCTTGTACTTGGATTAATATACTTTAGTGCTACTAATTGTTGCTCTTACTGAGTTGCATATATGGTAAAGAATGTGTATGGAAGGACTGTGAGGAATCAATATAGAATTCAGCAATAACTCAATGAATAATAACTCTTTTTTACAAATAGAAATTTATACTTAGATGACTCTTGATCTTTTTAAAAAAATAAAAGGGATAATTTCATAAACCTTCCTTGAGGTATCTAACAATCTTACTTAGCACTTTCCAAGTTTTGAATCGTGCCCGTTAGCTTTAAATCTAAGTTCAATTTGGTTCATTTACATCGTATAACTTGATACGAGCCTAAGAGTTTGATTCGATAATCTACTCAATAGGCTCAAGCTCAATTCAAACACTCGAGTTTAAAAATTATTTTATTAATAAAATATGTATCTTTATATCAAATATAACTTGAATTCGAATTTCAATTCAAAATTCTGAAATGTGCCCAATAGCTTTAAATTTAGTTCGATTTGATCCGTTTGTAGTCCTATATGAGAGCTCATTTGAAAGGAAATCGCCAAATTTTGGCTCAAGCATCCCCTATTCTCTATAAAACCCATTACAAGTTTAATTTCTAGTCTTTTAAGCTTAAGATGAAATGCAGTTAATTTGGGTTAACAAATTAAATCAAATAAATCATCAATATAGCAAATTGTCAATTAGGAAGGAACAGTATAAATTTTGAGTCACCATTAAAAAGACTACAGAAAAAAGCATTCATGATATGTTTGCTTACAATTTTCACAAAAAATAATAAATTAAATATACAAAACAAATAAATGAATAAATAATACTAAAATTACAATATCCTAATGTCCTATTAATAGGCTCACATTATTTCAAAAAATAATTAAGCTAATTAATATATAATTTAATTGAGAAATAAAACTAACTAAAATCAACTAAATTAATTAAATTAAATATACCAAATCTTAGTTTAATTGAACTCATTATCACTTTTCTATTACTAAGGGGCCTAATTGCAACTATTAAAATCTTTGGGGATCAAATCAAAAAAGGGAAAAACTTAAAGAGCTCTAATGATAGTATCTATACTTTAATCAAACTAATTACCGTTTTTCCAGCCTTAAAGGGCTTAATCACAAATATTAAAAATTTTGGGGTTCAAATGTAAAAGTGAAAAGAATTTAAAGGACTCACATGATAATATCCAAACTTTGATTAAACTAGGGTTAAAAGCATAATGTACCCCTGAACTGTCAATCAAGTTGCGATGTTCTCCATTCAACTATTAAAGTAGGCAAGTTCCATCCTCCGACTAACATCATCCAATCAAATTACAGTTAAAAGCAAGTGAAACACACCCATGCTGCATTTTAGTTTTTGGGTCAGAAGCCCCTTGTTGTGACCATTAGAAAATGAGTAAAAAAATGCCCCGATAATTTTTTTTAACTAATTACATGCTTAATTGCATGTGATTAGTCTGCAAAGAAAAATAATTTTTAATAACATGTAAGACGATTTAATATTAAGACTGTGGTCCCTTTGCTTTTGAATTGAATGTGTAGTTGCTTTCATGTTCCAAAAAAGTGAGATAGAAAAATGTTAGCACGTACAATTTCCATTAATTAATTTGTGTATAGTTTTAGTTGGGTTAAGAAAAGGTCCAGATGGGTATGATGATAAATGGATAAATTCTAAATGGTTAACAAATGGATAATAAAGAGGTTGTAGTTATTGCAAACAGAAAAGCCATAAACAGCTGGTAGTTCTTGTACAAAATAAACAGACCAAAAACTACTAGCTGTTTATGGATTTCAGTAAAGCATAATTACAGCAATTTCCAATAGTAATTTGCAAGTTACAATAAAAAAATTCTATTTGCAAGCTACAATTATAATTCCAATAGAAAATTGGTTTTTGATAAAATAGAGTTAAGCCATAAACTGCTGGTAGTTTTTTTTCCTGTATCTTGTACAGTAATTACAAATTGTTTATCGTTTTTGGTGATTTAAAATCATTGGGTGAAAAAAATCAGCTGAACTACAGTACATCCTGCATTTTTTATTAGTGCAATTGGCACAAATGTACAAAGTAAAAGCATAAACCAGAAAAGTCAACATAAACTTCTATGCATGAAAAAGTTAACAATAATGAACAAAGAAAACAAATAACAGGACCAACCTGCTACAATATAAGGGTTCTTTTAGTTTTTTCCGTTTGATCTTTCCACCAGCTAAAATAAGGGTAATTTTGTCTGTTCATTAATTGATTGGGGTACAATGGTCATTAGCTACAGTCATGTGACGATGTTATCTTTTCCGTTTCTTGTCTGTAGGTTAGGGTGGAACTTACCTATTTTAATGGTTGAAAGGGGAATATTGCTACTTGGCTTAAAGTTTCCCGGCGGGGGAAGGTGGGGTAAGAGGAGGGCTCGCGGAGAGGGTAATTATGCTTGGAACCCATTAGACTATTTACCACTCTTCCAATCCTAAAGGGAATCGCAAATATTCAAAACTTTGTGGGTCAAATCAAAAAATTGAAAAAACTTATAGCGCTGACATGCAAAAATTTGAAAGCATCCTTCTCCCATCATCCATCAGAAATGTTTTCTGCTGCTCTTTCTGTTTCCTTCCTAGCAGCCATGGGAGCACGCAATCACCTGAAAGCTAGTTAGATTATGCTATTCTCTCATATAGCCACATATACGCTCAAAATTATTGTCAACTCTCAACAAAAATCATCAAATAAAATTGTGTTTTGTTTTAGAGATTTTATTGAACAGATTATGGGCAAAAATGAGGAATAATTTGTCAGTCAAATTTGAAACGAAATCGAACATCAACACAAAATCACGTAAGCATTGGCAGCTGATGGGAAAAATTCAAAATGGGCATATTATAGAGCTCAAAATTTTATACAAATGAACATAATTTCAATATAATTTAAACAAAACTAAAACCCAAATGTAAAATGGAAACATACAATGCTATTTCGACCGTGATTTTGATTAAGCCTGTTAATTGGGCTTTATGAGCTGGGTTTTAACAAGTTCAGGTTTAGCTCACATACTTAATCGGATTATGAGTTTCAAGCTATGAGTTTCGAGTTTATAAATGAAAAGGTTAGGCTTGACTTATAAAATATTTGGATTGTGAGCTTAAACTCACGAATTTAAGAAAGCTCAGAATATTCTAAGTTTGGTTTCTAAGAAAGTGGTTCGAATATGCACAATAGTCAAAAGATTAATAGGATAATTTATTTCGTGAATGGGAAATGAAAAAATACAATAATCGCATGCTCGCATAATATAGCTTAAACTACAATACTGAGGCATTGCTTAAACTACATTCATAAGCAATCAATGATGTCATATCTTCCATGTCCTCAAAGTATCACATTTTCATACTTATGCAATACTCAATTAAAAGCACAAGAACATATTTGGAATTGAACTCCAAAACGTAAAATTAGAATGTGGATGCAAAAAAGAAGCAAAAAATTTGAGTAGAAAACAACACGAAATCTAGAGATTTTTTAAAAGAAACCTCAAACATTTCCACAAACACATGTCATGCCAAAATGTAATTGATGCTCAGTTCTCAATATTTTGCACAAAGATCCAATGCAGCAATTGCAAAAGCTGCCTTGACAACCTATATGAAGAGCCATTTTGTATCAGAGATACATCACTACAGTAACTATCTGATTATGGCTTGTAGTCTGTAATTGCTTAAAACTATGAGAGAAAGGAATCTACTATTCTTTTTTATTTAGGTATGCAGCCACTATTTTTTATTCGATATTTGAATAAACATATCATCTCTTAATCAATAGCACTTTCTATGGCGTGCGAAAATCTTCAGTTTTGTAAAAAAAATAATAATAATATTTTTGAATAAAAGTTTATCAATTTTCTATAAAAATTTACTATTTTTCAATGAAAAATGAGATTAGTTAGAATGGTGCCAATATACTTACAGCGTATTCATTAAATTATGGAATCAATATCCAAACCGTTGTACACTGTATATCAAATATCCTATTTAATTAATTAATTAGTAGAGATATTGCCGCTAGCTGTGTTGAGTGTGAGTGGTTCAATCTTTGGAAAATTGGTATGGTTTCGTAATAATCTAAAAGGAGGAAACTAAGATCTTCTAACATCTTCAAAAGTTCTACCTTTGAAGTTTTGCCACAATTATGCAAATTACCTGATTCGGAATCATTCGATGAAATACAAGCATTCAAAAGGATAACTAGAAGTCAATGCAAAGCCACGACTCCTAATTATATTAACCAATAAGCCATTTTCAACAAAGCTCTGAACATGAATATAGAGACGAATGATAAATAACATAAGTTAAAATTCTAGTAAAGTTGTATAAAAAAAATTATGAAATACAACCGACTAAAGCTTTACTGATAGTACAACCAATTACGAAAGAAAGAGAGAAGCTTTATCGCTTCCCCAACTAAAGCTACTATTCTCATGCTCTGACTGGTTGCACAAGTTTCAAATGGACCAACTGCAACACTCGACGCAAGTCCAGTTAATTAAAGTGCATATTTGGTGAACTATGCTTAGCAATTCTCAGATTTAGGAGGAGGAAGAAGTCTATGGCAATAGAGTTGTTTGAGGAGAGAGGAAATATTAAGGATTTAGTTAATATATTAAATATAATTTTATATTATATTATAATATATATATATATATATATATAACCCAATATGTATGTATGTTTGTGTGTGTATATATATAGAACCCAATATATGTATGTTTGTGTGTGTATATATATAGAACTCGATATATGTATGTATATATATAGAACCCAATTAAAACCTAATATTTTTGAGCCTATTAAAACTTGAGCTCGACTTAAAAATGTTTCGGACCTAATATTTAGATTTAAGCTTAGATCGACCTGATAAATAGTTAGGCTTATTGACTTTTTTTTTGGGGGCCAAACTAGTCGGGTTCAGGTTGTTCCAACCCATTGACAGTCCTAATTTTGATGGTGCAGCCACAATCATGAAGTTCAACGAGATGTCTATGGCGTCCACTTTTCCTCCTCTCTATTTTTGCTTATTCTTTGTGCGTGTGCTCTGTGTGTGGTGGGCGTGTGGCTGTACGTACGTCGTGGTGTGTGTTATCCTGTTAGTAGCGTGTTAGTTTGTCTCTGCGTCTATGTTTGTTTGTGTTTCTGTGCGAATCGTTGTGTAGTTTGTTAGTTTGCTTGTGTGTTGCTCGGTGTACAGGTGTGTGTTACTGTGTGCTTTCCGGAGTGTTGAATTTTTTTGAGGGGTAATGCGACTGATTAGTTTTTGTCTGCAGCCCTCGCTTCTCTTCTGCCACTGTCCGACACTGCTTTTTATTTATTTATTTATTTTTAAGCTTGGTCTAAAGAAATGATCGTTTTAGGTGAGTAATTTGGGGAAAATAGGAAGTGGAGAGGTACGAGGAAGGTATGGTAATGTAATAGAGTTAGCTTGAGTTTAAAGTAAGTAAAAAAGGCTGATTCAATATTAAAAAAATTTATTCAATAGAATATTCGTACCAATTCTACTAAAAATTAAAAGAAAAGTAAGTACGTCTAAAGATCATGAAACTTTTCTTTCAAAAAATGGAAAATTACACAGACATGGTATAGAAAAATTTTAATGGCAAAAATCCATTGGCAAGACCATATTCGAATATGCAACAAAAGTGAGAAAAAATACAAAAATTCAAAAAATACTTTATGATTTTAAACATTATTAAATTTTTACAGAGAATATATTGACACATAAAATAATTATAAACAAATTTTCACTTGAAAATTCTGAAAAAAAAATGTTGCCTTTGGAAGCGCATCAAAACTGAAAAAAAGGTACAAAATTCAAATAAACACTTAATGATTTCTGAAAAAGGCAAAACCTTCACAATTAGAAATTCTGACCAAAAAGTTGCATTCGCAAGTGTGCCAAAAGTAACATAAATGTATAATGTTCAAATAAATATTAATTGGCTTTGAAAAATTACCAAATTTTAGGAAAAAAAATAAAAAGTGTAAATGACGAATTTAGAAATTTTATCAAAATTCAAAATGACCATTATGCCACTAGCACACTGATTTTGAAAATTTTACACGATATTTTTATGTTTACAAATTGTGATAAAAATTGTACCTAATGGACAAAATTTTTAAAAGATCGATCAAAATTTGATGTCCAAAATTGTTCTTTCAAGACTTAAACAACATTTTCCTCAAAATTTTCATGCCCAAGATATAAAACTATTATGTCTTCTTCGATTGCACTTTCCTTGTGAACCTTAAATGTTAACGGAATAAAAATAAGTAAATAATACATAATCTAAGTTTACTCCGCCTTTCAAATATCTAGGGACCAAATAATGGGGGAAAAAAAGCTCAATAATATCGTTGCTAATAATATGGTGTATTTAACTCATTATTACATTTAACAACTCATGGGTATTATTGATAGAATCAAAAAGCGTCAAGAAGGTCTTCGGAGAAGATCACAAATTGTCCTATGGGTACATTGCTGTTTACTTTTTAGTCATAATTTTGTCATGAGGTTCTAATTTTGTCGAACATTTATTTTTGAAGGAACTTCCGGAACCATTTTGCTGAGAGCTTTCGGTATCTTTTCCTCCCATTCTTAAAATCGACATAATTGAGGCCAAAGCGAACAGTATATCCAGAATTCCATTCAATGTTGTCCACCACTGCCCATCCAAAGAATCCTTTCACTTTCGCACGAGCACTGCACAAATGTGAAGTCAACCAGTTTGCAATGCCCAAGTTTTCGAAATAAATTTCTCCAAGACTGAAAAAAAACAAATTTTGTTTGGTTCAACCATGAATTTTAGGTTTAGAGTGTTCTCTTTTGCTGACTTTCCATTCTTATAATACACTCACCGAATTGCTTTGCGAAGGAAAAAAAGATGATCATGGAAGTATTTTATCCTGAAGAAGTCTTTAAGAGCTTCTTTTAGTGGCAAGCTAGGATTATCAGCCTCATCAACACCTGAAAATAAATAGGGTCGAAATTATGCATGTTTACGTACCTGTCTAAACATCGATAAAAGTTAATCTTCCATGCTCATATGTAAACTGTACAAATTACTCTTTTACATAGAGACACTGTTAAATTTCACTCACAAATTAATATAGTATTGCATTTATGATTATAAGTATTCGTATAGCGAACTAAATGAAAAACCTGAAAGGTACAAATATGAAGTGAATTACCATTCTCCGTTATGTAGATTATAGGATCCTTATACTTGTGCCTTACATAGCGTAAAAGATGAAAAATTCCTTCGGGATAAACATGGAGCCAACTTGAACCAGCCTGTATTATCACCCATGCAAACAGTAACTTTAGATCAACAAATTTCACCAATTCCATTGAGAAAGTCAACAAAGCTTTTGCATGATTCGAGCAAGACATACAAACCTCTGCACCTATTAACTTTCCATTGCGTTTAACTGTTACAGTATTGTACAGATTTATGGAAAACAAGATCCATGATTAATATATATCTCCAAAAAAATAAAAGAAAAAACTCAATTTAGTTGAAAAAAATACCTATGGTGTAATTAGCTTGAGCATCAGATGAGAAACTAAGATTTGAACTCCCATGGCAACTTGTATCTTCCACATAAAAAGCACAATAGTAGTTCAACCCAATAAAATCAAACGACCCTTTTATTAAACGGGATTCCTTCTTTGTGAACTTTGGCAGACGATGCCTAACAAGGGTTCTCATTGATTTTGGATATTTACCGAAGACCAAAGGCTCCAAGTTCCTGTTTAAATTTAAATCGACAGTATGAAAATTTGTCTGGATGTGTCTTGTAATTAAATGAGTAATAGCTATGGAAAAGGAAACTTTTCGCTATAGATGCTATAATTCCTCTTTGATTTTGCATACAATATTGATCCTCAATAGGTGCTGACCATACCTCTTCTGTAATTAATGGATGATGAAAGACTTACCAACCAATCACGAAGTCCAGGGCTCGGATAGTAGCATGTTTATCAGCCGTAGAATTCGATAAGGGCACCAACCAAGCAGTTACAATGGTCATTCCGATTATTCCTTTTTGATGAGCCTAAGCCAACATTGACATTAAATTAATGAATGAACAAATATTAAAGAAGAATATAGTTATATATTAAACACAAGCATTGAAACTCTTAATTTGGATTTTTCAATAGAGTTGTATTACAGTTAACCTTATACTTTGTCCGGTACAGTTTTACCGCACGAGCATGAGCAAGAAGCTGGTTATGCGTGACTAAATATGGTTCCGTACTTGAATCACCACCTGTACAATTGTTATTCATCCAAGAAGAACATCGACCGGGGGCAAATACCCCTACATCATAACCTCTTGTACTGAAGCTCCATGGCTCGTTGAATGTAATCCATTGTCTTACTCGATCGCCAAATCTCTCAAAGCAAAGATTTGCCAAGCCAAGGAAATCATGTCTGCAAGTTTGACTACAAACCATAACCATATTGCCTTGTATGATTAATAGCAATTCATTCGAGATAAAGTTCGTAAATTTTAATAGTTATACAGCATTCAACAATTACGTTCTTTAATTTGCGTCATTACAAAAAAAATATTATTTGTAGGAAACGATCACAGTAGAGCTAACAAAAGAATACAAAATTGAAACTAAAATGATATACAACAAGATGTTTATATGCCAACATAATTTCTTTCCTTTTTACAATAATTGAAGTTAAAGTACTTACATAACTTTACGACTCCGAAATCCACCGTATTCCTCTTCTAGTGCTTGAGGAAGATCCCAGTGGAAAAGAGTAACAACTGGCTTTACGCCTACATGTATGAACAAATAGTGTTGCTGTGAAATTTTTGAGTTAAAATAATGATTAGTATATCGATCACTACAAGGGTTGAAGTAAACTTGCCATTGGCTATAAGACGATTTATGAGTTTGTTGTAGTACTCAATTCCTTTTTCATTCACACCTCCGGAAATCTTTCCACCTATACATTGTAAAAATAAGAGACGATTGAAAATATTTCCAATTTTCAAATTTGTTATATGGAACATTAATTGCATCAACTCTATGGAAATCTTGTATCATGCTTTTTCTTCAAGGTATTTTTATAATATTCCAATTAAAATATTATAACAATTTCACATCTCCTAGCGTAGCTGAAATTATTGTCGACAAAGAAAACTTTGTGGCAATTGCAAATAAAATAGATCTTACTCGGTAGTAGTCTAGACCATGAAATTGACAAGCGATAAGCATCCATGTTCATTTTCTTCAATAGCCGAACATCTTCCTGTTTTGACGCGGTAAAAACAAGGTTAGATTTCTTGTTTATTATCATTGAGAAGATTCTTATAATTATGAGTGTACCGTGAACTTTAGTCTGGCTATTTTAGTGTGAGTATATCCTGCCTTTTAATATCAATACTTATCTATTTTAATGTGAATATATCCTGCCTTTTAACATCAATACTTATTTTTATACTAGTAAGGATAGATGCATTCCCCATAGTCACAAAGAAAATTCTAATCAGTTAATTATACATGTAACGTGAATCTTGTCTAGCTTGTGTAGAAACAGTAGATACATATATTTGCATAAAGGATCATTTAATTTTATAAACGAGAAATAATGTACGTGACGCTGTTTATACGTGCATGTAGCATCTCTATATATAAATATCACAGGGGTAAATTTTTTTTTTTTTGGTTTTTTTTTGTGTGATTTTTGGGTGCTTTTTTTGTTTTTTGTTTTTTTTTGGGGGGGGGGGGGGGGGGGGAGGAGGGTTGGGTTGGATTTGGTTGGTAAATGACAATCACATCATGAGACATAAACTAGCATATGGCTTAAAGATTATTAGAACACAAATCTAAGCATTTCTTGCGAACAAATATACTAACATTTTATTCTATTAAGCAATGGTTCACTTAGACAAAAGGATACTGTAAATTACGCCACAATATTTTGGCTCGCCATTACCTTATAAAGATGGTAGGAATCTGCCGCCACATCTCCGGTGCTGTGGTCTTTTATTTTTTCTGTAATTTATCAATAAAGGGTGAAAATGTATGTTAACATTTTGTGTACAACCTTTACGTGATCCCTTTCATTTCATAGTATCCAAAAAAACTTGGAGTACTGACCCAGAAAAAAGAAATTTCGATAGGAAAAGTTTTTATCTTATTTTTATGACTCATTTTCTTTTTTTGATAATTCAAAGAAAGGGCAAGGCAAACCAACTTTACTCAACCCAAACTGAAAGCAGGAATCAGAATAACACCTAACCTTTACCCCACAAACCCACTCCAAAAGTCACAGTAACTTTTAGAGAGGCATAAGAGCTTAAATATTAGATTCTAACAAACAACTCTTCCGATGTGAAAATTTATGTTTTTTTGACAATTCGGGAAAAAAGGAAGGAAACCATTTTATGACTCATTTTCAAATTGTTTTGTTGTGCATACTGGACCTGGATACTTATGTGTGAAGTGATCCCAAATACTTGGGCCTTTTCCATCTGCATTCCATCCCCCTTCAACCTGTAACGCAAATAAACTTATGCAATGAAATTTTAAAGAAAAAACAAAAATGAACGTAGAAGAAGGTTTTCTTCAAGAAAAATGAAAGTTTTTTCCAAATAAAAAACAATGTAAGATTTAGAGTTTTTGACACCTGAAAAGCTGAGGATGCTGCCCCAAATATGAAACCTGGAGGAAAACTGCTTCTGTTAAACTTGTTTATTCTGTAAGTTGGAGATACACGATGCTTATCACAATTGTGAACATGATGCTTCAGTCCACAAACTTGTTGAAACATTAATCCATAACCATTAAGAAACGCAAGAATCAACAGTCCTACTGGAAGACGACCCATGAATTTCTTTTTTCTCTTTATCTAGAAAAGGAAAGGAAATACAATTGTATTACAATAAGGATCCAAAAGTGATATAACACAAAATAAATTAAATACTGTTACAAGATCGTGTCCAGTTGTGACATGAAATTTCTTTGGATTATTTTTGCAGATTATGTTTCTGACAGTGTTGTGAATTTATAATAAGTTACATAACCAAATTAGCTAATGAAAAAAAGAAAAACGCGATATTAGTGATTCTCATCGGCTATACAGCATTCAGGAGTGTGGATATAATTACGAAGATTTACCTCATTCCTACGAAATTAAAATTCCATTAGGATTGGAAATGGTAGTCCCTCTTCTTTATTCTCTACACCAATGACGTTAAATTGTTGTATATATAGAGGAGAAATATATGCTAGCTAAGTTATTGAGTTTATCCACATGGGACCTTAGATCGAAAAATTTTATCCATTGATAATTAATCAGAAAAATTTCCTACAGATTGTTTTCTTATATAAAATCAAGAAGATTGTGTCTCTGGTGACACATAAGGGCATTAAAACATTTTCCTGCTTTGCAGAATTAACTTCAAGTGTGAATAATGAAATCACATAATAAGGATGCCATTTGGGTTGTTTTATCTTGATTTAATTCCCAAAAAAGGGTTTTTTTTTAATTTGTCAAAGTTATCTAAATCAAATGCTCGTTAGGTAGTTACATTATTCTGGATAAAGGTTATTAGAAAGGGAGAGAGTAAAACATAGATTTGAGGAGTGCGAATCTGATTCTTCTATGATTGATTAGTTGAGGAAAGAATTGGATACAAAATGCGCAAACCCATATTGACCCATCAATCTCAACAATTAGGTATGCGTAGGAAGCAAGAAATCAATGATTGAATTATGAAATCATATATGTGTGTGTATTTTACAAGCCCCTCATATTAATTAGATAATTCTAAAATTTCAAATATCATAAGAATTTAATTAGCTTACTATTTATCCAAGATAAGAAATCGACTTTCTCAAAGCTTAATTAGGCATGTTTCCGAGAAAATGAAAATTGAGATTAACTAGTTACTTATATTCTATATCAGCAATTCAAATTTCTTTTTTTTTTTTTTTTGTTGGCAAAACCCATACACGGGGAGGGATGCCACCTCTAAATTTTGTTAATTAATAGAAAAGAGGAAAACATAAACCTTGCCTTAAAAAAATACATGAAACTTTTGACAATCAAAATTAAATTAGCAGTCCCTTTACGTCTTTTTTAAATGAAAATTTCTTAAAGGGGCCAACTCTACTTTATCTAAATGAATTGCTTGTCTAGCCAATGTAGGAAGATCCAACCAATAGTTATAGAATTTGATGCCTGAGTGTGTAGTCCCGACATTAGAGGGAAAATATGCTACTTGATTATCTTTTCTGTAACAATGTCAAACATCTAGAAAATGGCTGTCCAAACTCAAAGTTGCTGCACCTCGTTAAATTTAGTCCACGGGCTACGGTTAAGAATCTTAATCAATACAAAGGAGTCACATTCTACGTCAAAAAACATAAATCCTTGATGAAGACAATTTTTAACACAATTAGCAGTGCCTACGCTTCAGCTTGCATACTTGTGATCACATTAAAAAAGGTCCAAAAAGTAAAAAATTAAATTTCCTTGATGATCTCGTAGCACTCCTCCTCGTAGCACTTGCAGGGAAAAATAAAGTGCTAAGGCCACGAGAGCCATATTTGCCCATTTCTTGTGTTCAAAGGGTCAACTTTTCTAACCTAAATAAGCAAATGACCTATTTATCCTAAATTCTATATGTGATGCAATTCTAAATGGCATGCATTATATATTTACAATGTAAAGGGATAATCTAGAGGAAATCATATTGCAAATGGAAAAAGCCCTAGAAATAAGAAAAAAAAAATGCATGAAGTGAAGTGAAATGTATACAAGAGATGAGATTAATGCAAAAAATGGTTAGACTAGCAAGGAAACGAGAATGAACCACAACTAGCATTAAACTAGTGTAACAATGATACACATATATTATAATAAAGCCAATGAAAAACATAAATTAAAACAATAAACATATAGGAGCATATAATAACACATAGAAGTACATAACACGCAAGCATAATATTCTAGATGCAAAGTCCTAAGAAAAGTGAGTAAAACACATAAGCACATAGGGAGCACACAAAAGCTCTAACTACTACACCGGAGAAGCCTAATTACAATCTAGATAGGAAAAATAAAAAAAATAACTTGTTAACCTGTCTATTACACTTGCTTATCTAAATACAAATTTTATGAAATGAAAATATCACCTATATATTACATTACATATCTAAATATAAATTCTGAATAAAAAATAAAAATTATAACCTATCTATTATATTTTTTCCAATAATTAAAATTAATATTGAATAAATAACGTAACATGAATAAATGCTTACACATAAATAAAGTAATAAACACATAAAAGATACATAAGGAAAACATATAGAAAAAAACACATAGGAGCACATAAGGAGAATTAAGGGATAATAGGAATACCCCCATTTGAAGAATCGGTATAAATACTAACAAAATAAACAAACACATCAAAGTATCAATATCTAAATAAATAAAGTATAAAAAGTAAATTCTAACAATCTATGAGGTAAAAATGTAAATTCAACACTATTCTAAGGAAAAAATGCAAATTTTAGCAAATTGGAGGACAAAAACGTGAATTCCAGCAATTTTAGAGTAAAAAATGTAAATTTCAACAATGTTCTAGGACTAAAAATGCAAACTAATCAAATTTAAAGGCCAAATTACCATTTGCAGCAAATTGATAGGGTAAAACCATAAATTCCAGCAAGTTTAGAGGCCAAAAATATAATTTACAGCAAGTCAAGGGGATAAGATATAATTTCCAGCAATATTTAAAGGGCAAAAATGCAAATCCAGCTAATATGAGGGACCAAAGTGCAAGTTCCAGCAACATTAAAGTGGAAAAAGTGTAATTTCAGCAAGCTTAGGGGGAAAATTGCAATTTCCAACAACATTCAAGGGTAAAAATGTAACTCCAGCAAACATGAGGGACTAAATTGTAATTTCCAGCAACACACAAAGGTCAAAAATATAATTTCAGTAAGCTTAGGGTAAAAGTGAAATTTCAAAAAAGTTTATAAAAGTGTAATTTCAGAAAATTTAGGGAAAAAATGTAATTTTGTAAAAGTTTAGGGGCTAAATTAGAATTATATAAAAGTTTAGGGACCAAAATGCAATTAAATAGGACCTAATTGAAAAGAAATAAATTATGGGGGCCAATATGTAAAAATTACAAAATTAAATGCTAAAATCCTAAATGTATAGGGCCACAATAATATTAATGAAAGTCCAAGGACTACAAAATAAATACATATTATCATTAAAATCATTTACAAAAAACCAACAGATCAAAACGACGTAGTTTTGAGTGAAATTAAGTCAAAATAATGTAGTTTCTCTTGAAGGCTTTTTTTTTTTTTTTTGGTTCAAGGTTGTCTTCAACCTTTGCATGGGCCGACCATCCGCCCAAAAAAAAAAAAAAATTTCAATGGTCCAATTGATCGCAAACTTTCACCCCCACTCGAATTTTTGTATAGGTTCCATTTCCAACCTTGGTTTTGTTAGAAAATGGCCTAAAATAGGCCAAACGATCAAAAAACAGCCCGGTCTGCCTCAACTTTTACTGCAATATTGAATCAACTTTAAAATGAGAAAAGTGATGCTCCAATTGTAATTAAATATCATTATCCCAAAAAATCACACAGACTTGTTTATTAATTTGCTCAAAGTATAAAGTCTGCCTTAAAAACTGAAATTCTGAGTGAAGAAACCTTATTTTGGAAAGCCCTAATTTGATGAAATAATGCCAAAATGAGCCAAATTCATATTAAAACACCTTAAAATACACTAATATATATATATATATATATATATATATAGTGTATAAAAAATATGCAACTTTGTCTATTATCGCTCAACAAAATGCAAGGGCTTAATGCAAAATTCGTCATATTTTGGACAAAGTCCGTTCTTTTCTTATTTATGCATCTCTTCCTAAACAATTGTATGGGGAGGTTGCTCTCATTGCCGTGTATACTACCAGTTGTGTTCCTTCCCCTATTCTTCCTAATAAATCTCCCTATGAGATATTATTTGGTGTTGTATTATTTGGTGTTGCTCCTGATTATTCTCAATTTTAAGTTTTTGGATATCTTTGCTTTATTCTTCCTCTTCCACATGAATGCTCAAAGCTAGAACCATGAGCTTACTTTTGCTTTTTAGGATACGGTATTGCTCACAAAGACAGGTTAAGAATTTCTCGCAATGTTATCTTTGGAGAACACAGATTTTTCTTATCTGTTCCTCAGATATTTTCACTTACCTCATCCCTTTCCCCTCACTTTATTGATCCCTCTATTGAACTGTTTCCTGAATCTCCTTCACCAACTTGTGATTCTTTAATTGATGAACAGACAGCTACCAATCCTGTTATCTTGCCTCATCAAACGATCCATCTTCATCAGTTCCATCTTGTTATCCTTATCAGGTAAGACATCCACTTATTCATCTTCATAATTATGATTGTTTTTTGATTTAGCTGCTTTACATGAGCCTACTTCATTTCAAGAAGCCTTGTCTAACCCTTTTATGTAGAAAGCTATGCAAGAAGTTAGATGCCCTACAACATACTCATACCTAGGATTTAGTGGACTTACTATCTGGCAAAACTGCAATTGGCTTGAAATGGCTATCCAAAACACTATAAGAAAAATAGCATTTTGTGACAACACAAAGTCATCACAGAAACCCAAAAAGTTGTCACTGTAAGCTACAGTGATAACTTTTCCTGGTGTCACAAGGTTGTCACAAATTCTATGTCACTAAAGGGTCATTGTGACGACCTTAAGAATGTCGTCACAAATGCACAGTCATTAATGACAAGGCAAAAGTCGTCACAAAAGTACACTCATCAGTGACAAGGAAAAAGTCATCACAAATTGTTAACACTTTGTGACGACTTTTCTTGTCACAAATTCGTCTATAATTTTGTCATAAATATAAGAAAGGTCGTCACAAATATTACTCAATAGTGATGACTTGTTCTTGTCACTATAGTATTGTTCATTAGTGACAAGAATTCTTGTCACTAATGAAATTTGCACTTAGTGACAACATTAATAATGTCATCACAGAAGCATGGCATCAGTGATGACATTAGTAATGTTGTCATAAAAACATAACATTAATGAAATTTGCACTTAGTGACAACATTGGTAGTGTTGTCACAAAAGCATGACATCAGTGACAAATTCTTGTCACTGATGGAACTTCTTGTTAGTACGAGTATCATTTTGTGACGACTTTTCTTGTCACTTATTCGCCTGTACTTTTGTTATATAAAATGCAAAAATCACCACAAATATTAACTTAACAGTAACACTAAAAAATTACAGCTCGACTAATGCCACAATGGATACTAATATGAACTTATATATGGGTATATATATGTAAATCCATCAATACATCAACCATAATATTTATAAAACTAACATTGATTCAAGTACCAGTGTCATTATCTATCCTAAATCCAAAAGAATGTACTACATGTAAGGAAAAGACAAAATATAAAGCAGCAACATCTTCAAATTGAAGCCATCTTCAAGTTCACATCCAAAAGCTAACTTTTTTTGAATTCCTCATCACCATTTATCAGCATTGTACTGCAGTTTAAATGTAATACAAAGGATAAGAAAGTAAACAAAAGAAACTATACAAACAAAAAAGCAAACAAATGAACAGGAAGAACATAATCAACATGAGCACTTTAAGAAAATCAAAGACAACAATCTCTCACTTTTACCCACTCCTTCCCTATAGCTTCAGCACCATATCACTGTCTAGTTTTGTTCCTATAAAAAAATTAAAAAATAAAAACTTTTGAAAGAGAGAAGCAAATAAGAACCAAACCAATTGCCAAGTCCTTTTCGGCTAATTATTGCCTGATGCTTGCTTATAGAACTTCATTCAAATAGCACTACTTGAATTAGTTTTGCACTAATTTGGAGAACAATTACTGTAGTAAAGGAAAAGTTATAGAAGTTTTTCTCGTTATTCGAATGTCCAAAAGTGTTAAAAGCTATTATTATATTAAAACAAAATATAAGTGCTAAAAGAAGATCCTATTTTTCTAGTGATGAGTCTAGAGCAAACACAAAAATTCTTTAGTTTAGCATGATGAATAATGGCTCAAATCGAGGCCATCAAGGATAGGCAACATGCTAAACAAAAGGAGCAAAATGAATCGTCTTTAAAGACTGCATGATCTTTGCAGCAGTACTTTGAAATCACAAAATGCATGTGAATATCTTTAATGGGACAAATACCATACAGATGAAATTAAGAATAGAAACAAAGCTATCAACATTTAAATCCTACTTATTGCTGTGAATCTTTTTTTTACAGCATTTTAAACAAATTGCATCAAGATCCATTTGCATTTTATACTTGTACTATTTAAATCCTACTTACAGAAATCAAAGAGATTAAAAAAATAAGCAAACACCTAATTCAAGTCAAGTCACATTGTATATCAACAACAACTAATGTGAAGTCACTTGCTCTTGCTCCTAGAAAGTCACTTATTAGGCAGCATGGCATTTTAGAAACACCATTAGGAGTTTCTTATTTCATGAATTAAGCTCTCTAATGTAGACACTATAGAGTGGGAAGAATAGCATTAAGGTGAGGAAAATAAGTGAAATAACAATAGCACACCTGACTGGCATATCTAGGCACAAAAAATAGGAGCAAAAAAATTTAGTTAGGAACAAAAATAGCATAAGTTGTTGGAAAGGCAGCACATGCACGACACAAAGAACATTTCATGGGCCAGTAAATGACAAACCTGAAATTATAAGTGCTATGGAAAGCTTTTCGAACAAAAGAAGCAAGTCAAGCCTGCAAACCAGTTAAACACAACTTATTAACAAATTTACAGTTAAACACATAAACGGATAGCAGGAGATAAAGTAGTTGAAAAACAAAGATGACGAACAACAATGGTACACATGAAAGAATAAAAAAAAATCAAAGAAGAAACCAAATCTTTATTTCTTTTTTAGAAAATCAGTATCAACGAAATTAAGGTCATTTTAAAGTTAAAGGCTAACTTGTGAACATAAATGAAGAATTGTCACTAAATTCAGAATGCCTGACAAAAATTATTGAAGAAACAATATAGTTCGATTGTTAAAAATGTTCTAATTTCATGTCTTAGTTTAAGTAAAGCATAGCACGCAAGGAGCTAGATAACAAAAGCAAACTCAAACGAATGGAAGGCAAATATTTTTCTTGCAAGAAAATGATATTCTTTAGGATGATGAAGTGATGTTTAAATAGCAAGCAAACATTAATAACGTCAATGGTATGCCACAAAGTAAAAGGGGAAAAGAAATATGTAGAATATAGGGTTAAGTAGTAACTCCAAATAATTGGATTAGAACTTACCTCCAGGAACATTGTAGTCCAACTTCTGCAAGAGAAATTAAGATAAAAACAAAGAAATACGAATACTCAAAAAAGCATATTTTCCGAATATAGCAAAGCAAGATACGTAAAAATTGATTCTTGCTATATTTTGATATTTAACTAGAAAAGGAAAAGGAAAAGGAGGAATGGAAGGATAGTTCATAGATAATTCTCAACAACTCCCAAGAAGGAATTATTATGAAGCTTCTGAAAAAAGCATAATGAAAGAGGAGTCGCATAAAGCTAAGTGACAATAACAAAAATTAGTAAAGTATCTTGGCACATGCAATAATTGGAATCTACATGCTAGTGGGGGGCAACAACACTTAAAATTTTAGGGGAGATTTATTTTGCAGCACCTAAAGTACAAATCAATGCTCTCCCAAATCATTGTTACAACTTTCTAGAAAGTCAGCATCCGAAAGTAAGGACTCCTATTATCCTTAAAGCATGAACAAGATATCTCAAGAAGGAAATAAATATATTGATGGAGAAAGCAATCGAGATCACTAACAAAGACCCATTCCCCTTCTTAACATGTGGTGGGACCCGATCACCAGGATAAAGCATTAACAATAAAAAAATGTATGCTATGCAGTTTCTATTACGCAAACATATTAAAGCCATACTTGGACGGTTGGTCCGCCATCTTCAAATTCTTTTTTACCTCAATTAAATATTGGACGGTTCATGAGAATTGTCTAGATAGCATAGAATTATATTTTTGGCTCAAGAAATGCCAAATAATTCCAAAATATAAAAATATTTATAGCTTGTTTATATGATTACTTAATAAAATATGGATAGTTTATCTACCACAGAATCTTGATAAAATACTAAAGCAAAATAATCTAACATATCATTAGACTTAAACACTCACTCCAGTACCACTCTGCAGTATTGCAAACACATTGATCAACATGCAACCTAGCTCTCCCTTTTTTGGGAAAAAATAACATATAACCAGCAAAAGCAATGATTTCACAATGAGAGTGTGCCAACAAAATAGGCCCAAGCAACTAAAATTCCATCTCTTGTTTTCCGTTGGAACATTAACTCATTCTAGGTTCTATGTTACAGAAAATTGAGGCCAAGACCTAAAATCCCGCAAAAATTTGATTTGAGGGATCCCTAGAACTCTTGGTTACACCCAGTAAACATGTGTGTTCCATCAACTTGATCAATTATTCCCTCAATCAAATGAACAGAGAGGCTCTTCATGAGTAGATATTCCACATCCTCTACTAAAAGTTTTGTGCGCTCAGCAATAACTTAGAGCAGCTTTGCATAATTCTTGATAGCGTACTAAATCACCACTGTTGAACTCTTCAAGGATGTGGTATAGCCACTCAACCTTTGTTCCCAAAAGACTATTAATGATTGGATATGCAAGCAGCTCCCCAAAGTTGAAAATGTTTTCTCAAAGCAATGCAGATAGTGATAAATCAAAAGCCAAATCTAGCTTAAATAATTCAGATAAAGACTCCATAGATGTAAAAGCAGATAAAGAAGTGCATTTTTGTAGAATTCTGCAAACTCTTGGCAAGCTTTGTGGTATTGAGATGAAACCCAATAGTAGCTAGCGTAGACAGATGGATCGATGTCACTCAAGTTTTCAAGGGAACTCTTTCCCTCATCTAAAAGCTTCTTGCCGTCTTTTTGATTCCCTTGCTTGAGCTTAAATAAAGCCATCTGCATCTTGATATACAGGATAGGCTCCTCTATTCGCAACTCTCTGGTATTACGAAGCTTTTCAAACACCCCTTCAAGGAAGCTAATAGTAGCTTCTCTCTCTGAGTAATGCCTAGATACTATGACAGCAAAATGTGCAAGCTTGAGAAGACTGATTTTCGTCTCAAAATTAGTGATGAAATTATGGTATAACTATATCAAATTATCACTAGCCTGAAAGACGGCAAAAGCGACAAACTGTTCGAGCTTTTGAGTAAGCTGATGCCAGAGCTTGCACCGGTACAGATCTGCGAGGGAGTTGTACCAATTGGAAAGCTTGAGGTGGGCATTCCGAAGAGTCTCCAGGTACTGTACTGCTACCATGGCTGACTACTGCTGGACGAAACGATGCCGTTGAAGGAGGAAAACGAGAGAGAGGAATGGGAGTTTTTGCTTATTGTTCTTTTTTAACTTAGCTCTCCCTAACTAATCATTTAATCAGTCAACTAAGCATCAACAAGACCCTAATTACCAAATTAATTCAAGTCAAATCAATAAATACAAAGCTTATCACCAGATTAATTCCAATCAAATCAACAAATAAACAACTTATATAGGATAGAGAAAACCATAGACCCTAGAAATTGTTTACCTTGTTTGAGCATCTTGAGAAGGGCAAAACGGGGAGATATCGACTTGCTCTGATGCTAGAGTTGGAGAGTTCGGCGGAGGGTGGCCTAAGGACCCGACGGTGCAGGCAAAGATTCTCTGCAATCTTTCCATTGTCGAGTTTTTGGGCTAGCTTTCTAAAGATTTGACGAATGAGGATTTTGTGCTTGATCACTTTGGACGCAAGATTAGTCCTATAAGGTGAAAGGAGCTTAGATCAAAGAAACCAGTGAAGAAAAGGTTAGAAAAGGCTTGGTTTTATTTTTTGGAAAGAGCTACAGAAGAATCGAGGAACAGAGAAGGGGGAAGGAGGGAATTAAGACATTTGAACTTTGGGAAAGGGGGGGAAGTAGGGAATTTTGGTGCAAATTTGGTAAGGCATAAGGAGGGAAATTATGATTTTCTCACAAAATGATTCATTACTTACAAAAAAAATAGAAATATAGAATATAATAGTTCAAATTTTTGTAACTTTTTATAACATAGAGAAATTTTTTATGACACAAAAAATTAATTTAATTTAAAAATTTTATATTTTGAAAGTTTAACTAGAACAACAAATGATTTGATTGAAAATCAAAGTCGATTTTGTGAGAATTAGATGAGGCCAAATAAATAGAATAATAGATTAATGTAATCCTCAAACTGGCTAGTACTATTGCATCAACTCATATAATTTAATAAATTTCGGTAAGCTGGTAGTTTTTCTCTATGTAACTGTCAACAAAATTTTTTTCAATAAATTCTATTTTACTTAAAAATAAAGCTGCCCACTACCATATATTTAATAGAATATTAAAGACTAACTTTGCATATCTAATTAAGCTTATTTTTATAATTAGTAGTTAGTTATTATTGAGGCCAAAACTAGTATAGTTAAATACTTTGGTAATTCATTAAAAAAACATATCTATCGTGATAAATGTTCCACCTATCCTCACATGTTTAAATATTATGGTAAATGTTCTAGTTTAACATTTAAAATTTTTTCAATTAAAAAATATAAAATAACTTTATATTGTTAATTTTATTCCTGTAACATTCAATAATCAATGCGTCAATAAAGTCATAAAATAATTGTAATGACTGTCATCATAGGGTGCCATAATTTGTGTTTTTTTCTTGTAGTGGGAGTGGAGAAGCTGAATGTCAAATTGGAGCGGAGAAGATAAGCTGTTTAAGAGCAGAGTAGATTAAGAAGACTTGAGGTGGACAAAGAGAGGAGAGGAAATCTATCTGAAACTTGGCCAAGTGTTGTGCGTGTTTTGTTTGAGTGTTTGCCCAAATGGCATCATTCTCTAAAAATCCTTTTACATACAAGTTACAGTTTGACAATACTGTTCATTAACGATAAACAATTCATTAATGATAAACAGTGTCACTATTATAATTAATAACAGCTTTTAAGTCATGCAAAATGTTAGGATTACAATTAATTTCGTATTAAATTCTAATGTTAGTTACGGTCATTTTTAGATTATGCTAAATTGTTAATTTTTTACGTGTTGTCAAGGGAACTAAGTAGGAAATCTATGAAATATTTTTACGTTTATAGCAAATTATTATCTAAGTTTAGAAAAATTATAAAACATGTATACATAATTTGCTACATTACCATCCGTTTTCCCTTAATAAAAAAATGGGGTCTAAATTGCAAAGCATAGGGTGCTTAGTAGAATTATTGAAATTGGTTTATCGAACATGTGATTAAATTGCAAAAGATAGGGTACCATAATAGAGTTAATGAAATTGGTTTATTACACATGGAGTTGCAAAAGAAAGGGTGCCATAATAGAATTAATAAAATTGGTTTATCACAGATGGGGCTAAATTGCAAAATTTAGGGTGGCATAGTAGAATTAATGAATATGTCCTTAAGACAGTGACGACTAATTGTTGTCACTGCCTTAGACTTTCAGTGATAACATTACAAGTAGTCACTGTATGCCTCATTTTAGTGACAACATTTTCCTAAGTTGTCACAAAGCCAATTCTTCGCACATGCATGCCACCCATTTTGTGACGACTAATCCCAAGTTGTCACTAATGACAAGTCTACATGAGATCATCTGTGACGACATCAAAAGTCATCACTGAAGTGTATCAACTGTGACAAGTTTTTTGTTGTCACTGAATTGCATTTTAACAATAAAGTAATCCGTATTTCAAAGTATTAATTCAAATTACAATTTTAAGAGAGAAAAGAGAATAGATCGAAAAGAGAAAGTTTATGAGGGAAATTATGCTACTTATTAATTCATTACTGTCATTTTCAAATTATGCTACTTATTAATTCTTATGTGTTAATAAGAGAACTAAATAGGATATCTATGAATTTTTTTACATTTATAGCAAATTATTATCTAAGCTTGGAAAAATTAAAAATCATGTATACATATTTTGTTACGTTACTTTTTGCTTTTTTGCTAATTAAAAAAATAGGGGTTAAATTGCAAATCATAGGATGCCGTAGTAGAATTAATGAAATTAATTTACCACACATGGGGCTAAATATCAAAAGATAGAATGTCAAAGTAAAGTTAATGAAATTGGTTTATCACATATGGGGCTAAATTGCAAAACATAGTGTATTATAATAGAATTAATGAAATTGGTGATTCGCATAATGGAATTAATGAACATGTCCTTTAGACAGTGACTACAAATTGTGATCACTAATAATTGGTCTGCCTGGACTTTTCTGTGACAACACACAAATGTCGTCACTGAAGTAAATCAATTGTGATGACCAATATATGTTGTCACTAATATCTAATCTACTCAAGTTCATCTGTGACAACATCAAATGTCGTCACTGAAGTGAGTGGACAGTGATAATAATTCATATTGTCACTAATCACTAGTCTACTTGTACTCGTTTGTGACAACATGAATGTCGACACTGAAGTGAACCAACTATGACGACCAATTCTTGCTGTCACTAATATCGAGTGTACTGGAGCTCATCTGTGACAACATCCAATGTCATCACTGAAGTGAGTCAAAAGTGACAAGAATTCATCTTGTCACAAATATCAGTATACTTGAACTCATTTGTGATGACAAAAATGTCGTCACTGATGTGTATCAATTGTGACGACCAATCCATGTTGTCATTAATATCGAGTCTTGTTAAGCTCATCTGTGACGACATCCGATGTGGTCACAGAAGTGAGTCAACAGTGACAAGAATTCATGTTGTCACTAATGACTAATCTACTTGGACTCATCTGTGACAACACGAATGTCGTCACAGAAGTGAATCAATTGTGATGACCGATCTATGTTGTCACTAATAGCGAGTATTGTTATGCTCATCTGTGACGACATCAGATGTCGTCACTGAAAGTCTCATTTTAGTGACAACATTTTTTTAGGTTGTCACAAAGCTAATTTCTTGCCATACAACCACTTGCGCGCCACACTATTTTGTGACGACTAATCACAGGTTGTCACTAATGATGAGTGTTTGTGAGGTAATCTATGACGACATCAAAAGTAGTCACTGACGTATGTCAACTGTGACAAAAATTTTTGTTGTCACTGAGAATGTTGTCACAAAAAGCCATTTTTCTTGTAGTGAAATCAACACTTACTCTAATGGGTCTGTTGAACACTATAAGGCTCATCTTGTATCCAAACAATACAATCAAGAGTATGTCATTAATTATAAAGAGACATTTGCTCCTATTACTTGGCTTAACACAGTTTGTATTATGAGGAAACTTTTGCTCCTGTTACTTGTCTTACCACAGTTTGTACTCTTCTAATTATAGCAGTTGTCCTCATCATCCTCACAAGGTTTATCATGTACGATGTGCTCTTTATGTACTGAAGTTGGTGCCGTAAGTAGGGGTGTGCAAATTCGGTAAATACCGAATTACCGACCGAATTCGAATTGAATTCGGTAAATCGAATTCGGTAATTCGGTAATTCGGTCGGTAATTCGGAAAATCCGAAAAAAATAAAATCGAATTCGGTCGGTATTCGAAAATAAAAGTCTAATTCGGTAATACCGAATTTACCGAATTCAATTCGGTAATTCGAATTCGGTAATTCGGTATATATATACCGAATTCGAATTACCGAATTTAGCATTAATTGGGCTAATAATTTGATAGTGGGCTTAGTTATTTAATCATTGGGTTGGGCCATTATTTCTTTAAGCCCATTATTTCCTCCTTAAGCCTATTATTTTTTAATTTTTTAATTTTAAATTTCTTATTTTTTTAATTTTTAATTTTTAAATTTTTTAAAATTTTTATTTTTATTTTTTTTATTTTTTGAATTCGGTTACCAAATTAATATACCGATTTACCGAATTGAATTCGAAATCGAATTCGGTTCGGTATTAAGTGAATTCGAAATCGAATTCGGTCGGTAAATTTGAAAAAAAAAATACCGAATTGACCGATTTCAAGTTACCGAATTACCGAATTACCGACCGATTCTCACCCCTAGCCGTAAGCTTGCTTTGCCAAGTTTAGTTTTGCTCTCACTAGTTTAGGGTTCTCTTTCAGTCCTCGTGACTTAGCTCTTTTCATTCGTCATACAGATAGTGGAAACATTTTACTCCTCAATGTAGATGATATGGTTATCTGTTGATATTCAATATCTCAAGATCTCTCCCAATCAACAATTTGAAATGAAAGATCTTGGTTCCTTGAGTTATTTTTTCGGTCTCAAGGTCTCTTCAGATTATACTAGTGATTATTTATCCCAAGCAAAATACGCATCCAATCTTCTGGCTCGTGTTGGCCTAACTAACAACGAGACTGCTTTGTACCAATTGAACCTAACACTCATCTTACTTCTTTTAAGGTTAAATTATTGGATGATCCTACAGTTTATCGTAATTGGTTGAAATTTTTGTCTACCTAACTGTCGTGTGTCCTGATATTACCTATACTGTCTATATAGTCAATTAGTTCATGAGTGCACCTTAGTCCATGCGTAACATTGCAGTCCTTTGTAGTTTCCACTATGTCAAGGATACATTGTTCCATAAACTTTATTTCTCTTCATCCTCTTCACTTGAGTTGTGAGCTTATTTTGATGTTGATTGGGCTGGGGATCCTACTGATCGACGTTCTACTACTCGTTTTTGCTTCTTCCTGGGCATATATTTAATATCTTGGTGAAGCAAGAAACATACTTTTACTGCTCGATTCAACTCTTAAGCTAAGTGCTGTGCCTTAGTTGATAGAGCACAATAATTAGTTTGACTTTGATGGTTACTGGCAAATTTTGGAGTTCCTCATTCTTATCCGACTACACTGTATTATGACAAAGACAATGCTATTTAGATTGCACACAATGATGTTTTTCATAAACGTACCACGCACATTGTGATCGATTGTCATTTTGCAAGTCAGCATGTTGTTCGTGGCATCCTTTGTCTCTTATATGTTCCTTCCATGGACCAAATAGCTGATGTTTTTACTAAAGCACTTTCTCCTGGTCGCTTTTGAGATCTCATTTCCAAACTTCAGAGGGTTTCTCTACAATCACCTTAAGTTTGAGAGAGGGGGTGTTAGTAAATATTATATTAATTAGTGAGATTGTGTCAACTAGCTTCAATTAGAGGTTGTGCGTATGTCAATTAATGATATTATGAATCTAATTAGGATCAATAGCATCGATTAGAACACTACCTTCTATAATAATAGTCTAGGTTCATTGATATTTAGATGTCTAAAATTCATTTTGTAAAGCCTATAAATGTAGGCTTTTGTAATCATTCCTATACACAATACAAATATATAATTTTCTCTCAATTCTCTGTTATCAATTCTATAAAAAACATAGAATTAGTTGCATTTTAATGCTACGGAAGATTGAATATTCAGAGGCAGTTGTTTTAGAATGCAAAAATAAATATTGTGCACCTGTATTCAAAAGAGTAAAAGGCACCAACGGTTTCCAAACTTATCACTAAGTGTTACATTGGTTCTCCAATTTTTAATTGTATCAATTAGGTGCACAAACTATGTAATTTGTGTCAAATTAGTGTCACACTCTGTTTTTTGATGAAGTTCATGGCACGCGTTTTCTCCCACCGCAAGACACTTGTCCTCTCCCACTGTGAACTTCCACTGGAAAATCAAATATGACACCAATTTGATACAAATTACATAGTTTGGGTACCTAATTGACTCAATTAAAAGTTAGAGTACTAATGTGATACTCAGTGATAAGTTTGGATACCATTAGCATTTTTTACTCTATTCAAAACGGTCTACCACGCGCACCTCCTACTGTATCTAAACTATGGGCAGTTCCAAAATTTGTTGCCGTCCTGATGGTGTATTTCTACAATCAAGATATGCTTGGTGCCTTTATTTATGAGCTCTAAGTCTATATAAGTGCTTGTAGGGATCTCAAAGCAGGAAAATAATGTACTTCTAAACCCCCCATGTTTTCACAGACTAGCATGTGTCAGTTGCTGCTTTCTCAACTGTACTTCATGTTGGCTAGAATATCACATGTGTAATCTTCTAATAGAGCATACAGTAATTTAATTGTAAATGCACTTTGTCGTATGGTATCATTTGCATTTTCACCATCATTATCCTGTTTATTTTCAATATTTTCTATTCCTTAAGATTTATATTTTGCTCAAATTAGCGGTACTTATCTTATGTTTCACACTGCAAAAATCAAACCATGTCTGGGCACAGGGTCAGGCCCAATCAACTAGTTGGTTAGAAATGCATGTAACATGACTCAACTTCACATATTGATAAAAATCTAACTAGTACCTGTGGCACGTGCTTCGCTCATTGGTGGAATACCTGGGGATAATTGATCTGTTGCTGGGTAAGCATCTAATATTTTTCCTATTACTCAATCTCTATTCGATGGATAGCAACAGTGTTTACACTCCTATTCTAAATTAATGCACTACTTGATTTCATGATAATCGTATAAGGATGCAGTCTTCAGTTAGGACTGAATTGCCTATGTTTCTGCCAGCAATTGTTCCACCGCAACATACAAGACATGTTGGCTCTATTTATTTAGTTCTGTTTCTTAGAAACAAGTTATTAAAAACTTCAAACACATTTTTCAACTAACTTTTTATTTCACAAGCACATTTATCAAGAAAAATCTTTAAAATTGTTAGAACAATAAAACACCTCAAAAAACAACTATCCAAATTGAAACATTATATCTTTTGAAAATATAGGTGTTAAATGGTGATATTAACACTCAAACTTTTTATTCTACATACTCTATTTCTTTTGTAGATTTACACACGAAAAAATAAAAAAAAATATGAATTGAAGTATCACAACAAACTATCGAGTGCCAATATTGGTAGCGAAAAATAAGAGTTAAATGTGCTAGCACACATAAAATGTGCATCTGCACAGAACAAAAATATTTATCCTGAAATGGAGTCAATTTGGGAGTCTAAATTATGGCTAATATGGAGTGGGTGGCATGATATATATATATATATATATATATATATATATCTGGCATGCTCTTTTGGTTAACATATTTACTCACTACGTATGTACTAACATTCTCTATTAGCGAATGTACACATTTGTAAACGTAACTTTATAAAGCGTAATATAGACAAGTTGTCAATGCTTTTGCTCAAGTTTAGCGTAATGTTTAATTTTGAAACGGTCTAAAACTCGAGGCACATCTCGGCTATCAAATTAAAGCAGGATACTGTATAGTTGCACTTTATGCAATTATAAACTAAAATTTAATCAAATAAATTTATTTTTCATACATTTTCAAACTAACTAAGACTCTTGTTTCAACTTGTTACTAAGGAGGCATTTGACAAAACTGAAGTATGAAATCTGAAATTTAAGTGTTGAAAATATTAAGTTGCTAAATTCATAAAGTTTTGTCTGTTTGATCATTAACTGAATGCACCAAATTTAAACATCTCATTTTATATATAATTATATTATCTTAAAAAGTTGAAATAATTCATTGATTATGCAAGAATGTATATGCTAGAACACTTATAGGTGTGTGAGAGAGAGCTATGTATGGAGGGGGAAGAGAAAGGGGGAAAAAGGGAGAGTGTGTGTGTGTGTGATTGAGAGAATGCGTGTATTTGTGTTAAAGAGTGTGTGCGCACGTGTTGTGCATGTGAGAAAGAGTTTGTGTGTGTTATAAAAGAAAAGTTTATTTACTTACATATATGTGAGCGAAGAAATATATGTGCGTGCTTGCAAGTGCAATTGTGTGTGTTGATATTGTGTATGCATGCACAAATGTGCTTGAGAGAGCACGTGTGCATTCGCGCATGTATGGTGGAGAGTAATATAATACTTATGTTAAAAATTCAATAAATTAAGTGAAAATGTTTCACTTAGAATTTTGAACACAAAATAAATAAGTGCTTAATGTATTAAGTGATGAAACTATTTTGTTATCAAAAGAACTAAATTCAAAAAGCTCTTAATTCATTAATTTTTAGCATTAAGTTAAGTTATCAGACACACTTTAAGGTGGCGTTTGGTAAAACTGAAGTCTGAAGTCTGAAATATGAAATTTGAAATTTAAGTACTGAAAGTATTAAGTTGTTGAATTTATAAAGTTGTCCTTGTTTGATAATTAATTAAATTTATGCATTGAATTTAAATATTTTACCTTATAAATATAAGTTTTTTTATCTATAAAAGTTGAAATAATTTATTGATAACATGTGTAAAAGTGTGTGCGTGCACTAGTGAAAGAATATGTGTGTATGTGTGTGTGTGTGTGTGAGAGAGAGAGAGAGAGAGAGAGAGAGAGATATTGTGCATTAGAGAATGAATGTGTGTATGTGATATAAAGAAAGTTTATGTTATTGCATGTGTGAGGAAAAAAAGTATATTTGTGTGCTTATAAAGGTGATTGTGTGTGTGTTTGTCTGTGTTGAGTGTGTGTGTGTGTGAAAGGATATGTTTGTATATGTGTGTGTTTGGGTGAGTGTGTGAGAGTGTGTGTGTGAGGGAGTGAGAGTATATTACATGTATCGAAAATTCAGCAAATTAAGTGACAAATTTTCACTTACACTACAAGAAAAATCATCAACAGTGACAACAAAAGTCGTCACTGAAAATTACAAAGTCGTCACTAATATCTTTTATCGACAAGAAAAAAGTCGTCACTGAGTCGTCACTAAAGGCTCGTCACTAAATATAAATAGTGTCAAAAAAAAAGTCGTCACTGTTTCAATGCCTTTTAGTGACAACATTTGTTGTCATTAATGACTTTTCCTATTGTGACAACTTTTTTGCTTGTCAGAAAAATTATAACCATTGTTGTCACTACATGAATGTCTATTAGTGACGACAATTGTCGTCACTGTTATATTAGGCATTTATTGACAACTTATGTTGTCACTATACAAGGCCTTATCAGTGACGCCAATTGTCATCACTGTTACATTAGGCATTTATTGACAACTTATGTTGTCACTGTACATTCCCTTATCAGTGACGACAATTGTCGTCACTGTTACATTAGGTATTTATTGACAACTTATGTTGTCACTATACAAAGCCTTATCAGTGACGACAATTGTCGTCACTGTTACATTAGGCATTTATTGACAACTTGTGTTGTCACTGTACATTCCCTTATCAGTGACGACAATTGTCGTCACTGTTACATTAGGCATTTATTGACAACTTGTGTTGTCACTGTACAAAGCCTTATCAGTGACGACAATTGTCGTCACTGTTACATTAGCTATTTATTGACAACTTGTGTTGTCACTGTACATTCCCTTATCAGTGACGACAATTGTCGTCACTGTTACATTAGGCATTTATTGACAACTTGTGTTGTCACTAATGTTTTTATTAAATTTACTATTTAATATTCAATGACAAGAATTGTTGTCGCTAATAAACTCTTTAATGACAACTTTGGTTGCCAATAAAACAATTGGAATTGTAATTGTATGCAATGACATTTTTAATGACTTATTAATTTAATTGTCATTGTAATTATTATTTTGCACCTGACAAAAATCAATATATATATAATATCAAATCCCATAATCCTGTTACAATTATTGGATTGAATTTCAAGTCAATCACAATATAATCAATAACAATGTTTATAAAGTAACCATCCTTTTCATTTTCCAAAATAATATTCAAAACTTTACAAAAAGCGTCTAACATACAAAAATCTACCCAAATACTCTGTAACATTACAAAATAATCTTAAGTTAATTTACATATCTCAAAAATCTAATCTTCACAAAAGCAACTAAAGTGAGAAATAAAATATAACTTTAGATGTCCTTGTTGTCAACCAACATATTCAAACTGTCTTCCTGTCAAATGAAGCTATTAGCACCACGAATCTTGTCACAACCTGCTTTCCACCTTCTCATTGAGAATTGAAGTCACTGCATGGAGCTATGGAGCATTTATACCACTGCTCAACAACAAAATTCAAAATGAGACCTTATAAATTCAAAACCATTTAAAGAGGACAAGAAGGAAAAATAAGACAAAATAAAAAAAATATAGTGATTGAAAATAATGTCAGGCCAATGTTGATGTTACTCCTTGAGAATTAACACCTTCAGAAAAAACCTGTCCAGCAATCCAATAGAAAAAGAGACTCTAATAAAAAAAGTTAACGTGCAGCAATTTAATGCGTAAAGATTTCATGTCCTTTACTATAAGAATACGGTTAATCTGAAGTACAACTCAAGTTGTAAATCGCACGTTCGAACAACATTTATTCATGCAAGTTAACTGTTGATAATGACCTTATAACTCGACATGATTATTTCATTAATTTTTATAAATTTTAAGTGAGTGAATGCCATTGAAATATTAATTTTAATCATTAATTAAGCTAAAATGGAAAAATTAAAAATATAATTTTTTTTGACATGTACTAAAAACTTTTGTTTTTTTTTTTTAACACAATGGTTCCATCAGCTCCAATTTGTATTTCATAAACAACTTGTGCAACCATAGACTGAACTTATAAAAAAATTGCTTATGCTTGGATCACATGTGATGTAGTAATTGGAATTTGCAACCAATGTCAATTTTGCAAAGTCAAACAACACCGAAGTACATAATCTCCAAATTGAATGCAAAAGGTAGCATTTCCTTTTCAAACATTAGAAATATAAGCTAATTGCTTCTTGTACATGTGGCACAACCATCTGAATCCTAAAATTAACAAAAGACTATGGACTAGAGAGGAGAATTGATTCTTATTAAAGCTCAATCAACATATAGGAATAGATGGGCTGAAATTGTAAAATGTCTCAACGGAAGATACATATGGTATTGAGAGGCTTCTCTTCACTAGTGCAAAACTCAATCAGTATTATTGTTTCTCATGTGCATTATGATTTGAGATGGTTGTTAGCAACGTCTTTCTTTATTGGCAAGTGATTATTAAAGTTTTTTCTGTCAGTCATTATTAAATATACACCTTCACTGCTTGTGAAGTGTAGCAGTTTGTATGGAATTGCATTAATTTCCTTTGCAAGACTTGGATCAGAGTTGAACGTGTCTTCTCTCCCTCCCCCCTCTTAATATATATTTTTTTACCTTCCACTTGTCTAAAGAGATTAAAATTCTACCCAAGATATTTTTCCTTATCAATTTTCTTAGTACATGTCTATAACGGATCTACGAATATGCGAGGCATCAAACAAACTAAAGGGCATAACTAAAAACTCATGTTATAGGCCATGATCAGCATGTAGTCCAACGTGACAGAGCTATCCATCCCAAACTACGCAAGTCTCAACTTTTCTTTTAAAATCTATCAAAATTTTGGCAGCATCTCCCCTGTATTTTGAGCTTTTCCAAAAATTTCAAACCTGTGAAAAAAAACTCAACAACCCAACCATATCCAATATATGTACAAACCACAATCTACACATCATCCAATTTGTCCAGTGACCCATCAACTCAATATCATGTTCAACCTCATGCATTATATGTGGTAACATACGTTATCGTAAGTTAATAAAATTTTCATAATAAAATTTCACTCAATTTGTAAAATTATCATTCATTTTCATAACTTAAAGTGATAAATCATTTTACTAAACAAGAAAGATAATGCAGCATTAATTATCTTCTCACTCAGAATTGGCAATGCAAGTGCCATGCGATTGAAGGTAACGTGCCAAATGCTGCAAGAATAAGACAATTCAATTGTTTGTGAAGTTTAATTAAAGATGTTAATCGCTTGATAATCATATCAACTCGTCAATGGAACCACATATAATTATTATTGCAAAACAGATTCATCACGCAAAGGATTCATCGTGGGGAAAGTACTGACTGCACAACACCATCCTCTGTGTTAAGTCTTTCTTAAACATGATGGCAAATGATTACCTGATTACAATTACTATTGCTCTCTATCCATGCAATTTGGTTTAAATTTTTGTTATACTGCACACTAAACATGGTCAACATTAACAAATGAAAGTAGATCAGAGGGTTTTCTAATCCCAAAAGTTGGATTAGATTGATTTGTTAGAGCGTTACATCTCGTTTAACTAACTTGTGCAATTAGTCATTACTACCAACAAAAATTCCGGGATCATGCATTTACAAGCCATAAATCTAACTAACTGTCACATTAACCTTTCCTCTCTCTCTCTCTCTATTTTTTTTTTAATGTTATCCTCATGTCAACAACCTTCTTTTTTAAACCATATACCAAAAAGGTTAAAAATAATGAGATTGGTAAAGTACAATCGCTTTCATCAAAAATTTGTTTTATGGAGTCTACCAAAAGAAAATTTTGACACTATGAATTTATATATCAAATTGTTTCCTTGATATTTTACTTCTCCAACTTGTATTATTTTTGTTATAAGTATCACCCCATCTTGTATTAGACCAATTTAAGAGACACTATCTAGTTAAACCTTTTTCTCAATTATTTAAAACCATCTTTTTTTTTAACCAATAAATAAATAAATAAATTAGCTATTCTCTACTACTTTTTCTTTTTCATTATTTATAACGACCAAAAAAAGAAAAACTTATTCACAAAAGTAGCCTATGAGTTGATCCTATACTAATAAACATTGATCGACATAGACGAAAACATAGAACAAAAAAATGAGTATAAAAGAAACACATGATGATGCTATATAGACTGCTTCAATTCTCAAGAGTACTAATTTATCATTGTACTTTGGAGACTATATTGTCAATAACCTCATGCTCCTCATCCAACCCCTTCTTAGAAGGGATAAAGACACAAAATGGGGTGAAATTTTTGGTCAATTTTATATGAAAATCAATTAATTGAGTTTATTGTACCTCAATTTTCTTAAAAATAACAGTCAAATGCAGCTAGTTAAGGCCATCACCATCCTTATGATTCAAGAAATTCATCATCATTTACAATCTCCACCTTCACTTCAACGTTTCTAATTGATCATACTTCACACAGAGATGCAAAATAGAACCACAAGAACTAGATTCTAATGGCCATGCTTAAAAAAATGGAACCACAAGAACTAGATTCAGATGGTGTCATAAGAACATATAACACAAAATCACAATATTCATAAAAAAATTGACACCACCACAACTCAACACTTTTTCACTTAATGCTTACCAGCTAGAAGATGCGTTGTCATTGAATGGCAATTGCAACCCGAGCTTTGCACTTACTGCTTCAAGGAAGCTGTTGGACTGCCTTTGTTGATTCTCAAGTTTCTCTATCAACTTTTGTTGAGCTTGAACTTGCACTTCCAAATCACAAGCCATTTTCTCTGCTTGTTCAGCTCTTTTCTCAGCGTTATCTGCTATTTTCTCAGCATTATCAGCTCGTACTTTGAGGGATTCAATCTCTGCAAATTGCTCCACCATCATTGTTGCCTTGGAGACACCGCGACCACGTACGTGTCCAGGAATGTGGCCAATTAACTCCATGCATATATCCTCTTCACTTCTGCTTGAACCATTTTCTTGAGATTCGGTCAAGCACTCCTTCAACTTAATCTACATTAATGTTTGCGATCATCTTGTTAGAACATAAATTGCAAATTATTATCTAATTGAATATTGCAAAAGTTATGTAAATAAAAGCTTAATAGAACTCACAGAGTTACTTGCAGACACCTCATCAATCATTGCATTTTTCTTCCTACTAAAATGGGTCATTTCGTACAGCTCTATCGGTCCAATTATACGTCCTTCTTTTGCTTCCTAATATGTACAAAAAGTAAGAAACTGGATTGTGCATCATAAAATAAATAGATGTAGCACTTTACCCTTTCAGCCTTATGACGTAAGAATGACTTTGTTCCAGCTGTATGAGCTGATTTTTGCTTTGATCTATTGACCGCATTTCGTCTACTTATGGCCTACACTTAGCAAATGTAAGATTCTTAGTAATATAGCAAAGATAGATAGTATTAATAATAAAAAGTGTGAATTATAAGCCATGATACCTGAAATTCTTCACTGCAGAAGTAATTGCAAAGATACACCCAATCTTCTTTTTCCATTCGTGGAGGGCAATGTGACAAAGCTTCTTCCTTTGTCTTGAAACCCTTGAATAACTTGTGAAAATTGTGTCGCCTATTTCGATATTGAACGTTCAATTGCTTAAACAATGCTGGTTCAATATGGTCGCCTTCTTCATGAATGAAATTATTCTGCATATGAAAGCAAATTTTAGTTTGAATGAGAGAAATTGACAAATATAATAAGCTGAAACTATTTTTGACTAAGCAAATTAATCAAAAAAGACAAATATTTCACCTACAAGGAGAAAGTAACTTACATTGGTCATTTTCAGCATTGCTTCCCGGTCTATTTTTGGAAGCTTTGCCCATTTTGGAGCTTGCCACTTGCCAAAGTTCCGAATCACACAAGATGCTTCTGAAATAAACTCCTGTGCACCTTCTCCAATCAATCTGCCACTTGTCTTTGAAATGTGAACTTTGACCTTTTCTCCAATCTTCTTCTTCTTAGCCAAAGAAATATTTCGAGTAGGTCCTCTTGCCCTCTTTAATGTTTTGGTGCCTAATAAAAATAGGATGCAAATTTTGTAAGTTTAATAGACACAAAAATTACACTTATTAAATATGTCATAGAGTAGTGAAAGAAAGTCTCATAACCATTGCTATTGTCATTTTGAACCGGTTCCACGACATCATTGCTGTTGCTGCCACACGATATGAAATGGTCAGATCCTTCATTTTGTGGGGAAGGATTAGCGTGACCTTCAACTTCAACACTCGTGGGTGTTGTCTGCCTATCCCCTTGTGCTCTTGTAGTAGCTCCATTAGTTGTTGGCTCATCCCCTTGTGCTATTGTATGAGCTCCATTAGTCGTTGAATTTGGTTCCTATTATGCAAAGATAAATGATATAAACATGAATTAGAACATAAATGCTTCTCAAATTGAGGCGACAGTTAGTACATAAACTATTCATTTTTATAGTTGTTAAGCAATCATTTAATTTTCAATAATGACCCTATCATTATGGCAGCAAAAGCAGCCTTTTTTCATTTAATTACCAAGTACCAACCTCGGTTTCAGGAAATAGACGCATTTGAATTGTTCTTTTTCGTCCCAAGCCTAATGCCGAGCCTACACATGTGTTTGATGCACCAACCTGTACCAACGACATTGCTTATACATAATGTTGGTAAATGAATACATGCTATTCAACAAAATAATGCACAACAGTCCCAATCCACAAATATGGGAAATTGCTACAATTAACAATGTGTTTAAAGAAAATATAGGAGCAAGATAGTTCGTGAAAACATTTTCTAACCAAATTTAAGCGATGTGCAAGACAAAAGCACATTGATAACTATATTTGTACTTTATATTTACCAATAATTAGTTGATTCAAATTATTCGTGGAGAAGTGGTGTGCCTAACAAAAAAAAGTGTACTACATTTGTCGTAGTCCAAAGAACATCTCATTTACAAAAGCAACAAAAGCCAATCAAGTACTGAGAATGATATGTTTATAAATGGTTCCCCACTTGTACATAGTTTACATACGAGGGACAAGATCATGGGGCACGCAGATAGTGGAATAATAATTAGACACACTACTGAGTTAAAACTAATCATCATTTCCCAAAAAAGTGCATGCAAATATGCCTATGGAGTCACAATCCTATGTCGAGGTTTGAAAAATTAAAAAAATCCAGTTGAATTTCCATAGTTGCTTTCTTAGTAGCATTAGAACTTAATTCTTCAACTTCTAATGCTATTAAGCAAACTAACTCATGGAAGCTTAATAGCATTAGAACTTGAAGAATTAAGAAACGTTACTCCTACCCTTGGAAGTCTTGATTCAATTTTCTTAACTATTTTCAGCTATGAATTCAAAACAAAATTTTTTGGACCATTTTCAATGTAGAAGATAATGATAAAATATGTAGAGGAAGAACTGCGTTACAGTTTTTATGGTGCATTGTTTTCTTTATTTATAAAGGCAATAGTATTACTCAACTTACATATGCTTTTATGTAGCTTTTTGATACAACATACCATAGCCTATTATAGCCTTTTTACAACACCTAAGACATCATTAATGCCTTTATATTGTAGAAGGATCATTAAAGTCCACTAGACCGTCATGCACATCTATGCAATCAATTTGTCCCATATGTTTATATTTTCAACTTAAGCAACACTGAAATCATAAACGTGTTATTAATCTACCATAACCTCATCACGTGATAATGAATTAATCATCTTTCAACAAACTCTATTCTCAAACATCATTTTTTCAATTTTGTGCTTCTTTTGTTGTTATAAATAGAGAGAGAGAGAGAGAGGGAAGGGGTGAGAGAGAGAGAGAGAGAGAGAGAGAGAGAGAGAGAAATAAGCAATGCTACAACTCGACCCTAGTGATTACTAGAATGGACTAAATTTCACGCTATCATGAAGATGTTTTTAATGTTATTTATCTTTCATCCTGAATAAAATTTTCAAAAACCAATTTTGTTCCATGTCCAAAATCAACATTTCTCATAGTGACTTAACTATGACCATTTTTAATGAATTGTTGATTATATGTAATTTATTATTAGGAACTTCTGTTAGCAATTGTAAGAGCTATCATTCTGCGAACATAAATAATAATGTATTCTTTGTAATACATATGTCATGTCTTACTATAACTAATTCTAGTAAAAAGCCTCTAAATACCTGACTAGCTGAATTCAATTTGGGTTGAAGTGACATTGATGCCGATGCACCTTCAGACGAGGGTCCTGCTCTAGTGCCCGTAGTGGTCAGTACATTACCTTTTGTTGCACCAACTTGCTACAAGAACAAAACAAACAATTATTCATGAAATCCATGCATATTCAAGTAAGTAGAAATGTATTCAAACTCTATTTTCAATACCTTATCAGCTGCATTAGATTTGCATTGTTGTGAACCTGATGTGATTATACCTCCACTTAGTCGCGTGTGGGCATATCCTTTTTTCCCAGGTCCAGCCATCTGCCATCAGAATAAGGAAAAAAAATATTAGATGATATGCATAGTGAATGTCATAAATTGACACTTTGCTAGAGGCATAATATTGAAAATCAAACTATTCAAAAATTTGTGCAAGAAAGTATGACAAACCAGCAGTTATGCAGAAAGAAGATCTTCATTACAACTGTTATTTTTAAAGCACATGTTCAGTCAGAATCATAGTCATCACTTTCAATTATATCTTCATCTTTATCTTCATCACTCAAAAATTGCTCAATGTCTTCATCATCAATGAAATCATCATCTATTTCTTGTGCACTTTTGGAAGAATTTTTGGAAATTAAAATAGTAGCTTCAATCCTCTCATCTGCTAATGCATCCTCTCGTCTTAAAGAGTGCAATTCATCATTTTCTTGCACACCTATCAAATCTTCAACATCATCTTCTTGATAAGCTTCATCATCACCAACCACATCATCTTCACTTTTCTCAAGCACATCATATGATGCACGAGGATTGACCACCTCTACTATATGCCAATGACCACCAAGTTTCATATCCTTGAGATAAAAAACTTGTGCAGCTTGGGATGACAATATATATGGCTGGTCGGTGTACCATTTCTTTGACACATTAATGCTAGTGACATTCCATTGTTTGTCAAATCTGATTCCTGAACTGTTTTTCAAATCCCACCAGTCACATTTGAACAATATCACACGATTTTGACTAAGTGGGTATTCCACCTCTAATATATCAGTGACTATACCGTAGAAACTTATCTCATCATTATCATGCTCCCCCTTAACCATAA